>OX421233.1:10000000-11200000 GCA_949125135.1 Alcis repandata | reverse complement strand
ATTTCGCACTGTGCCGGTACTGTGTCGGAACTGTGGCTTCACTGTTTTGTGTGAATCGACCTTTACAGATTACAGATTTTCACTCACAAGTTTTCACATAATTATATTTTAGTGATGTGATTTTTTCATGTCTATTGCTTTAGTATACACGTAAATGAGTTGACCAGTGAATGAAAGAGTAAAGATAAGAAAAGATTTTGTTAAGGTTAGCTGTACCAAGCGGTTTCTTCCGTTTTTTTAAAACCACCCCTGCGATTATTAGAGCAAACAAAAAAATAAATGTTTAAATTGGTCCAGCCGTTCGAGTTCGAGTTTCTGCGAGACTAACGAACAACAATTCATTTTTATAAATAAAGAGAAGAAAAAGAATAAGATAATTCTTAATTAACATATAAAAAGTGTGTAGCGTCTTAGCTTAGCGGTCGTATGAGTGGCGTGCCTCTTGCTACCAGGGGCCGTCTATTCCTCATAACATTAATAACAATGACTCGGCCATCAAATCTAAAAGATTCTCTGTACAAAGAAATTCGCACTCAAACAATAAAAACATTTTCAAGCCGATTTATCAGTGACCAACTGATCGTTGACTAAATCTCTCCCACCCCTTTGTTGTTCAGCCACAAGTGCCGAACAACAGATGGCTCTAGTTAAATTGGCTACTGAGTTATGCACCATCATCATTGTACACCGGCCTTATTAAAGCCTGCACTGAATGGCGTTTGCGTTTGTCTCGCTTTTTCTCCAGCTGCCAGAATGAGACGAAAACCAAAGTGACTCAATTTTGGCTTTGCACTAAGAGTCCACAGTACGACTCCAAAGGTCTCCCTATCTCTCATGATGATATAAACAATGACTCAACCAACAAATCAAAAAGCTTTTGTTACAATTTCCATAAAGAAATTCGCTCTCAATCAATCAAAACATTTTCAAGCCGATTTATCAGTGACCGTTGACTGAATCTCTCCCACCCCTTTGTTGTTCAGCCACAAGCGCCGAACAACAGATGGCTCTCGTTAAATTGGCTACCGGAGAGTAATGCGCCATCGTCATTGTACACCGGCCTTATTAATGAGCGTTTGTGTACGACACTGAATATATTGAAAATAGGAAATAAAAGTAAATGGCGGTTATGGGTAAATTATGTAAACTAGAGAGAAGTTTCAGAAATTATATCTGGTTTAATTTATACGTAGGTAAGTAATTAAAAACTGAAAAAAAACTGAAACTTATTAAGGAAAGCAGATACATTTTGGCGTTAAAATTTTATTTAATTCTCGCGAAATAATGACAAATAGATCATAAATATACATTACATACAGGTCAGCACATGATTAAACCTCTTGTTTTAGCTTCGCCGCAGACGGGTATGAAATGATTATAATTTCTATTGGTATGTCCCCATTTTAAAAAAGTAACTTTTTATTGGTCTGCTTAATTCAGACGAAAACATTACCCAACAAAAATAGTATGATTTGTTCGCAAAACTCATATTTTAAATTCACATTTGCAATAATTTAAAAAAATATTTCTGAAGGTGAAATTCTGAAACAAGTTTTATTTATTTTTACGTAACAAAGTATCATTATGTTAAACATAGGTAGGAGGTACCTACGACAAATCACCTTCTAAAAAATAAATTCTAGTAAAAAATATTTTTAGCAAAGCTTAACATTTCTTAAAAATAAAAATGTAATAAAATTGCACCTGCCAACAAGTCAAATATTTTTTTTTATGTTTCAGAGAGAGAATTTCTTATACCTAAAGAAATAATTTTTGGACATGTGTGCAAAATATTATATTTTTGTGCTTTAGATACATTTAATCTCTATAGCCTGTAGTTTTATCCAAGTAAATATAAAATAAAATATAGTTGCTTTTGTATTGGCGTTACTTACTGCAGTTTTTTATCTTCTTTTTTTTATTCTCTACTTGACATCTATGTATACATCTATAGGTACGAGTATATTCTTCCATAATAGGCCAGTATTTACCGCTGTCTTTTTGAATTCTTCTTCGACACATACGGACACATTATCCGTTAAAACGAATGTTTTATTAGATTTTACATCATTCAATGATGCATTTTTTTCTGCATAATAAATTGATCAATATACATACTCGTAGATATATTGCTCCCTAGAATTTACGATGTCAAAAAAATAGCAGCTGATCAATAATTTTTTTTCGCGGTTGTTTTATTCCCAGCTCTCCAAATCATATTTTTCTGAGTAAAGCCAATAAAATTATGTTGAACTGGGGAAGGCTATACAATATGAGGCAGCATCTGGCTTGACGCACTTCGTTAGTAGTTCTTTATGTTAGGCTGGGCTCGATGCACACTGACTTCACCTTTGATCAACTTGACCAAGTTATCCTATTTGGCTTTCTAACATACATATATTTATACTACAATACAATATGTACTATAATACAATATATACATACATACAATAATTATACTTATTCAATTGAGTGACGACAAGCAAATTTCTCGCCTGATGTGATTCGTCACGTTTGTCAGCAGAATCTAGGACTCAACGACAATTGAAGCCCCTGCGCGGCATAGCACTGCGCTCGTCACCCTGAGATATAAGATGTTTAATCTCCTCTTTGCCCTAAAAATTATCTGGAAACATTGCTTTTTAAAGCGGAACACAGGTTACCACAGGTCACCGGTATTGTTTAACTACTTTCAACCCGTGGTGTCACACGTGCGCTGATGAAACACATTTACGATTTACGTGAAGGCTTGGAAACGTAACAAACAACTCACTCGCAAACTTTTGCACTATAAATATTTGTGTTATGTAATACTCGTATGTGTTAATGCCTAACCTTATCGGGCCCAAGTTTTAAGGGTTATTTCACATATCTAAACTAACAAATACTAAATCTCTAGGTCTGTTTTAGGTCACCCCTCCGAATTGGGTTCCCGCCTTTCCGTGGCGGGGGGGATAAGTAGCCGGGCCGCCTTGCCCGGTGAAACTAAGAGGAACCCTAAAGGTGGAGGCTCGGGCCGGCGCCCTGGACATTCCGGGAAGCGGCGGTCTGGGCCTAGGAGCCCTCCCGTATACCTCTCCGTGGAGAGGGAACGTGGTAGGGCTCGGGGTCGTCTGCGGACGACGACGGGGGGCACATTGTGCCCTCCAGAGGGGTAGACTCGGCCGGCGTCCTGGACAGTCCGGGTAGCGGCGGTCGAGTCCCCGAGAGGGAGAGAGCGGGAGAGAGAGAGGGACCCTTTCTCTCACCCGCTCCACAGAGAGAAGAGCGGACATGGGGGCGAGTCAGGCCAGAGGGGCCAGTAAGGCTCGCACTCCGTCTCCGCTAGGAGGGCCTGGAGTGGCGGGTGCGGGGACACCCGCTGCTTCGCATTGGGCCCTCCAGGGTGGTCGACGCGTCTGATGTTCCGACGCGTCGCCACGAAGTGGGAGGGGGTGGCCACCCCCTACCCGAGGTGGGTCTGCCTCACGGCGGACATAGGCTGGGCGGGGCTGCGGTGATTTAATGGGCCCGCGGCTCCGTCCATTGCCTGGAGGAACTTCCCAGGGTTTTTAGTGGGTATGCCGCCACTAGGGCGGAGACTCCCACATAACCACCCTGCCCTCCCCGGGGCGGGCGTGGTATTCATAAAGGATTTTCCCTGGGTCAAAAAAAAAAAAAAAAAAAAAAAAGGTCTGTTTTAGGTCTGGGTGTTAGTTGTCCTTGTCTTTGTGTGTATTCCATGGCATCCCGGACACAGGTTATCCTAAGAGGAGCTGTGAGTGTGAAACGTTATTATTATAAATCTGTCTTAGGTCTTAGTCATTGCAACCTATTAGACAAGGACATCAATACTATTAGAATAATTAGATCTGTCAACTAAAGCTTTCAAACTGGGGTTCATTGAGCTAAAAATACATACCAGTAAATGGATTATAATAAAATGACGTAAAGGTTTACAGGGATATTGCTCGACAAACATGTCGTCAGTATGTATCCAATTTTCGCCTTCACACTTTATGCGTACAGTTGAGATATTTGGCTGGTATTCATTATATCTCTTGAACTGTGACACTTTTTTATACGAAAATTCCCAAGCGTCATATTTCTTTCACGCTAGGGAAGATCTTTGGCTCTTGTTACCGTTTGGATAGGTTTATTGCGGGTTTAGAGAAATATCTTTATGTTTCTTGTAGAGTGGAGAGGTCTTCCGAGAATTTAAGCTTTTCTTACTCGAAGAAGTTACAAAAGAAATGTCTGATTGTTATATTAATTCAAAACGATATTTTTTTACACACGATTTATTTTATTAATGACGGTTTCACGAATAGCTATAATGTATCACAAATGTTGCGTCCTGAAGTTTCGCCCACTATCCTTTATTTTGCTTATATTTTAAGGTTGTTCTTAATGTTTTTAACTCAATAAATAGTTACTGTAATTTTAGGGTCGCGAAAGTGCCCCTGCCATTAGATCTGTTTCATACTGTAACTATTTTTATTTATATTAAGTGCTGAAAGTTAAAACTCAGACAACGCAAAAACATCAAAATCAGTTCGTCAAAAATTTTGATCAAGTTATAATTTTTTGAGTTTAGTTTTGTTTTAGATACCTATACTATATGCCTACATCCCGCCACAAAGTCTTTTCATGATTTATTCCCTTTGATACACAAGTGAAAGCTGTCACAACAGATTTATAAGGTAACCCTATTCGGAAATAGGGCACAGATGAGATAACAGTTACTTAGGAAATAGGACAAGGGAAGGAAAATTGCTGACGGAAAGTAATTTCATTTGAGGATGAAGATGTGCCTGTTTTATGACGAAGGTTTCCCTAAACAGATGCGTATAAAAAGTGTATCATAAAACTAGTGGCATTAGACCTGCTTGACAATCCTACTTATAGATGTTTTTTTTTTGTTGTGCTATTTTGCACGCGAAAATGTCGCACAAGTTATAGGTACAACAACAAACAACAAGTTTATAAGTAACTTAGGTACATATACTCTCCCCTCCGAATTGGGTTCCCGCCTTTCCGTGGCGGGGGGGATAAGTAGCCGGGCCGCTTTGCCCGGTGAAACTAAGAGGAACCCTAAAGGTGGAGGCTCGGGCCGGCGCCCTGGACATTCCAGGAAGCGGCGGTCTGGGCCTAGGAGCCCTCCCGTATACCTCTCCGTGGAGAGGGAACGTGGTAGGGCTCGGGGTCGTCTGCGGACGACGACGGGGGGCACATTGTGCCCTCCAGAAGGGTAGACTCGGCCGGCGTCCTGGACAGTCCTGGTAGCGGCGGTCGAGTCCCCGAGAGGGAGAGAGCGGGAGAGAGAGAGGGACCCTTTCTCTCACCCGCTCCGCAGAGAGAAGAGCGGACATGGGGGCGAGTCAGGCCAGAGGGGCCAGTAAGGCTCGCACTCCGTCTCCGCTAGGAGGGCCTGGAGTGGCGGGTGCGGGGACACCCGCTGCTTCGCATTGGGCCCTCCAGGGTGGTCGACGCGTCTGATGTTCCGACGCGTTGCCACGAAGTGGGAGGGGGTGGCCACCCCCTACCCGAGGTGGGTCTGCCTCACGGCGGACATAGGCTGGGCGGGGCTGCGGTGATTTAATGGGCCCGCGGCTCCGTCCATTGCCTGGAGGAACTTCCCAGGGTTTTTAGTGGGTATGCCGCCACTAAGGCGGAGACTCCCACATAACCACCCTGCCCTCCCCGGGGCGGGTGTGGTATCCATAAAGGATTTTCCCTGGGTCAAAAAAAAAAAAAAAACAAAAAAGGTACATATACTCTGGTTCTTTTAGCTAAGCCGTTCTTGCTTTTTTAAACTACCCCTGTATTAGAGCAAACAAAAAAATCAAATCGGTCCCGCCGTTCTCGAGTTTTAGCCAGACTGACGAACAGCGTTTAACTTTTATATATAAAAAGAAGATGTTACTTGGTTGGTTGTTTGGCCTATGAAAATAGCCACCGAACCATGTCAGAGGCTTTTAGGCGGCGAAATAAATTTGACACCAATGCTAGGCTTGGCTTTACTTAGGTACTTTTTTGAAGTGAATGTTCGTATGTTTGTTACTCAAATAAGCAAAAACGGCGTAGGCTTGTACCGTGGATACCCTGGCTTTTATAGGTTAGTTTGACACAGTACCCAGAACCGTTGTAGGACTAGGTATTTCCAGAGGATAATTTTACGTTGATACTATTGAAATTTCGAAATTTAATTTTATAGACCAGCTATTTAAGGTAGAAACGGTTTTATCCTATTTTTATTTTATTTATCTACGTTAAAGTACATTTTCTGAATTTTCAAAGTATTCGTTTATTTTGTTTGAAATTTCGGAACAAGTTTTTTAATTCATTTTATTTTTCCTTCTAACATGGTTTACGTTTTTATTTACTCTTACGTTTATATGGTTATGAGTAAATAGCCTACTTTTAACTTGGTTAGAGGGGGGGAAATTATAACGCAATTTTCAATAGAATTCTGAAACGAAACGCTCTCACTAAAATCCATATAATTATTCGTACCATGAGGTATTTATTGTAAAATATGTGGTGCAAAAAGAAAAAAAAAACAAACAAAATAATTAAAAAATATATGTGTTTTAATTTAATTTAAAAAAAATCGATAGTTGTGAAGAAAGTCGTTAGTGTTCTAGCTGCACGTATATACATAATCTCTATATATAAAAATGAATATCTATTTCCCTTGGTCATCGCATCACGCGTGACCGGATGGAACAATTTCGCTATTCTTTTTTTGTTGTGTTAATTTCTGTCAAGAGAAAGTTCATTTGAAATAAAAAATTAAGGAAGTTGACCGGAACATTAGGAAAATTAAGCCAGTTCGAATTCAAAATTCTAAGTTAAGACAGGACAATGTCTGTCGGGTCGGCTAGTAAAATATATTATGCAGTTGGAAAAAATAGCTTTAGACCGGTGAATATATACAACAGGAAGACGCCACACACACACACACAACAGAAGAAAACACTTTGAAACACTTTGCCGCCAAATTTTCATTTTCATAAAAAATTTAAGCTTTTTGTTATGGTCAATACTCATGATTACTAAGCGTCACTCGGAGTGTTTTACAAACGAATAGAAAACGAGCAGAGAAAAAGCTTCACATTACATGTTCATAAATTCGATATTATTAAATGAGTACTTAACCAGACAAAGTATAACAAAGTAAAAAAATATATGAAACTACACTTCTCTACCATTATAGATACTATAATATATGTGCAACGTACCCACGTTGTACATGTACATATATTATACATGTAGGTATATACAGTTTATACTAACAGTGTTACTAACACTTATGTGATTTTAGAAACTTCATTTATACGTGCTCTGTGATGTTGCTTTGTTACTCTCACCATTGTATTCCAAAACGTTACTGACAAGAATTTGACTCATGGCCCACATGTCTATAGTTTCGTGTAACTCATAATTATTATCATCACCCGTCTTCAACCTCAGCTGAGAGCTGAGTACCTAATGAGAATAAGTCTCCTATTCAACATGCCATATTTGTCAGTCCTATACTAGTCTCATTCTCTGCGCCAGTATCTTCTATTATGCATCTAGTCTTCTGTAAATTCCTTAATCAGTACTTTTATGAACCGGCCTTGGTGGCAAGTATTTCCACAAAATGTCAATAAAGTTATTTCATTTTCTGTTACGTCCAATCGTTCAATCTTTCATTTACGATTCGAGGAACTAACAACTTGTCGATATTTGTGCTCGGTTGATTTGGGCTTTTGTTGGAATAGTTTGTTTACTTTGATCCAGTGAAGATACTCGTGCGTTCAGTCGGTGTATATAAACAACAAATTGATTTTCCTTATTTAAATTGTTCTCTGCACTTTATGAACGACTCATTCTACGTCTGCGTGCTGGTTTTGGTCATCTTCAAACGCGGACTTACGCGATAAAAAAAACTGCTCTAAACCAAACAATTATTTAACCAATTAACCTAACCAATTATTTTTGCTTTAAATGCGATAATGAATAAATGAATGAAACAAGATGAAAAATAAATTTGAACGACCTAATTCATATGGAATCCGTTTGCGAAAAAATGAAATGTACTTATCTATCAATTTTAATAGATACCTATGTTATGTATTCTGAATACAGTTATGCGTAAAATGCAAACACTAAATATTAAACAGTCTGAGTTAATTATTTAGCCACATACCTATCCTTCTACACTCGACTCATGCCTAACCTAACCTAACACATTTATCCCTAAAATGTAATTTACCAGCCACACTGATAACTAAACCTATGTGAACCAACTTCAATATTTACCTATTGTTTGTCGGCACTGAGTCATCTGTCAAAGCGTCGGGCACACACGGACCCACGTTACGTGGCTGTCAATAACACAGAGCTTAATCAGAGCATTGTCTTTCGTTCGTCAAAATTAACTACCTATTGTATTTGTAAGGAAATCAAATATAGGAAATAGCATGTAATATTATATGTATAAACCTCTGCTTATTGCAATTATATCTTACTCCTACTAATATTTTAGTGAGAAAGTTTGTATCACGAAGAAACGGATGAACGGATTCGGATGTTTCGAACGAGTAGCTTATACTCTCTTATCATAAAGCTTACTTTTTATGTCGGAAACGCGTACAAAACCGCGGGCGCAGCTAGTCTAATATAAAGTATGTTACAAAAGCATAAAAATAAATATTTATTTACCTACATTTTTCCTCAATTTTTTTTTTATGTTTTGAATCATCGTTAGGTATTATAGGGTAGTATATTGTAGTATTATCATTGTAGGGTAGGCAAGGATTTATTATAATTTGCTGGTATAATTGATAATTGAGCTTTTATTGTAGTGTTAATATAAGTGCATATGTTTTGTACAATATAATAGAATATAAGTACCTACCTTCCTATGCTTTGTACATTACTATTAAATAGATAAATTCATACTAAAGTACTAGGCTCTATAAATAGTATCAAAACACGCTATACTACTGTTCTAACTATTTATTTTGTCGGACGATAGGCATGTCTCTTTGGCAACGGCACACTAACCCACCTATACACTTATAGAGGGTTCTAAGGAAAGGGTATGCCGAAATGGGCCCATAGTAGGTATACATCATTATGATCCACTTTCACAACGGGACCAACCTGGAGATCAAGAAAAATTAAATCAGCCGTTCCATGAATAATGTCAATAATATAATATGGAACAGCTGATAATTTTTTCGCGATTTCAGAGTTGGTCTCATAGTAAATGTTAAATTGTGCATAATGACGAGCTTTTTTCGGCTTATCATACTCTTTCTTTATAACCCTGTATATCGATACCATTTCCACAGGTGTGTTAGTCACGGAGCGTAAATGAAATGCCGATAATTTCTCTTCCAATTATTTCCCTCTTTCTGAACACTGGACAGGCAAAAAGGCCCACAATTTGAGCGAATAAAATACATTTTCAATCTGGAAAAAGCATGTGAAGTGTTGCGCTCACTTCAAAACGAGTTTTTCACAAAACTCACTGACACAATAAAAATTTGAGCTTACGCAATATCAATGGCTCGCAAATTGGACAGTCAATTACGTTTTTGGCTGGCTGCGACCCGGTTTCACCCGTGCAGTAATAAGAAACAGTGAAGATGATAATCGAAAGTAGCCTATTGTGCTAATTCAGGGTATTCATCATCAGGGCGCCCTGCGGCCAGGTGGAGCGACGACCTGCGTAAGGCGGCAGGTAGTAAGTGGATGAGTAAAGCAGAAGATCGTGCCTTGTGGCGTTCTTTAGGAGAGGCCTATGTCCAGCAGTGGACAAAATCCGAAAGGCTGATGATGATGATGAGGGTATTCATTCATTCAAAATTGGCTTGTTCGGGAGCATTTTCAAGGATTGGTGGCCCTTTGCTAGTGCTTTTACCTCCCTGTACGATATGGCATTCTGTCTTCTCTTGAATCTAGAGTATAAAATATCAATACTAAATTTTATCAAATTCTATTCAGCCATTTCAGCGTGAATAACAAACAGATAAACTTTCGTATTTATAACATAAGTGTGATTATTATTTTTCATTTCCTATAGTGTTCTTATTTTTAGCTGCGACCCTCCGTTATGTTCGCTTAGATGTATCGCAGTTCTTCTTTTACAATTTACATTTGTTTTCGGACATTTTAATTCTCGCAAAAATTCAATTGATTGTTGTTACTACGTAAAAGAAGGACTCACAACATAAATCAAAACAAACTTTAGTATTTTATGGCGTATGTGAATCCACCAACCCGCACTTGGCCAGCGTGATGAAATACGGCCTATTTACCTTTTAAAGGGGTTTTGCCTTTGAAGCTTTACAACTACATCTCGAAATGACTAGTCAGCCGGTAGGACTGAATATAATCCTACTAATTTTATAAATGTCAAAATTTGGATATTTAATGCTCAAGCGCGGAAATACGAACGCAAATTGAGATGACATTTGGTATAAAGGTAACTCATACGAGCTGCGCTGAGATGCGAGTGGAACCGCGGGGCGCAACAAGATAATAATGTTAGTTTGGAAGTAGAAATAGCCGATTTATTAAGCTATTGCATAGCTTATTTCGCGGGCCTTGAGCGTGGAGACCGAATCCAGAAATTCCGTAACGAAAATAACCTAACCCCACTCCGACCGGCACAGCGGTGATACTTTTTAGTTTTGCCATCTATCGATGAATAGCAGAACTTTTAATGGCTTTTTGAAATATAACGCTTGTCTCTTTAGTTCAGCAACTCGCCTCTAGGTGTCGAGTGTAAGGTTTCGTTGACTTTTCGCCAATTTTATTTTATTTTGAAAATTATTGATAATTATTACAGAAATTCATTTGGAGATTTTTTTGAAAAATAGGCCTTGCAATATTTATACAAAAAAAGAAAAAAAAATTATAATTGCATGAGTTGATAAAAATGCTATGCAATAGCTTTACCGCGGCAGTCCCCGAGTGCCACACGTCTTTTATTTTTAACTAAAAACAATAGACTGATCCAACGTAGTTCAAGTTTCATCATTAAATTCTTCTAAATTAAAAATAGAAGTGAGTATTACCTTACCCAAGAAAATGCAGGCGCGGAAAATGCCTTGATTATTTCAGTACACTCCTTGTTTTTAAAATTACTAAGACTTAAATATAAATATTTTACAACCGAGACGTTGGCCATACAAATTACAGTAAAACGCTACGACCAATTAAACAAGAGCTCTGAAAAATCCGGTAGTTGGTTTTTATGTGTACTTTAGAGAAAAACGAAGAGACGCCGGAGCTCTAAATGCAATGGTACACGGCGACATTGCCACGCAGTGGAAACATACGAAATAATTTTGTTATCCGCAAACTTGTTTTAAAAAGTATTGTTTATCTGATACTTTTGTAGAAAGACATTTACATAAGATTCTATTTGACAAATCAGACGTGTTAACAATATTCAATTTTCTAAAAAAGTGCATGTTAAACTGCCATAATTATGTTAGATAAAATTAAATACATAGCTGAATATTAAAAAAATGATAGTACGCTATTTTGCATAAATTATGAACTTATTTAGTTACATTCAAACAAGAGATCTGAGCAATGATTAAATTTTATTTAATATTCGATCGCTATTTTGACCTATTTTGTATTTTCCACGACTTTACAGGTTCATCACAGTCGGCACCCCGTACGTACACCCCATCCCATAAATGTTAGTTTTAATCGCATACCTCGAGGCGCACAATTATACCTTTGCCATATGGAAACTGGTCTCCATCTGTACTTCTCCCGCGGCAAAGCCTGTAGGTATGTTGAGGCTAAACAGTCGCAGGAATTACCTTTGTTTGGGAGTACCATTTTATTCTGTGCGTTTAATTTACGGTTGAGTGCAGTGGGGGTTATGTTTTTGTTTAGAGTGGAAGCTTTGAAATGGTTATTAAGTTTGTATAGGCTGCACTCGGCTTGCGGGAGTAAAAATTTTGTTGCTTTCAATTTTACACAGATGGGATGGAGAGCTTTTTAAGGTTTTGTTTCTTAAAGGTGTCAGAGGGGTTCCCTCTGACACTATTACCAAGCTTATATACCTACAACCACATCCTATTCTTTTTCCAAAAGCTGATTTGGTTTTTGGGTTTGTTAAAAATATGTATCTATCTATCTATCTATCTATATATATATATAAAAATGAAACCCGTTTTCCTTGGTCATGGCATCACGCGTGAATGGCTGGACCGATTTCACTAATTCTTTTTTTGTTGTATTTGTTATTAAGAGGAGAAGGTTCTTACGGAAAAAAATATTAAGAAAATCTCTCAGAAATATTGAAAAACCCTAAAAACAGCCCTTTTCTTTTTCCCATACAAACGTTTTCTAACTAAAACGAGCTTTATTGCTATTGTATAAAGTTCATATTGAATTGCAAGCACTCACTGTTGTTTAACCAATGTAGGTTGTAAGTTTATAAAGTTA
The DNA here is from genome assembly GCA_949125135.1 of Alcis repandata. Lineage (NCBI taxonomy): Eukaryota > Metazoa > Arthropoda > Insecta > Lepidoptera > Geometridae > Alcis > Alcis repandata. The sequence goes on along the minus strand of OX421233.1, from coordinate 11,187,550 downwards.
TTGCAATTTAATTAGGCAGTACCATAGAGAAGTACTGTAGAAGTACTGTGTATGGCAGTACGAAGTCTGCCGGGTCAGCTAGTTAAAATATAATGATGATTATAATGAGTAAGTACAATGAATACGAATAATATATCTATAAGCGGCGGTGACCACTTTATCATCAGATGGTCCATCATGACTCTGTTTGCCAATTAATTTTATGACAAAAAAAACCTTTAGGTCGGTATCACTATCTCGTGCTATCTTATTATCATTCTCCTCCTCAAATCGTTTCCTTCGTATCTGAGGGTCGTGAGCGTGACCACCACCTCCAAATAGGTTTTCTCTAACGATGTTACGCCAACGTTTCCGGTCCTCACAATATGAAACGCTTTGTAGACAGAGGTGTTGAGAATGGTGCGAATCTGATAGGACCAACGTACTCGTATCGGGCTGCCTATACTCGTATCATACACGCTTACAAAACCAGCATAGGCCAGTATAATATATTATGCTGCCTAGATTGCAGCGCGAGCTCTAGAGATCAAACTCGCGCGAATTCGCTCAATTTTCACCAAAAGCTCCAAACAGCAATAAAACCTCGCACCTAATCCCGCCTCTGCACTTATTGCTTCACAAAATCTTACAAGACATGCCAAAATTATTGACCCAAACCATTTTAAGATTTTTTTACTTTAAGATCGAGATTCAGGGAAACGAGATTTAGACTTCCAATTAATTGTACAATAATCCAATGAGTTCTATGAAACTGATTGGTGGACTTAATTTATTTCGAACGATAGTAGGTAAATACAAAGAATTTGTTAATAGATAATCAGCTATTAAACCAGTTGTTTTTTTAAAGTTCATCTTCTTTAAATATTTTTTTCCCACTTTTCTAGAAGTCTGGCATTTACCATTGCTATTCGCTTTCACTAACTAAACTTATTCGTAATACGCGCAAAAAGAAAAAAAAATAACGGCTGGGCATGTGCCATTTTCTCTCCATCAACTGTACCTCAATTCTAGCTTGACGACAGTATTTCTCACAAACGCCTAACTTTATATAGCAGTTTCATGATCTGACAGATTTCATGGCACAATTCCGCAGTCTATCGCTAGATTCGAGCTGGATTCATATAATAAACTTTGATAAAGAACAGTGAAACGAATTTTTCACTGCTAAATTTTTTTCATTGTCTGAATTAATCTAGTTGATGTTTATTGTGATGCTAGTAGTGGAATTAAAAACGTTTTGCTATTTTGCAGCTGAGATTAGCAATGAAGGAAATAATTAATTTTTATCCACGTGTTGAGAGTCGAACCTGGATCCGACTGACACAGAGCGGAGGCATTTGGGAAATGATTTCCAGGTTGGTCTCATAGTAAAAGTTGTTCATAATGATGAGTAGGTCCTATGAGCCCTTTTTGGCTCAGCATGTTATTATCTTTACTTTACAACTTTGTACCTTTGATGAATAAAGCTGTATAAATTGCATTTAGTTCATTAATTCCACATACATACATAAGGAACCCTAGTGGAAAACGTAATTTTTGTAGTTGAATTTTGAATTCATCCATCCTTAAACTTACTGTTTTAATAAATCACAATTTAAAGCAAAAATCTACTACGAGTTCAATTTCAAGACTATTCAAGACTAGAGATTAGGGTTCAAGACTTACACTACATTTCGGTTCAATACAACGGAGTATACTTAACAACTGTGTACTATACTGTTAGCATCATCGTCAGCCTGTATCGACCCACTGTTGGGTTAGGTTAGGCCTCCTTCCCCTTGTGGCATTTTATTTTTTTTCCTTTTTTTATATTCTTTTTTATATATACTGAAAATATCCAAATTAGGGATGCATCATGAAAGGAATTTATAAAAAATCCTCAAAGCAAATTACTGCGTAGAAAGAGACGAATTAATCACGTGTTTCAAGCTTTTCCTTCCTGTTCCATCAAAGGAAATTCCACCATCCGCCTGTTCCATAGCAAAATTTTGCACAAATTTTCGCTGATTTCACTCAATAACAGTTCACGCTTGTTGACTGTTCTATACCAACTTACCTGTAGCGTCCACTGAGGAGCCATCATCGTGTTCTCTGTTCGAATTTAATTGCAATGTTTAGTTCAATCATTTTGCCAACTGCACGAATAAGTTGGTGTTTCTAGAGATAAAGCCAGGACTTTTCAGAGTGTCTCTTGACCCGAGGCCGAGTGCGAGGTTTATCATACTGCTTGCTTTCTCGACGCACTTCAGCTAGACGGAAAAATAGTCAGTATTTTTAAGAAAAATAAATGATAGTTTACTAAGAGATGTTTGTTAAAAATACAAAGCTAAAACTTTGGTAAATCCTACTATCCTACTAATATTATAAACGCGAAAGTTTGTGAGTAAGTTTGTTGCTCTTCACGCAAAAACGGCAGAACGGATTTACATGAAATTTGGAATGAATGTTGTTCCTGGTCTGGATTAACACAAAGGCTACTTTTTATCACAGAAAACGCGGGTGAAACTGCAGGGCGCAGCTAGTCTATTATAGTAATATCCTCAGATCAAGGAAGGTAAGAAGCAGGTAGTTCTTTTGCGTCAATATGTGCGTAGTAAAGTTTACGTACCCGGGCAGTCGGGGGCTTCACTTGGATCTAAGGCAGCGCTATATCTTCCTTTCCACTTGACCTGAGAGTAATATCATATTGGGGTAAAGTTTGCACTCGTATGCTTGTAGAGGGTAATTCGAAACAAAAGTAGATAGAAGAAGAAAAAATAAGAAACAATAAGTGAAATTTGATAATTTGTAATAGCTGATTTGCACTGCATCGAATATGAAGACCTGGGCATCTGCTTGTGAATAAATATTTAAAAAACCAGATAATATTTGAACAAGTTTTTTGTTATCATTATGAACAAATTTTACCACGGGACCAACCGAGTAGCCGCGAAAAAATCAGCTATTCCATAAAAAATGCCAATGACGCTCGACAAAATGTATAGAACAGATTTTTTTCTCGATTTCCGGGCCAGACCACTCATCCATTCATTCATAATTCACCATTCATTCATAATGATGAGTACTATGAGCCCTTTTCGGCTTAGCAAACCCTTTCCTTATAACGATGTATCTCAGTTTTACTAAATAAGAACACGCTATGCGCCATTAAATACTCATTTTCCATAATTATCTTATTACACCATTAAAATGCTCATTCCCCTTCTTCCCCAATCCTTTAAATTGTGATTGATTAAAAGTAAAGCTGTTCCTATGATTGATCACCGACCTAACAAATTGATGCGCGGATTTATTACTCGAAGGGCCGGAAGGGTCCTGCAGCGGCTTATGACGCTAATAATAGGGCTGATAATATGACGCTGGGGCGCTAATAATAGGGCTGATAATATAATAATAGGGCTAATAATAGGGCTAATAATATGACGCTAATAAATACATTATTACTCGTTCTTTTGATGTGGGATAACAATTGCAATAGAAGTAGTAACTCCGCCTTATAAGTCAGAGGTAGCGGGTTCGATTCCCAGCCGGGCAGATGTTTGAATGATGAATTTAAATATCTGTTCTGGGTCTGGGTGTTAGTTGACTTATCATTCTGTATATTCAATGGCTTCCTTGACACATATTGTTATTTTTAGTACTATTGTATTTTGATTTTTTTTTTAATAATAAGTGTTATTGGCGCTGCCGTTCTTATTATTGTAAACTAGCTGACCCGTGCCCACTTCGTTGGGCATAATGTTAATAATCCTTTTTTAGTACAGAGTGTTATGTTTTAATTTCTAACTGCCAAAAGGAGGGTTATACGTAGGTATAGTTTGTATTTGCATGCTAACACAAAATTCGAAAGTAACTCTGTCCGAAAGAAAAAACATTTTCTGCGGGATTTGCGTTAAACGAATTCCATGAGGACCAAGTCGCGGGAAAAGTTAGTTTGGTTATGGTCTTAGTTTTTTTTTTTTTTTTTAATTACTATGTACCTATTTATATTTTCTCTTATAATTTTTTACATTTTTATCTATAAATAAACGTATTTTTATTCTCATCTATCGTAACTTTATTTTTTACTAGCTGACCCGTGCCCACTTCGTTGGGCATAATGTTAATAATCCTTTTTTAGTACAGAGTGTTATGTTTTAATTTCTAACTGCCAAAAGGAGGGTTAAACGTAGGTATAGTTTGTATTTGCATGCTAACACAAAATTCGAAAGTAACTCTGTCCGAAAGAAAAAACATTTTCTGCGGGATTTGCGTTAAACGAATTCCATGAGGACCAAGTCGCGGGAAAAGTTAGTTTGGTTATGGTCTTAGTTTTTTTTTTTTTTTTTAATTACTATGTACCTATTTATATTTTCTCTTATAATTTTTTACATTTTTATCTATAAATAAAAGTATTTTTATTCTCATCTATCGTAACTTTATTTTTTATTTATTGTCCTATTTTATTTATATTGTGTTTAAGATTAAATACTTTATTTATTTTTTTTAGGTTTTTGGTTGCAATTTTTTTACTTGATCTTATTTTGTTAGCGTTCGACACTCGACTGTCGTTCGAATAGCTGCGATGATCTTGCATTTTATTCCGCTAGACGAAGTGAACGTTTTGCGGTACATTCCCTTGCCCGTGCTTGCGATTTTGGGGTCGTCTATTAATCACGTGACCTTTTTAGAGTTCCGTACCCAAAAGGTAAAACGGGACCCTGTTACTAAGACTTCGCTGTCCGTCTGTCACCAGGCTGTATCTCATGAACCGTGATAGTTAGACAGTTGAAATTTTCACAGATGATGTATTTCTGTTGCCGCTATAACAACAAATACTAAAAATCAGAATAAAATAAATATTGAAGGGGGCTCCCATACAACAAACGTGATTTTTTGCTGTTTTTATAGGTAATGGTACGGAACCCCTCGTGCGCTTGCCCGGCTCGCACTTGGCCAGTTTTTAGCAACCCCCCTCTCGCCCTTGGTGATATATGGTGAGGTTATAAATTACCGCCCTCAATATCACGTGTGTTTTTATTGGTACAAATTATCTTTAAAATTTTCAGAAACAAACGAAAAAATAAAAACACGTGATATTTCTCTACAATAACCCCGTCCTGATATTTCGTGATGGTTTTTTGAACCTCTTCTTCCTCTCTCGAGTCTCAAGTAATTAATGGACGATCCCTTTCTAGTCTGTTTGCAGCAAGGCACTGTGAGCGTTTGGCACTCGACTGTCGTTCGTATTGCTGCAATGATCTCGCATTCTTGTTTTGCTAGTAGTACTACGAAGTGAACGTTCAAAAATGTAATGAGAAAAGTCAAAATATTCAATGTCGGTTGCGTCCGCTGCGTAGGGGCACGTTGACGACCGCAGGACTCAGCCGCGCGGTAACCTATTTCTAGATGTGTGCACGCGGCATTTATTTTTCTTCAATTTTAAACTCAATTCGTAATATCTTTTGAACGGAATGTCCGATTTAAATAATTCAAAAAGAAATCTTCAGGTATTGAAACAGTCTTAAATACTAAATAGTTTATTTAGATAAGGATTAATACAAAAGTATGTAAAACGTGGTCTGATTTTAGTCGGCATTTTTATCAACTTTTAAAATGTAAAAAAGTAGTTATAGTGACGTAACTACAATAGTTGGACATATGGTATCGCGACGTTTTTTGTAGATATCAATTTGTTCTTTAATATTGTAGAACATTTTTCAGGTCTATCATCAATAGTTTCCGCAGTGTATGCGATGAAAGACATTTTATGGATAATTTTTTTACACCTTGGATTACAATATTGAAGTTTTAGTAAGGATCCCTAATTTTTTCAGGTAATAAATATAGCATATGACACTCAGCAATAATGTGGCTTTCTATAGGTGAAAGAATTTTTAAAATCGGTTCAGTAGATCCCGAGATAACCCCTTACAATTTAACAAATATACAAACACACAAACTTTACTTCTTTATAATATTAGTATAAATAAATTAATTAATTAATTAATCAATCCATAATGGGGAGCTATGAGTGTGTAACGTTTTTTTTACTACGAATTTATTAGAATAATAGTTATTCTGTAGTCAACTATTATTAGACGTGGTTTTAAGAAAAGGGTGTGCTAACCAAAAATGGCTCATGATGCTTACGATGATGATGAACAACCTCATCCTGAAATCGTGAAAAAAACAAATCAGCTGTTTCATTCATTTCATCGCGTTTCATTGACATTTTTCTATGGTTTTTTTACGCGAGATCTGGATTGGTCCCATAGCAAAAGTTATTCATTATAGTGAGTACTATGAGCCCTTGTTGGCTATGCATACCCTTCCTAACAGCTTAGAGCGATTTTTTCCTCGCAACCATTCAAGTAGGTGAGTTTTTTTAACGCCATGACGTGACGAAGAAATCGCTTGCCCGATGTTAATCGTCATAACAGATCTGCGCCACCCAGAATTTTTAATTCTGACCCTCGGTCTTAAATATTAAGAGTTTTCTATTACTATTCTTGTACACTAAGTATACTTACACTATTGAGACTTTGCATTTTTTATTGAATCTAAAAAGCATCGACGAGACATCGTCTAATATCAGCGTTGTTGACGAAATAAGCGTCGACGCTAAGATTGGATAAGACAGGTATTATGAAGGGGCTCGCACTTACAGTGGAGCCGTTCGTTCACGAGGTGACGAAAGTCGACGACTTTTGTACTGCACTTAATACTAGTAGCATGATATTTAGTCACCATGTTCGGTGACGCAGCGGAGCCGCTTTAAAATTAGTATCTTTTTTATTTTATAAACGGTTTTATTTAGCTCACCCCGTTTGTTTTATTTATTATTCTTGGGTCAAATTTAGTAATTCAAATTTCACCCTCTTCCTGTCAACCGATTAATCTGAATTTTTGTATACACTTTGGATTTTGGTGACAATACAATTATGTTTATTCATTATCATTATAAATTCAAGATGGCCGCCGCTACAAAATGGCGGATAACGTAGGTTTCATCAATCCCATCAATATGGGTATCAAATGAAAGGGCTCAACAAGCAGAATACAATATACTATAAAAAATTGAAATACAAGATGGCGGCCGCTACAAAATGGCGGATAACGTAGGTTTTATCGATCCCATCAATATGGGTATCAAATGAAAGTGCTCAACCAGTATAATACAATGTACTATATAAAATAAAAACTAAAAACTAGAAAATAAAAATAGGTAAAAAAAATTAGTAAAAAATAATAAAATAGATACAGTCGTGGGAATTATAAACATATGCATAGACTAGACTAAAATAAAACCGTGGGGCACGTCCCACGGTTTTCTTGCCCCACGGTTTTATTTTAGTCTAGTCTATGCATATGTTTATAATTCCCACGACTGTATCTATTTTATTATTTTTTGGTTTTTAGTACATTTATCTTAAACATTGCAATGTATGTTTTTTTTAACATAAAACCGTTTTTATCAATGTTTTTTTCTCAGCCTTGAAATGACCGCCATCCCGCCTGGTTGTAAATAATGACGCGGTCTTCGACGGAACACGCTCGCCTAGAAGAAACTGACTCACTCGCGACTCAAAAAACCTAGGTATCGCGTCTATGTTCAAACCGCTTGAAGTGTTAACGTAGATTATAAGCGAGAGGCGAGTACTAGCATCAGCTGATTTCTGCTATAGATTATGAACACAGTAGGTAAGTGCCATTGAAAAGATAAGTAATACCTCGATCATGAACGTTTTCAAGCTCCAAGGTAAATTCAAGAAGACTTTTCTATGAAAGCTGTAGAGCTAACTTAGAACAGCATTTTATACTAATAATACTAGTTTTTAAACAAAACTCATGTTTTTTTCTTACTCAACTTAAATAAAATGACATGTTTTTGTTACATTACATAAAAATTACATGTTTGACAATTTATTTATGTGTCAGATCATAAAACTGATGGCTTTACAAAAGGACAATCTTCAATATCAAGCAACAAAGCACTGCTGGTAGTTGTTTGCATGTAATCAAAAAAACTACCTAAGTTTTAATTTTTTTTTTTTTTTTTTTTTTTATATCCTGCTACTTAGCAATCTGTTTTTTACAAACAATAATCTAATATGTTGTCAGATTTTCATCAGTAGGTATCTTCAGCAGAGACGTGCACCCAGTGGTGCAATCCTCATCTTTTGTCCGCGAATCTTGTCGCTAGTTCTGGTACACTATTTCTTTTAAGTCGATTGAATCTTAGACTGCCCACTCCCTGCAGTTCAGCAGCTAGCTCGTTCATATGATGGTCTAATCTCGCTTGATATTTCTCGCTGTTGAATCCAATTTCTTGCTTCACTGTTCTGAGACCGAAATCTAGGCTCACATATTTATTGCTGATATGTTGTGGGATATTGAACATGGTTCTCATCGTTTTGCTTTGAAATCTTTCAAGTATTTCGATATTACTATGGCTGGCAGTGCCCCAGAGCTGTATACCGTAAGTCCAAATAGGCTTTAGTATAGCTTTATAGATTGCCATTTTACTGGCATCTGTCAACTGTGACTTACGACCGATGAGCCAGTACATGCTGCGGAGTTTACAGTCCAGTTGTTTCCTTTTAGTCCAAATGTGTTTGCGCCAAGTGAGTCTACGGTCGAGGTGCATACCTAAGTATTTAGCGTCATCTGATTGAGGGATCTCTGTGTTATAAAGTTTCACAGGTGGGCAAGTTTTCCTTCTAAGAGTGAAAGTTACTTGGGCCGACTTTTCTGTATTGGCTGTAGTACGCCACTGCTGGAACCATGCTTCGATGAGGGTCAGGTGTGATTGGAGCCTTTCGGATGCGGTATCGGGATTTTCATGGGTCGACAGTATTGCGGTATCATCTGCGTATGTAGCTATAGTGGTATTGGCACAAGTAGGTAGATCTGCTGTAAATATTAAGTAGAGAACTGGTCCCAATATGCTACCCTGTGGGACTCCTGAATTAATTTCGTACATTTGTGATGTATCGGAATTATATCTTACTTCGTAGCATCTATTTTCAATATAGGATTTTACCAGTAAGAAGAAAGAATGCGGTAGCATTTTTTTGATTTTGTATAGTAGTCCGTTATGCCATACTTTGTCAAATGCCTGGCTAATGTCTAGGAAGACTGCACAGCAGTAGTGTTTATTTTCCAGCGCTCTACTTATGACATCGACCAACCTATGCACCTGCTCGATGGTCCCATGGCCTTCTCTAAACCCGAACTGGTGGGTTGGTATTATATCTGTCAAGTGTTCTCGCATTCTGTTTAGTATGATTTTTTCCAGTAATTTTCCAATTACCGGAAGAAGACTGATAGGTCTATAGGAAGACACCTCTTGAGCTGGTTTACCCGGTTTCAGTATCATTACCACTTGTGCAATTTTCCATTGGCTTGGGTAAGAGGATAATCTTAAGCATGAGTTAAAAATAGCTAGTATGAGGAGTACTCCTTTTTTTGGGAGGTGTTTTAAGAGAGTAGCGTCTATGAGATCATAGCCAGGACATTTACCTTCCTGAAGATTTAGGATTTCTCGTCTTAATTCACTTGGTGTCACATGCTTTAGTGGTAAACACATCTGAGTTGGTGATCTGAGGTATTTTTCTATTTCATTATCCCTATGTAGATTTTTGCTGGAAAGTGGTTGGAAGACTTTATGTAGGTGATTAGCATAAGTATTAGCTTTTTCACAGTCGGAGCGAGCCCAAGACCTTGTTTGTGTTCTTAATGGTGTAACTTGTTGTTTGGGACGCTTTAGGTTTTTGGTAGTTTTCCACAGCGAGTAGTTTGTGTCACAGGTATGGGTGAGTTTTGCGAGATAGGACTGTAGATTCTCATTTTCTAATTCTTTGATTAGTGTTTTAAGTAGTTGTGAGGCTTTATTAAATGCGGTTTTATCTCCAGGATAGTGAGTGTTGAGCCATACTCTGCGGAGTCTACGTCTTTCATTAATAAAGTCCTTGATAAACGCAGGGTATACATGTTCCTTTGCAGTTCTCGCTTTATAATGGGATGTGGCCCTGTTCGCCGCGTCATGAATTAATCTGTTTAGTCCTTCTATAGATTGTTCAATTTCGTCAATCGTTTTCAGAGAGATCGTAAGCTGTACTTCCGCTGTAATAATATTCTGATATTTTCTCCAGTTAGTATTCTTATTGTAGACTTTTGGTGGTGCTTCTGTTTGTACGATCTTACTATATACATTAAGAATAATAGCGGAGTGGTCTGAGATGAGATCAAAGTCAGTTTCCGTTCTGGTATTGTTGATAGCAATGTTTTTTGTTATGAAAAAAATCTAGCAAGTCAGGGGTTTTTCGTGGATCAGTCGGCCAGTAGGTAGGTTCGCCAGTGGACAAGCAATTAAGACTAAGATCATTTACGGCTTGATAGAGCTGTCTACCTCTAGTTGTTATAAGTCTAGAGCTCCAAAATAGATGTTTAGCGTTCCAGTCACCTCCACTTATAAATCGATTTCCGAGTATAGAGAAGAAGTCTTTATAATCTTCGTTTGTTACCTGATGTTTGGGAGGGCAGTAAACTGCAGCAAGTGTAATGTCCGAGCTTTTGTCATCTACTTTAATAAGAGTGGCTTGAATCTTGTCTGTGGAGAAAGGTTCAAGTGGGTGATGTTTTATATTTGATTTTATTAGTACTGCTGTTCCTCCATGCGCATTTCCTGATGGATGGTTAGTAGCATAAATAGTGTAACCCTTAATTGAGATGTAGCTTTTACTGGTGAATCTAGTTTCGGATATTAATACCAGGTCAATTTTTTTCATGTGTAGAAACATTTCCAGCTCTAGTCGTCGTGCGATTAGTCCGTTGGCATTCCATGTGACTATTCTAAGATTAGGATTATTTTTTCATTTGGCTGCTGATTAGCTGGACGAAACGGTCCATCATGTTGTCTACCATGTTTAACATCATAGTTTGAATCCTGTTGAACATTTGTTAACTAAGTTTTAATAACAACCTAATTCAAATACATTTCAATTGACTGTTTTCTAAATTCAAGCTCAAGAAATACAATTAAATAAATCTACATACAAAATAAAGGTATATTAGCAATTACAGTCAAAGAAAAGCTTAATCAAAGTCAAGAGAGCTCTCTCAAGTAGGTACCTATCTCTTCAAAGAATCACATTAAAGAAGCGATGACGTCAGATCGGATATAGGAGGTATTATAAGGGTGGGTGACACAGGCTCACACAGACTTAGTAGGTTTCGAGCTATAGAAATTGCAAGTTTAGTTCAGTTTAATTGGTTTGGCTAGGTGGCCTTACCTACCAATTAATCTAAACTAAACTAAGCTTGCAATTTCCAGGAAAGTTTTTATTCAAACTTATTTTAATTCAAAATACAGCTTTTTACAGACACTTATTTCGAGTTGCTCTCAAATAATAACCCTAGCGGAAAGACGGAAAAACGCAATGATTTTCCAAAATATACTTTTTATCGCTTCATATTTTATCCAAATAATCAAAAATAATAAATGTGGTCTTTCAAAGAATTATTTGGCCTGTAGATTTGCATACCGTTTTGGTTTACATGTATCAACTTCAATTTTTAAATAGCTAACAAGTTTCTCTATCAGTAATTATATTTTGAGTTCTTAGAAATTATGAAACCGCTTTGTGCTGACAACGGATACGAATTTGCAGCTTTGCTCACCTACGAGTATGCCCCAAGCCTGAGCCGTCGACGCACGTCATCACTTGGGGTATTAACACGGATTATGCCGTCATCCTACCCGGGAAGATTCGACAGTGTAAATACAGCCTTATGCCCAAATTAGGCCGTATGCTAACGTTGGTATATCACGTTTCATTTCTTATAGAGGTCAATGGGATTTCGTTTCTCTATTGCCTGGCTTGCCGATAATCAAATCTTGTGATTTATTTTTAGGAAAAAATAAAGATAGAAATAAATTAAAAATGAAGTTCTTTTTTTTTTCATTGTGCCTGATGTCAAGAAACCATGTGGCCTAGGGTGAAGTATGCTTTTCTCGGAAAAAAATTTCCGATTTTACATGTCTTACAAATAAGAGTTTAAAAAATACACTATACTTTATTATCATCATCATAATCAGTCCAATACTGCCCACTGGTTAGCATAAGCCTCTATTTTTATAAATCCCTCATTATAGTCTATTATTATACATACAATCCTACATATTAATATAATTTGTCCTTTTAACGAAATATAATTTACAAAATATTACAAAAAGGCTATTAAATATAAATGATACAAACAAGAAAATAAATCGCTTGATAAACCGAAAAACGAAAACCGACAAAAACATTTTATCTATTAAATTTACTTAATTAGTAATAATATCTCAATGAATACAAGCTTCGAGGCAAATTGCTTATCATCGGCCAAATTAATATCGTCTAGTCATGTCGCGAACGAATATCGGAAAAGTATCTTTAATTAGAGAACGTTTTATTATGCCTAACCCACTGACTATAATACAAAAAGATACGCTAGTGACCTACATAAATAATTGGTCGTGACATATAGACAAAAAAATAAAGTAACCGACATAGCTCAGAGGATTTGCAAGCTGAAGTGGCAATGGACTGGTCATATCGGTAGAAGAACCGACAACCGTTGGGGTAGGCGGGTTCTAGAGTGGAGACCACGGATCGGTAAACATAGAGTAGGGCGCCCTGCGGCCAGGTAGAGCGACGACCTGCGTAAGGCGGCAGGTAGCAAGTAGATGCGTAAAGCAGAAGATCTTGCCTCGTGGCGTTCTTTAGGAGAGGCCTATGTAGTGGACAAACATACGATAGGCTGATGATGATGATGATGACATACAGACCGGGCGTATGGACGAACAGGTACCGGAGTCTCTTTTTACGTTTACGGTACGGAAAACTAAAACTAAAACTTATCGATCATCGCTGTTTTAGTTGCTCAATATTATTATGTTTAGTTCATTGAATTTTGCGCTAGACAAGTTTAGTGATAAGAGCTGATTTTGTGTTTTAGTAAATAATTTTCCCAAAAAACGAGTAATTGCATTTCACGTTTATAAGTAAAGCCCATTGATAAATATAATAACTAGTAAAACTGCTTTTTTTTTTATTTGGTGACGTCTCTCCCGTTTTGATGTATCTAATAGTAATCTTCTTTATTGCTCATTGAATTCACCGAGATTTTCTTTTTAATAAGAGATTATAATTTTGGCGAAATGCGACTCCGTTCCAAAGTGATTTTTATTTAAGAGCACCGTTCGCCTACAGTATCTCAAAATATAAGTAATAAAAGGACGTAAATATCAGCCAGAAGTCCTTTTACAATATTTTTTTTTCGTTTTTTTAGTAATAGCGCTTAATCTAACTTCTAGGTATCTAATTAATACCTAAACCTGTGTTCCATAACATTTTAAATATTAGCTGACCCGGCAAACGTTGTTTTGCCATATAAGTATGTCAATTGATTAATCATCGTTACATGTCAGAAAATTTTTGTCAATGTGAAATTCGGAAACTTCGTAATAACATTTTTGTGCTAATGTTGTTTTTGATTTATTTTTAAACATTCCAATATTAAAGTCTCTAAGATCTTAGATACTTCACAATTTACCTATATAGTTCAGAAATATATTTCAATGTGTACTTGTATTGTTACATTGTGTGCTACCATTGTCTCAAGAAACTTAGATTACTAACACTTCTCGCTGAAGTTGTAGGTTTCCAAGAATCACTTACTTACATGCGAAAGTTTATGAGTAAACGTGTATTCACAATGAAAATAATTCAATATTTAAATTACTTTTTAAGCTCTACCAAGTTAGATGAGATGTGGAAGTAGATTAAACTCTTGATTAACTGGCCTTGATGATTGTCCACTTTTAGTGCTATAAATAATTACCATTACTCAAGAAAAGCGAGTGAAACCATGGGGAGCAGCTAGTAAAGTAATGTGAGTGAAACTACACTGGCATGGTATCTTAGTTTAGCATCTCACTACTTTCTATAGTAGGTATAAAACAAAGTGCTCTTAAATCCAGGATCAGCGGCCCAATCGGCTAACTGCTACGATATTCGATTGTGGATTTGTGAAATTCGAGCTAGCCAACATGCCCGTTTTTCAAGTCTGAGATGACGTCACTTTGACACACGTTTCGATTTTCTTTTGAAGGCAGGTTATGTAAACTAAATTGTTTTGATATAATAATTCGTAACCGCTAATTTTGTCAACAACCTGAAGTTTATTAAAACTTCAAAATATTGCCAATAGCGTCCATCGCACTGCAAGCTTGTTACATTCCCAGTCGCTTTAAAAACCGTTTTTCTCTTCTGTCTTTTTTTCAATCTGAGACCAAACTGCTCCATAATTTATTTTAACTTTAATTTTATTTGATTTGATGTTGGTATTAGTTTTGTATTCGTATATTTAAATTTTTATGCTCGAATTATTTTTCATGTTAAGAAAAATGAGTTTTGTAGATTCCGAAATAAAATATACCTAGGTATAATTTGAATTTATTTATTTATTATTATTTTTTTTGTTATTCAAAATATTTTAATTTTTTTATTTATTATATACACTCATTTATTCATTTTTCTTAAATTTAAATTTTTACAATATTTTTATATAAAAACCTAAAAACATTATAAAAACTTAAACCTAGAGTTCCATCGGCAGCGGGGCAGGGCCCAAGCATACCGGTGGTTAAGACTGCAGAGTGAGGAACCTCACTCCTGCAGCCTCAGAATAGGGTGCGCATGCAGTTCTCCGTCATTTTTTTGCGTTTAATCGCATGCGACGCACTACACCACCGGTAGCGGGGGCCGGGCGCGGAGCAGGTTGCTCCGCAGGCCCCAAGCGTGCCGGCAGCGGTGGACGTCCTCGTCGCGCTGGTGTTGGCGGCGGCGGCGGCGTCGCGTCGGCGGCCCGTCCTCGTCGCTCGACGCGCTCGTGTCGGGGGGAGTGACAAACTCATCCTCCGACGAGGAGCTCGGAGACGACGGGGCGGGTGGAGGTGGTGGGCGTGCGTTAATCGTATCCGCTTGCAGTCGTTTTTGTAAACGTATTTGTATTTTTCTTGTGAGTTCATTATTTATTTTTTGACATTATTACTATTATTATTTTTTTATTATAAGCTCAAAGCAAAAGTAATCCTGCTAGTGTGATTCCAGCCTAAGTATTCCATTAAGTAGTAGGCTATGAACTGGCTGACATAACACCAACTTCCTTAGTTTTACTACCACAAATGAACTAGGTAACTGCAATAAAGGGTTAGGTTTATTGTTCGCGAGCATAGTTTCGTAACTTTGGTGTGTTAATTAAAGTTAGCGAGTGTGGTATTCTAGATTTGGATTTCGAAAATGTTTGTGGTAGTTTTTATCACAGTTATGTTTAGCGACATAACTGTATTAAAAATAATTTTTTTAGTGATTCATATTTTGATTTGCAATTTGTTGACATTTTTTGGGGCTATTCGATTTTCGACATTAGGTGTATTTCTATCACTATGATACAAACAGACATAGATTGTAATAACCTAATCCGTCCTTTTGGCATAGTATTGGTCAAGTAACAAGAACATTATTTTTACAAAACAAAAAACAAAAACCGACTTCAAAAGACCGACTATTGAGTTATTCATCTATTTGTCGACGAAGACTTATATGGTTTTCTCATGGATACCATCATCAGAACTGGACTAAATTGAAATGATACCAAATGGGAAGCATCAGCTTTCTAATAAAAAAAGAATCATCAAAATCGATTCACCCAGTCAAAAGTTATGAGGTAACAAACATAAAAAAAAAAAAAAAAACATACAGTCGAATTGATAACCTCCTCCTTTTTTGAAGTCGGTTAAAACGGCCAGCACCCACCCGGTTCAAATCTAAACAAACATGTAATTGCGTCGCAAATTCACGCCCGCCGCAAATATCCGATAACAATGACTATAACTAAGCTATAACTCACGTTTACGCGATGTCCTCGGAGGCTCGCCGTGATTTATAGCTGGTCACGAGATTGTGCGCCGAGAAATAAATCCAGCGATATTAATATAAGGGAGATGGACGAAATTATGAAGATCTGCGGAGATGAATCACTGAGTTTAGATTTTATTATCTTTCGAGCGGTGGCTAGTGGAGACATTTTGCGTTTGATGATTTAATAAATTAATTAGAATGGTCGAAGAAAGTTAAGTGCATGTTCCCTGATAGCAATAATATGGTCTTCAAGTCTTCTAGGCAAGCATTATTGAAATAAGATGTATGAATAAAAAACCATGTCGATGGCAAGCACCGAAGTCGGATTATAATGGCAAGCATGCTCCAACGCAAACCGCATCATTGCTTACCATCAGGCTAAATGTTGGTCAAACGTAAACCAGTCAAGAAATTTGGTGTGAAAATTGTTTATATTACTGAAATACCTACTTTAATTCCAAAAATTGTTAATTTTGTGGATAATAATAGTGAATATTTAGCTAAAAGCACTTAGTAAGCAATCTAACTTTGCTGATTTATGATATCAACACATTTTTATTTAGATTACCTTTCTCCGTAATTCCGTTATAACTTGTTTTATACATTACCACTGTCGTTAACCCAAGCCAAAGCCAAGGAGCCAATTTTATTTTTATCCTTGTCTAAAATTTACCTGTCTCAACAACTAAGTAACGAAACCAAACTGGTACCTCAAAGTATCGATTCCCGAATTATCTCTACTCGTTTCCGAAATCTAAGTCATGGATCCTAAGTAGCCATTATTACGCGATCACGAAAAACGCCGAGTTTTAACACTCAAGTACTTTCCTAATAGGCAATTGAATTTAAGGGCAACCTGTTTTACGGCATTCCTGGGCGTTATTCAGTTAATAGCACCATGTTCGTAAATCTCCTTAATACGCCCCAGGATACCATTATCTTGATGGATAATTTTGTTTTTGCGAACAGTGATGGAATTAAGGAAATTACAGCCAGGAAAAGTTTTAGACTTTTATGAGGGAATTAGCTGTTATAATTGGAGATATTAGCAGTTATAGCTGAGAGAGAAGATTGTGGAAATCTCTGATTGTTTTTGTTAACAAATCAGTCACGGTTCTTTTGTTTTCGTTCATAGCTCAACGCAATACAATAATTATTTATTGACAAAAACAAATAAATCACAAACACAGTAAAATATACCTGATGAGAAAAAAGGCATTGAAAAATATACAATACTCGGTCTTATCGCTGAGATATTATATCATTCCCGGAGTGTGTTATAAGATGATTAAGAACACGTAGACTATTGGGTTGGTCGGCTTAGTTTTCCGTGAGTGTGTGAATCCGTTGTGTAATTAAAGAGCGAACCAGTAACATTGAGTGCCTCAGTTTAAGCATTAGAGTGGTGTCCGGTGTCCACTATCCAGCGCCAATTTAAAGTGGTAAAACACTTTGACGCCAACGTAGAGACTTTTTTATATCAAAGGCCTTTAGCCAGCTTATTACATTATTCGACTTAATTTGATGTGACTTTCCTTTTGGCTTCTGTTCTACACATTAAATCAAGTCAAATGAAGCGCTTCATATAATAGTGATCGAACTTCACATACCTACGTTCATTTGATCACTAAAAACTTTGACTCAAATAATAGGTAGTATCTCAAGATTTTCTATCTTCACTGAAATTTGTTCACGAAAATCTAAACTGTAACTGTTTAAAAGCTGCAAAACGTACCTTATCTAAGTTTTACTTCAGTGCATAACACAACCTTATAACTTAACTTGAAGCTTCTGTGTCCAGGCGAAAACTTAAAACTACGACTTACTTAAAAAGACAATCACGTTTCATAAAAGCATGCACTCGCTCACTCGGAGCGTGAAATATGACGTCATTTCCGGCAGAGGCATTCTCCTAGTGACTTCATCAGCACGTTACGTACTTACTGTTGGATATCATCTTACAGCGGAAAAGGGTGGTGAGGCCATGAGTTACAGCACCAAATTACATTAGGAGGTTCATAGAGTCATTTACCGGTGCTTTTTTGGGTTTGAGATGAGTTTTTAAGTTGTTAGGTGCTAGTTTTAGTCGTTAGTTTCTAGTTGTTAGTTGCAAGTTCTAGTTGTAAGTTCTACTTATTAATTGCTAGCAATCATTAATTATGTTATGGAAACGTGGTTTTGTTGTAATTAACACGAAAATACTCACGTAAAAATTAAGTCGTCTACTACGACTAGTGTCGGTCACATTCGGTGACCTTGGATGACTTCATTTTTACGTGAGTATTCCTGTGTTAATTATAACAAAAAAATATTTTGTTATTTAAAGTAAGAAAATAAATATGTGAATCATCAATATGAATCTACATGTTTTATTCCGAACAAGACATTTTGAGAAATTGCTTAAATAAAATTACCCAATCTTGAATTCAATTTTGAATAATGCAGGACTACTGACGTTTAATTAAATTTGATACTCCATGTAAAGATGAATTTGTCAAAAAAATTATGAGACAAACTCAAGTTATTTTTAAAGTATTAGTTTAGATTAAATTGCAGAGTGAAAAATTAATTCTATATTTATCTCTTTAGTTATTATGAGTAACCGCAGCGCCATGTGTGAAAATTATCTTGACTGAATTAATAAACCCGACCTCGCTTTGCTACGTATCATATGACACAAACCCAGTAACTTCGGGGAACTGTTTGTCTGATTGTAATTTTTTTTCTGAACTAACGGATGCTATGGTGTACTTTATTATTTGTAGCTACAACATACATATTTATTCTTACTCGTTTTAAAAGAAACAAAAATAAATATTTAAAGGTAGTAGTCGTTTATAGCTTTTACCATGGTACCAACCCTGAAACTGAGAAACAAATGAGGTGTTCCATAGAAAAATGTAAATTTTTTCTTGATTTCAGGGTTAGTCCTATAGTTTTTTTTTTTTATAATGATGAATCTTATGAGTCCTTTTCGGCTTAGCATACCTTATCACCTATAATATCTTGTAAATTAAAAAAATATAATAAGAAAATTTGGTTAGAAGTTTCATATTATTCGTAAATCGAGCACCTCGGGAACGTTCCAGATTCAATTAAATCTTCCACCAAGGCAGAGCGCGAGGCTGTTGTAACTAATTGGAATAATTTCTAGTCAATTATTTCAATTAGTGTTCTCAGTAGCTCGGATAAACCTAGAGAGAAATATGAAGCACTGCATAAGATTTGGGTTAAGCTAAAAACTTCATGCGCGTACGTACACAAGCTCTCAGTACCACGAGCAGAGAAGTTTTGATATGTCAACTATGCATGTTATGTGCATACGTGCGAAAATAAAGGAGTTTTTGGCTTCACTCGAATAACTATAAGGGTTTATTCCATCTATATATCTAGGTTTATTTAAGGTCAGTAGTAACACTGAGAAAAATTTCAATTTTCACCTAATATATGGTTCTCCCCCAAAAAACTAGTAATAGAACTAGTTTATGATAGTTGTCATCGTAAAAACTGGTGCTAATCATCGTACTTTGGTGATTGTCAGCAAGCTCCGTACTTTAGGTGAATTCATCGGAATTTTGATTGCCATTTTTCTCAGTGTACAATATGCTGAACTAAAACTGTAACTACTGGAAATGTAACTAATTATAATAATTGACATGCCATTATTTGAATTAGTTACACGTTCTCCTTACTTTAGTAGCCTGAGTATGGGGATCCTGTAACTGAGCATTGAGATGAGCTTGTAAAGTTTTCCGTCTTGATTTCTCACGTGACATTTCACGTCAGCGAGTAGTTGTCGAGCATTTTAAGCAGTGACTAACTTTAAGCATTGTTTATGAGTAAGACCCATTATCTTAATATGTACTTAGCGCAAATCTAAAACAAAGAAAGACGAGTTTAAATTTAGCAAGTTTTACTATGAAAACGAATTTCATTTTGGAAACAAACTACAAACACAAACAAAATAAACAAAACAAATTAAACCTAAACTCTTAACTATTTTATCTGACTAAATAAATTTCTTGCGCGATACAAGCCATTGCATAACATTATCATTGTCGTTTTGGTACAACTGAATTTTAAATCAATGCTTGTTTCTATAACAGAGTTTTTTATAATAACATTAAAGCAACCAAAATTATTAAAAACCAGCACCAGTACCATTTTTTTTTCGAAATAATCTCTTAATTTAATTTAAATGACGAGACGAGCAAATCGCTCTCCTGATGTAGGTCACGTTTGCCCATAATAGGTCTACTGGGTCTTTTGACTGGAAAATTACAAGTAAACCCGCGGCGCAACAGAAGAGACATTTCCACTGCACCTATTTAACCCACCCCATATTTCCAAACCTCATCTCATACGGTTGACGACATCGAATTATTATGAGTTTTGTTTACGAAGCAGATGTGTGCAAAAAGATTATTACCAGATTTTTTCCCATATGCTAACTCTATATCAATATATTAATACATTAATTTTTATTTTTATAAATACTACATATGTATTATTAACTTTAACATATATCAAAATTTCGAGTAAACCCGCGAGGCGCGACTAAAGACACATTTCCACTGCACCTATTTAACCAACCCCATATTTCCAAACGTCATCTCATATGGTTGACGACATCGAATTATTATGAGTTTTGTTTGCGGAGCAGATGTGTGCGAATATTATGTGGAAGGGAATGAGACAGGTGTATTAACGTTGAGATGGTAATATATCAAGTGTGCATGTCAGAAGTATTTACTCTGGTACACGGGATTCTTATTATTTTACGCAAATAGGCATCAAGGATCCTCTTTGATGAATGTTCTCCATTTTAGACCGCGTTGATTAACAGAGGATTATAGATCAACTCTTTATTGTTCACACCAGAAATTACAAACAAAAGGATTTTTTTTTATGATATTGAGAGACGAGGCGAGCAAATTGCTCGCCTATTAAACGTCACGTTTGCCCATAAAAAGGTCTGCCACCCATAATTTTGAATTCTTATAATTCGAGCCCCTGCGCGGCACAGCACTGCGCTCGTCACCCTGAGAGTCGAGTATAAGATGTTTAATCTCTTATTTGCCCTGTAATAAGAGATACAAAATACACACACAACAATCGTACAATCGTAACACTTAGGTAAAACTAGTGCCACAACTGGCAGACTTATCGGTAACAGCGATATCTGCCAAGCGTAAGGTGTGACGTGGTTATATAATCTATAATTAAGTACTAGCCGATGCTTTGTAATTTCGGCCATGTTTATAAAGCCAGCTTAAACGTAATCGCTGCTTAAAACTTTCTGTTTTGTTTTAGTACTTATATACGTGACAATTTATCAACTTTTTAATTTAAAGTTCAGTATTTAAATGTAAATCTAACTGCCAAGATATTTTACAGAAATTTGCATAGTATCATTTGACGTTTGTTTTCATTTGAATGTTGCTTACATTGGAGTTCGAAGCTTACGTTGCAATATAATGACAAACTAACAACATCGTAAATTCAGTGTAGATGCCAGATACCGTAGGACATACAAACATGACTGGCGTATTGCCAGCTACATATTTGCCACAGCTGAGGCGGTTATAGTTGGGTAAGGAACCATAACATGGGGAGACGATCTGCGTAAGGCAGCTGGTGGCTAATGGATGCGTAAGTCAGAAGATTGTGCTTTGAGGCGACTTTGAGGCGATTGTGCGTAGAGTACTGGACAATTATTAAATAAGCTGATGATGATGAAGATTTTCAACTCCAGCTGCACTTACTACAGTTTAGCTGAAGTATACCGTGTCTGAAAGCAAGAGAATATATTCGTTGCTCTTTTTCACTCTAGCCTCGCTTCATGTCTCGCGGTCTCGCGGTCTCGCTCAAATTTCTCTGAAGCGACTCGAAGCTTAATCTAGATTGTATAGCTCCTAGCGTTAGGGACGTCATCTTGCAAGATAGAACGGATGGTACCT
This sequence comes from Alcis repandata, assembly GCA_949125135.1. Lineage (NCBI taxonomy): Eukaryota > Metazoa > Arthropoda > Insecta > Lepidoptera > Geometridae > Alcis > Alcis repandata. The sequence goes on along the minus strand of OX421233.1, from coordinate 11,165,637 downwards.
AAAAAATTATGGTATACATGATATACTGATTCAGCACCAAGCATTTCACACGTGACAATAAAAATGTATTTCCGAATTGGTGCAATCCGTTGACATCTCTACTTACTACGTCGCATCATAGCATATCTAAGTATAAGTATGAGATGCGTGGCTCTAAAAATCAAGGTGACGCGGGACGTCCGCGCGCCCATGACGACAGCGTGCGACTGAGTTTTCAATGGTGCGACATATATTATTTACTTGTAGCAACACTGGTGTCGATACCATTGGCTTAACTTAACTTAACTATTTGCATGGTCTTTGCTAAGAAATTTAAATAAGTCGACTAACACAACCTACTGGCCAAATTAAGGGGACTATGTAGCTGAAAAGTCGCTGTTGACTTCTCTGTGAAATGATACCAGAATATGGAATTGTCTCTTCACGTCGAGAGCCGACGCTGTAGTTTCGTTTGTGAAATTATGTACGAGTAGTTTGCAGATTTTGTTCAAGTACTTTACGCGAATTTGTTAGAGCTTTTAAGACAATGAAGTTTTGGGTGAGTTGGGAATATTTTAAGGTATAATGTTTTGAACTTTGCGATGCTTTTTTCGATTCGATATTTAAAGTCTCAAACTTTGTGTAGTGTTTAGGTGTGGCGAAGCTATAAGGCGTCACTTTACCATTCTGTTAGACATTAAGGTTGTATATCAACATTATGAGCTCATTCACGTAACAGAGAAAAAGCTTTTAACCAAGGATGTAAAAAAAAAAAAAAAAAAAAAAAGCTGGAAAAACTGAACAAAGCGATTACATTTTCAATCTACTGGTTTTAACAACTATTCAAAAAAATAAATGTCAACAATATACGGTTAGATTAATAATCACCGTGTTCAATTTTGATGAACATGGGGTTTAGTTTATCTGTTCAGTATTAACCGTGACAAAAGATTATTTTGCCAAACGAAGCCATTCAATCACCGCAAGTCCCCAAGAAGTCTGTCACAAGTTACGTAAGTAAATACGTAAGTTTTTCGCATCACTTGCTCCGACGAGTTACCGACCGGCCAATTTCTTAGCAGAGTTGGGCAAATGACTGAACTAAAAATGCTCAAAAGTTTGTTGTCAATTTTGTCGAGAAAAATCGATGGTGGCTCCCTCAGTCAACAGTTAAGGTAGTTGGTCGGTAAGCTCAAATCTTATCCTTCACACAAAGGACAGACTCCAAACAAGCATCTAAATCAAACAATAACTGTGTCGGAAAGCATGTGTCAATTTTCTTCAGAAGATAGTTCTGGCATAAAATCCTGGCACTAGGCCATCAGTTTTAGCCTGGCACTAGGCGTTTGAAGAAAGTTACACACTTTGGTACGAATTTTTTAAATGGTTGTAATAAATAAATTGAACATAAGATAAGATACTTGAAAATATTATTCATACTAGCTTTTATTGCATTGTCATCGGAGTTACACTCTGCTAAATCCGACATCGGGAAGTGGTCCAAAATTAAGCTGCAAGATTATACCTATTCCAACTAACAAGGCAAATATAATAGAAGCTTTCATTTCTCATTTATAGGTACATACAGTTATTTGAGAAATTTCTAAAGTTTTCATAAAAGTAAATTTCAGGTACTCCTTATTTTGTTTTAACAAAGTATTTTAATTTAGTAAGTTTCATAATTATGCTTTTTTCTGCCAAAACACTGGCACTATTTTGCCAAAAAACCCCCAGTTCTCGTGTGGAGGCAGCTCGATCCAGAAATTGGCACAGCTTATTGGGATCATAGCTCAAGTTCGTAACTCCCCAGCTCGGTGTGAAAATGCCTAGAACGCAGTACCTGAGGTATGATTACATACTAATTTTAGACATCAGTATAATAAAATAAATAAAATAAAAAAAGCCTTTATTTCATGCATTTTAGAATACAATATACTTAATATTACCTAGTACAAATCTTATTTGCTAGTACATAATAACTGTTAGTTCTATCTTAATATTAATGTTAGTTTTCTATCTTTATATAAAAATATTTAGAATTAGTTATCTACCTTATTGTTTAATATTAGTTTTCTATCCTAGTGTTTATTGTTTTATGTTAGTAGTTTGTAATTAAGGATTATCATCTGCATGAACCCCAGATTGGGTGAAGGCCTCCTCTAATGATGACATCAGTATAAAAAAAAATCAAATGTGGAAAAGTAACAATGTTACTCTTTTAGGACTACTCGGCTACAGTTTTGATATCATAGTTATCTGTGTCTATTTCATAAGTTTGAATTTTATGTTAAATCACCGAAGTCGAACTTACATTGATCGATGTGTTAAATAAAGATAGGTACCTACTATAGACATTCTAAAACAAAATTTCATCTAAATTTGTTCAGCCGTTTTAGCGTGACAAAGTTATAAACATACTCACAAACTTACACTTTCAGAATAAATTAGTGAGATGACAAAATGTGTCGAAACCACCCTAGTTTTCACCAGCATTCTTCTTAATAAGTTTTTAGTTGTCCTTCTTTGCCCGCTGATTGCTTGGTGGCTGTAGTGCGAGTAAAAGTACGGTTTTCCACAGTCAGCAGTCGCAACTCCCCCCGCTTGGTATGAAGCTGTAAATTTTAACACGTGGCTCTGATAAACCAGAGAAAGAACGGATTTATTTGACTTTATTTCATCCGCTTTCCGCTGTACTGAATTTTATTTAACTTGGTTTATTGATTTATTTTTCTTTAGTTTTGAGTTAGTACTTCATATGACGTGCATTGTTTATTGTCTTAATTTTTTAAACAGTATTTGTTAATAAATGCTGAGTTGCCTAATGTTTTGAAAATAACATTACGGAAGTTGACTGCAAACGCAGGGTTATATAGAAAGGGTATGCTAAGCCAGAAAGACCTAAAATTACCTACTCATCATTACGAACAACTTCTACTTTGGGACCAACCCGAAATTCGCAAAAAAAATGAGCTGTTCCATACAAAAATGACAACGACACTCAACAAAATGAATGGAATGGTTATTTTCGCAAATTCCGAGTTGGTCCCATAGTAAAAGCTGTTCATAATGATGAGTACTATGAGCCCTATTCGGCTAAGCATAAAATACCCTTTCTATACAGGGTCACCTCAAAAACACCAGCAACCTCGTAGGACTAGGTAGCTATCATCATATACAACAACATTTGCTATGGGACCAACCGGAAATTCGCGAAAAAAAAATCAGCTGTTCCATAGAAAAATGTCAATGACACTCGACATAATGTATGGAACAGCTGATTTTTTTTTCGCGAATTTCCGGATGGTCCCATAGCAAATGTTGTTGTACCTATATGATGATAGCTACCTAGTCCTACGAGGTTGCTGGTGTTTTTGAGGTAACCCTGTATATCCCTGTATATACTCTAAAACTATATAAGAGCCGCCCTAGCACATTTAGTGCACCTAAAGTCATAGTCGGCTGGAAAAACTTCATAATTATTTTTATCATCATAGTCACCTTTAGGCATACAATTAAAAAGCTACCTAAAACAGCCACGATGAAAGTCTAAGTCCCATGTTCACCAAAATTTAACATGTTGATTATTGATTTAACCAACTATAATTGTAACTTATTGAATAGTTGCCAAAAACAGCTGATTAAAAATGTAATCTCTTTGTTAAGTTTTGGTGAACTTTGGTCTAACTAGCGAGTTTCCAAAATGCCGCTTATCAAAGTTTCGAACTTCAGAGTTCCCAAGTTGCATGGCTTGCAATATTACAGTACTTACTGTCACGGAACCCTGATATGCAAGCAAAAGTGTTCATCAAACAATGAACACAACTTGAATAGTTAATAAGTTTTAATGAATCCAGTTAACAACTTCTCACTAAGAAGATTCAGTTCGTGGTTCTTATTAAAAATATTTATAATCTCGGCAAGTTAGAATTGCTTCTATCTTAATTATGAAAGTTTCGAAGTCATTTGATAACTTTTGAGGCTTAATAATGAACTGTTAATTTGTTTTTGTTGTGATATTGGCTTTGCTCTTGTTGAGGAGAATTATTGACAAGACGCTTTGAAATCTGTGAATGTTTTTGTATGCGATGCTTTTCTGTGGAACTGTTGTTTCAGATCATTTAAGAAAGTTTAGAGTTATTCTTTAACCTCTGATGTAAAAAGGGGTGTTCCAAGTTTGACTGTTATTTGTGTCTGTAAAATACTCTTGACTTCTTACTGACAAGAAATGTCACGTGTAATAACTAAACGGAACATATTAAGCAATGATTAACCTTAAGCGGGCTTTATAAGTACGAGTCAGGTCCATACTATCATATTCTTTTTTGTAAAACTGAATTAAAAAAGGTGTTTTTGAACAATAATTTTAAGGCGCGTCGCTCACACGATCAACAGTCGAGGCGGAGTCGAGGCGCGGGCGCATAAGCGGCGCGCCGCAACAAGGATTTCTTTACAAATGAATGGCAGTGCGCTCATATACAAGAGTCGCGGCGCGGGCGAGGTGAAGGCGCGGCAGAGGCGAGGCGCAGGCGCAGGAGGGGCGCTCAAGCGCGCCCGAGCCGCGACTCCACCGCCATTTTGTCATTTGGTTTCGTGCGCAGCTGCGTTTAGACGCTCTAAACATGCGTGACGATTTTGAAACTAATGTAAAACTCATTGAAATTGTTCAATTAAATCCTTGTGTTTATGACCAAACACGAACGGATTATAGTAATAGGAACAAACAAGATAAAGTGTGGGGCCGCCCGCGCCTCGACTCCACGTCTCGTCCGCGCTGCGACGCCGCGCCGCTGACGCGACCCCGCCTCGACTTACCAGTGAGCGACGCGCCTAAGTGTCATGTTCCTTTATTGCAATAGAGCACTTGTCATAACCAATATTTTATACTGCTTATTAATTTTGTTGTTGTAGGTATATTAGCATTACCTCCGGGAAAACAATTAATTGACGACCAACCAAAATCGTTTGTGGCTGACCACATTGCTGTGCAATTATTTGAAATTAGGTTGGAATAAAACCAATCTAATTTGGAAAATCGTAGCTATTATAAATGTAGAAGTGAGTTTTAAGCTATTGCATAGCTTCTGTCGCGGGCCTTGAGCGTGGAATGCAGAAATTCCGTAACGAAAAAACCTGACACCCCCACCGAAGTCGGATTATATCGAACCGCCCCAACATCACATTTGTATGAAAACCGCGGAAGGGGGTTGCGGGCCGTATTCGGGGTGGTGGTGGTACTTGGTGGTCTTGGTCTTGGTTCATATTATGAAAAGTGCAATCAAAACATATATTTGGCTTTATGCCTGTAAACTAATAAAAAGCGCTAAAAATGAACAAGTATTTCATTTTTATGATAGGTATACGAGTAAATAGATAAATATCTTACTCTTCCATCATACATGTTCAATATTATCTATATTGAAACAAAAAGAACCAAAATGCCGACATGAAAACTCTTAAAAGTATCCATTTTCTCACCTACTTCCGTTTCCTTTTAATAAAAACGCTGAAAATTCCGCGGCGGAAGTTCAGCAACTTTGCTTTTATCTCGGTTTTGAATAAGACTCGACGAAGCTCTTACTTCTAGTTTGTACTTCCATCAAGAGATTTGAAAGAAACAAATGTATCCTAGTAGGTGCGACTTCTGTCGAAAACGCCGACGTAGTATTCGACAGAGAAATGTATTAAAATGGAACTGCGTCTCTATCGGGCGTAAATGGAAACTATTTTTATACGTTTTTCTATCGACTACCTACGCATGTATTGTTTGGTAGAAATTAGATTGCTTACTGCCGTGTTGTTTGTGGCATATAGAAGGGTGATTTTTTAATGCCATTGAGTGACGAGACGAGCAAATCGCTCGCCTGATGTTAAACGTCACGTTCGCCTTTAACAGGTCTGCGCCACCCAGAATTTTGAATTCTTAGAATTAAAGACCCTGCGCGGCACAGCACTGCGCTCGTCACCCAGAGATATATAAGATGTTTAATCTCCTATTTGCTCTGAAACATTACTGGAAACAATGTCTTTCCAATCGAAATACAGTAATGTTTGTTATGTTAACTGATTGGCGGCAGAATAACTGGCAAAGGTGTGGTACTTCCCCAGGCGGGCTCTGCAAAAGCACCCTATTAATACTGGGTGCTACTAGCAATAACAACAAAAACCGTGTTTTAGATTAAAAAAAATGTTGAACCCTTTCGTGCCTAGAATCACGCGTTCCACATTTTGTACCGACCGTTCCTGAAAGATTTAACTTTTATCCCGGATATCGCTAACCGTACGAAGATTTTAACCACGTTCCTAACATTAATACGGCTGAACAGATTTTACAGGCTTTGAGATCGGAATCAGTAAAGAAGATTGCTAGTTTAAAGGAATGAAACTGATATCTGAACGAAAGCCATGTACCTAGTCGGATTAGATTTAAAATAAAATAAAATCAAGACTAAATAGAAGCGAAAGTTTCTGAAAAAGAACTGCTATCGTTCCCTTAAATTTTAAGTTGGAACGCTGGTATCCCTTTCAATATTGAACTTAAAATTTTATACTTATTTCGTCAAAGGAGACAAGCAAACAATAACAAATAATATATATTATATCTATCCATACATTGGGCCCGAGTTTGAAGGCCTTTTAAGACAGATCTAAATTTTCTAAAACTATTGGCATCCTTGTCTAATGGCTTGCAATGACAAAGACAGTTATATTTTTAGTTAGTTTAGATCTGTCTTAAAATGCCTTCAAACTTGGGTCCATTGTCATATTTAAAAAGACTATTTTACTTCTTCCATTCAAGAAATAAAGAACAGTTTGTTGGACAGTTTCCAAAGTTTGATAGTTAGGTACGAGTACTTTAGAACGCATAGCGTCTGCCTGTTAGCCGCGCTTTTATTAAAAAAAAAAAAACGAATAAGAATAATAATTTTATTTATTGGATGAAATTACATTGTCTTATCATAAAAATAAGATATGCGCATCAACCATATATTGTCATTTACATAATAATAATATAAAATGTTTAGTAAGATGAATATCATTTTTAATTTTAATTAAAATATATTATGCTGTTTATGGGCATTAGTCATTTAAAAAATGTGAATTAATATTATTTAGGTAGGTATAGAACATAAAATATGTCGTTGTTATAATTATTGTCTAAAAAATCCTTAATTGTATATATTGTCTTATCGAGCAGGAGAGACCTAACATTGTAGTACACTTGTTTCTTGACTAGATATTATTGAAAATGTGACAATGTATTTACTCGTAAAGTATTGCTTGTGACTGTGCCTTAAATTCACCGAAAACATCAGCTGATTTCATGCTTCACGCCACTCCCGAACTTCCCATAACATTTATCAGTCACGTAAACATATTACGCAAATTGAATCCACGTATTCGATTCTCGCAACGAAATCTTCAGTTCTGCTAAAGTGTATTCATTACTTTAAACGGCTCTAGACGCGTGATCTATATGAGGTCTATCTGCTCTCATAAGATCGCAATCTCTTTGAGAATTCCAATTACAAAGATTCGTGATACGAATACAGCTGTACCTACTTAGAGCTTTCAAAGGAATTGTCGGATGGAATTGACGGGATGCGACGCGACGTAGATCGTAGATTGGTTTTGTAAGGTGTAATAGTGACAAAAAGCGATTGGGGCGATTGGATGTGTAAAGCTGAAGGTCGTGCTTAATGACATCATTTTAAAAAAGGCTAGATATGGCCATTGTCCGGCTGTAGACCAACATTGTATTCCCGAGTAACTACAACATTGGGTTATTCAAAAGGGCTGTTAATATAGTCATAAAAGGTCGGCAGCCTTATTGTGACGCCTCCGGTGTTACAGGTATCCACAGGCGACGGTGATCGCTTACCATCACGCGGCCCGTTTGCTAGTCTGCCACTTATGGCAAAAAAAAAATTAGGAGTCCTATTTAGACGAACTTACTTTAACCTGTTCCGGATAATTGACCATGCTTTGCTTTGCTTTTTTTAGTTTTAAAATTATGGCTAACTAAGTATACCTAACTAATTAGAAGTGACAACTTAATAACTAATATTCAAGAAGTAATTTAACTTCTTGAAAATGAGGCATTTATATTCCTAATTTAAGTTCTTCTTTCTTAGGTTTTAGTTAAAATCGGACAAGTAGCTCTTTTCCAAATATGTATAATATACCTATATCAAGTATGTAAGCTTAGGTATATGAAATCATTTGGTTCGTAATCTTTTTATTTTCAAACCGTTCTTTTTTTCAATTATTTAGAATTGCCTGTTAAGTTACTTAATATTACGACGCGACTTACCAGAGACATAAATTATACATTTTTATACACCAGACAGTCGGGTATTAACTCACTCTTTTTGCCAAGGATCAAAAGTGTCCCGCATAAACTGAGGTTGTGACGTAAGCAGTACCGAAACTTGATACGATTTGAATGTACCTACTTATGTAAATTTTGTAGCCAACTAGCTCAATTTTCAGCCGGAGCGTTTAATACAACATTTAATTCACTGGCTGGCTGATGCTTAAGCCATTTATTTTACATGACATCACTGTCACAGTAAGAAGACTAAAGGGGGCGACAGGTCCACGCTTAATTTCAGACGTTTATTTTTCAAGTCCAGATGCCTGCGTTCCACTTACGTAGGTACTCAATTTAAATGACTAGGCTAGGCAAGTAGTTAATCGTAGTCAACGTAAAGTCAAATTACTTAGATGCTGAGTTTTTTTTTAATTTATTTATTACAGTAGTTATGTTATATAACAATATAATTATGTCATATACAGTTAATCGCAGTCTGAGGCATTTAATAAAATTGTTAAGGACAGAAATAGCGCCGATTGCAAGACACATTCGTACACACAGATAACTCAGATTGTCAAGTGAGGTACAATCTTAAAGTGATTACCTACTAGCCCACTACCGACCGATAAAAATAAATAAAATACGAATCTATTAAGATTGATAACAACTTAATGTTTTTATATGCTACGAGCTGTTCCCTGCCACGCTTCGCTGTGCATAAAAAAAATAGATAAAAACAATCCTTGATGCGTATTATATATATCATGCTAAAATTGCAGCTCGATCGGTGCAGAACTTTTTGAGTTTTTGAAGCGTACACAAACCAACATAACATTTTTATATATATAGATTGAGTGACGAGACAAGTAAATCGCTCGCCTGATGTTGAACGTCACGTTTGCCCTTATGAGGTCTGCACCACCCAGAGCATAGGCGAAGAATCTCTGTAACTGCCAGTATTAAGTCTAGAACACCCTAAGCCGTAGCTTTCCAAAACAAAGATGGATGACGCACATAAAGAATTTATGTTGGCTCAAACTTTCGCTCCAAACATGGTAATGAGAATTGACGTCTGTATCACAAGTTCCCAAACTTTTACATAATCGTGCTTAGCATTTGATATTAGCTCCTAAAACTCTTGCGACACGAAATTCTGAGAAAATGTGCGCTTTGTTCTTTTGTTTAAGCCGTCATTGATTTTAGGCGAGAAAGTTTTCACAACCGAATAAGTGATATGAGTTTTTCACGTGAATGGAGTTATGAATTAACAAAATTTTTCAATATTTCTAGAAGATATTTCGTCAGTCTCGTTGTAAAACCATACACTGGGACTGCATAAGTACCCTTTGTTGTGATCACAAGAAGAAATGTCCAAAAAATACTCGGCTTGATGTGCAAGTACTATACTAAAATTCCTTCGGTGGCCAGCTTCTGTCTTTGATAGAAGGCACCAGAAGCTATCTAGCACCTAACGGTGTAACGGTGTCTTCTATTCATTGTCAATACCACTAGTCCTGGATATTTTGCTGAGTTTGCTTTTAAGGCATCCAGCTGAGTTGACTCTTTGCTGACTGGGTACTGCTTTTAGCTCTTTCGGCTAACTAGTTAGGTAGGTACCCCCTCTAGGTACCCCAACTGAATTGTCTTTCAGTGACTCCCCGGGAATAGTGCCTACATACCTACTGACAGCTCGTATGTCTGTTACAGTTTATAACGAAAGGGATGCTAAGCTGAAAAGGGATCATAGTAATTATCGTTATGAGCCACTTTTAACTTGCAATTCATATGCAACCTTTAATCCTCCCACTGCTGGGATATAGGTCTACCCTCGAAGGGTGACTAGGCCATATTCCACCACGCTGGCCAAGTGCGGGTTGGTGGATTCACATACGCCATTGAATTTCTTCTCCGGACATATATGCAGGTTTCCTCACGATGTTTTCCTTCACCGAAAAGCCAGTGGTATGTAAATTCGTACATAAGTTCTAAAGAACTCATTGGTACGAGTCGGGGTTTGAACCCGCCACCTCGAGAATGCGAAGCGGCTGTTCTCCCATTGAGCTACCACGGCTATTCCTTATAACCCTATAATATACTTATCTACTATTTGCTGCCACTTGACAACTACTTTTTAACCGACTTCAAAAAAGGAGGAGGTTATCAATTCGACTGTATGTATTTATTTATTTTTTTTGTCCTCATAACTTTTGACTGGGTGGATCGATTTTGATGATTCTTTTTTTATTAGAAAGCTGACGCTTCCCATTTGGTCCCATTTCAATTTAGTCCAGTTCTGATAATCGTATCCATGAGAAAACCATATAAGTCTTAAATTTGCATTAAGTACGTGCGCGACAAATAGATGAATAACTCAATAGTCGGTCTTTTGAAGTCGGTTTTTGTTTTGTAAAAATAATTATTACTTTGATGCACTTTTTCGAGAGCATTACATGCAATCCGGCGTTGAGCAATATTGATTTCACCCTGACAGAGTTATGAAACTGACGTTTTTCTCCTGCCGCGGCCGCTTTGAAGTTGTTTGTCGTTTTGTTTTTTAGTTCCTATTTCCAAGCTACGCGTAACAAGAACTTAAAGTTGAGTTTCAGGGTTTTACTCTTAAACACTGGCTAAATAGCTGCTTAAAAGGTTCTGACAACTTCTCGGACGAAAAAATAAAAGATGAAGAATTTTAAGCATTGATTAAGCTTAAGCAGGCTTTATAAGTAAGGTCCCAGATTATTTAAATGACTGAAAGTTTCTTCGCAGTTTACTTATGATTAGGTGTTTAACTTTTTGCTACACTACACTTTGCGAAACAGAGCGGCCTAAAAAAATCGATGTCAGTTGTATCACATCAAAATGATATAAAAACACGAAATACAGTTATAATCTCCTTTATTCAAATAATCGAGTGAAATATAACAATAAAATTTCCTTGTAACAGTTTACAAAGTTTTACTTTCTAGATCTTTCGAAGATTTCTTGTGAAAATCTTTCATTTGAATTGTTCATAAAAGAGCTAGCATCAGCTTTTTGTTGGATAACAATTGAAAATACTTATAGTTACAATAACAAATAACCTTAATTTATTTTACTATTAAATTGAAACTGAACCGTGACAAAAACATATCTTTTAAAATAACAACAATATAGATATAATAAACAAAATGATAATATTCAATTAAATTTTAGAAACTCTTAAATATATCTATTTTACAATAACCAGATACACTATCAGAGATATTTTATTTACACATTTAGGCCAACTATATCGTAAGAAAGTCTACAACTAATGCTAAAATAGTCCAGGTCAGATAATTTTCTTACAAAATACACGTATTTCATATTAAAGTTACACTAACATGATAGAATGATAGAGTGCATGACAAAATGTTTATCAAGTACATAAAAATAATATCAGTTTTACTTATAATTTTCAAGTTTGAAGGTATACCTTGGGAACCTCAAGTGCGACTGGACTAACATATCAGGCGTTGGCGAAGCAAGATAGCACAACGACTATCGCACTCATTTCCTTTCCTTCCTAAAGTACCTGATATCATATATAGGGAGAATATCCCCCCCCCCCCGCCCAATCTGTTGCTCTGCTGGAAGACCGCACTCAAAATTTCCAAGATATTAATAGAAATAAAAACATATGAACATCAGCAAAATGAAACAACATTGTAATTAATTCTACCCGAGTATATTTTCAGCTTTTATTTTACAGCGATCGTTCCTAAATATACAGGCTAATATTAAGATTATTGTTCCGTTTTACCTACAATTTATATTTGTCCAATGATATACACATCGTGATTAACTCCATTTTTATTTTCTACAAATAAATGACAACAATTAGAAATGTATGTGTCGAGAGCAATTCAATTGTAGAGTTAGTAGTTAGATTGATACGAGAAACAAACCTGGAAAAAAGACTAGGACAACGATTACGCTTTACGTCAAAATGCAATAAATGTTTTGCGATTGAAAACACGCCCACTTGGAATCAACTTCGTACGACAACACCGCAAACGCCACCGAGATCAGGTAGATCGTTCTGTCTCGCTTGAACTTTTTCGAGCCTTTATCAAATATTAACTTTATTTTCAGGTTAAGTTATGTAATCGGTATTAACCAATCGCAATGCAATTTGAAGCCTATCTTACTTGCCCTGTTTTTATTGCATTTTTACGTGAAAAGGTAAAGTAATAATTAAATACAAAATGAGACCTAAAAGTACATAGTTTTGAATGTTTACTACTATTACAATAAATACGATATTTTAACCTCATTTCATACCCAGAACATAGCATCTATTGGTTGTTTTTATAGTAGAAAATAATGAGATCCATTTATAAAAACTAATAAAATGTAATCTTATATAAGACGTTTAATAGTACGAAATCCCACGACCAAACTTTACGTTAACCGACGATCGCAATTGCGAGTGCTAGCTAACGTAATCCAGCTGCTGTTCACCAAGCCCGCGTCTTTACAAAAGCGTATTAAACATCAATTCAAAAACGAAACCATAACACTATGTTAGTTAGAAATTGTAGGTGCTATGAACCCTTGTGAAGTCAGTCCACATAATGTTAAAAGTGTATGTTACAACGCGTTTGAAAACTCCGATAAGCAAATAAAGTTTTATGAAAGTTTAATAAAATCTTGTTAATGAAAATTATATTATGTTCATTTATATGGATAAGATTTTATGAAACTTTTGGTTCATTCTGCCCACAGATTTTGCTCTGTGTTTCACCAACTCAAGTAGGTAACTCCAGTTCCCAAAAAAACTATTTTCTGGCTCAGCTGTGAATTATCAGACGTTAATCATACATAAGTTTTTCGTTTATTTTCATAACAATTTAGCAAATGTGTTTGTTCCAGCGTTACGTCACGTTCATAGTCACTGACGGGTTGATGACTCCGGTTGATTGGCTGGAACACTGCTTCTGCGCTTGGCCAGCTTTTGGCACCAGGACTAGCTGTTCCAGATCACCCTGTGTATGAGATATTGATATGATCATGAGAAAAAAGAATTATTCCAGTCTGTCCCCTAATTTTGTCCCCTCAGGGCTGTCCTGGGGAGACTGAATTAAATCGGACAAAATTGGGGGACAAATCGGAAAAAATCAACAAAAGGTCACGAGAGCTTGTGTAATCATCACTGTAATAAAGCTTTAAGATTAATCAATGACGACCAACATTACCTATAAATACGTACTTATATTATTTTTTAATTAAACATTGGATCAAGAAAACAAAAATAACTAGAAAATGTATTCCGAAACAAACTCATGTCCCACTTTGGGACCTATATCTGTAGCCACAAACATACTATATTTTTTATTAGAATAATACTTTAAGCTGTTCCAGCTATCGAGAAACTGTTACATTTACAGTTTTCCAGCTTTTTATCTATTTTTATTTTATTTTATCTATTTTTGAACTTAATTGGATACTTATTGTCTGAATTTGACCGGTTTATTGCCTGTCTCTGTGAGGTTAAAATAAGTACGAATTAATGTAGTGTAATCCATCAAAAATTCAAAGCAATGAAAAACAAACCTTGGGGTTGAAAATTCGCGAGTCCTATGCTAATATTTAAGGTGTGCCCTCGTTGGCTGGAATTTATTTAGTCGGAGAGGCTACAGCTATTTCGCCTAAGGTGTTTAAACAAGACCAAAATGTAGGATGATAATTTTATGTTAAATAATTAACAGTCTAAGTCTTTCGAGAGTTAAGTAATGTTTATGAGTGTATTATTAAATTACGGTCTTGAAAATTAGTAATTAAATTTTAGTGCTATTTATGAACCGAAAAAATTCACAGAAGAAAACATTAAAATAACCAGACACATGGAATTTAAGTATCTACACTGCACTCTTCTGTAAGAGGCACAATTAAGTTTCAATGTTATTATTTACAAGCAAGAACAATATTTTTGTTTTTAATTGCTACAAAAGTGTTAATAATGGTATTAAAAATTAAATTAAAACCATAAACGAAAATACAAAACATGCTAGCCAATACGGCCATTGGGCCCAGGTTTGAAGGCAATGACAAATCTAAATTTTCTAAAAGTATTGTTGTCTTTGTCTTATTGATTACAATGACAAAGACAGGTGTATTTTTATTTAGTTTAAATATATGTCATAAAAACCATTAACCTTAGGCTCAATATCACAACAATAAGGCTCACCGAGAAAAGGTATCCAATAATAAGGTCCGCGTCTCTCGGCGTATCGAGGGCGTCTTTCTCGAGGACGTCAGTGCGAAGCCACCGGCAGTCCACGTAGGCTCGAACCGTATTGTCATCGTGCACACTGAAATAAATACTTGGATTTAGTCACATTTAATTAAGAAATAAATAAAAGGTGTAACGGAAATTCTGGGTGGCGCAGACCTGTTATTGGGCAAACAAATGACGTTTAACATCAGTCGAGCGATTATTATTAGTAAAAAAATATTATTTATTTAAAGGTGTTCTTCTACAGTACATCAAAGGGAACAACTTCTAGAACACAAGTTTGCTAAATTCGAGATAAAAAGTATCGAATATCCATAGAAAATTGATCACGTGACTAAATATTTTGAATGGAGACTCGATATTTTTTTTCTCGAATTTAGCAAAGTTGTGTCACAAAAGTTGTTCACTTAGACGTGTAGAAGAACACCTTTTGTAATACTACATCTTTCCGTTTTACCTTTTATTTTTTTAAACGAGTATAATCATTAATCGTGTTTGACTACGAATTCGCCGGTTGGTAAGCGACGTTGTGTTCGAAATAAGATCAAGCGACTAAAAGGCTGTTGTTTACCCAAGTCAGAATTAGCATTGCTATTCAACGAGGTAACGTCGCCAGCCTTTTGGGTACTATACCCGCGGCTAGTGACTCTAGCGACTTAACTATTCTGGCGCTGGAGTAAAATGAGTATTTGGTCCAAAATACATCACTTACGAACCAAAACAGTTTAATCTCAACGTTAATCAAAAAACATATAAAAACAAGAAACAATTTGTTTTATTGAATTAACAGTCTTGACTCTGGTTTAATAACTTAAACATCGTTTTAATATTACAAATTCAAACAACGCTTTGTCTATAAATTGCGCAAAATACACAAAATAATCCATAAAACAAGCAAAACAACTCGGAAAAACAATTATAAATCACCTTTATTTATCCGAGAATATATTTCAGGCTTCGAAACATACTAATAAACAAAATTAATATCCGATCCCTGATCCGTAGAACATAAAGAACGTTAAGCCGAGTTCACACTGCTGTTAACATGAGTAAACGTGTTAATAACGGTATGTTAATAATTAATAACGGTAGATTAACTGTCAGATAAAAGATATGACGAAGGTGAAGAGATATAGACGTGGTCGGTATAATGTGTGTAGATTATTAAGGTTGAGTTTAAGAAAGGACGATAATTAGGTAAGTACGAAATTGTAGTGCGCTTTTTGCGCTACATTATGTAAACCAAGTATCTACTAATTCATCTTTTTCTATACATATCTTATAATCACAACTATTTGATTTGGTCACTAAAATATTTTACTATGAAAACTCACGCGGTTAACTAACTCCGACTTAATAAAACTGTGTTAATTATGACAAAAAAAAAATTAAAGATTTAAAAGCTCAACTTTCTCCGAAAGTACCTAAGATTAATCTAATAAATTATCATAATAAAGTCATAAGTGTAACACCAGCTTTATTTATATTGAACCACGTTCCGAGTTCAAAATAATTAGGATCTCTCACGTCCAATTAGAGAGACAATTTTAAATTTCCATTCCACTTATCTGTTTAATTTGTTTGTCTACCCGCAAAAAATAACATTTGTGAAAATATATTCGCAAATTGCTTTTGCTATGCGACTCATTTTCCGTTTCGTTTTACGCATTACAAGCGTGTATCAAAAAAGCGAGTTCTTTAATTAAGTGTCAGGAACACTGAATTTTGTGCTAAGTTTTCATTTCGGCTGGAATTAAATTAAATCGGACCCATGGTGACTTCATAACGTAAAATGAGATTTTGCAAGGACACTATTAATTTGGAGACTGTGTTTGCTTATTAACATTTTGGAATGGAATTTTGTTTCGTGTTTGTGCTATTTTAGAATTAATTTGCTTTCACACTCAATTTTTGGAATCAAATTAGGTTTTAGTTCGCTATTTACTGAAATATTTGCAAACATTATATTTAAATTACGTCCACCTAAAAGTACTTTATTTTATTAATATAAAGTCTTCTGAATATTTACAAACATTTTATTTGCATGAAAGGAAAAAATTGGTTGCCTGTAAAGTCGGTATACGGGCGAAAGTTTTACGTGACAACGACTTATGTCTGTCTCTCTCGCTCTTAGGCGGGCTAACCATGCCCGAGTGGAAGGGACGCGTGCCTCTCACTCGCTCTCATTGTGAGCGCATAACGTGAGCGGAGCGTAACGCAGTTTCTTGAAGTGTCACCCGGCAAACCAATTTATAAGACGTTGTCACGTCAATAAAAGTTCATACTACGACTTTTAAATCAATCTCATCACAATAATGGATCTGGCTTAAAATAAGGTATTATATTGATTAGATAGAGTTCATGATTCTAATTTTGATAGCGATCGAGTGCGAGCGAGAACGAAGTTTGCGCAAAAAGGATAGCATACGATTCACATAATCCTGAATAGAACAATACACAATTATTATTAGCTTGCTGAATTGGGTTCAAATGGAATAAAGGTAAAAAACACGTCAAATGGTACAAAATATTAAAAACCAGGCAAATTTTAGGTACAGTTTAAATTTTCGTTACTTACCAACAGGTGAGTAGGTAGTCAAATGCGGACTTTTTAAACTAATTTAATGGCAAATCAGCAGATGGATGGTGATCACCTATAGATTCCTGTAAAACAGCCATTTTCACGTTTGCTGAGAATGTAGGAATCCCATGGTGTAGTTATTTGAAAATACTGCTGGTTCAAAAAACCGTTTTGGTGAGAGTCCGTTATTTATCCATCCGTCCGTCTGTACTTGTAGGTACAGACAGACTTCACAGTAGCAAATTACATAACAAATAAAAATAAAGGAAGTTAAGAGTTCTTGGTCGTTTCACACCGCGATTCGAATCGCTTGTGGTGCGAAACACTCTAGGGAGCAAGGGAATTTATAATATTCAGGAAGTTAGTGCATACCTGATAGCAATATGATGCCAGCGGAAGTCGTACAGCGGCACCGCCAGGTATATGGACCTGGAGGAGCCGGCGCCAGCATGGACCAGCCTCGCAGCGCCCCGGCCGGCCAGCTCCAGGGACAGGAACGAGCCTGTCCGCCGTCTCGACCTTAGCGAGAAGAGAGTGCCTTGCCCGTATCCTCCGCTCTGTTAACAAAGAATAAATACTTTATATCGCACAAAATACTTCCTATTTCAGATTCTGAAAAGGGCTCATAAGTAGTTCGCTTCATTATGAAGAAGTTTTACTAAAGGACCAACCCTGAAACAGAGATAAAGAGCTTCCATAGAAAAACTTCAATGAAACTCGGCCCTTAGTATCGAACAGATTTTTTTTTGCGATTTCAGGGTTGGTCCCATAGTAAAATTTGTTTAAGAATAAAACGGGAATAGTAAATAATCACGTAAATATATTAAGTCGTTTACTACGACTAGTTTCGATCACATTCAGTGATCTTCATCAGGATTACAAACGTGACGCGCTCGCGGTTGCGTCTCGCGTGGCACATCCAGGCCAGGCAAATGTGTCAAAACCTCGTTAGTTTCGATAGTAAAACTGTAGAATGTTTCCGTGGTAGGTTATTAACACGCTTTTATTAGCTTCACCTGTATGTTTGTATGTTTGTATGTTTGTATATACATATATGTTTGTATGTTTGTATGTAACCGACTCCTTTGAGCGCGTTTTTGACCCACTTTAAACGGTCAGATTTCTTTCAAACTTTGTAGATATATCGAGGACCGATGACAATACACTAAACAAATCGTGTTTTTTAGTTTTTTTAACTATTAATTTTTTTTTAGCTTCCAGCTGATAGCGGATGCTAATGGGCCGGCAGGCTTATCTAAAAGCCAGTTCCTATAATGACTTCCTATGACTATAAGTAACATGTTTTAGGTAGATATAATGACCCTGGTTGTATCATTAAAATACCTACCAAGTGTTTTTAAGTTTAAGTGCTTGGATTAATACCTACTTTAATATCACACAAAATACTACCTATTTTTAGTTATAGTGAACTGTTATTATATTATTATAATTAGGGGTTTCTAAGCGCTGGAGCGTTATAGATCTTCCACGAATCACGTTTAATTATAAACGGTCCGACGAATCTGTCGTCTACACGGATCACCGCTAATGATCGCCAAAACAATATCATCTTCCTTGTTTCACTACAAGGATCTTCCCTTGTTTTCTTACTAAAATCTATAGGTAAATAGTAAATTGCTTTCCTGTGAAAATGTAATTTGTAGTTTCGATACTATACGTAGGGGCAGTCGAGATATCTGTAATGCCTACAATCTGAAGCTTCGATAGTGACTGTTTTAATGAAATTTAATTAATGACGAGACGATCAAATCGCTCGCCTGATGAAATACGAGTACCACGTGGTCAACACACTGAGAAAAAAAACCGCCATAAGAATGATGAATTCACTTTAAGTACGGAACATACTGATATCACCAAAAAGTACGATGATTAGCACCAGTTAGTTAGTATTTTAGGTGAATTCATAATACTTTCAGCGGATTTTAGAAGCGCTTTTTTCTTAATGCAATCTTACCTCAGGCCTCAGTCTCAGAGAAATAAAAAGAGTAAACTCTCTCGGGAAAGTTTTCCCTGCTCCAAACAGTTCCGAAGACGCGATCCAGATGTAGGAGTTGGGTCTTAGGCTGAAAGCGTGCGGTCTGTCCGCGACGGGCCCCCAGCGCGCCTGGGCCGGGTGGAAGTTTCGCCTGGCACCCGGTGCTAGGGGGTTGATTGCACCTGTTGAAGATAATGATTAACTGTAATGTTGTATTTAGTTCTTTAACATAAAAAAAGTTTGTTTTTTGCCGTTTTCTAAGTTTTTCATTTTATTTTATAATTGCTTAAATTCATAATTTTAAAACACAAAAACCGACAAAAGTTTGCTCTAAAATTGTTAATGTTACGAGTATGTTATTTTCTTGTTAGTGGGCTGCGCCTCGCGATTTCGACCGCGCTGCATTGAATATCGGAGTTGGTCATAAAAAATTACAAATGTTCAATATTTTTGACAATAATAATGACGAAAGGTTATTTCCTTTTCTGTATGGCTGACAAAATATTTGTTTTTTTTTTTTTTTTTTTTTTTTTTTATATAATTGAGTGACGAGACGAGCAAATCGCTCGCCTGATGTTAAACGTCACGTTTGCCCATAACAGGTCTGCGCCACCCAGAATTTTGAACTTGCATAATTCAAGACACTGCGCGGCACAGCACTGCGCTCGTCACCCTGAGATATAAGTTGATTAATCTTCCATTTGCCCTGTAATTTCACTGGAAACAATGCCCTTCCAACCGGAACACAGTAATGTTTGCACATTACTGCTTGGCGGTGGAATAACTGGCAAAGGTGTGGTACTTCCCCAGGCGGGCTCTGCAAAAGAGCCCTACCACTACAAAAATTGTATTTGTATTCAATAACATTTGCATTTAAGTTGCGAGTGAACTAGTTTCTATTAAGCAAGCGTGTTCCATCGTGGACCGCTTCATTGTTCACCATTACAACGGCGGCTATCATTGAAATTTAAATTACCACTAAATTCCATAACATCTTTTTTTTTTTTGACACAAAATATCATCATCGGAGTCATCGTCATCACAATCAACCGTTTTCCACCCACTGCTAAATATAAGCCTCTTTTGTCCGCTTGCCATATTTTTCGGTCTCGTCTCTAAAGAATCACTCTCATATCTAAAGAACACATCACACAGAACCTACTAAAGATATTCTCATACATGAAACCAATACAAAGTTAGCTCGAAGCTTCATTTCACGTCAGTTTAACCAGGCATCAATGCCACAATGGACCGTAACTTCGTAACTTACTTCACAAACAGACCTGCGAACATCGATCCCTAACTAAACCCTTGAAGTGTCAACAAACTTTACCACAACCGCTGGAAGTTTGACGTCGTCCAAAACTACGAGCGAACTGACGTGATCGAACTTAATAATTCTCGGAAATGTAAGGAACGTGACCGGAACTGGTGATTAGCTTTGGTTGGGTGATTTTAGTTTTATATATCATATATATATATCATATATATATCATATAACCTATCTACCTATATAAATATATATATTTCCCAGCTGATTTAAGCCATGGTGACCACTGTTTCTGTTGATACATTGAGGCTTCGTTCATTATATTATGTGCCGAGTTCGTAGATCTGTACTGTTGTTTTGGATGCTTATTTTAGTTCTATTGTGTTATGTATTTTGTAGCATTTTGATGCCGTAAATGGCAAACTAGCAAACACCGCCGCCTATGGATTCCTGAAATGCTCCTGTGTCACAAGTATCCAGGTACCTACAGACCACGGTGATCGCTTACCATCAGGCAGCCCATCTGTTTGCCATTTACGGCAAAAAATGTAGTCACAAAAAAGTAAACAAAAGTAATCCACCCCTTCACAATACAGAAAAGTAGAGTAAAAAATTAAGTTCTCAACAAAGAAATATGTACACCCAATCAAATTTAATTTCGCTTTGACTATAAATCTTTCATTATTGCCCCATGGGGCAGGTAAATCATCAAAATTGAATTCAGGTGAGAAATTGTAGCTATACGCGTTTGTCGTGTGAAAAAATGTGCTCATTCGTGGATGGAAAGGACTTTTTGACGATTGTTATTTTTTAATTAAGAGGAACATTTCTGTTTCTGTTGATACAGGCGATTTTATTAAATCGACAACTGTACATATAAATAAACACATAATACTTTTATACCTATATATATTATATTTTTTGTGCTATTTTGTGACGAGACGAGCAAATCGCTCTCCTGGTGTTAAACGTCACGTTTGCCCATAACAGGTCTGCGCCACCCAGAATTTTGAACTCATACAAGACAAGAACCTGCGCGGCACAGCACTGCGCTCGTCACCCTGAGATAAAAGATATTTAATCTCCTATTTGCTCTGAAATTTCTTTATACATTATATATTATTATAATATAACCCATAATTCTTTACTGAGTATTTCGTGACTACTCCAAAGTTATAAGGAAGAAAGTACGATTCTAATTTTAAGGTTTTACATCGAGGAAATCGGGTCCAAATACGTTCAGTTTTAAACTAAACGACCTCTACAATTATTGCTTGTAACTGGCAACAATATTCTATATTATAATTAATCAAGTCTTAATCGGATCCAATTATAGCAATCTCACTATCAAACAGCAATCATAATGGGTGGTGATATTGCATGCTTGAGACGGTGAATTAGCGCTCAATCAGACTGATACAATACCTGATCATAATATCCTGATACTGATCATAATATATTGTGGTATCTATGTAGGTAATCTGTGTAGCGATTTCTATCAACAAGGTTATAAGGAAAGGGTACAGCAGTAAACAGCAGTTCCATAAGAAAAATGTCAAAGAGAGTCATTCCCGCTCGGTAACACCCCGTCGTCGACACTGTTGACGATCGGCAAAATGAAGTTATGTTCGTTCAGTGGCTTAGCATACCCTTTCCTGATAACCTTGCATGTCTGAACATTCTTTTTTCTTACCTTTACAATCAAACGAGTTGCACATCCTCGCCTGCTCCCCGTAACCCTCGCAGGTCGGTCGGGAGCAGTACCGCCTCCTGGTCTGCTTCCCTCCCCCACAGGATCTACTGCACGATCCCCATTCACCCCAACCTGCCCATCCTGAGGAAAGAAATACGTTAATATTTGGACTTCTTGGCTATCATCAGACACAGAGTGGCTTATAAGCCAGAGGTCCCGGGGTTCAATTCCCGGCCGGGCAGGTAGCTGAATGATGAATTTAAATATCTGCTCTGGGCAGTGACGGATTAACCCTTAATCAAATTAAGCAATTGCCTAGGGCATCACGTCTGAGGGGGCACCAGAAGAACCACAAAAAAAAATTCGTCCTTAGGGCATCACGTCGTCACTCGGGCCCAATTGTATAAAATACTAGCTGCGCCCCGCGGCTTCACCCGCGTTTTCCGGGATAAAAAGTAGCCTATGTGTTAATCCAGACCATGAACAACCTTCATTCCAAATTTCATGTAAATCCGTTCAGCCGTTTTTGCGTGAAAGAGTAACAAACATCCATACATTCTTACAAACTTTCGCGTTTATAATATTAGTAGGATTAAATAATACATGATGATAAGATTGAATCAGCTTTCCCTAATGTGGAAACAGCCCTGCGTATATTTTTATCGCTTATGATTACAAATTGCTCAGCGGAACGTTCTTTTTCAAAATTAAAAATATTAAAAAATGAAAAAAGGACAAAGATGATACAAGAAAGGCTCGATAATTTATCGATATTGTACATAGAGTCCGATATGTTACAAACGTTAGATGTTAATACTATCTTGCGTGAATTCAATGCTCGGAAAAGCCGCAAGGCGCATTTCAATAAATAAATAAATTATGCTTTGGTTTTTATTATTGTCGCACCTACTCCACTTCTAAAGTACGTTACATCTCATCATCTAATTTTACAAAAAACTAATGTTTTTAGGCGGTAAAGGTTTAAAGACCGATTCTAGTTGACATACGGATAGATTGGCATGGATTGCTTAGGGCATCTAGTAGTCTTAATCCGTCACTGGCTCTGGGTCTGGGTGTTAGTTGTCCTTGTCTTTGTGTGTGTCCCATGGCATCCTCGATGGCCGTCTCTTCACCGATTTTATGCACACATTGATGTCACAAAGCTAGCTACAATATGGATTATGCGCTCGAAAAACATTGTTATATTGAATTTTATACATACGTAGGTTCTAGTATTTGTGACCCCAAAACTATTACCAATAGAAAAGGATCCAATGCACTTTCACCGAACCCTTCTTGATAATTTTGAAAAAATAACAGTATACAAAAGTATCTTTTCTATATATTTCCCAAACTTTCACCGCTAGAAAATGAAGGTATCTAGAACTTTTGAAAGAAAAGCAGAATTGTTAAATTCCTCCTACCCATCGTTAATGTTAGGCAGAAATATAAATTACTTTACACGGTTAAGCAAAACATAATAAAATAAGGTTTTATCAAATTAAGTACCTACATCATCTTTTTTCTGTTCAAACAAAATTTATATTGAAGTTGGTAATTGTTCATTCGTTCTTTGAACAACTTTTTGTGTCTAAAATGTGGACGTATTCCAAGAAACTTCACTTTCATACCACCTACACTGTCAAATTTTCTCGTAACTCGACGATACAATATATAAAACGGTTATAAAATTCAGAGTAAAGTTCTGGCACAGGTGCGGAAGATTGAATATAAAATGTTTATTATTAGAAAGCAAAGGAAGCCTTTTCAGACAATATTTACTGGGTATTTATTGAATAGACGATGGTAAACAGCAAACACAATCACAAGACTTTGTGTGTAAAAATATAAATTCTTTGTATCTTTCTCAAAACTCAAACAATGTGTGTTTGGATTTCGGAAAGTTCCACGTATGTCTATTTATGATGAAGGGCTTTCTCTGGGTGTTGAAACCCACTTAGAGCCGCTGCTTCAAAGAGAGAAGAGATTTAGGTATCAAAACTTATGTATTTAGGTAAATTTAACAAATAATTAAAATTGTACACACCATCTAAAATTGATTTTTCAAATTTTATGACTGATCCTTTGATTTTACCCAATATTTTTAACTATCCCTATGTTGAGGTAAACAAAAAAAAATCAATTAAGCCATGTTCGAGTTTTTGGGAAACTATCGCACGGCTCGATCATTTTTATATAGGTACCTATTAGAAGTACCTATAAGCAGATGTTTATAGAATATAATTATGTAGAATAACTGAAAATGATTTGGTTTCTTACCAACAGCATTCCATATGGCGATATCGACCCCCAAGCTCCACGGAACCGCAGCCGACGTGGCTTCCAGCCAGGGTCCGTCCGGCGGAGTAGTCTCCAGGTCTACCGCCGGGTCACTGATCCTCGCGAACACCACTAGCTCGCTCTGGGAAGGGGCCATACTCCAGTTGAAGCATGGCCCTAGCTGTGGTGTCGTTTTTAGGTTCACCTGTCTGGAAGAAAGTAAGTTGAGTTATAAACAGGATTTATTTGTACAATTGAGTGACGAGACTAGCAAATGGCTCGACTGATGTTACGTCACGTTTGCCCGTAACAGGTCTGTGTCATCCAGAATTTTGAACTTTTAAAATTGAAGACCCTGCGCGGACTGTACTGCGCTCGTCACTCGGATGTGTAAGATGTAAGGGTTTTAGGGTAAGGGTTCCCGGCTATGGGCATTGTTTTAATGATGAATTCATGTATCTACTCTGGGTATGGGTGATAGTTGTCCTTGTCTTTGAGTGTGTTCTATGGCGACCCATAGTGGAGAGCTATGAGTGTGAATCGTACGTTAGGCCGAAAAGCGCTCAAAGTACATCGCCATGAACAACTTTTACCATGGGACCAACTCTGAAATCGCAATAGCCTTCTATCCCCGGACGATAAAGTTCAAATCTAAAAACAAACCATCTTAAAACCGTTCAAATAACTCAAAATCAAACAATCATCAATTATAAAAGCACACTATTCTTATTGGCTTAAAGTTAAAAATCCTTCAGCAAAGCAGTCTAATTAGCAAAGAATACAGCCGCAATCGAATGTGCTAAATTAGCAGTTTCCAATGAAATCATACGAGAAACGTTCAAGGAAATGCTGGAAGCAATCCCTTTGCAGCGAGAACGATTGAATTTATGACTCGTGTTGGAAAATCTACTCGAATCTTGCTGATATTATTATAAGAATCTTTCTTTCTTTTTCTGTTTGGTTAGATTTTTGTAGATTCTTAAACGGTGATTCGATAATCGACATATAATTGGATGCAGCTGAGAGTGACATTTCAAGGATACCTACGTAATTTTTAGGCACATGAAAGAGAAGAAAAATTTAATGAAAAGAGAAGGAAAGAGACGGCACGAGAGTGAAGTTTTACTTCTATCACGTGCTTAATTTATGCTCTATTTTTCGCTAACGTTAAATGCGTGCGAAAACAAGACAAAACATTTTAGCTATAACAGATCGTTTTTGAACAAGACTCAGTATATTTTTGTAAACAAATGAATAAAAACAAAAACTCTGTTTTGTAGTTTTTATGCAATTTCAAATGCTCACTTCCATAAACTAAACTACATTTCACAATACCGTTAAAATTGAAAGTAAGCAACGAAATAAATAAAGACAAAACAAGGCCCTCCATTTTTTACTGTACAAAATTAGCCGTATTTAACACAGAAATTTCCAACCTTATCTAAAAACAGGGTTGTCAAACAAAAAGTTTCTCCAAAGTCCAAAATTTAACAACCCGCGTTCAACAAACAAAAAGACTGGCTGACAACCATTGTACAACCATTGTACAACCATTAGAAGAGTACACCCATTGTATTTCTGTCGTTTATACGCTTGTTTACATGACAAAGAGAATGCTTTTGAATGCTCTGTGAAGAATTTTAAGCAAATCATTCGGTTTTGAGGAACGGCCGTGTTTTAGTTGGTTCTTTGAATTTATACCTTTCTTGTTTAAAATTTAATTCATTGTGTTGAGGCACTGTGTTGAGGGGAGGTGCCTATTCAAATAATGCCCTCACCATATACTTTAATACATAATATATGATATTTGTGTTTACATTGGTCTAGTTACTTTTTGCCATTACAAATATTGTAGGTTTGTTAATAAATAGTATAGGTACTAGTATGTCTCAGTGCAAGATATAAGCTATCTTTATTCTTAGTTTCGTTCTATCCCGTCAAGCCAAAGAGTAACAAACATACAGACAAACTGTCGCTTTAATTATATTAGTGTGAAAACTACCACAATAAAATGAAGCCCAAGATATGTCCTATGACACCTTGTAACTCAAACGATCAGGCTGTGTAGACATCATAAAGCCATAATAAAGACCAAGAAACTTCCATAGACGTAAAAACATTTTCCTCTTACTGGGCAGTCCGATAAAAAATACAAACCTATTTCCACAAAGCATCAGAAATTCGATACAACATTTACGATTGAAATCAAGCTTTGCTCCGACGACCATAGCTCCTTTACGGTCTACGAGATAGCGTAGCAGCGTAGCGTGCTACGTTTGCTACGCTCCGTAGAACCTCGGAGCTTCGAGCTACACAACTTCTGAAGCCTTCATGATTGTCCTAGGCTTGTCTATAGTTTGAAATCGCTGTAGCAGCAACAAGTTGAGGTAGATATTTGACTCCCCCTTCCCCTGTTTCCTACCCTCTCGAGTCGTTAGCTCACTGCTGAGCATAGTGATTTTCTCGCTTTTTCATGGGAGAACGCTTCAAAAACATGTAATTTGACTACAAAATACCAATGTAAATGTAGCAGTTAAGCCAAGAAAGATGACAACTGTTAAAATTATTTGTTACTTGAATAAGTTCGTAAATTTTTAAGGTTATAAAGTTTTTAGAAGTTCTTCTATCTCATAAGCAGGAAACTGAACCTGTTCTAGGTTAAATTTTAGGGGTTTTTAGGTTAAATTTTAAGAAGAAATTAAATATCTCTAACACACATCGATCTAGTATAAGACTTCGGTGCTTACCATCGATCTAGTGCTAAAACAGAAAATTTCAATATGGAGCTATTTTTGAAGCGTTCTACACATAATTTTTTTATTAGTGTTTAGTTATAACACTGAACTATCAAATTCAATAAAGTCATTAATTATCAAAAATAATGTATTAACAAAAATAAATTCTCACATTTACATTATAAATTCTCGACTACTCGAACTAAACTCACAAAACGCGTTACGAGCTGCGGTTCCCAAACTTTCGTTATTAAGCTTACGTGACTTTCTTCGGGCTAGGAACAGACCCTAAACTGCGAGCGAACTCAACGATATTGGAAGCAAAAGTTTTTGAATCGCAGACAATTGAATAGAAGTCTGCGTGAGATCAAATCGCATTGAAAGCGAAGAAGTATAAAACGATAGTTTGAATAACATTTTCTAAATTTTCTTTTTTATTTAGTGATCTAATAGGCCCAAGTAACAAAACTATTGGCATCCTTGTCTAATGGCTTGCAATGATAAAGACAGATATGTTTTTAGTTACTTTAGTTAGTTCAAATAATGCCTTCAAATTTGAGCCCAATATCATCATAAACGTAAAAATGAGTGAAAGAGATAGCTGTCAACCGTCTAGCCGTTTATTTTTCCTTACAAATAACATAGTATCTGTTTTTATCTGTAATATCTAATAGCTCAATGATGGTTATACTTTGAGGTTTCTAAAACACCACAGAGTTACTTGTAAAGTTTTCTCAAAGTTATATGACTGATATTTGGTTAGTACTGCGTAAATCATTATTTCCCATATTGCATTGAGGAGATTAACAAATCTTATATCTCAGGGTGACGAGCGCAGTTCTGTGTCGCACATGGTCTTGAATTCTGGGTAGCGCAGTCCTGTTGTGAGCAATAGTGACGTTCAACATCAGGCGAGCGATTTGCTCGTCTCGTCACTCAAAAGTATAAAAAAGAGAGTTATATGACTTTTGCCAATCTAAGTAATTGCTAAGCGTTTATAAGACCCAAAGCCGCTAAGCTACTGATCGTATAACTACAAGTGTAGGTAACAAAGCGCATTCCGCTCACGCCACACTTTCCTCGCAAAATTTAATTACACGGCTAGCGATCTTTGAAACTTGGCTTTTAATTGAGTTCCGCGCTGATCTTTAACTTGCTTCCTCAAGGTGTGGTACAAGTCACAAGCGGATAGCGTAATAAAATATTTATAAAAGTTTTATTTTTTATTTTAAAAATAAGTTAGCGTTTGACCGCCACCTTGCCGGATGGGAAGCATCAATGTTTTTATTTAACTTGCAATGTATGTAACTAACTATGCATCTAACTATACCTATATATTATGTAACTATGTTTGTTCTGGTGGAATCTTGCAACTCAATTTTGAATAAATTTCCGATGTGTGATTTGGTATTCCTGGGTACTCCTGGTAACTCATTGACAAAGCAATAAAAGCAGTTTTTAGTTAAAATTAACTTATTGGTATTTGAGGCCAATAAATATTTCTGATTTCTTACTAAAAGTTTGTAAGCTCGTATAGACCGAGTGGCTAGGCCGAGTGGCTAGGCCGAGTGTCAAAGTTTCTAGGCCACTGGAAGTTTCCTAGCGTGGCTTGCGGTTGTTGTTAAAGGTTATACAACCGGGATATATAATTTAATGTGTCATCCGCCCCACGGCAGTACTCAATTGTAAATGCACAATGTAACGTACTCGTACTTCGTTACTCGTGTAACTACCAGTTTTACTGCCAGTAGTAACATGGGTTTTTTTGCTCGTGTTACCACTAACTGCTCTACGAGACAAATGTTAGATATGTATGATAGATGATAGACGTACTGGCAACCTTTTTCAGGTCGGCAAAAAGTTTATTTTCGTTTAGAACTCATTTTCTTCTTTAAGTTTTTTTGGCTAAACACTTTGATTTTGAATTTGGATAAAAAGATTCAATAGTCTCAGGTAAGTGATTTGAGTAGGTATAAATTAGGTACGGACTTTTTTTTAATTGACAGATTTTTTTGTCCCGTTTTAAAGTACCTATGTTCATTTTATATCAAGTGGCCAACGCTAATGAGTTTTGAGACCTGTGGTAAAAGCCAGAGCTTGTTGGCTATAACAAGTTACATTTAACTAGATTTCAGTACAGTTCCGTGAAATTCCGTTTTCGTAACTTAAGCCACGAATCTTGTGCGTGTTTAAAACACTCGGTAAACTTTGGCACTTCGGTACCACCGCTTTTACTTTGCTTTGTTATGTCGATACTATTCTTAAGGTTAGTTAGCTTTAGCTAGTATAGGCCGAGTGGTGAACCCTAGTTTTGTTTGTAGGCGTCTAAAAATCAAAGTGATATGGCAAATGGCATATGGCTTTTAGGGCCGCTTTCTGGTGACTTTCAAAAGGCGAGTATTTACTATGGAAAACATTTTTGTTATAATTAAACACGGGAATACCCACGTAAAAATTAAGTCGTCTACTACGACTAGTTTCGGTCACACTCGGTGACCGGTTGCAACCGCGAGCGCGTCACGTTTGTAAACTCACCTGAAGAAGGTCACCGAATGTGTTCGAAACTAGTCGTTGTAGGTCTTAATTTTTACGTGAGTATTCCCGTGTTTAATTATAACTAAAAAGGCGAGTAGGTGGCCAAACGCCATATTTATTCGGTATGAAAGAAAAGACTTTAGCTGTAAATAAATGTTAAAAAAATAGTGTATTTCAGTACAATTGTATTTACCTTAAAAAAATAAAATTTGCTCTAAAATTAAATATTAAGTCTTGTTGTGTGCTTTGGCAACGCTGTGAGCATCTAAATACAAGAACATTATTTTTACAAAACAAAAAACAAAAACCAACATCAAAAGACCGACTATTGAGTTATTCATCTATTTGTCGCGCACGTACTTAATGCAAATTTAAGACTTATATGGTTTTCTCATGGATACCATTATCAGAACTGGACTAAATTGAAATGGGACCAAATGGGAAGCGTCAGCTTTCTAATTAAAAAAGAATCATCAAAAGCGATTCACCCAGTCAAAAGTTATGAGGTAACAAACATAAAAAAAAAAAAAAAAAAAATTATAACCTCCTCCTTTTTTGAAGTCGGTTAAAAATAATGATAATGGATTTTCAACTGACCTGTCAGTAGTATTGTAGGGTGAGCCAGCATACTGGCTGATGGAGGCGAGCTCCACGCCGCCCCGGTATATGGAGACCAGGGCCAAGTCAAGCGTCTTACTCTGAAACAAAAACCTAACGTCAGACACAACAACGATTATTTTAATAGACTAGTTTGATACTATAATCAAATTTATTTAATCCCAATCAGACCCTACTAATATCATAAATGTGAATAAATGAATATTTGTTAATTAATCACACAAAAACGGCTTGAATGTCTGTATTTTGATGGATTGTGGTATGTAGACCACAGTCATGTGTGTGTGGTATGTGGTGTGGTTTGTGTGTGTGGTGTGTGGTGTGGTATGTGGTGTGTGTGTTGTGTGGTGTGTAGCTTAGACCCTAGATAATTTTACAAAGTAATATCGGAAAGTTATGTGTGAATAGCGGGTAAAATCACGGGGCGCAGCTAGTTTACACTAATTAGCAAACAATTCGTAGCTACGTATTATGTTACTAATTGTAACCGAAAGTGTTAAAATCAAATTTGTTTTCATTTTAAACAATATATTTTAGATAAAAATACATCTTATAAGTCATGTCCGAATTGTCCAAACAAGTTTTCTATCTAAAAAATGAGGCTTAGGATTTGGCGAAATCTGCGCAACTTCCATACAAGTGTGGACAAAAGACCAATATTTTGTACGTGTATTGTTACGGCTAATATCAGGACACAGCCTTGGAAAGTAATAAGAAAGAGGTACAATAGCTTACGAAATAGGCTAGGTTGTTTATGTTGCGGGATTATGTGATTTATTGGACAACTGATCAATAGACTAGTGTATTTTAGCTAGCATTAATCAGTTAACAAAAACTATCTACAAATGCTTTATGTAATAAAGCTTGACTAATTAAAGTCTATTGATTTATTAGGGCTAGCGCGTAGGTTGTTGCAACAATTGAAAACGTCGTCGGCTAATCACACGTTTTAGTTTACATTTCCGATTTGAGTGCCACATTTCTATTCTATAGTGACTGTAAAATGGCTATCAATTCAATAGAATTTATCGGTTTGCGTTATGTTTGAATGTAAACAAGTCCGTATTAAATATGGAAACATTTCTAATGACATAATAGAGTGTTCTGTCGTGTTGTCCGTGATTATAAATTATGTTGCTCAGAAAATAACATAACGTATCTCACATCAAATTACAGCCAATTCTAAAAGCTTTCATTGACAGTTTACGACCTGAGCGGACGACCTGGTTGGCTCAGTGGATGCATATCCGCCTTGTAAGCCAGAGGTCCCGGGTTCGATTTCCGGCCGGGCAGATTGTTGAATGATGAATTTAAATATCTGGTCTGGGTCTGGGCGTTAGTTGTCCTTGTCTTTGTGTGTATTCCATGGCATCCCCGACACAGGTTATCCTAATAGGGAGGTATGAGTGTGAAACGTTATTTATTGACGTGACAACGTCTAATAAATCAATAAACGCCGGGTGCACGCACGAAAAAGTGTCCCGTTACGCTGTCCCGTTACGCTCATTGTAACGTTGTCATTATTGGTTAGTATGCAATCATTACATCAATGTTTTGTTATGACGTTGTCACGTTAAACTATCGTCCGTAAACCGACTTTACACATAGGTAACCATTTTTTAAAAATTATTAATCAAAAATAAAGCTGTCACTGACATTGCAATCTATTAGACGAGGACATCCACACTTTAATTAAGTCAATTTAGATCTGTCAAATAAATCCCTCAGAATCCGCCACATTGTACGCCAGAGCCTGAACGAACGGAGTAAAATGTGAAAGAAACTTTATCGGCTACTGTTTTTAGCTCAACCAATGAGAACAAAAACATAAACCAACAAAAAAATTACACAACAACAAAAAATATAAAGTCCGGACAAAACAACAAAATCCGGATTTAGTTCAACGCCTGCTACGACCCAAATGCGAGAATAATCGTCTATACACGCAGTTATAGTAGAATACATTCTGTTACTTCAAAATCAGCCTTGTGTTGTAGAAATAAGATTAAGTTTTGGGTGAACGAAAAATTGATTTGCCACATAGGTAATGTGTTTTCTTTATAGCTTTCATATGAGATATTATGTTAAGGAAATATTAACGTGTTGTCTGGATTATTCTTGGATTACAGAACGCAATATTAGACATTTATAAGCCTGTATTATATTTTTGAGAAGGTTTTTTTATGCCTACATGTCTGGATGTCAGACTTTTTTTAACACGCTTTTATTTCCCAAATAGACTGCCTAACAGTATGAACATGTTTTTCAGGTGTGTTTATGAATTAAAATTGCCTTAACAGTTAAACAAATGTTTCATTTCGAGTAACTTCAAAATGCATTAGATTGGTCTTATGTTTTTAAGTGTCATGGATATATTCTTATTTTAGTAATAAAAATACGTAAAAAGCTAAAAGGTAACCCTACTTGCTCTTTATTAATTTTATACAAATCCTGGCAATCGTCACGATTCTTGAACTTGTCCTTCATGGTTTCAGCCTTTTTTAAACGACTTCAAAAAAGGAGGAGGTTATCAATTCGACTGTATGTTTTTTTTAAATTATTTTTAATTTTTTTTTTTATGTTTGTTACCTTACAACTTTTGACTGGGTGAATCGATTTTAATGATTCTTTTTTTATTAGAAAGCTGACGCTTCCCATTTGGTCCCATTTCAATTTAGTCCAGTTCTGATAATGGTATCCATGAGAAAACCATATAAGTCTTAAAGGATGATGGGCACTTCGTCCCCGGTGTTGTATCAAGTCATGACATATGTCATTCGAAAGAGCATAACAATAGCATTATTTAATTATATGACACCAACCCTGAGTGACGTGCAGGGAAAAAGATATGACGGTTTTTAGATTCTGAAAAGTGCTGTTCGAATTTTATTATCGTGTATGCATTTCCTGTGACTATTTTATCACTTCCTTATAACAATTAGATAATAATAGTTTGTTTATAAACGTTTATATAGTTGTAATTATTTTAATTTTATACTGGCACATGCCAAAATCCTTACATTGCTGATTATCGACAGTTTTTGTCTGAATAATGCCATAATATGATATCGATTTATTACCATTATCAATATTTGAAAAATTAAGCGAACTTACCTGTAAGTGAAGTCTGATTAAGATTACAAGTAGTCTTGTCGAAGGGTTAAAAGCCCGAATCTTTCGTCAAACTAGTTTGTTTTTTTAATTATCTCTCCCTTTGCCAAGACAATATAAAAGCGAGCGAGATAAACTTTAAATAATGGTTACAGATAAGAGTAAAGGCATAGAGCAGAGAGCAATCATAGACTAAATGCTGAGATTCTTACTTTTTAAATGCTTTTGACTTTGAAAATAGTGGTCAATTAGGCCTCCTTTGCAGAGCCAGCCATGATTTTGGCTCAAAACATCACAATACTGCTAATGGTGTGAGGTACTATCGATAAAATCGGCTGTTTCGACATTATTGATGTTCTAGAAAATAAATAAGAAATCTTATTGAGAATTGTATTTATTGAGAAGGGTAGTCGTGCTGAATCTCACTACAGGTCTATCCCGATCTTATTCATACTCTGCAAGACAACATACTATGGAACAAGCTCCTGGCGTACCGAGAAGCTAATGACTTCGTAAGTGACTGGCAGTACGGATTTTGCTGAAACTGGTCTACTGGTGATCTTACCACTCACATCTGAGAGACTATCGAAAACATGAGGAAGCGCTCATATCACCACCGACAGAGAATGGTAACAGAGCTAGTTTTAGTAGGTATAACCCCACAAAAAATCCCTTGATCCGGTTGCCCCCCAACGCAACCGGTTATTTTCTTAAGGTTTCCCCCAGTCTCAAAAAAAACTATCCATAATAGACTATCCATCAGTAACACTACTTTCGAACGTGTATCTTATACTATACCGATTGCAAAAACTCGTGTTTTACTGTAGGTATTGCTTTATTATTCAATAAAATGTCGTAGTGTGCATCAAACTTAAACAGGTTCGTACCGCCTCAATCGAAAACTGCCAAGAGACAAGCTTATGCGCTTGACCATGGCTTCTCTCGGAGGCTGGATTTTTCATCCGCTGAACCGCGCGTCGGATATGCAACGGCAACGGTTTGTCGTCTGCGTACCCAAAAACACCAGGCAGATAATTATAGTGAACGAGGAAAATCGTTGTGGAGAGCACCGACCCCTGGAGAACACCGGCCTTGATATCTTTTAAATCAGATAAAGAACCACCAATGGCCACTGCTCGAATCAAATAATCCCGCTGGAAGTTCGGTAGCCATGCAACCAACCAAGTGAACAAGCCAAACAAAGGGAACTTGCTTATAAGGCTTTTATGCCAAACCCTGGTGAAAGCTTTGTAGGTGTTAATGGGAAACGACTAGCTTTTTCGTATGTTTTTCAGAGAGAGCATATTCAGCTACTGAATACATAGAGCGACTGACATAAAATGCCTTTTATCAGACAGCACTCTTAATATTCTTTATTTCTTGCAAACTATTGCCTAAATAACTTCTACGTGTACATGTTCCATACATTTTGTCGAGTGTCATTGACATTTTTCTATGGAACAACTGAATTTTTCCCGAATTTCGGGTTGGTCCCACAGTAAAAGTTGTTCATAATGGAAATAATGCCTACTATGAGCCCTTTTCGGCTTAGCGTACCCTTTATGAATAACCCTGGATTCAATAATAAAAGTAATTTTTGACATACATGTTAATAAAATTCCTTATAATAGCTTTAGAAAGCAACAAATCAGCATTTTTTTTTTATCTAAAAACGATCATATCTTTTTCCCTGCACGTCATTCAAGGTTGAGTCATACATATAAATAAAGCTAATATTATCATCTTTCAAATGACATATGTCACGACTTGATACAACACGGGGACGGCGCCCATACAAAAGTGCCCATTCTCCTTTGCATTAAGTACGTGCGCGACAAATAGATGAATAACTCAATAGTCGGTCTTTTGAAGTCGGTTTTTGTTTTTTGTTTTGTAAAAATAATGTTCTTGTTTTCATTTTAAAACAAAAACATTAAATCATAGAAAATTGGTTAATTAATAAATATGTTGTAGTTTTTAGTTTGTGACAAGAAGTACAGAATAACATAAGTTGTGTTTGTAATGTGAATCTGTATGTATGTGTATGTGTATAAATGTATGTACAGAATAATATAAACAAGGGAGGAGGAGATAACTATGATGAAAATTTTAAATTAATACGAAGAAAATGTGCATAATTATGAATTTTAAAACAACGAAATTATCATACTTCATCAGTCATAAATACAGTCATAATGTCACAATCTCTATAAAAAAAATGTTAAAAATGTTATGTTAAAAAAATGTTTTTGAAGCGTACACAAACCAACAGGTTTGTGTAAGCTTCAAAAACTCAAAAAGTTCTGCACCGATCGAGCTGAAATTTTAGCATGATTAATACGCATCAAGGATTGTTTTATCTATTTTTTTTTTAATCCACATCGAAGCGTGGCAGGGAATAGCTAGTCTATACTAATATTATAAAGAGGAAAGATTTGTATTTTTGTATGTTTGTGTTGAATAAACACAAAAACTACTAGACCGATTTCAAAAATTCTTTCACCATTAGATTGTTACATTATCCCTGAGTAACATAGGCTATATTTTATACCCGTGCAAAGCCGGGGCAGGTCGCTAGTTTGATATAATTTCCAACATATGTCTTGTAAACAACAAAGCAAGATATTTAATACAGTTCATAGAGTAATCAAGCTACTAAACCTCCATTAACAAACCTAATAATACTACTACCTACCGTTTATTAAAGTTATTATACCAGGAATGTAGTGGCATATAAAATGATATGAGGTCGTAAGCATCCAAGTAATATTCAACCATATTACCTGCGTAATAAGGGTGTAATTGGAGTGGAAAATGGTCGGAAATCATTATAATATTTGAAACCATTTTGAATATGTACGTATTGGATAATGATAATGGAGGCGGAGGTGAGGCCAGGATATCCGACTAGTGAATTAGGGGCAAGTAATTTGCTTGTTCATATGTTTTTGGACACAAAATTTTCGTTGTCTTCGCCTTAATGGCTTCCATTAATAAGAAAAGTTTTGCTAGACACGTTTTTACCGTCGAAGCAAATACAAGGGTGTTATGCGTTTGATAGACAATAGTCAAATACGTTTTTAGCAGAAAATATAATTATATGTATGTATGTGTCTATACATACATATAATTATATTTTCTGCTAATTTTCCAACTCGGATGGGCAGCGTTCGGGAAACTTCGCAACGTCTTCTCGTCCCAAATACCTCAGTGCCTAAAAACAAAAGTATATAATCAGTGTGTGTTGCCAGTGATGGCATATGGATCAGAGACGTGGTCTTTAACTATTGGCCTGATGGAAAAGCTCGCAGTCGCTCAACGAGCCATGGAGAGGGCTATGCTCGGTATTTCTCTACGAGACCGAATCAGAAATGAGGAGATCCGTAGACGAACGAGAGTAACCGACATAGCCCAGCGGATTGGCAAGTTGAAGTGGCAGTGGGCTGGCCACATAGTGCGCAGGACCGATGGCCGTTGGTGCCAGAAGGTCCTGGAATGGAGACCACGTGCCGGCAAGCGCAGCGTAGGACGTCCACCCGCGAGATGGACCGACGACCTAGTTAAGGTCGCCGGAAGACGCTGGACGCAGGCCGCTTCCAACCGGTCCCGTTGGAAATCTATGGGGGAGGCCTATGTCCAGCAGTGGACGCCCTACAGGCTGGTATGATGATGATGATGATGTGTCTATATTATGTAGCAATGTATAATAGTTTCGCAACGACTGATTAAAATATTGTTGTAATATAATATAATATAATATAATATAATATAATATAATATAATATAATATAATATAATATAATATAATATAATATAATATAATATAATATAATATAATATAATATAATATAATATAATATAATATAATATAATATAATATAATATAATATAATATAATATAATATAATATAATATAATATAATATAATATAATATAATATAATATAATATAATATAATATAATATAATATATAGGTTGGTTAGACTCGTAATATTGTTGTCATTCCACACCTAACCTACCTACCTACCTTCTTTCTTACCTTCTTTTTTTTTAATTCTTCTTATTTCTTGTGTTGTTTCTATTGTTGTCTTTACTTTTTAGATTTACAACTCTTTGTAAAATCCTGTTAAATTATTGAGTAGTTGATTGATTAATTTAAATTTTACTATATTGACAAAATACAAACCCATCACGAATATAAATATGAATCCACACAGTATTAGTCTACAAACGCTAATTTATTTACTGTCCTTTTCTGGCTGATGACAATTGTCACGTGTGTAAGGAAGATAGTGGGAATCCAAATTTTAAAGGAAAAAAACTGCGCCAGCAATAAATTAATTGTAGTACAGTTTCTGTACAGAAACCATCAAAATTTTTATTTAAAAGTCTTTAAAAATATTGTATTTTAATCGTGAAATTTGGAGCATATGCTATTTATTATCCTAAAAAAACAGTCCCTGTAGGGTAGCAGGTAAAACCGCAGGTCACAGCTACTAACAAAATAATTTCAAAGATCTAAGAAAAATATTTCGCAAACAATATTATATAGGTACGTCTATAAAAGCTCGACGAAATATCTTCCCAAGAGAGTTACGCAGAAACTCGTTCTCAAACACTTTCTATAATTCCCTAATTTCTCAAACTACCAAAAGATTTCTTGAAACAATAATTCGGTTTGAAATTAGCCAAAACCTTAATTTCATTTTCATTCCGTAAGCTAACAAACCTTTTTAACACGCTTTTATTAGCTTCACCTGTATGTTTGTATGTTTGTATGTTTGTATGTTTGTATGTTTGTATGTTTGTATGTTTGTATGTTTGTATGTTTGTATGTTTGTATGTTTGTATGTTTGTATGTTTGTATGTTTGTATGTTTGTATGTTTGTATGTTTGTATGTTTGTATGTAACCGACTCCTTTGAGCGCGTTTTTGACCCACTTTAAACGGTCAGATTTCTTTCAAACTTTGTAGATATATCGAGGACCGATGACAATACACTAAACAAATCGTGTTTTTTAGTTTTTTTAACTATTAATTTGTTTATCACGCTTTTTCTATAAAGTTTCTTTAACTTTTAATACCGTTTAACTTACAAATGGTAATTTCGTCATTCGTGTCACAGAACAGAGTGGCGCAGTGGAAGCGTGCTGGGCTCATAACCCAGAGGTCCCTGGATCGAAACCACGCGCTAGAAATCTTTTTGCTCAATATTTTTTTGTTACACATCAATTTTATTTTATGAGGTCTGAGGATCGAAACCACGCGGCTACAAATCTTTTTGCTCAATATTTTTTGTTACGCATCAATTTTATTTTTAATTTGCTTGAGCAGACGGCCAAAATCGGATAACACCAACACATTTGTACATATTAATAATGGTTAATAGTTAGCAAATCGAACTAAAAAGCGAAAAATAAATAATAGTTAAAAAAAACTAAAAAAACACGCTTTTTATAAAAAACCGAACTAAAAAAATTGAAAATAAAATTTTATAAATTTAAATTAAGAATAGGGTTGAAAATTTCAATAAATATAAATTAATAATAGTGGAAATAAATAAATATATGTATATTATTTTTAAAAAAGCGTGGGGTGCTTTCTAAGATATTATCAAAATGCTAATCACTCTACTCATGTCTGTCAATACAAAATGTATCTACAAAATATATAATATCTATTGACCCATGCACCCCACGCTTTTTAAAAATAAAATACATGTAAACAAAGTGCATGACACTTCATTTAGTTTGTACAGTTTGAATTTGCCGCGTAATAACTTGATGTCTAATTTATCTGTGAACGCGTTAGATTCTATGGAGTGGCCCGCCATATTAAATGATTGTGACAGCTGGATAAATATGGAGTGATGTCAGATTAACGAAGTGTAAAATATATTGGAACTTGATTGTTTAATTATTAGTACTAATAAGAACTGGTGAAACAATAGCTTTAAATGTTGTTTCTCTTTTCAGGTAACATTTGTGATTAATTAATATACGGTTTTGTAAAAGTGTTAAAACTAGTTTGTAGGTAATAAAATAAAATCCTCTCTTTTCAGAGCAACTCAATTTTGGTTATAGTTTTACTGTTCACCATAATATCCAAGGATAATTATAAATAAACACATTATAAAACAACATTTCTACAGCTATAAGAATAATGGAAAAATTAAGATTCGAGTTCATGGTCAAGGCCAGTGAAGATGTGAAAACAAACATTATTTGTGAAACATATGCGGATAAAGGTTGGTCACCGATCAGGTATGCAATGTTATATAAATACAGACAGGGCTCATTACTGGAATATGCGTTAAAGAAAGAGAGACTACTATTAGAAATAAATAAGTCTATAGATAAACTCACTCTAATTGATCTGATTGCCACCGGGTTACCAAATTTTATAGTAGATAAGATTGATAGGAATAGTTTAAAGGAAACTGAGGACTTATTTAATAACTTGAGAAGTTTAGAGCATAAGGTAAATAAAAAAACATTTGATAAAAAGATAGGAACACCCGAAAGTAAAATTAAAGAGAAAAATGTAAAGTCTTTGGTAAATCCATGTAAAATTTGTGAAAAAGAAAATAAAGGTATACGTTATCACCCTGAATCCCAATGTTGGTTCAGAATTAAAAATAATGATAGGCCAAAAAAAGATCAAATAAGGAGTGTTAACAATTCAGAATTAGAGATGGAATTAAATGAAATTGATCCAAAAAACTAATAGTGCCGCCATTAATAAAAATTAAATTGCTAATAAATGACACTTTAGAAACATCAGGAATCTATGATTCAGGATCTAATGTGTCTTTAATAAATTCAAGGTTATTATCTTTAAAAAAAATACCAACTTATGATAAAAATGCTGGTTTGAAAACAATTAATGGCGTAAAAAAATCAATAGGAATAGTAAATTTAAAAATAAAAATTTTCGAAGTTGAAAAACATGTCAATATTTTTGTAATAGACGAAGACAACTTCGACTATGATTTCCTAGTTGGATTAGATTGTATACAACAATTTAATTTAACACAAAATGAGAATTTAGTTATCACCCAAAATGTCCACAGCAATGATGATAAAGACTACAACAAAAATAAAGAAGAGCAACCTATAAACACTAACGAAATTCCTGGCAGTTCAGGTAGTAATATAGGGAATAAAGAGGGTCTATATTATGAAAAAAAAGGTGTAGATATTGCAAAGAAATATGAAAAAGAAACTATCATTAATGAGTTTAAAATAAACTTTAATGAAAATATAAAAGTCGATAATTTTAATATTTCAGTAAATAATTTAAATCATCAGGAAAGGTCAGATATTGATAAATTGATATGCAAATATAATTCAGTCTTTGCTAAAGACAAATATGATATAGGTACTGTAAAAGGTTATGAAGCCCATATTGATTTGTTGGTAGATAAATACTGTACTAAGAGGCCGTATAGGTGCTCTATTGAGGATATGAAAGAAATTGAACATCAAATATCACAATTACTAAAAAATAATTTAATAGAGGAGTCATATAGCCCTTTTGCTGCTCCGATAACACTAGCATTTAAAAAAGAGGAAGGTAGAAGGTCAAGACTTTGTATAGATTTTCGCGAATTAAATAAAATTATAGTTCCCCAATCGCAGCCATTTCCGCTGATTGAGGATCTAATGGTTAAAACAAGGAAATGTAAATATTTTTCGACATTTGATATAAACTCAGCGTTCTGGTCCATACCTCTTAAAATTGAAGACAGACACAAAACTGCATTTGTTACTCAAGAGGCACACTTTCAATGGACTTGTTTACCGTTTGGTTTAAAAACTTCTCCCGCTATTTTTCAGAGAATACTCGGTAGCATTATAAGAAAGCATAAATTGTCTAATTTTACGGTCAATTACATTGACGATATATTAGTATTCTCAGAAACGTTCGAAAGACATATTGAGCACATATCTTTGTTATTGGAAGCAATTTTAAAAGAAGGTTTAAAATTAAAATTCACGAAATGCAACTTTGCCCAGGACTCTGTGAAATATCTAGGACACATAATAAAAAACAATACTGTCACTCCATTAAAGGATAATTTGATTGCCATAAAGGAATTTCCAGTACCAAAAACGCAAAAAAACATCCGACAATTTTTAGGAAAAATTAATTTTTATGGAAAATATGTGCCAAACATTTCAATAATATTAGATCCTTTACATAATTTATTGAGAAAAGGAGAAAAATTCGTTTGGTCCAGTAAATGTCAAGAATCCTTTGATACTATAAAAAACTTACTTTGTTCAAAACCTATTCTGGCCATCTTTGATCCAGACTTGCCAATTCATATTTATACAGATGCTAGCATACAAGGCATAGGTGCGATTTTAAAACAGATCCAATCCAACGGTGATGAAAAGCCTTGTGCATATTTTTCCAAGAAACTAAACGACTCACAAAAAAAGAAAAAAGCCATAAGGTAAAAGTACCCTTCACCGGACGTGCCCTACCACCGGAAACGTCCTATTTTAAACTATAAGTCAAAAACTTAGGGTTGAAAGTAAGTTGCGATTTTTTTCTCCGATAGCTACATATCCTCCCCTTCCTTTACGTGACCTAGCCGACCATTTTGGGAATCAGTGGGACCGTGATAATCGATCGAGTCGGTCGATCGCAGTTTTGTATGGAACTCCTTACGAAAATCGTTAAGAAATCGCGTGTATTTCTTAAGGTTTTTATGGCGTTTAAGCATAGCTTAGTGTTCGAAAATAGGGTTTTAGGGTATCGTTACTCAATTAGTTATTGTGTTCCGACTAAATAAGTGAATTTGGTTCAGTGGTATTTACAGAAATTGAGTAAAATACAAATCCGGTGGTGGGTTCAAGCATATTTTGACTGGAAGGTTTCGCCGAACAGCGTCCGGAATCAGGAAAAACGTATGTTTTTTTAATTAATTTTGTACTGATTGATGAAGAATTATTTCAATAAATTTCTTTGCAATTTAAATAACTAGAAGTATTAAGAACTTAGTGAGCAATTACCGAACATTAATATACAAGCCAATTTTTTTTAAACAGTGATTGAAATTTAACATTTTAACAAGTTTTTGGCATCAAAATAAGCTTTTTGGAAAGGCTATTTTGAAAATGCCATAATAGTTATATTACATCAATAATATCAAAAGCCACATAATTCATGGATTTGTAATAGTTCTAATTACCAGTTACGATGTCAGATTTGTAGTTACATTGTAATGATTACAATTTCTAGACTATTTTCAAAATCTGTTCGGGTGATACGTTCCACTAAATTTGACTGTTCAATTTACCGAACGGGTGACCGGTAAATGGTACCCATGGGCTCATTTACCGGATTTTTTATTATCTCAGCTATTTTATTATGCGGTGTTCATTGAAATATAATCCTTACGGAATTGACTACTAGGTCGATATTCAAACGTATTCTCTAAAGTGATTTTTTGTAAAGCCCAGTGCTTCTAAAAGTTAAAACAAAAAATGTATAATATAATGTGTATGTGTGTGTAATGTATGTGAGTGTGCTTGTGTGTGTATATGTGTATGTTCGTATGTATATGTATAATGTATCTACGTTATTTTATTATTAGTGTGGAACCGTTTTTCTATTTTTTTATCGGATATTATACAGGGTTATTGATAAAGGGCATGCTAAGCCGAAAAAGGGCTAATATTACTTATCATTAGAACAACTTTTACTATAGGACGAATTTTAGGTTGGTCCTACAGTAAAAGTTGTTCATAATGATGAGTGCTATGAGTCCTTTTCGGCTTAGCATACCCTTTATGAATAACCCTGTATACATTAGAGCTTTTTGGTTATGGTTTCGGAAGGTGACGAAAGGATGTCAATACACAGTGTATTTTATGAATTCTGAGAACGCTGACATATCAATATGCACATTTTAAGGTTTTTTTATACTCAACTAGCTTCCGCCCACGGCTTCGCCCGCGTGGACTATACCTCGGGAACCAATAATTAATTTAACCCTTCTTTTTTGAGAGCATGTAAAAAGCGTCACAAAATTGAAGCAGGGACCCCAAAAAACCCCCGGATGAAATAAATCAGCCCCCTCGAATCATTTAGAAAAATGGCGGCCATTTTGAATCATTTGGATTTTCGCCGCCACCATCAAGTAGCTAACTCCTATGACATTTAGTCAAACACCCACCCATCTTCAACCGTTTCGGAGATATAGGCCCTCAAAGTTTGTATGGCGGCCATTTTTTTAACGTTATTTTAATGGCTCCAGAAAGGTCCGAGGTTTTGGTGACTTTTTAGTCTCAGCGCTTTGGTAAAAATGTTTTTAGTTTTCGAGATAATTAGCAGTTCCACCTCGAGGATTGGACTTTCCGAAGGTTTTAGATTTTTTCAGAATGTTGTTTACCTGCCTTAAGTTTAGTACATCTGTAAAGTTTCATTGAGTTAGCATCAAAACAAATTATTTCTCCGTACTATGTTTACCACGCCATTTCACCCCCACAGGGGTTGATTTTCCAAAAATTGTGAAATTGGTGTTCGTTATTCTTTTAAGCTTCGTATTATTGTAAAGTTTCAATACCGAGGCGTCAAAAAACAATGCTTCTCCATACTAACTTTAACACCCTATTTCACCCCTAAGAGGTTGAATTTCAAAAAAATCTTTCTTGGTTCACGTTTACTCATCAAGACAAACACACCCTCCATATTTCAAATTTCTTCGACCAGCGGTTTAGGCTGTGCGTTGTCTGTCAGTGAGTCATTACAATTCTCTCTCTGTACTATATTTACCACGCCCCTTTAGGGGTTGATTTTCCAAAAATAATGAAACAGGTATCTATTATTTTCTTTAGTTTAGTACATTTCCAAAGTTAAATAATCTTAGCATTAAGAAAAAAATATTTCCAAACAAACTTTAATACCCCGTTTCACCCCTTTAAGGGT
The DNA here is from genome assembly GCA_949125135.1 of Alcis repandata. Lineage (NCBI taxonomy): Eukaryota > Metazoa > Arthropoda > Insecta > Lepidoptera > Geometridae > Alcis > Alcis repandata. The sequence goes on along the minus strand of OX421233.1, from coordinate 11,121,328 downwards.
TGATTTAAAAAAAAAACTATGAAACAGATACATAGTATTTTTTTAGCTTAGTACATTTGCCAAAGTTAAGTAATCGTAGTATTGAGAAAAAAATATTTTGATACAAACTTCAACACTCTGTTTAACCCATTTAGGGGTTGAATAAAAAAAAAATTAAGCGTCAATTATTTTTTTGAGTTTAGAATATTTGCAAAGTTTCGTAACCAAAGCATCAAAAAAAAATTCTTCATACAAACTTCAATATTCCGTTTCACCCCTTTAGGGGTTGATTTTTCAAAAATGATGAAATAGGTGTCGATTATTTCTTTAACTTTAGTATATTCGCAAAGTTTAATAATCGTAACATTAAGAAAAATATTTTTTTCATACAAACTTAAACACCCCTTTTCACCCCCTTAGGGGTTGAATTGGGAAAATTCCTTTCGTAGTGTGCGTCCGCTTTTTGGTATAAAACTTTTATCTAAATTTGACGTTAGTAGCTTAAGCGGTTTTGGCTTTGCGTTGATCTGTCAGTCAGTCTAGACATTCACTTGTATCTGTTTAACCCTTTTAGGGGTTGATTTTCAAAAAATAATGAAACCGGTATCTAATATTTCTTTTAGCTTAGTACAATTGCAATGTTAAATAATCGTAGTATTAGGAAAAAAAAATCATGCAAACTTCAACACTCCGTTTAACCTCTTTAGGGGTTGATTTTCAAAAAACAAAAAAATAAGTGTCCATTATTTTTTTTAGTTTATTATATTTGCAAAGTTTCGTAACCACGGCATCAAATAAAAAATCTCCATACAAACTTCAATACTTCGTTTCACCCCTTTAGGGGTTGATTTTCAAAAATGATGAAATAGGTGTCGATTATTTCTTTAACTTTAGTATATTCGCAAAGTTTAATAATCGTAGCATTAAGAAAAATATTTTTTTCATACAAACTTAAACACCCCTTTTCACCCCCTTAGGGGTTGAATTGGGAAAATTCCTTTCTTAGTGTGCGTCCGCTTTTTAATATAAAACTTTTGTCCAAATTTGACGTTTGTAGCTTAAGCGGTTTAGGCTGTGCGTTGATCTGTCAGTCAGTCTCGACATTCACTTTATCTGTTTAACCCTTTCAGGGGTGGATTTTCAAAAAATAATGAAACAGGTATCTAATATTTTTTTTAGCTTATTACAATAGCAAAGTTAAATAATCGAAGTATTAGGAAAAAAATAATTTTATACAAACTTCAACACTCCGTTTAACCCCTTTAGGGGTTGATTTTCAGAAAACAAAAAAATAAGTGTTAATTATTTTTTTTAGCTTAGTATATCTGCAAAGTTTCGTAGCCACAGTATCAAAAAAAAAATCTCCATACAAACTTCAATACTCCGTTTCACCCCTTTAGGGGTTGATTTTCAAAAAAAAAAAAAAATAAGTGTCAATTATTTTCTTAAGCTTAGTATATTTGCAAAGTTTCATAACCACAGCATTAAAAAAAAAATCTTCATACAAACTTTATTGCTCCGTTTCACCCCTTTAGGGGTTGATTTTTAAAAAATGTTGAAATAGGTGTCAATTATTTTTTTAACTTTAGTATATTCGCAAAGTTTGATAATCGTAGCATAAAGAAAAAAAAATTTTTCATACAAACTTAAACACCCCTTTTCACCCTCTTAAGGGTTGAATTGGGCAAATTCCTTTCTTAGTGTGCGTCCGCTTTTTGATATTAAACTTTTGTCCAAATTTGAAGTTTGTAGCTTAAGCGGTTTAGGCTGTGCGTTGATCTGTCAGTCAGTCACGACCTTCACTTTTATATATATTGATTGGTTGTCATTTTGTTTTTTGTAGAGGAGGTATAACCGATTAAAAATTAACATATAAAAGCATAAAAAGTGCTATAAAGACTGTTTAAAAATTATCTAACCATATCTTACCTAGCTCAAAACAAGTGTGATAGGATTGATTAAAGAAATGTTTTAGATTAATGTTTTTATAATACAGGATGACTGGTATAAACCCTGTTTAAAGGACCCTGTATAAATACTAATTTGAGTTAATGAAATACAAATACATGGATGACAAAAATAAATGATATTTCCGTTTAATGTAAACTTATCGTTCTATTTTAAAACTTTTTTAGTATTCCGTCAATATTAGTTGAAGTTAAAAAGCTAGTGAAGTTAGGTTGTTAATATAAAGTACTCTTCAGTAAGACCAACGAAAGTTTGAGCACCACTCAACAACGCAACTCCATACATTTTCTTTCCTAGTCCGGTAATACGGCAGGCCGATCCGGTAGTAGGTGCAAATCACGTTTCTTAGTCCGGTGAACGGTACAAATGAGACTAAACGGACCTAAAAACTTTAAAAATATTTTAAATATATTTCTAACGAGTAATTAATTTCCAAAAAAATTCAAATAAAGACTAGTTTATCTAAGTTACCGCTAAACTATTAATTATAATCGTGTAAAAATCCCAGACCTTATTTTAAATAGAAACGTACATGCAGGTCTTAAGCGTTCGGTGAACGGTACATTTACCTTATATCTCGAATGTTTGGCAATAAAAGAGGCGGTAAAATACTGGCAACACTGGCTTATAGGAAAAACATTCACAGTTTTTTCAGATCACAAACCATTGGAAAAAATGAATATTAAAGCCAGAACGGACGAAGAACTAGGAGATTTAACATATTATCTGTCGCAGTTCAATTTTAAAATAATATATTCTCCTGGCAAATATAATATAGAGGCAGATACTTTAAGCAGAAACCCAGTGTTAGAACCATATGAGAATCAAGATAGTAGTTTAAAAGTAGTAAATTTTGTTAAATTAGAAGACATACGGAACGATCAGGATAAAAATGAAGATATTAAACAAAATATAAATAAACTTATTTACAAACATAATATATATTATAAAAAAATAGGAAAAAATGAAAAGATTGTACTAACCGAGGAGTTTAGTAAAAGGATTATAAAACATGTACATCAGTACTACTGCCACATAGGAAGACAACAAATGGAAAACAAGATTAAACCGTTTTATCAAGCTAAAAATATATTGAATAATATAAAAAAAAATTGTGAAAACTGTGATGTCTGTATAAAAAATAAATCTAGAGGGAAATACAAGTTTGGACTAATGTCCCACTTAGGTCCCGCTACCTATCCATTTGAAATAGTGTCTATAGACACCATAGGGGGATTTGGTGGTGCTCGTTCAACCAAAACATACTTACATCTTCTAGTAGATCACTTCACTCGTTACGCCTATATTTTAACATCCAAAACCCAGAATGCGAATGATTTTATAAAACTTGTCCACAAAGTAACACAAGATTATAAAATTGGCTTGATTCTATCAGATCAATACCCAGGAATAAATTCGAAAGATTTTAAAAATTATTTAGACAAAGAAGATATACCAATAGTTTTCACAGCAGTAAATGCGCCATTTTCAAATGGATTGAACGAAAGGTTAAACCAAACGTTGGTTAATAAAATTCGCTGCAAGATTAATGAAAGGAGGGACAAAATTGCTTGGACAACCATTGCTCACGAATGCACTGAAAAATATAATGAAACGGAACATAGTGTAACAGGATTCTCTCCAAAATATTTACTAGAAGGAAAGAATGTTGACATTCTACCAGATGAATTGAAACAAAATACAACACATAATCATCTATTGCGGGATCGAAAAATTGCCTTAGAAAATAGTATAAAATCCCACAATTTTAATAAACAAAGATTTGATAAAAACAGAAAATATTATGATCTAAAAGTCGGGGATTCTGTCTATGTTGAAAACGGAAACAGGTTAAACCGAAAAAAACTAGATGAATTAAAAATAGGACCTTATCAAATTGTAGACAAAATATCCAAATCAATCTACAAAATAAACACGGGTCACAAAAAGTCAGAGTCCAATCTCTTCCATATTACAAAACTTATTCCAGTAATTGAGTAAAACAATAACCTCTATCATTTAGAAGGGGGGGAGATGTAAACAAAGTGCATGACACTTCATTTAGTTTGTACAGTTTGAATTTGCCGCGTAATAACTTGATGTCTAATTTATCTGTGAACGCGTTAGATTCTATGGAGTGGCCCGCCATATTAAATGATTGTGACAGCTGGATAAATATGGAGTGATGTCAGATTAACGAAGTGTAAAATATATTGGAACTTGATTGTTTAATTATTAGTACTAATAAGAACTGGTGAAACAATAGCTTTAAATGTTGTTTCTCTTTTCAGGTAACATTTGTGATTAATTAATATACGGTTTTGTAAAAGTGTTAAAACTAGTTTGTAGGTAATAAAATAAAATCCTCTCTTTTCAGAGCAACTCAATTTTGGTTATAGTTTTACTGTTCACCATAATATCCAAGGATAATTATAAATAAACACATTATATACATATATTTATTTATTTACACTATTATTAATTTATATTTATTGAAATTTTCAACCCTATTCTTAATTTAAATTTATAAAATTTTATTTTCAATTTTTTTAGTTCGGTTTTTTATAAAAAGCGTGTTTTTTTAGTTTTTTTTAATTTTGCAGCAATCTTCACCACATTACCCTTTCTACTTAATACAGGCAAATCTCTGTTCCACCATTCCAGATATCTCGTATCATCCAATCTCACAAATTAGTACAACACTGGCTTGGCAAAGAGTAGCCATTTCCGAGGGTACGCCTCCATAAAGCCACCTATCTTGCGCAAATGAAAAACAATAATGAGCCTATTTGTCTCTGAGAGGACGGACAGGGTTGCCACAACATAATTAGGAGTAGTTTGCTTTGGAAGGGTTAAAGTTATGAATGGGGTATAGGATTTAATTGAGAGCCCAAGAGACAATTTTGTAGTGTTTTGGGCTATGTTTGAGCGGACGAAGTGATAGCGAAGCCAAAAATGGCTACGGAGTTGGCATATCAATTGGTGTCACGCTCGTTTGATGACCTTTTGCTATTGAAATTTGCCTTTCAAAGGTCAATCAACGACAAAAAGATGTATATTCACATATTTTTTTAATTCATCTTTTCATATTTCCCTCGATAGCAATATTTTCTTTGTTTAATAGAAAATACATAGGTTTTGTAATAAACAAAGATGTAGACAACTATTCTTTGTAAATTTGTTTTCGTCAAAATCGTCGTAAGCTCCAAGCCGACAACTGGCAAGAGAGGGTGTAAGGCCGATTTCAATGGCGTTGTTTAGTGTCGGAGATTTTGCTTTGATCCTAAAACAAAAGTTAACGATTCAAACTCATAGCTTCCTACTAGGATTCTCTGTGTCAGGGATGTCACAGAACTCTCATACTCAGGTCCAGAGTTGATATTAAATTCATCATTCAAAAATCTGTTCAGCCTGGAATAGAACCTCATGCTTATAAGGCGGACGTACCACCGCTGAGTTAAACATATTGTCGTCTTAAATACCCAAATCCTCTTGGTTATGAAGAAACAACATTATGCTACCACTATGTTATACCGGTTATATGTTATTGATTGCTTTCTGTATTTTTGTTCAAGTCATATTACTGTTTTCCATTTTTTTTTTTCAAAAATAAACATCAGTCTATTTGTTTGCCTATTTTATTTTGGCAAACTTTAGGTACCTAAAAATAAGTTAGTCTATCTATATTATAGCTTTTCTTATCCACAATGCTCACATCTCGCCCACGTACAAATACCCATAAGTTTGGCTTCCTTTTGGGATAGCAAGTTTGATATTATTGTGGCAAGAATAGACTAGGGAAATTAGTTGGGGAACTATTCGAGAGTAGGATTGCCTTTAAATTGGGTTTTGATCTAAACTTAACTATTTCACATAAGGGCTTTTAATTACCTATCTTGGTTTCTCGTGCAGTATAGGTAGGTATAATAAATTTATATTTAAAAAATATCTGACATTTAGCACAAATATCAGGTCAAATGTCAAGTGTCAGGCTGACCGTCAGCATCAAAGATGAGTATTGCAGAGTATTATTTATGTTTGTTTCTCTTATTTAATGAAAAAATTAGTCACGGGAAGTACAAACATTAAAAAACTAAAATGGAGAGCAAAAAGTAACATGAATGTTACCTTTTGTGGCCGGTATTTTTTTTTATTTAGCAAATATAAAGTGAATTAAACTGAAATCTTTTCTATCAATCATTTTCCATAAATTAAGTCAATAAAAATGAAATATTTTGTATCAATCTTTTCCAATAAAAGAAAAAACCTTTCCATTTCTAATTTTAACTTTTAAGCCGGTAGGTATCTGCTTCAAAGAGAGTGATTACGAACAATTTTCCAATATTAAAAAATCTTAATGAAAATGATTCTGAAACGGTCGATCGTTGATTACATTTGCATTTCATTAAAGCTTCGGAATATTTATTTAATTCCTGGATATATTGGAAATTATATTGTCGTTGTGGAAAAATGGGAACGATAAAGGCGACCGGTACTGAATGAACGAACGAATGATTTTGAACGAACAAATGAACGTGTAAAACACCTGTGACGAAATTGACGACGTTGGCTACAGGCGTGCCTTTAATTAATCAAGTAGTATGCAGGCATGTTTTCAGTTTTAATTTGTTGAAGCTTTTTATTTCAATTTGATGCCGCGTGCCTGCACATTTAATTAGTGTAGAAAATACCAGACCTATAAAGCGGCATACCTACTGCCTGCTTGTTTAAAACCGACTTCAAAAAGGAAGAGGTTCTCAATTCGGCTGTATGTATTTTTTTTATTTGTCACCTCTTAACTTTTACCCATTGTACTATGTCTAGTGGTGTTTCATGTACTGCGTATCTATGTATGATATATTTTGCATTGGAATCTCACTAACACGACATTTCAAAAGACGGCGATACACTGAGAAAAATGAGAAAAATCAGTGGACGTTTTCACGTGTGAAGTAGCACAATAATAAGATTAAAAAGAAAAATAAATAATAATAAAAACATACTCGTCGAATTGAGAACCGTCTTCTTTTTGGAAGTCGGTTAAAAATAAACTCACCTGATAATGCGTCTGTACCACCACTGCCCTAAACACTATAGAAGCGTCCTGCACTCTTGTCTCGAGCGGCTTCTCCGCGAACTTCGGACACCGACTGTCACAGACTATCGTCCTACACAAGAACAGTACGAGCAACAAATCCCTGTTCGCCATTCTCCCTTTGAACACACGCCACGCCATTATAAACTTTAGCACTGTCACTGTAAGTTACATTTTTCAGCCCGTCCATCTGACGACTGTGGGTTTCTCCCGTCTTTTCTTCTGCCGCTTTTTGGGTTGCATTTTATCTGTAACAAGAGAAGAAAATGGCTCGTTAAATTGTTAATGCAGTTTTGGATGTAATATTTTTAGAATTATTAATTTTATTAAGTAGTTGTGCAGCACAACTTGAACGTAAAATACTCGTACGTAGCGAATATTCGATAGAAAAGTGTTCGCCATTTACGTCCGTCAAGGGCGCCCCTGACGGGTGTAAATGGCGTACATTTAATGAATACCCGCTATGTATTTTACGTTAAAGGTTATGCTACTGATAACAAACGAGAACTATGAACAAAATAATATGAATATGAGAGAGACATAGTAATAGTGCCATACTACTTGTCTCTCTTTAAAAATAAAAAGAACAACAAATCGACAGCTACTTTTATCATCGGCTTTTATCATCTTTGATGTTTTTCTGCGTTTGTACTTTTCTTTTTGTGGTGGTTGCAAAAGAGTATTATTATAATACATATAATACTAGCGGTGTCGAGCGGTTTCATCCGCATTTTCCGGGATAAAAAGTAGTTTACGTGTTAATCCAGACCATGAACAACTTTCATTCCAAATTTCATGTAAATCCGTTCAGCCGTTTTTGCGTGAAAGAGTAACAAACATACATACATTCTTACAAAATTTCGCGTTTATAATATTAGTAGGATTAACTTATTACATTAGAGTGATTAGGGGTAGGTTATTTAGTCATTAAGATTTGGACATTTTTATTGTGTTTTGACATTGTATTGTGGATGGGGTATATATTCACATAGAGTTTTGGCGGGAACGTGGAAGAGTCATGTTGCTTCATTTTGTTATTTTACTAAACTTGTGTAATATTGAGTGTTAATGTTTATTTTAAGTGGGGAAAATAACCATTAAGTGCTTGAGGACGTGCACGAGTGTGGGCAAATCATAAAATGCAGTGAATCGTGTCATTTCGTGTTGGTTCCAAAACTCCTTAGAAAAGCCCCTAGTAAAGTCTCCACTACTTTACTGTGGCACTTAACTAACTACTATATCCACTATCCACTTGACACTGGCTAAATTGTGGCAACCCCGCAGAAGCCATAATAAAAATTGAAGTTGAAGTTGAAGTTATATTCACATAATTACTTCAACGGTAAAATAAAAGCGTAACAGTTATTTATTTCTACTGTTAGGATAAGGTTTCTTATTGAATTGTCGATTCGTAGAAAGCAAATGGGGTCAGAGATATATCGAGCGGTGGTGTGCTGGCCGTCCGATTCGTTGTTTTATTGGCAAACTAGCTGCGCTCAGGGGTTTCACCCGCGCTTTCGGGCATGTAGCCTACATCTAGTGAAATGTTTAGGTGAAAAGATGTTACAAAAAGACAAACAGACATCCATTCTTGCCTACAGACAAAAATATCGATTATACAAGGTATAACGGAAAGGTGTAGTAATACATACTTACATACTTACATACTTACAGGGTGTTTTTCTACACGTCAAAGTTTCCAGCATCTAGAACACAAGTTTGCTAAATTCGAGAAAGAAAATATCGAATCTCCATAGAAAATTGATTACGTTACTAAATATGGAGTGTTATAGGAGACTTTTTTTTTCTCGAATTTAGCAAACTTGAGTCACAAAAGTTCACTTTGACGTGTAGAAGAACACCCCTATGTATTACTACACCTTTCCATTAAACTTTGTATAAATATTATGTTAGACGGTCGACTTTTTTAAATATTATAGTTCTTTACTGAATCAACTCAAAACTTTGTTTTTATCACAATATACTTAGCATTACAAAGTTATCATTAGTCAATTCAAATCGCCCATCCCACACAAACCAATAAACTAAGCGAAAGTTACATTAACTCAAAGGTCAAGTCGAGTTCTCCTACGAACAGTGTCGAAACTGCAAAAGGCATTTACAGGAGAGCAATTTAAAGTTAACATTTGACCTAAATTGACAATAGACAATAGACAATAGTAAGCAAAAATATACATAATACACACAAACATGCTAAATATAAAAAAAAAAATTAATAAAATGTGAAAAAAAAAATTGTGAAATTGTGATATACGGGCTGACTGGTTAGACACTTGACATATCCTAGGTTATTATAGTACTCATCATTATGAGCAACTTTTACTATGGGACCAACCCGGAATTCGCGAAAAAAATATCAGCTGTTCCATACATTTTGTCAAGTGTCATTGACATTTTTCTATGGAACAGCTGATTTTTTTTTCGCGAATTTCGGGTTGGTCCCATAGTAAAAGTTGTTCATAATAATGAGTACTATGATAACCTAGAATATGTCAAGTGTCATTTTATTCAATTTAATTTTTTTTTTCGAATTATTTGTTTATCTTCAAGTACCTACCTATAATAAATATTCTTTTTTAAAATTATTTGTTATCCTAATAATAGTACCTTTATTCAATATTCGTATAATTGGTACAATGAAAAAAAAACATGATTTTGCATTTTCGATGGTGTTTGTACCAACAGTCAAAGTTGGAAATAAAACCAAAAGCGTTTCATCTTACAAAATGAAAATCAAGATAACAAATAATAAAGTCTTTAACAGTATTATCACTAACTTTGGATCAACGAAATTTGAAACATAAATTCAATTTCTACAAAAAGGACTTTGCTTAGAACATAATAAGATCATCTTTTCTTTGATATATTTTTCTTAGTAATTTGAATTTAGTAAGGAATTGTAAACAATATTTAGTAAATAGAAATCTCGGCTTGCTATGATGTAAATAAGTAGAACGACAATACAGGGTTATAAGCAAAAGGTATGCTTAGCCAAAAATGTCTGAAACAGCTGTATTTTTTTCACAATTTTTGGTCCCATACTTCCCATAGTAAAAGTTGTTTGTAAAGATGGGTACCATGAGCCCTTTTCGGCTTAGCATACCCTTTCCTTATAACCCTGTAGTTGCGTCCTAACAGTTTAATTCTACGTAGGGAACACACTAGCATATCATTTTACACAGTTAACAGAAAGGTACTGAAAATACTGTTACAGCTGACAGCCCATGGACACTTGTAACACAAGAACAGTGGTTCCCAACCCGGTCCGCAAGAGCTAAAATTTGGTCCATGAATGATATTAAAATATTAAAACGCATATTAAAATATTTTATTCGTTATAAATTGTTATTCCCCCATAAATTTAAAAAGCGCGTTTTCTATTTTATTAAATTTCACTTTTGATTATTAGTTGTGTTCTAAGGCTAAAAAAACTACGTCGACCTAAAAAATTTTTTTAAATATTTTCATTTAATTTTAGGTACCTACACAGTTTTTTTCTTGAAACAAGGTGGTCCTTGCTCACAACTAAGATACCGACCCGTGAAGGTCATCGAATGTGACCGAACAAGTCGTAAACGTCTTAATTAATTATAACAAAATGTGTCAAACTCACGTTAGTTTCCATAGTAAAATCTAAGTGGTCCCTAGTCAAAAAAGGTTGGGAACCACTGCACTATAACTACAGACCTATTGTGACGCCATCAAGTTCTATTTAGGTTTATCTGAAGATTCCTTGTAACCTAACACTGGGCGGAAAATGGAAAATGATACCTTTGACAGGAACGTGGCTCAAAGGGAATTTCCAAACCTTGTGTTCAAATTAGGTTTGATCTCAATTTATCTCTAGGTCTATTGAAAATTTAAAGGTAATCGTTGGTAACAAATGAAGGATGTGGTACGAGCTCCTATCAGCGCGGTGGTTTTTCGAGTAACTACAGGGTTACAAGAAAAGTATACGCTAAGCCAAAAAGCACTTTCTATTATGGCACCGAAAAAAATTTGCAGTTCCATACAATTTGTCGGGAGTCATCGACCTTTTTCTATGGAACAGCTGATTTTTTTGAGATAGCCGGTTTGGTCCCACAGTAAAACATTGACAGAATGATGAGTAGGTCGTTTTGCGTCTTTGCGTCTTTTTGGGTTACCATACCTTTTCTTTATAACTCTGTATTAAAATACAGTTTCAATATTTACTGAGAATATACATCAGTTGAATTTCAACCAAAGTTTTTCCCTTACACGAGCTATACAGTTCTATTAAGTTTATTTACCATTTAAATAGGATTTCGATGAATATTTAAATTGGAACAGCTCCGAAGCGTCACTTACGAGGAATTGCAAAGTGAGATTTAAACGGTTACATTCTGCATCAATGTAAATAGTATTTCGATTGAGTATGTGAATTTTTTACTTTAACTCTTACATCAGAAAACGCATTTTGAAACCTAGAAGATAAATGTCAATAAAAGCCACGGTCTCGTTTTTTGCAAAAAATCTTATAAATATTTTTTGAATCCAAAAAGATGTCTTAATAACAAATAGTAACTCAGCTCTATGTTTTTATTTCTGATTTTCTATAATTTTTATGTCTATTTATGTTATCTCCTGCAAATAAATTTGTATAGCAATAAACTTATGAACTATGGAAACTAACGTGGTTTTCACACATTTTTGTTATAATCAAACACGGGAATACTGACGTAAATATTAAGTGAACCACCGAATGGGACCGAAACTAGTCGTAGTAGACGACTTAATTTTTACGTGGGTATTCCCGTGTTTAATTATCACAAAAACTTTAATAGCAAATTATCTTACAAACCACAAGACGATGTAATACGAAATTGTTCAATATAAACAACAGTGTTTCGGTCTAAATTACATGTTGCCCGAAGAAATTATTTGCAATAGGTAATCAAAAAAGAAAAACTAAAACACAAATAGTGCACGAGTAACTGAGATGCAGAGCGCAAAGCTACGAGCAAGAGAATCAGAAAGAAAATAGAGAAAGTCTGCAAATTAAAAGTCCATCGCCAATTAGTAGCTGTTATTTATTTTTCCTTTTATTTTGCACCAAACAGGAAGTATGCTGTTAAGAATTTAATCATTTTCACCGTTGTAAAACAGATATTAATCCTTCAAAACGAGCATCAGGAAACATTGATTAAGCACGCATTACCATTCGCTTGGAAAATTAATTTTTGATCGATGCAAATGAAAGCTTCGAATCACCAAGTATCAAAGTACGTGAAACAGGATTTACAGCCGTATTTTCAGGGAATAAGGCTGAAATATGGGCAGCAATCTTGGCTATAAATTAGCGTGTATTGCGATCGTAAGCGGACGGATATGAATTTGTTCACTGTCAGGTGAACAAACACAATTTGTTTTGGATCAGTAATTGTTAAAGTCATTGCTTTTAACAGCTGTATTTCCTCTCTACTTGATCCTTTTGTGTTGAATAAGAATTGGTTCTGTTATAACTGAACTAGTTTGATATAATTAAAATTATCTCCGTCTCTTTTCAATTCAAAATGTGAGAAAGGGGTGGCAACAATTTTAGAGATGTTAATTTTAGTTCAATTTAGAAAATAAAACAACAGACTCGAGATCATGTTCTAAGAAAAATCTAAACCCATTGGCATGGTTGGTTAATGCGTCTACCTTTTAGCGCTAGAGATTCTGGGTTCGATTATCGACCAAACAATTATTATATTTACAAAAACATTAGCAAAAACCTGAACATATAAAGAACATGTCTTGAAATTTTGAACTAATCGCTATTTAAACCGAATTAAGTCATATCAGCTTAAACGGGGTAGTGTACAGAATTAGCTACACTTACTCAATGCTAATAAATTAAGCAAAATTAACCCTTAAAACAATGCAAACAATATAATCCACCCTGCAAATTACCAGTAATAATATCTTTACTTACTTACCTAAATCTACAAAGCATGTGTAATCCTTCAAAGGGATTCAACGTGATCCTTGTTCGCTATGATGTGAGCCCTCAGTCCCTTATAGACAGTAACTCAAGTCTTATTCAAGCTATTCAAGTTAGGCCAGTCAAGAATGTCAAACAAGTTGGAGAGCGATCTGGCTGTTTATTAAAGGAAAAAAAATCGTCGAGTTTTTAAGTCAGTTTTTGTCGGCCTAAATGATAAATTATAAACTCAGTAAAGTAAATGGCACATGGCATGGAATGGTGGTGCAATAGGCTATTTGACACTATTAAAAATATGCTACGAAATGTGGTCATTCTATTAGGTAATAACATAATATTAAAAAAACATATTTATCACTGTTTTATCCAAAAATATTTATAGATTTTTCAAAATAAACAAAATAAATTCAAATTATTTTTTAAAATTCTTCAGCCACAAGAACGCTCTGTGATTGGCTACGCCTCGCGTGACGTCACACGCAAGTAAACATTGTTTAATGCTAAGACACTTTGTGTGATTTTATAATGTACCTACACTTTGGTACAAGTTTGACGTTTGTCAAAGAATAAAGTTTGCTTACTTGCCTGTGACGTCACGCAAATCACATGTCGTCCGCCATTATCGAAACAGCGTTTTTAGCGCGAATATTGTAATTTAAATTTTAACACAGTATTTTACGAAAAATACTGCAAATTTCGCAGAAATATACATGTGGTGTATTAATCATATGCCAACGAATAATTTAAAACAGTTTTTCAAAATCAGTCATATAGCCTATTCACTATGTTTGTGATTTCATAATAGGCGTGACGAAAGATTTTAAAATCCTCTTCCATAATGTGAGTACACATTTACTATTTACAAAAAAGCCTTTATTTCGGTAATAAACTTAAGTTTAACGAAGTTTGAAGCCATTTTTCACATATTTTTTCAACAGTGCCCGAAAACAGCTTGCTTGTGTCATGGCGTCGATTTGACGTCACGGCTAGTAAACATGTCATTGTGTCTATGCGTGATGTGCGGCGGATGACCTGAGTTCACTGAAGCGTGACGTCATACGCTGTGATCGTTGTTTCTGACAAGATGGCAGATTGCTGTATTTTAATAACGTTTCACACTCATAACGTTTCACACTCATAGCTCCCCACTAGGATAAATTCCTGTGTCGGGGATGCCATGGAACATACACAAAGACAAGGACAACTAACACCCAGACCCAGAACAGATATTTAAATTCATCATTCAAACATCTGCCCGACCGGGAATCGAACCCGGGACCTCTGGCTTATGAGGCGGATATTACTACCGCTGAGCCAAACAGGCCGTCGGCGGTAATGTTTTAATTTATTGAAAATCTTAATAATCTGTTTTTAAAAAATAAAACTAAACATGTTGTGTTTTAAATTGTTTTAATCTGGCTAGTCCCCTGAAAGCATTGAATCGGCGATTTTTTGATACTGTCGTCATGCCTATTGTGGTGCCAGTAATATTTTTGTGGTATTTAAGAGTTATTGTATTGTGCTATCTGAACTGAACAATACAACACAAATACATGCTAGATGGACGTTAACAACTAGTGGAGCGACGAAATGCAATACAGGGTTATTCATAAAGGGTATGCTAAGCCGAAAAGGGCTCATGGTAACTATCGTCATGAACAACTTTTACTATGGGACCAACCCGAAATTCGCGAAAAAAAACAGCTGTTCCATACGTATTGTCGAGTGTCGTTGACATTTTTCTATGGAACAGCTGGTTTTTTTTTCGCGAATTTCGGGTTGGTTAAATAGTAAAAGTTGTTCATAATGATGAGTACTATGAGCCCTTTTCGGCTTAGCATACCCTTTATGAATAACCCTGTATTGCTGTGCTAACCTAACTACTGTGTAACGTGAAACTGATGGCGTGGCAGAATAGAATCCAAGAATCTTACCTACCCAATAGTACCCAGCAAGAGGGGTAGGGGGAGGGGTAGAGCCCCCTCGATTCGACACTGCCTGTTGGCGCTTCCTGTTTTAAGTATATTTCAACTGTAGTCTAAAAATAAAGGCATTAAGCTATGCTGCCGTTAGGTAAAAGAAACAATTTATAGTTGTTTTTAATTTTTTCAAATAATAAATAGAATAAGTACAATAGACTGCGTATCGATAAGTGAAGCATCGGACGTCCACCAACTAGCTCGTTTGAGTCGACGATATTATGAGGATCACGAGTCGAATCTACGTTTGTGTTTGCAAACTATCGATACTTTTACTTTCGATTGAAGAATCAATTTTTTTTTATGTAATTAAGTGACGAGACGAGCAAATCGCTCGCCTGATGTTAAACGTCACGTTTGCCCATAACAGGTCTCAGCTACCCAGAATTTTGAACTCGCAGAATTCAAAACCCTGCGTGGCACAGCACTGCGCTCGTCACCCTGAGATATACGTTGTTTAATCTCCCATTTGCCCTGTAATTTCACTGGAAACAATGCCCTTCCAACCGGAACACAGTAATGTTTGCACATTACTGCTTGGCGATGGAATAACTGGCAAAGGTGTGGTACTTCCCCAGGCGGGCTCTGCAAAAGAGCGCCCTACCACTACCGAATTCGATATTCCTGCCAACAATAGACTTATTGGTAGATTTATTTTCTGTAGACGACTATCGATTGGCATCACTAATTAGCTCAAAACTAAAGAAAAAGAAAGAAAGAGGTGGTTATTATGTGTTGACGATTATAATAGTAGCTCTTAATCGAGTTTTTTATGCCCTAGGACAGGCTTTGGCTGGAGTTAACATACTGTCTTTCCTTCCGTAAGGCTCTCGGTACGGAACTCTTGGATCAGCGAGTGCTCTCATGCCGAGAGCTCCACTCCTCGCATTCGCAAGCCGAGCCTTGGCTAATGACAACCGGAAGCAAGGGTTGTAAACAAACAGACCGGATATAACACAGAAAGAGAGATACAGTTCAATCTACTATACGACAATTGCCGCACTTTATATTCTACTTCGACCTTCCCCGGCTTCGCATGGGTATGAAATGTCTATGTTACTCGCTAATAATGTAGCTTTATATTGGTTAAAGAATTTTTAAAATCGTCCGGTAGTTTTTCAGTTTATTCATTACAAACATACAAAAATACAAATCTTTCCTCTTTATATTATTAGTGTAGATTCCCTATTTTTTATCGCTTTCGGTGTTAAAGTATTAAAAACTGTATCATGAATAGTGCAGAAAAATACGAAGCGAATATTCTATGGAAAAATGTATGTACGAATGCAGTTTCCATTTAAGCCCGACAGAGGAGCTGTTTTTTTATACTTTTGTCTATCAAATACTCGCTACTATGAATGTTTCGACAGAATTCACGCTAGCTCGCGGTAAAACGTTTTGCTACTATGAAAACTCTGTCTTACGCTAGTTAAAAAAACCTTAGTGTTGGTATACTTGTTTTAAAAAACCCAACAAAATTTATTACATATACTCGTAATTAGTCAAAATACAAAGGTAGTCAAGGTAGACTGGAAGACACCGCTTTTAGCGATCAAACTGCCTTTGGTGTCTTTTTGTAATGTATTTGAATGTGCTTGTGATTTCAATTTTTTTGGTGTCAATAAGGAGTTCTTGTAGTGTATAAAGAATTTATTGTTATAGAATGTATTGGATTCCCTGAAGATACTCAGGTAATACGCAACCATTCATCAATCATTCCATTACCTCACTCTCGCTGAAATAAACATGAGAGTGACTGCGACAAAAAACAATGTCGATAATAGAGGTAGTATGAACACTACATTTGATTTCGCTGGTTCAAACCTTCGAAATAAAATGTAACCTCTCGTACTTCGAAAAATTCAGTGTTAAAATATTGAAAGCTGCTTTCAAAAGTTGTATTTTCTGCTAACTTCGACTTCAATATAGCTTTTCAGGCAGAAAAATACTCTGTAAAAATTACTTTGTGTTTAGTTTTCTGAGAACAAATGTCAAACAAGGCTACCCAATTACTTTTGTATGAAAGTGCGACAAGAAAATTGTCCATGTAATATCTTACATTATTTACTAGGTATATACGAGTATAACTATTTTAACCATGTAAAAATAGTTATTACACAACATAAGAATAGATATAGTTAAATCAAGTAGATAAGTAATTACATGAACTATACATAGACAGAGTTATTCATAAAGAGTATACCAAGCCGAAAAGTGCTCATACCTACTACGATTATACGAAGAATTCGCGAAAAAAAAATCAGCTGTTCCATACATTTTGTCGAGTGTCATTGACATTTTTCTATGGAACAGCTGATTTCTTTTCGCGAATGTCGGGTTGGTCCCATAGTAAAAGTTGTTCATAATGATGAGTACTATGAGCCCCTTTCGGCTTAGCATACCCTTTATGAATAACGCTTTTTAGACAGGAAAAATATAGTGAAGTTTCCCAACCTTAAAATCACAAAGATACGAAAAATAAACGAGTTTTGCTTCAATGGTTTTACTCATAATATCATCTCAGTTCCGCAATTTGTATTTTGTGGTATTGAATTGTGATTTGTGTTATCTTAGATGTGATTTTAGGGTTCCGCGCTTGGTTCAGAACTCTCGAAATGCGAGTTTCCGGATTTATTTTGTTTAATATGCCTGCCTAAAGGAAATCGCACACTGTGGGTTTTACACTTTTTTTTGCCACACCTGCAAAATGTGGAACGAGCTCCCTCCACCTGTATTCTCGAGTAACTACAACATTGGGTTCTTCAAAATGTCTGTTAATAGAGTCCTAAAAGGTCGGCAGCGTATCTGTGACGCCTCCAGTGTTACCGGTATCCATAAGCGACGGTGATCGCTTACCATCAGGCGGCCCGTTTGCTTGTCTGCCACCTGCCACCTATGGCATACAAAAGGAGCAGCTTGAGAAAACAAGCGGGTGAAATTGCGAAGCGCTGCTCGTTTATTATGAATACTAGCTGAGGCCCGGTGCTATCCAGCTCGGCATTCTACGTTTTTTTTTTTTTTTTTTTAATGTGATTAAGTGACGAAACGAGCAAATCGCTCGCCCGATGTTAAACGTCACGTTTGCCGATAACAGGTCTGCGCCACCCAGAATTTTGAACTCGCAGAATTCAAGACCCTGCGCGGCACAGCACTGCGCTCGTCACCCTAAGATACTCGTATAAGTTGATTAATCTCCCATTTGCGTAGCAAGTTTTTGGAAATCAGAAATATTTATTGACCTTAAATAACATCGAATGTTACAGGTAAGATACATTTACAAAGAATTTTATTATTGGAAAGTTAAAACTATTCTATGGAAAGCTATACCTACTAACATAGAGAGACTGCTATGTATATGCTAGTATAGAATTCAATTACTAAAAATGTTTTAAATATAAATAAATAAAACGTTTCACACTCTTAACACACTAAGAATAAATCCTGTGTCGCGGATGCCATGGAACACACACAAAGAGAAGGACAACTAACACCCGGATCCAGAACAGACATTTAAATTCATCATTCAAACATCTGCCCGGCTGGAAATCGAACCCGGGACCTCTGGCTTATAAGGCGGATACACTACCGCTGAGCCAAACAGGCCGACAAAATAGTTGTTTAGACAGTTGTACTAAAGATAACCCCTAACAAGAATACAAACTTTACATTCCTAATATTAGTAGATATCCATTATGAATTCAGTATGGGCTGTTCAAAGTAACGACAGCTGCTAAGGAACTTGCTATATTTTCACCAGAAAACAACAGTGCGACTATATCAAGACCGACTTGAAGTTGTAACATAAATACCATTGAAGTAGGCTCCGTTCAATTGAATTCAATTGAAGTAGGTAGGTCCTACTGTTTCCGGTTAGTAAGTACGAGTAAACTACATAAATCTACCGTGACCCGTTATGCTATGACACAAACCCCTAAGGTCGCAACCCCTCAGCTTATGAAACCATCCTTTACATCATTTTCATATTATTAACACACTTTTATTAATAAAACCTCTGTTTATTTATGATCCCAAAGCACTTTACTTGATGTATTAAATTACAAGCATCATGAGAATGGCCTCTCCGTTGATATTATTATACTCACTTACGCCAAAATTTTTAAATAAAGAAACGCTTTAGTAATGTCTGTGATATTTCGTTAGCAAAGGCTCGAGACCTTTCTTATGGGATGCTATTAAAAGGCATTGTTGGCGATGAGTTAGCGAGTATTGTACGTGTTTTTATTTACAAGAAAAATGCTAAAAGCGGTTAAGTTGAAGTATTTTCACTTAACATAGCTTATGAAAGGTTTTTGTCGCCGAAATCACATGTTACTTAGAGTTGTAATAGAAAATTTGAATCATAAAAGTTTGGTAGAGTGTTTCTGATTTTGAGAAAGAAAAATAACAAAATGTCACTTACAAAGTTAAAAGACCAAGAATATAAATTTGGTTTGTTAGAAATTAAAGTGAATTGTGGTTGGAATACGTTTTGCTTTACATTAAATGTTTTGACTTTGTTACATTATTTTTTTAATGTTAGGTAACAAATGAATTGTTCATGTATTTCTACATATTTTTCTTATATCTCTCTATATAATTATGTTTTTCTAAATCAATTAAATTTGTATTTCCAGTAACAAAAAAAAATACACTAAAAATCACACCGAAATCAGATCTTTTAAAAGCGGAAATACATTCGATATTAATTTGAAAAACAGTTTTTAAGTTTCGCAAAATAAACACCTGATCCATAAAATAACAATTTTTAGTTAACAGTTAAATATAATTATTATTTACTTTTGTTATTTGATAAAACTTGTGATAAGATTAGTTAAATCGTAGTTATTTATTTTGAATGTTAATTAATCAACTATTAAGATTTTGAATCTGTAAAGTAAGCTCAAGAAGATTGCTCTCAAAATAGAAGACAATGAAACCAAACTAATTGCTGATTAACAAGTGAGAGCTTTATTCAGAGGAATTTGAAATATTGGAATAGTTTTTATTCTCATGTAAAGCAGTTGTCAGGGCAATTAGTGTTTTATGGGAAATGTATAAGAAGATAAGTATGGTATGAAAGTTGTTGAAAAATGGACCCGGTACAAAGGAGATCAGTAAATCAGCCCTTTTCATACACAGGTCTGCTTAATGAGCTGATTACACGTAACAGTGCCGAGACAGTAAATGAGCTCACTCGGCCTTTTCTTGTTTTTTTTTTATTTACGGGGGGGGGAAATCTTGGAAAGATACCCGGCTGCTTTGGGGAGCAACCGGGTTATGTGAGGTTAGGGTTACACTCACTAAAACCCCCTCGGTGGCCATCATCTGTGCTTGACAGAGGGCACCAGGGTCTCTGACGAACTCACACTGGTGCCCCCTTAATTATCACGTTACCTGAGGCACCATTCGCAGGACGTTGGTCCTTTTCCGGCCCCTACAACGATTCGGGCCACACCGCGCCGTTGTCTTCCCTGGGCTCGTTCGAGAAGGTAGCCAGATCCCCAAATGTGACCACCCACGAGCCCAAAGGCCCCTTTTAGTCGGCTCTTACGACAGGCAGGGGATACCGAAGCCGTATTCTAAGACCCCGGCTCCAGGGTTGGAGCTCACTCGGCCTAGCAAACAAATCATAGTTTTAGTAACTGTCTCGCCTCGTCAAACTTTTTATAGAAACCGAGTACTCGACCAAAAGCACTGTCTCGCCACTATACTTGTTACGTGTACCTAATAAACCCATAAGTTACCTAAGTAGATTTTTTTCGATAAGAGTCGTGCTATATCTATCTATCTATATATATATAATAAAAATGAAACCCGTTATCCTAGGTCACGGCCTCACGCGTGAATGGCTGGACCGATTTCACTAATTCTTTTTTTGTTATATTTGTTATTATTAGGAGAAGGTTCTCAGGGAAAAAAATATTAAGAAAATCTCTCAGAAATATTGAAAAATCCTAAAAACAGCCCTTTTATTTTTCCCATACGTTTTCTAACTAAAACGAGCTTTATTGCTATTGTATAAAGTTCATATTGAATTGCAAGCACTCACTGTTGTTTAAACAATGTAGGTATGTTACTAACGTCCAAGAGTCAATTTGCACTTTATTACCTCTGTACAAAGTTCAAATTCAATCATATCTATCAAAACAGTGTGCGTTTTATACTGATAATTTTTACTATAAATTGACAAGTTAGCATCAACAAACTACGGTTGCTATAGTTACGCAATAGCATGAGAATAGAGGTTATAACAACGAGTTCCTATAATTATTCTCAACACCTTTGGTCACGCCATCACGCGTGAACGACTGGACCGATTTCAATTTACTCTACGTTTTTCCCAAAGTCTACCCGTGCGAAGCCGGGACGGGCCGCTAGTCTCAGATAAATAAACTCATAGTGGTAGATCTACCTGCGATCTACGTGAAAGGCCGTTGTTTCTTTCTAGTACACATCGTAATTTAAGATTAACCCTCAAAAATCTGCATAACGCTTGGACGTTAATAAGACAGATGCTATAACCCGGCTTTTCCCGTGGGTATGTTGATTAGCATTCTTACAACGGCCCCTAAGGATATAGCTTTACGACATTCACGTCGCAAGATGGAAAGGTTCCCATAACAATTCTACCGAGATGACTCCATTTTTCATTTTATTTTTCGTGCGGATCTTTTTTTGCGGATCCTTGGATTTGCTCAGGTATGAAATATGTTTTTGCTCTTTTGTAGTATTTGGTTGTTAAATGATTTTCAGCATACAATGGTGTAGATTTTTTTACCAGTTTGTTGTATAAATTATTTCTATATTTCTAATTCTTAAAGCTGAGCTCTAAAATGGATTCCGTAAAGTGTGTGTCAGTAGGTACGAGTATGTAGCAGTTTTATACATAATTATTTAAATATTAAAAAAAAATATTTTGTTTAGCAATGTAGGTAAAGTTCGTATATTCTAGTTTCCGAAACTACTGCAGGCTGATTCAGCTATCCGAAATTCGAATGCTTTCGAATCGAATGTATCCGAAAAACCACTTGACTTTAGGATCCTGTTTCTGTGCGGGGATACTATCGCGAAAAATTCCTGTCTCCAAATTATTTCCGAAGGCGGAAGACTTTTAGAAGATAATCGTCGAATACATTCGAATTTCGGATAGCTGTATCAAACTGCAGGTCCGATTAAAAAAAAATGTTTTACTAATGCTACACTGATTATGTGCTCATTAAATGCTTCAGGCTATGTTTTACAGCCTCAAACCTGCGAGCCCAAAGACCGAGCAGTACCGCACTGGGCATGAAATCCCAGAAATACACTACCTACCTACATAAATAATTATACCGAAGCTCAAACCTTAGTTTCTATTAAAACGCCTCCATCCAACTGCTAAAAGCCTGTATCATTATTATACATACATACATACATATCTCAGAGGTCCCGTCTTGGGGTTTGCCAAAGAGCAATGGAACGCAGTATTCTTGGAATTAAGCGACAAGACCGCGTCCGTAACACCATACTGCGTTCCATAACAGGCATCAGGGATGTAGGACGCACATCTGCCAAGCTCAAATGGGAGTGGGCGGGTCACACGAGCCGAATGAACCCAGACAGATGGGCAAAGGTCTCCACAGAGTGGGTGCCCCTGGACAGTCGACCCCCAGGTCGCCCCCCGACGCGATGGCGCGACGAACTCGGGCGGTTTAAAAAAGACTGGACGGCGCTGGCCCAAGACCGCAGTAACTGGAAAAAATTGGGGGAGACCTTTGCCCAGCAGTGGGACAGCATAGGTTAATTAAACAAAAACATACATATTATCACGCCTCTTTCCCATTGGGGTAGGCAGAGACTACATCCCTCCACTTGCTACGATCCTGACATATGTCTTTCGCTTCTTCTACTTTCATAAGTGTTTTCATACAAGCTCGTCGGTTGCGGGTACTTTTTACGTGGCCTTTATTGAGAACGTCTTCGATTTGATCGTGATACGTTCGCCTACGTCGACCTCTACCAGCTTGTCCATTCACACTCGCCTCATAAATCTGTTTCGTCAATCGTCTTTCATCCATCCTCTCTACGTGTCCGAACCATCTCAGCATCCCTTTTTCTATCTTTGTCACTACATCTTCTACCACACCACAACGTTCCCTTATCACGCTGTTCCTCAACTTATCCATCAATGTCACTCCAGCTATACTTCTCAGACTTCTCATTTCCACAGCATTAATCTTACTTTCATGCTTCTTCTGCCAAACCCAGCATTCACTACCATACATAAGTGTGGGGACCAGCACTCCCCTATGTACAGCCAATCGTGCCCTTTCCGATACGTTCTGGCTGCTCATAAAGTTATGCAGGGCCCCATTCACTTGGTTTCCTGCCAACACTCTTCGCTCAATATCACAATCATACTTGCCGTCTCTCGTAAACTTTGATCCCAAGTAAACAAACTCTTTCACTTGCTCCACTCTTTCTCCTTCAATCATAACTCTACAATTCGACATACTTTCTTCTCTTTCAAAAACCATTACTTTCGTCTTACATACATTCATTTTCATACCTTTGCTTTTTAGGGCACCATGCATAATATCAACCATCGCCTGCAACTCCTCCTCTGATGATGCTAATATAACTTGATCATCAGCGTATAGGAGGCATTTGACAGTTAAATCATTCATTCTTAACCCATACGCACTTTCTTTCAAATCCTTCAAGCAATTGTCTATAAATAGGTTAAACAGCCCCGGCGAGGCTACACATCCCTGTCTAACACCTTTTTCGATGCTAAACCAGTCTGTGTAAGCCCCGTTTACCCTAACACAAGCACTGGAACCTACATAAAGTGATTTCAGCGCTTGTATCAAGGAGCTGCCTACCCCATACATAGACAAGGTCGACCACAATTCATCCCTCACCACTCTGTCATAGGCCTTTTCCAAGTCCACGAATGCGCAATAAACCTTTTGACTTTGAGCCAAGAATTTTTCGGTTATGCTTCGTAAGGAAAAAACCTGATCCGTACAACCCATTCCTCTCCTAAATCCCGCTTGCACATCCCACATTTTCTCTTCAGTTTCATTTATCACTCTCTTAATCAACACTTTTGCATACAGTTTACCGACAATGCTGAGTAAGCTAATGCCTCGGTAGTTCTTGCAGTCTTGCTGCGACCCTTTTCCTTTATACAGCGGTACGATAACGGCCTTGCACCAGTCTACTGGTACCTTGCCGCTCCTCCAGCAAAGGTTAAAAAGGCGGTACAGCTGACTAGCTACCAGGCCCTGTCCAGCTTTCAGCATCTCGACCGTAATCCTATCATACCCAGCAGCTTTGCCGACTTTCATACTGTTCATCGCTTCTACAATCTCTTCCATACTAATTTCACTTTCATCGCAACTTTCATGCATGTCTCCAGGTGGGGTCTCTGCTTGCATATCCTCTTTCTCAAACAAACTTTCGAAGTATTCCTTCCATCTCTTTAGAACACATTCTTCTCCTCTCATAATATTTCCATCCTGGTCTCTGATTATATTCAGCTCTGAGGTCGTGGTTTTGCCTCTGGCATTTTTCTCATTATTATATGATATTAAAATATGTCCCCATTATGTTATATTAATTTTACACAGCACTAAAGGCCAGTCCTGTGCATCCAAAGTTAGTGTGGAAGAAATCGCTTGATGAGAACAGGCAGCCTCGATAAGACTGCCTCGATAAGGCTGCCTGTTCTATCGAATGTAAGTTTTCTTAGTCTGACTTATTTTTATACCTATATATATTGTTTGGCCTGCTATGAAGCTATATTATCTTATATTCTATTCTATCAGGGAAAAAAAATTGAATCCACAGTCATAAGGAACAAATATCAGCCCCAGATTTCACGCAAGCCAATTTCTATCTCAGACAACATTATACCAGCTCAGCATATTTTCCGGCACATTACGCGGATGAGTTACGCTCATATAAATGATCTGTCTGTTGCATGGGGAAATTAAACATACGTTTTTCATTATTATGAAGTCATTTTATGTCGTTGTGTCATTATGACGGCCTGTTTGGCTCAGCGGTAGTAATATCCGCCTTATAAGCCAGAGGTCCCGGGTTCGATTCCCGGTCGGGCAGATGTTTGAATGATGAATTTAAATATCTGTTCTGGGTCTGGGTGTTAGTTGTCCTTGTCTTTGTGTATGTTTCATGGCATCCCCGACACAGGAATTTATCCTAGTGGGGAGCTATGAGTGTGAAACGTTATTTTGGTGGAGTGGAGAAGTAATCGGTTTATCACTTTATCGCAATAAAGCTAAGGGTATGCTGAGACGCAGGTGACGTCGTCCACGCAGCGCAGGGAAGAACAGCTTTTGTAATTCATGAATGGATTAAAATCTGAGAACCTGCATACGAATCCTACTATCCTATTAAAAATTATAAACTCGAAAGTTTGTAAGAATGTATGGATGTATGTATGTTTGTTACTCTTTCACGCAAAAACGGCTGAATGGATTTATATGAATTTTGGAGAGAAGGTTGTTCATGGTCTGGATTAACACATAGGCTACTTTTTATCCCGGAAAACGCGGGTGAAACCGCGGGGCGTGGCTAGTAGAACTGTAATTTATTTTAGATCTGCTGGACAATGATACGCCAGGTTCACAGACATGTGCGCTGCGGTTTAGGAACGACCGATACAGACATGTGTCTGTTCTGCTCTGCGCTATAAGTCTGTTTCGCCTGATCTGCCTGCAAAATCTGTTGTTTTGCTGCGTCACCTGCGTTTTAGCAAACGCTTAGCCTGAGCGCGGTAATCAGTTACTCCGACTTTCTATGTTCTTTGCCTTTTTACGTTAACAAGGTTCGAAGATAACTTACGTGAAATATTTGTGAAAAAACCTTTTTTTTTATTTGATATCATAATATGTCGGTTTCTATAGGAATCATCTATAGAATTGAATTAAGAACAATATAAACCTAATAAAAACCAATTTCCGATGAAATTATAACAAAAATAAATTTGAAACTTCTGGAATATCAGTACCTATCTACATTCTTAATTACAAGAATACAATTCTCAAAGTAGAAAAAAATCGTACGAAAATACGAGTAGATAAATAACTTTAATGACATAAAAACATGTACCTACCTCCTTTTCTAAAATTAGTCAAAAGCCAAACATTCCTTGTTAACAAAATAAATCACAAGTAAATCTCATCCAAATGCTTCTAAAACCGGCGAAACAAAATTACCTCTGACCTTTTTCTGAATAGTATTTTCAAAAGAAATTAGGTCGACATTACAATTAGAAAAATAAACCTTTCGTGATTAATTCGACCAGGGCATCAAGACTAATGATTACAACCCCTGACCCTTTAAGGGCGACGACGCGGCGACGGGAAAAGTGGGCCAGTTCGGTTTTTGCTCCGGAATGTGTAATCAGTTGAAAATCTGATCTTTTAATCGGCTGTTTTAGCCGAGCATCCCTTTTATGCCTTCTTTTCGTATGATAAATACCTATTTACATCTTTGGTAAAGATTGGTCTAGTATAACTCCTATCAAAAATTACGTAGCAGATAATTAACGTACCTATTTCATAGAAATGCGCAAAATGCAGTTTCTATTTATGTTACTAACGGCTCTTCCATTTCATGCATTTTTCTAAATAATAATATGACTTTACTACATATTTTGGCGCAGATACCTAATATGCCAGACCTACTTATTTTGTTACTTATTGTACCTACTTCTCGAATTATCAAACAGAAAATCCATGTACCAATTATGACAAAATGTGTCAAAACCACGTTGACTTTCATAGTAAAACATTATTTTTACAAAAAAAAAAAACACAAACCGACTTCAAGAGACCGACTATTGAATTATTCATCTATTTGTCGCCCACGTACTTAATGCAAATTTAAGACTTATATGGTTTTCTCATGGATACCATTATCAGAACTGGACTAAATTGATATTGGACCACATGGGAAGCGTCAGCTTTCTAATAAAAAAAGAATCATCAAAATCGATTCTCCCAGTCAAAAGTTATGAGGTAACAAACATAAAAAAAAACATGCAGATGAATTGAAAACCTCCTTTTTTGAAGTCGGTTAAAAATATTTAATTTGAATTTGAAAATAATCATACAGAAAGTGTTAGTAAATACACTCTTTTTTTCCCAATTTCGAATAAGAACAAGTTATACAAAAGAATGAAAAAGTCCGTCATCTTTTCATCTTAACCAAGCTCTTTGCATTCAAATCAAGCTGCAGTCCTTGCAAACCAGTTAATTACAGCCAAACGAATTACCCAGCGACCATTGTTAAATTCGGCTAAACTCAACTCTTTTACAATTAGCGAATTATTAATTAAAATTCTGTCTCATTAACATAAACCTGACATCAAACATCGTAAATTCAAGGCTCTTCGCAGAAGAAAGCAAACAAGAAGAATCTGATGTAAATTTGAAGTAGGAAGTGAACCGTGTTAAACAAATATTACAAAGTACGACGAATTGGGGAGGATATGTTAATACTTCTTGACGTTGTTTCTGATACGTGAGAGATTCCGGGAATCAACTTCCAGAGGCTCAGCTCGACATCAGATTCAGATATATTTATTGAACAACCTGATACATCGCAATTTTAGTGCATTGGCTGAAATTGTCAGTTTACCCACATCGGGCATTTAATGTGTACACAGTCAAACAGTTTTAGCAGTTTTTAAAATAATAATAATTAACAATTTATTTTAAATTATTTGCGTAATAAATATATTATGTCAAATATTCGTATTTTTAATTAAATGTCAATAGAATTACTTAACGTCAAAGTGAACCACTTATGTGCCACAAGTTTGCTAAATTCCAGAAAAAAATGCTGAGTCTCCATATAAAATATTTTGTCACGTGATCAATTTTTTATAGAGATACGAGATTTTATTTCTCGAATTTAGCAAACTTGTGTTCTAGAAGTTGTTCACTTTGACGTGTCGAAGAATATCCTTAAGTATTACTACACCATTGCGTTACACCTTGTATAATATTATTATACTATTCAATCAGTGTAAGTAAAATATAGGTAGGTAGTATTTTTTTTTAAATGCAATGAGAGGCTTGTCTTTGACCACCGTGTCGCTTGATAATAACAACGGTGCGGTGAAGCAGGCTTGCTAAGTAGAATCGGATTTACTTTTGACTTGAAATCACCCACTCTTTTTTTTTTCAAATCACAATGAATGAAACGAGTTCTATTCACGCACCTACAGAGCTGTTTTGTGTGTTCGCACAGCGTTTAATTTAAACCAGTCAATCATAGTTAACTACAATTCTGTTTGATGAGAACCCACCTTTGTTTAGACAATAGATAAACTTTATTTAGGTTTTAAATTAATTGTAAGTCTTAAAAATATTATACTTAGTGTGATTTTGTAATGATAAATTAAGAAAAACCTATTCTACCTACTATCAGAACGCCTCGAGCGTACGTTTTAAGCAACTGTTTAAATTATTTTTACTACATTAGGGCTAAAAAAATACGAGCCGTAGCAGCTTAATTTGGCGATTTAAGCCTCATTATACTAGTCTTATAAAAGCTTTCAGAATAATTTATTGAATCAAAGTTAACAGCGACCTATTTTATTGTTTTTCGTAGAACAACAAAGATTAGTGCTCGGATTTTCTCTTTCAAAATAATTAATTCGATACGATCTTAATTGGATTTATTAATTTTGCGGGGATTCTTTGATTCGGTTTAGTTCGGAGTTTTGTAAGGTTTGTGATTTATCAGATAATTAAGTTACCGTTTCTTTTGATTCGAATTTATGTGATTTATTTTTGTACGGGAATTTCGAACGTGAAATTCAATTTTGTTTGATTTGTAGTCCGCGAGTAAATAATCTAGGTTGGCGAGTAAATAACTTTGGTTTTTTTATGACTCTACGACGCTTAAATATGGCTATTCAGAGTAACCTACATTTTATAAAAGAAGGTAATCCGCGGGAGTTGCTTTTGAGTCGACCATTGAGGAGTAGTTATAATTATTTTTACACAAAAAAAAAAAACAAAAACCGACTTCAAGAGACAAGAGACTATTGAGTTATTCATCTATTTGTCGCGCACGTACTTAATGCAAATTTAAGACTTACCTATATGGTTTTCTCATGGACACCACACCACACGCAAGCGTCAGCTTTCTAATAAAAAAAGAATCATCAAAATTGATTCACCCAGTCAAAAGTTATGAGGTAACAAACATAAAAAGAAACATACTATCGAATTGAGAACCTCCTCCTTTTTTGAAGTCGGTTAAAAAGACGCATAAGTATCGTGAATCCACACGAGTTGCGAGGAAGTAAACCGACTTGTCTACATAAACGCGTGGTACGTCACAACACGAGCTGGAACAAGCTATGGCTCATGCATACGTTGCCCAGCCCTCGCATATCAGGGTGTTTATGGTGAAAATCAAACAAAAAAAAAGTCAGACTAACTAGCAAGAAATAAATAATAAAGTGGAGAAGAGAAGTAAAAGTATTACTAAATGTGACCGCATTTGTGGGTGTTATTCAGTTTATATTGAGAATTATGTCGTTATTTAAATCTGTAAAGCTACGTACCTACCTAGATAGAAACAGATAAATGTTGAAGCTACCGCCTCTTCAATTAATAAAACTCAGAGCAAAGTATCAACTAGGTAATCTAAAAACTTCTATTCTCCTCCAATGAAAGACCTGCAATCCACTGACTTAGAAGGGTTTTATTTCTTTTTTATAGCGGCACCTTTTCCATCGAACTTTTATAACTCAAATAAAACCGATCTAGAGAATTTTCAAAGTGTAATATCGCTAATATTTCGAGCGCTGAGGGTCGAGGTGTAAGCACTTTATGAATTATGTCTGAGTTGGTTTGCCGCCATTTTGGTAGGCTTTGTTTTAAAAGATTCTTTCGATATCCCACGGATGGTTTAGGAAAATGTGTTGATAAATCATAGATCTATTGATACTAGAGTGAATAATAAATCTTAGATCTAACGTAAAGTGGTAATCAAGCTAAAGAAAACGAAGAGTTGGCGCTCCTGTGAGAGGAATGGAAGATTATCAAAACCTCGGGTCGTAATGGGTTAAATAGACGTAACAGGTTAAATAACAGTAACAGGTTAAACCTACCTACGTAATATAACCTAAAAACTATGTTGCTTATGTGTTCCATGAGATGTTATTTACGATAAGTACATACGTGGAAAGTTATTCCATCGGACGTCTTTTTTACTTTTGCGTAATTTTTGCTGTATTTTATTTATTTATTATCATTTTATTTATTTATTATTCTTGTCCAAGTTCTCTGATCAACTGACGTAAGAACTGACGATTGCTTCGGGTAGTTTTTATGCGTCAATATGCGCTTCAAGTGTACACACACGGGCAGTAGGGTAGTTTTTGGCTTCACTTGCTCTATCTGCCTTTCTACTCGATCTGAGGGTAAGACTGCAGAAAAGGTTTTCAATTTTTTCACCTCAGATCACTTTTGCCATACGTTCTCATAGTAAAAAATAATATGTTAGAAAATAGTCCGTGCTAACCCTAACAGCTATTCAGTTTTACGGCCGCCCCGTACATTCTGTTACTTGGCAAGTTTCATTGATAATTGAAAAACTTATTGAATGCGGCGAAAGGCTTTTATTCGAAATATTTATTCATGAATTCAAGAACGGATTACAGATGTAGTTTCGCTTGACTGACACAATTTGTGAATAAAATGAGTAAAGTTTGCTGTATTTAAGTTGTATAAATGCGAAGTCATTTTCTAAGAAATCTTTAAGCGCTGTGAAAATTTAATTTGGATTTAGAGAGAGGTAAAAGTCCGAATAAATCCACAAAAGCTTCTTAGCATGGTCGATAAACATAAAAGTCACAGATCATGTAGACAATTGACTGGTTCTATTTCCCTTTCACGAAAATAAAACGCTCAGGAAAGCACAGTTACGTCAATTCTATCGTCTATAATTTAGTCCTTCGAGCCTTCGTTTTTCATCGCAAACTAGCTGTACCCTTCGGTTTTACCGGTTTTTTTTTCTGAACCACCACTATATTGAGTGTTCTCGGTCGTAGACCGCATCATTGCTTACCATCAGGCGAGATGGCGTTCAAAAGCAAGCCTCTAGTTGAATAAAAAATAAAATATAAAAAAAATATACAAAACGAAAAAAAGCAAATCGGCCAACCAATTCTAGAGTTTTGGCAATTTGATATAGTTATTTAGAAGATGAGTCCGCATTTGCACTCGCTTGTTAATAAGCGACGATATACTCAAAGATAAGCTATAGAGGGTTATAAGGAAAGGGTATGCTAAGCTGAAAAGGGACTTATAATATCAGGTAATATTTCGATAGAAAACTGTAAATAACTCTCGACAATGTGTGAAACAGTTGTTTTTAACCGA
Source organism: Alcis repandata (assembly GCA_949125135.1). NCBI lineage: Eukaryota > Metazoa > Arthropoda > Insecta > Lepidoptera > Geometridae > Alcis > Alcis repandata. The sequence continues at coordinate 11,089,924 of OX421233.1, read as the reverse complement.
CTTCAAAAAAGGAGGAGGTTATCAATTCGTCTGTATGTTTTTTTTTTTATTTTTTTTTTTATGTTTGTTACCTCATAACTTTTGACTGGGTGAATCGATTTTGATAATTCTTTTTTTATTAGAAAGCTGACGCTTCCCATTTGGTCCCATTTCAATTTAGTATATTTCTGATAATGGTATCCATGAGAAAACCATATAAGTCTTAAATTTGCATTAAGTACGTGCGCGACAAATAGATGAATAACTCAATAGTCGGTCTTTTGAAGTCGGTTTTTGTTTTTTGTTTTGTAATAATAATGTTCTTGTGTATGTCCAGCCATTACTCTTCCGGAAAAGGTCGGAGACGTTATTTTCTTTCACGATTTTAGGGTTGGTCCCTTAGTAAAAGTAGTTCATAATGATGAGTCCTGTGATGTGCCCTTGTCGGCTTAGCATACCCTTTCCTTATAACCCTGTTTTGAGAAAAGAAGCTTATGCAGTCTGATGTTTCGTTTGAAACTGGGTACGATTTAAATTGGTTGTTTTATGAAACGAGGTAAATAAACGTTGGGACAGTCGTGGCGCTTATTAAGGTGTTTCTAATTATGAACAAGCCACGTTAATTTAACTTCTGTTTCAGAGGATTTGTTTTGAGTTTGAATTACAAAATAATGATGTTAATCCGATGAAATATTGCATATATATGATGGCGCATACATATATTGATTGTGAAGTAAATAAGTAGGTGCTTTTATTTTTGCAAGTCATAATAAACATGTGTGCTAAAAATGAAATGACAATAAAAATAAGATTTGTTAACTTTTTTATTATAGATATCTGTTATTAAAAGAGTATAAAGTATAATTTTCATTTTTAAAACTATACTTTTGTATTTCAGTATGTCGTCGAGGCCGAACCATTTTTTTTTTAGAGTTCGTGTTGGAACGTTATAATGTGTAACCCTATTGCTTTCACACTACTGTCTGTTCGCATTTACCGTATTTTAGCTTGTAAACGGAATGGATCAGGACTTGAAATTTTGATAGTAAAATGACCGAATCCGACTACTAACCCCGAAACCAAATATTTCATTGAAAATTAGAAATTAACAACAATTATCATTTTCGTGTAACAATAAAATGACAATTAAATATAAGTTGGCTTGTAATTTATGTAAGAGTGTATTTGTTAACTCATATTGATTACCCAAATCTCAAACTAAATCATAAGTTTTTTTTATAATAACACATCTGAAATTTATCGCGTAGTGGTACTGAACCCTCTTAGAACGCGAGTCCGATTGGAGCTTGCCCGGCATTCTTTCATCACGTTAGACCACAGAAAACAGTTCATTAGGCATCTCATAGTTCGTTAGTCCAGCATTCATTCCGTCCACAGTAAATATACGTATAGAAGGCTATATATCAATTTCCCGGAAAACTGCAGTTTTCCCGGCGCGGGATGGGGTTAACGAACTGGAACGGTTGCGTCATATATCTGACCTGTCATATGGCATAGCTATAAATTTATAGTATGGTGATATCTGGACGTCTCTATTAAATTTAAAAAATAAGTGTAGGATAGTCAATTTGTGGCTTAATTTTGTATTTTATTTATTTGTAAAATTTCTGCAATACTCAATATTTATTCAAAACTTAGTCAATAAGTCAAAAGGACCTAGAATGTCGGTCAGAAATAGTTTATGCAAAAAGACGTTTCAAATCCAACTGGCCTATCGGTAAACGATGGTTAAGTTAATAATCATTTCAGAGCATCAAGAAACATAATTTTCTCGACATTTACCAGTTTCTGAACAATGAAATAGCAATTGTAAATTGCTGGGCCATTAAAACCATTTTACGATGCCATTGCACATCTCATTACACTGTACTGCAATGTACCACCACTTTGACGAAGTCGATACATTCCGAAAGCTATAAATTCAAACAACCCAAACCCACTGAATTTAGAACAGCACTAAAATAGTGTTGCGCTTGCTCAATTTGTACGGATACCCGGACAAGTTATCCGGCATATCTCATTTCGTGTTGGAATTTTCATCCAAGTTCATCTATGTACCCAAAGATAAGAACAAACAGTAAGCAACCCCACTCCAATAACCATCATAAAAAAATATCATACTGTCCTACTTGTATTATAATGGTAAATAATAGTGTGAACGTAATAGTTTGTTACACAAAACATACAGAGACCACGCAGATTACATTTACGCATTCGTACGGCTTAGCATTGATCACATTTTTGAAATAATATTCTTTTTTCATCATTATCTTGTTTACAACATAAAACATGGCATAACTGACAAGAACATTATTTTTACAAAACAAAAAACAACCGACTTCAAAAGACCGACTATTGAGTTATTCATCTATTTGTCGCGCACGTACTTAATGCAAATTTGAGACCTATATGGTTTTCTCATGGATACCATTATCAGAACTGGACTAAATTGAAATGGGACCAAATGGGAAGCGTCAGCTTTTTAATAAAAAAGAATCATTAAAATCGATTCAACCAGTCAAAAGTTATGAGGTAACAAACATAAAAAAAAAACATACAGTCGAATTGATAACCTCCTCCTTTTTTGAAGTCGGTTAAAAAGTGGCCGGATACCCCAAGTTCTCCGGCATAATCTCCATCGCCCACGACTTCCGAGCGCACACTACACTACACTACACTACACTACACTACACCCGTCACGTTGTTTATGCTCTCAGCACTAAACTGTCTGTTGCATAAAGTTCGATGCCAGAACGTCAACCAATAGCCTGTTGTTGCGCTGAACCGATGAAATAGGTGTTGGCAACGTCACAACGTCAGGACGTTTTGGGCATAAATATTAACACCACATTTGGGGACCAAAATACGCCATAGGTACATAATATATTCTGAGTATGACTCGTAGTTTTAGTAGTGGTAGGGCTCTTTTGCAGAGCCCGCCTGGGGAAGTACCACACCTTTGCCAGTTATTCCACCGCCAAGCAGTAATGTGCAAACGTTACTGTGTTCCGGTTGGAAGGGCATTGTTTCCAGTGAAATTACAGGGCAAATGGGAGATTAAACAACTTATATCTCAGGGTGACGAGCGCAGTGCTGTGCCGCGCAGGGTCTTGAATTCTGCGAGTTTAAAATTCTGGGTGGCGCAGACCTGTTATGGGCAAACGTGACGTTTAACATCAGGCGAGCGATTTGCTCGTCTCGTCACTCAATTACATTAAAAAAAAAAAAAAAAAAGCGTAGCCTATATCTACTTGAAACCGTGATAAATACAGCTTCAGAATAAATAAGGATAATTTAAGAAGCATTTTCTTTTTCACTAGCTTTTGTGTAACCAACCGCCATGTTAAAAGTTTGTGTGGGTCAAATTTGCAACTTAATTTTAAACCACTTTCCGATGTTCGATTGAGGTGAAATTTGGTACATCGGTCAATGCCTGTGTATACCAATGTTTGTTATTTATTTTTAAGCTTGTTTCAAATTATATCTTGTGTTTTTGTTACATTATAATATATTATTTATAGTTTTATGGATATAAGTGTAACGTTTGACTACCGCATCAATTTGTTTATATGTAAGCCAAAGTGTAATCGAAATGAAACACGTCAGCCTAAAAAAGTATCTTCCTCTAGCTAGACTATAGTCACTAATCATCATAAACCTTACTCTTACTAATATCACGCATCAATATAAAACATGTATTCTTATACGGGCTGACTGGTTAGACACTTGACATATCCTAGGTTATTATAGTACTCATCATTATGAGCAACTTTTACTATGGGACCAACCCGGAATTCGCGAAAAAAATATCAGCTGTTCCATACATTTTGTCAAGTGTCATTGACATTTTTCTATGGAACAGCTGATTTTTTTTTCGTGAATTTCGGGTTGGTCCCATAGTAAAAGTTGTTCATAATAATGAGTACTATGATAACCTAGAATATGTCAAGTGTCTAACCAGTCAGCCGGTATATAAAAATGAATCGCTGTTCGTTTGTCTGGCTATAACTCGAGAACGGCTGGACCGATTTCGCTAATTTTGATCATGAAATATTTGTGGAAGTTCAGGGAAGGTTTAAAAGTAATAAAAAAAACAGCGGTTGAAACCGCCGGGTGCAGCTAGTGTTTAATAAATCTAATATTTTTCATGTCAATGACCTATTGTCACTCAGCTCCATAATCTGAACGAATCGAAGTCAATTTCAATGCGGAAGCGGGCTAAAAGTACATTTTTAGAAATAGAGTAACACACCTAGGGCCATTCGGCCTGTAAATGGTCTTATTTAAACGTAATTGAGTGAAAAGACGAGCAAATCAGCTGCCTGATGTTAAACTCCACGTACTCACGTCGTAAAGTTATATGAAAAATATTACATATATAAAAATGAATCCCTATTTCCCTTGGTCAAGCCATCACGCGTGAACGGCTGGACCGATTTCACTTTCTTTTTTTTTATTGTGTTTGTTATTGTCAGGAGAAGGTTCATAAGAAAGAAAAAATAAAAAAAAAAATACGATAATTTGAAAATTTAAGAATAGGTACTTAGTTAGCGCTTTGGACAATGTAAACTTTTTTAATGTAACATTTGACATTGAATTGCGTGCTCAAATATCATCAAGACACATTTATTCTACGTTTATCCCAAATGTTTAAAAAATGAATGTCTACCCGTGCGAAGCCGGGACGGGCCGCTAGTTGTGAAATAAAAATAAAAACATATTTAAAATTTTCTTAATTTCATCCCAGAAAAACAGAAAACCACAGGTAAACCCACCGCAAACTGATAACACACAAAAGATAAACTAAAGACCATCTCATTTCACGTAAAAAGATCTAAGCTTGAACATAAAAAGATCTAAGACATTTTCCCCAAAAATTGCTATCTATAATCTCTTTAGACTACGAAGAGGTCGGATTATTTATCAAAGTGTGACTGAGCAAAGCTTTTGTACTAGGAACTCGGATTTTTCCAGGAAACGAAACAAGGTAATAGTCCTGAAGCAATTATGCTGAAAGGGACTGACTAACAGATGGCCTGAGGCCGTGAGGAATTGGAAAGGCAATAGGGTTTAACAGAAATAGTGAAATACGAGTGAATGTACTTAGTTCTTTTCTGGTTAACTGTAATTTAAATAAAAATAACAAAATTTATTGAATCAGGCGTTACTTCGCGGAAGTTCATCTGCAAATAACTGTTCAAATGTATTTTTATGTATTTCCGCCTTCAACCTTTGAACCTTTAACTAAAAATAACAAAAAGCTTTTATAATGTTTATTTTATTTTTATAACTTGCTGTTCCCTGCCACGCTTTGCTGTGGATAAAAAAAAATTTAAAAAAAAATAGCCTATGTTACTTTGGGATAATGTAGCATTCGAATGGTGAAAGAATTTTTGAAATCGGTCCAGTAGTTTTTGAGTTTATTCCACACAAACATCCAAAAATACAAAAATACAAATCTTTCCTCTATAAAATATTAGTATAGATTAAAAAACCTTTTACTGCATTGTCATCGGAGTTACACAATAAATCAGTAATATCTGGAAACAGTTGAATGATAAGAAAGGGAGCGAGTCCAGATATGATGATTAAAGATAGAAATTAATGGATGAAACGTACAGTCTTACATACTGTAAGACATTACAAATGAGATAAGGGAAGATGATTTTGATCAATTACATGATAAAATTATAAAAGTTACACAACATTTGTTTTTATAAATGTATAAATGCTCTGACTTTGCTAATCGGTTCGAACCTGGACCCGATTAGCATGTGACCGAGGCAGATGGCATAACGTTGGAGAGGCCTATACCCAGCAGTGGGATAGAGAAGGCTGTCGATGATGATGATGACATAAATGCGAAAATTTGAGGGCAACTGTGTGAGTTAGTTACTTCTCCAGGCTAAAGCAGCTTAATGAATTTGAGTAGGTATAATTTGAAATCAAGATAGCTTGTACCCTGATACAAATGTTCTTCTTATCCCGGGAAATTTGACAGTAGGTGCCTATATGATAGGTATCATAGACTTATGGGTGAAACCGTGAAGCGCAGATAGTTTGTTTCATATTTAAAAAATGAGAAGATTTGTAGTGATGGCGCTTCTATTTCCAGGATTTTGGCCAAAAATTTAATTAGTAAACTAAAAGAAAAGTACAAATCTTACGGACTAATTCAGTATCCTTTTAAAATTATAAAGAAGTAACTAAGTAAAATCGTTATAAATCACAAAATTTTTACTACAATTATTTTTTACCAATTTTATATCTTAGCTATTTACGGTTCCGCAGCCAGGTAAAAAGAAAAACCATATGATGATAAAATGCCTGCATTGCTATCACGACCAACTCATTCTCGTATTGCCATAAAATGGTAGGTTTTCCTTAGTCTCAAACAAGATTACAAAAATATAAATCACCAAAATTAACCCCGTTCTAGGTATCAATTAAAAGTAGGTACAAAATTAACTTAAACAATAATTTTCCAAAGCGAATAAAAGTATTTTTGAAATCCACCACTATCATGTCACAAATAAGTACAAAACAATTTTTCTACCTAAAAATTATACCTATAATTATTTAATGAAGCCTAGCAACAGCATTATCTTTTTCTAATATCTACCTTAATCTAGTCCTACGGAAAATAACTTAACAAAATGTTAATCAAAAAATACTTACGTAAATTCCAATGAGGATAAAATTCGGTCACACACACAGAAATATCACTAAAATTGTTTAAATATTCCACTCAGCCCGGTACCACAACGGTTTAAGTTTCAAAATGGAAATGTAGGGCGGTTTTTTTGCGGCGACGGACGTGCGTTCGGGGCGGCGTCCTGGGGCAAACTGAGGGTGGCGATACAGGCACGTTGTACGGGGTGCAAAGTGCCGACAATCCAGGGTTATTCCGCCTGTATAAAATTGGATAATTACCTTCGTGCTAATGATTTGACTACGAAAGCTTACAATAGGTATTGATTTAGGTATTTTATACGATTGGGCCATTGAGTTTATGATTTAGTAATTTGGTGGGCTTATTTGATTTCAGTGTTGATTTATTGCGCTTTTGGAATGAGTTATAGTTTTAATACTTAAGCCCTAGAATATTTATGAAGCCTAAAATGTCTTTGAATACTGATACCTACCTCATTTATTATTTAATCTTGATATATTTATCAAGATTAAAAATGCGTGTTTTCATACGCAAAAATTTTCAGGCCTTTAAAAATATTTTACGGTTTGTAGCGAAAGCTTTTTACTTGTACGAATTTCGAAACAAAGTTACTGGAGTTGAAAAGAAACGACATTTCAATTCTTTTTTTCGCAAATCGCTTACGTTTTAACGGAAATTTGATACCGGAAACGAACGTAAAATAAAACTTTACGTTGCCATGGATACTTTGAAAGTAAAACGAGAAAATATCGAGTATCAAAAATAATTTTGCTTACTGATTTATGGACGGTACCGGTACGGAGTATAATATATAACATAATATTTTGTTGTGTTACTGAGCTAAATCTGGGACACCTTTTATTTTTGGATTCGTATCATTTGTGTTATGAAAATAAGAAGGATTCCATGAAAGACTTATAATTTTTGTATTATCAGACAAAGTGCCCTTGGTACAGCTTGGCTTTGTAATTCTAACAGGTAATCTAAATTAAGCAACGGTAGAATCGTCCAGTTTTTGGATGAATGACTGCACTGAGAAAAATGGCCATCAAAATTCCGATGAATTCACCTAAAGTACGGAGCATACTGATATCACCAAAAAGTACGATGATTAGCACGTTTTTACGGTGCTTGAAACTGGTGCTAGTACTAGTTTTTACGGTGACAACCATATATCATAATAGTTGTCACCGTAAAAACTGGTGCTAATCATCGTACTTTTTGGTGATGTAAGTATGCTCCGTACTTTAGGTGAATTCATCGGAATTTTGATGAATTGTGTGAGGTAAAGTGAATTCATCTTTTAGCGGAATTTAGATGGACATTTTTCTCAGTGTGTGAATGAAATCTACAGCCAAGCTCTACTGTGGGTCGGGTAACACTTTATGTCGTCGAATCTTGTTGTTTATCCTATGATTAACAGAGCCAGTGGGGGTGATGTCCTAGTGGCAGCTTTGGGTGTATGAGTGTGAAACGTTACCACCTAAGTCAGAGTCTATTTGAACTTACTAAGCAATAAGTACCTACTTTACAAAAGTAAAGTACTGAATAGAAAAAGAGAAAGAGAAATTAAGAGGCATTGCATCTTAGGTTCACTCGCTCCTTTCTATTTTGTGAGATAGGTCGGCTCGGCAACGTACTCGTGTGTGTGACGCCTCCTGTATTACAAGTACCCTATCCGGGGTATAGACGATGGTGCTCGCTTTCCATTAAGCGGTCTGTTTTCTTGCTTTCTATACCTATGGCATAGAAAGGTACCATATTTTATTGTACAAATACTACTACGAGTAAATCCGTCCATGTTGCACACTCCGTACCAATCTATTTCTATTTTTGTAGTGGTAGGGCTCTTTTGCAGAGCCCGGCTGGGGAAGTACCACACCTTTGCCAGTTATTCCACCGCCAAGCAGTAATGTGCAAACATTACTGTGTTCCGGTTGGAAGGGCATTGTTTCCAGTGAAATTACAGGGCAAATGGGAGATTAAACAACTTATATCTCAGGGTGACGAGCGCAGTGCTGTGCCACGCAGGGTCTTGAATTCTGTGAGTTCAAAATTTTGGGTGGTGCAGACCTGTTATGGGCAAACGTGACGTTTAACATCAGGCGAGCGATTTGCTCGTCTCGTCACTCAATTACATAAAAAAAAAAAAAAAAAAAAAATCTTTATCATGATATCATAGTATCATATTATAATATAACACAGGCTGAGATACTTTCTCTGTGATACATTTATATTTGACATTAATTAACTAACGCTTATTCTAGAGTTCATTCCGACTGATCCTACATCGAAACCTTTTTAGGCGTGACAAAAACTATTCCAGAACGGTTTCTGCACATTTTGGGGTTCCGTCGTACCGTCATTATACCGTAATCAGGGTTCCGTCTCACTCGGACTTGTTGGTGATTGATCGAATCCGCTGTATTGTGAAGAGTGTTACAATTGAGTCTTTTTCGTTACATCGAGGCACTAATAGCAAGCTGTGACATTTTTTTTATTTCAAAAAAATTACATCTTGACTTTATCTTGACTTAATCTTAACTTTGTCTAAATCAGATCTTAGTTTTTTAAGTATATTATTTTGTCGAATATTTATTGACTCGTTATTGTTTCATTCAAGAATATATTTTGTCGGCATACAAAAAATACATATAACTGAATTTCGTTACTATTTCTATTGATCTAAGAATTTTGAAATAAATAAACGAATTGAAAATAAGTATCTAATCATTTTAATCAAAGCAATTCCTTACGTGGTTTAATAAATTACTGTATGAAGATAAAAGCTATAAACTGAATTTCGTAGCCATCTAATGATCTAAGAATCTTGAAACAAACAAGTTATTTGAAAAAAAAGTATAAATATTTCTAATAATTCTAATCAAAGATTCCTTTCAACATGCCTCCATTAATTACTTTCAAAATTTTCTAATTTCGCAGTACAATCACGCTTGCACCTGCTCGTTTATTAATTACTCAAAAAGTTTCCCCTTTCCCCTTTAGACAAAAGAAAAGTTCGCGATCCAAACGCAACACACCGAGGACGATGGCGCCGAGCAATCGATCTTAACTCCCTGATTGGTGCTTACTGAGGCGTTCTCGGAATTTATACTGACTGACAGTTTAAAGGACCACACACTTCATCACGGATAGTTGGAGATAGTGGTGGGAGATAGCTGTAGATATATATCGACTGCTGCTACGAATACTAGGAACTACGAATACTACGAAAACTACCACAATTTTTTTTCGTTGTACCAATTTTTCACAGTAGGTACCAAAAACAAATTATATATATACATATTAAACTTGAAAATTGTACTTTTAGAAAAACAAATAATTCTAAAAATAAATAAACTACATGTTTTAAATCGAGTAAAATTGATCTACCTGACCTGACACATTTTAACTTATTACTAATTGTGGGTCAAAATTTGACTTGAAGAAAAGTGCTCTCTTGTAAAAACTGCCATTTGCAGTTTTGATAGTGTTCGTGGCGGCAGTCGATTTTTTCGTTCTCCTTGACGTATCCGACATCAGTCAGTGGCGAACCTAGCTATACAGGGTTACAAGGAAAGGGTATTCTAAGCTGAAAAGGGCTCGTAGTACTCATCATTATGAACATGAACAACTTTTACTATGGGACGAACCTTGAAATCGAGAAAAAATCAGCCCTTTTCGGCTTAGCATACCTCCTTTCCTTTTAACCCTGTATAGAGTTGTTTAAAATTAGTGATATTATTTTCGAAAGAACAAAATTTAATTAGAGGTTTTTACTTTAAGAAATATCTATCCATAATCTATATTTAAACTACCACTAAAAAAAATTTTGCAAAACCGTCTATATTTGACGGAGCTATGCCCGAAATACATAAAAAAATAAAAATACAAACATACGAATTGAGAACCTCCTCCTTTTTGGAAGTCGGTTAAAAATAGCAATTGTTCATAATAGCTTTAATCAAACTTTCCAAAGTTCAAACAAAAGCTCAAAAAATATTTGATTACTCTTTTCTATTTATCCTTGACATAAATGACATGTTTGAACGTTTTAACCTTAAGGAACTCCGCAGACTTCACATTAATGTTAATCACAATTCGCGTTCACCCTTCTTAATTTCTCTTTAAACTAAACCCAAAATTGCTTCTGCGAAGTAAACCACTCTTAAATATTAAAGACCTACGTTCGTATGTCTGTTCCACCTTTTTTATTATTAACTCGTTAATTATCTCAAATCTCGGATAATCTCTTTCTTCATTCTACAGAGTTTTAAGGAAACTTTATGCTGAGCCGAAATGAGCTTTTAGTACTCGTCATTAAGAACAGTTTTCACTATAGGCACAGATTAGATAATAGTTACTACGTGAGTATAGGACCAACTCAAAAATCAAGAACTTTAAACTGTTCTATTATACATTTTGTAGTGTCATTTTTGAGTGAGATTGACATTTTTCTATGGCACAGCTGTCTTTCGCTTCGTGATTTCATCAGTAAAAGTTGTTCATAATGATATCTACTATGAATGAGCCTTTTTCAACTTACCATACCCTTTTAAGCGACTTCAAAAAAGGAGGAGGTTATCAATTCGACTGCATGTTTTTTTTTTTTTTTTTTTTTTTTATATATGTTTGTTACCTCATAACTTTTGACTGGATGAATCGATTTTGATGATTCTTTTTATAATAGAAAGCTGACGCTTCCAATTTGGTCCCATTTCAATTTAGTCCAGTTCTGATAATGGTATCCATGAGAAAACCATATAAGTCTTAAATTTGCATTAGGTACGTGCGCGACAAATAGATGAATAACTCAATAGTCGGTCTTTTGAAGTCGATTTTTGTTTTTTGTTTTGTAAAAATAATGTTCTTGTCTTAATAATCCTGTATAAAACACAGATATATTTATTACCATTTAATTTAGTGCAAAAGTAGGCTAAAGAGGTACTCTTAGCCTCAGTAGTCCTTAGTCTCAGATCTTTACCCTTTGATCTATAAAGCCCAGTCTAAGTCTTTGGATGTTCAAAATGGGATGAAAATTAAAGCCGTAGTTAGTACCTAAACACGTAATTTTCCGCTATCCCTTATTTTTTCGCGTGAGTTGAGATTTTCTAAGCTTTATAGGATACGATGTATTTCGATAGTTCATTACTTGAGAAAAAAGGCCGATTCTGTAAAGTTTCATAATGTAATAAATTAGAGAACATTGCTACATAAATAGAGATATTTAATTGTTTTTTAACAAGATAACTAGAATACCAAAAAAGAGGGGGAAAAGTGACGCAGACTTATAAGATACCTATGCACTCTGACCTTGAAAAGCCCAACATTGTATCTAAAAACAAGAACATTAATTTTCCAAAACAAAAAACAAAAACCGACTTCAAGAGACCGACACCGAAGTCGCATACTAGATCGATGGAGACCGACTATTGAGTTATTCATCTATTTGTCGCGCACGTACTTAATGCAAATTGGAGACTTATATGGTTTTCTCATGGATACCATTATCAGAACTGGACTAAATTGAAATTGGACCAAATGGGAAGCGTCAGCTTTCTAATAAAAAAAGAATCATCGAAATCAATTCACCCATTGAAAAGTTATGAGGTAACAAACATAAAAAAAAAATAACATACAGTCGAATTGATAACCTCCTCCTTTTTTGAAGTCGGTTAATAATTATGTATCATAATAGGCGAGTTGGTGGCCAAACGTGGACTAATTCGTGATAAAAAATGATAAAAGCTTGTCATAATATATTCGTATGTTAAACACATTAATTTTGAAAATGTTTTTTGAAACAAGCTTTTATTACATTGGATTTACACACGTATACCAAATTTCAGCTCAGTCAGACATCGGGAAGTGGTTTAAAAATGAGTTTCTGGATTTCACCCGAACAAACATATAGGTATGTTGGTTAGTTATTTTATATGTACTTACATTGCAAGTTAAATATAAGCTTTTAAAAACATGTTACTATGTTACTATGTAACTACTCTCAATAGTTTCTTCTCAAAGTCAAAGGTTCCGATATCTCAGCATATTCTTGATTGTGATGCTTCTAAAGAGTACCTCCAAATCAATTTCCCGTAATGCGATAACTGAGGATATTTTCTTGTAAAGCTTACGTCGTATTTCTTTTGAGATTTATTTTCGTGCCAACAATTTCTTTATTCTCAAATCGGCCGGAAGAATTTGGTTTTCTGGAAGACTTGGATGAGATCTGATATTTAGGAGTTATTTATTGAGTGCGTTTGGTCGACTTAATAAATAAAATAAGTAAGCTAAATAAAAAATAGACTTACACAACTAACAATATTAGACAAAAAAATATTAAAAATATATATTATTATAATAAATCATTGTAGTGAAAGCTTAATAAATAAAACAAATAGACTTGATACTCGTAAAATACTAACAATATTTTATTAAATCATTTGAATGTAGTAAGTTCAGATTGTATATTTTTATAGTTAAAAAGCTAGGAGTTTGATTACGTATCATCTTTTAGGTATCATAACTCTTTATAAGAATTTTGAAAAATGATAATGGTATCTTTTGGTGTTTGTAACATTTTACGAGTGAGCTTCTGAATGAATTCATGAGATTGAACGAGGAAGTAGTATGCAACTATGCATCATTAAAATGGAAACAACTTGTACTTATCAGAAAATCGTATTTGTGAGATAATGAAATTACAAAACTTATCTCATTCGCTTAAAACAATTTTAGAGTGAGTTTAGACTTAATTAATTAATTCAATTCAATTAATTTATTGGAGAACAATATCCATATATCAGATAAAACATATAAAAAAAAACAGAATTAATTATAAATAAGAACATCTGTAATTTTTAAGGCGTTACAAACATCAAGACAAGAATCTTTTAGGTTACAGACTAACATTAAACCTAGGTCTTTTTGTAACATTTTAGCTTATTACCTAAGTTATAATACTACAGTAACATTACGGCACCACATAAGGGTAAGACACATACCTATTCGGGAACTAATTTCATTAAGTAACCAAATTGGGTATTATTGAGGAAAACAAAGGAAACTGCGTTGTTTTCGCCAAACATCCTAGAAGGAACATGCAATAAACGCAATAGCTAAAGGAAGATAACCGTATCAATAAACTACGATCTCATTCCAATCCTGGTACAATTTGGATGCCGGTAGGGCTGGCACTTGAAAGTTTGAAGTGATTTTTTTAGTTTGGTATTAAAATGTTTCTATAATAAGTTATAAATTTATGAAATGTCTATCTATTTATTCACTAAAAATACAAAAACCGTCCTGCACTAATCTCGCAAATACTCCAAAATTGCTTGACTGTATTTTTTTTTAGTTTTTCTTATCAACGTCTGCATGCCATATAAAACCGAGTGAAATCATGAGGTACAGCTAGTAATATAATATATTTAGTCAACAGCCATGCGTTAGTCTCGTAAAACTCGCTTTTTTATAAATTTTACATATTTTCACCTCAATACAGGGATGGTATGAAAAAAAGCGGATGAAACCACAAAGTAGAGCCTTACTACAAAAGTTAGCGTAAACAGTGCGTCATGTCACTGCGACAGCTCTGCGATTAAACGCAACAACAAGCTGCGGCCGACAAATTTATACATTGTTGTTCTAAGCTACTGCACACTTAGCGTTAAATTACAAAGTCGCTAGAACAGGCCATGGAAGAAGAACGCAAAAGAATGATGAAGATGCATAGTATATACAAAGAGCGACACGACACGACAACAGCAGCCCTTGGAACAGCTGATATTTTTTTGCGATTTCAGGCTTAGTCCCATAGTAAATGTTGTTCATTATGAAGAGTAATTTAAGCCTCTTTCAGCTTAACATATCCTTTCCTCAAAACCTTGTGTCTAAGACAGCAACGTGTAGACGACGAGCCAGTCGCTTCCGTGCTAACTGTCACTGATGTGTTAGGCCATGTATTTTGATGTGACAACGTCTTATAATTCGATGGAGCCGGCTGCACGCACGAAAAAACATGACGCATGCGGCGTTACCGGCGTTACCGTCGCTCTGAGGCGTTTCATTTAAGGTGAAACGTTTTGCTCATGGCGCGAAATTTGAATTCCAAACTGTTTCTTTCGTTTTTAGAGCCAGGCCGGGTAACTAAATTAAGGAATCATAAAGTTTGCGCCAATTTTTAAGCATTCCTCACGGTATTTTGTAGAGCTAATAAACAGTAATGCATAAGATAACACAAAAAAGGCAAATAAGCGTTAAACTGGCGATCGGAGATGATATTGACATACATATTTGAAAGATGTCATCATCATCTGTACATATACCTTTACAAAATATCGTAAAAAATACTTAAAGATTGTCGCAAATTTCATCATTACTTAATTTAGTTACCCGGTCTAACTCTAAAAACGAAAAATCCGTTTGAAATTTAAATTTCGCGCCATAAGTGAAACGTTGCACCTTAAGGCTTGAAGTGCAAGCGAAAGCGCGCAACGAGCGACAAAGAGGCACAATCGGCCTCCGCGTTCGGTAGCGTTCGACATATGTCTCTCTCCTACTTGAGTGAGCAATGCGTCCGCGTGGACAGCTGCTATACAATAATACATTATTTACATGTTTTCGTCAAGTATGAAGTGCAGTGAAAAGTGAATGTGGTGTCAATTGTTTATAGCAACGATAATTGCAGCGATAAAGGTAATAATGATTCTTTCGATATTAAATATTTGTTCAGTGATATATTGTCGAATATTCGTGCTTTCATCATTAAAATAAATAGCATCGGTCCGCTAGTGCAGCGATTGTAGGTTATGCTATAATTGACAAAACTATAACAATAAGTTAACAGAATTTCACGATGAGTAAAAAATCAATTGCTTTACTATTCGATCGAAATAACATTCCATCAGTATTTTCTTATGACGTTGTCACGTTCAACTATCGTCAGTAAACCGACTGTATAGACAACCGATTTTTTAATTATTTAAAAGAACGGCAAACAGGCAGACGGACAATGAACACCTGCATCACAAGCGGCGTTCGTGATTCTTTGCTTTAGTATTTTTGGAATATTACTTCATTACTATTTCACAAAAAGATTTCTGACAGACAAAAACCTAAAAGAGGTAAAGTTCAAAGAATAAAGAAAATAGATAAAGGAAGTTTCGTCATCACACTTTATGAATTCTAAAGTTTGTCTGTTTATTACTAAGTCAATAAATGGTGAGTACTAAATCTACTGCATTCGATAAATTACCTCAGTTACGTTCCAAAACCATGTTTTAGTAAAATCATCTAATTTTACAACTGGATAAAAACTCTGTACTCCTTTTTCCTTTGACTCAAAAGCTTTATTAAGGCAGTTTTACGCTTGTTAAGAACATCCGACGAAACATGAAAAGAGTCTTTGTTTTCCATTTACATTTGTCTAGGTAACGAAGATCTAAGTCTAACTAAGTAACATTTGTACTTTAATGGTTTTTTTATTAATCTAGCAAAATGAGGTCGTAAAGTTTAGCACATTAGCATTATGTGTATTATATTTGTTTAAGAATAAAATATAATTTGAGTACAGTTTACCCGAACTTCGAAACTTTTTGTATGTAGACTCATCAGATCATTTGATGGTAATTTTGCAGGCATAGGCTATGCTAATATATTTTTAAGTTTGATAAAGAACAACATTAGCCAAGGGTTTAGGAAAATTTTGAAGTTGCAAGGGTTCAGTTTGCCTCAAACAACATTTTACAAAAAGCTGTTCGTAGCAGCCCTACCCAAAATCTCAGTTCGTACACCATTGTTGCTTATTGGACGTGCAAATCGTCTAACATTTGTGCAAGTAGTATGTGAATGCGATACAAATGCACTCGGGTATGCTATTAGAACTCCATTGAACTAAAAAGCTTCCAAGTTTATGCCAAATCGTAGTGGAAACATTTTTGTTTAACTGGTCTGATTCCGGCAGGATTTGTTCTTTTATTCAATACAAAGTTCACCTAATTTATTCGGACCATAGATTCTGTCACCACTTTTTACAAGCTTTTATTAAACTTGCTACGAACGTTACTTTGGCTTTAGTTACGAACGTTGGCTTTTCGGTGAAGGAAAACATCGTGAGGAAACCTGCAGAGACCCGGAGAAGAAATTCAATGGCGCATGTGAATCCACCAACCCGCACTTGGCCAGCGTGGTGGAATACGGCCTAATCACCCTTCGAGGGTAGATCTGTATCCCCGCAGTGGGAGGATTAAAGGTTGCATATGTGAACGTTACATTATTTTGGTCAAACCTTGCTACTTTATTTTGAACCGACCGTTAAATGCTGATTTTTTTTTATGTACGATTGACCGAGACGAGCAAATCGCTCGCCTGGTGTTAAACGTCATACTGACATTTTGTAACTAACCATAAGGGTTCCATTTTACCATTTTAGTACGGAACCCTAAAAATACTACTTCCAACAAAATATACTAGAAAAACCGCAATCTTCCAAGCAAGTTGTATCAACACGCGTATCAATCAACATCGAGGGCTCACGTTCCGAAGATGGATAGTATAATTTATAGGGTTTGCTAATTGTTTTCTTGTAAGAACCTGATCAATCACGGAAAGAGGGATTTCTAAGGTTGGGGCTGTGTAGTGTGTACTCGCCCTTTGGATGTTCGATCTAGAAGTTTCTATCATCATTATTGTAATAAAAACTTTGAGAAACCTTTGAGTAGTTTCACTAACATTTAACAAAGTGATTCAAATACTCGTATTGTTGAAACCTATTTGATACATTTTTATGATGATTGTTTTTTTTTGGTTAATTTCCATAAAACTAATGAATTTTTTTTTTTATTACATATTATAGTAAGGTAAAAAAACATTTTTTTTTTAAACTTAAGTTTAAAAAAACTTAAGTTAAAAATTGTTTTCATTTATTTTCATTAAAAATAACCTGATCAAATTATTAGATCTATTTCTAACTAAATATAGAGGTATAGAATCTGCGTAAGAAAGAAGATCATGCCATATTGTAGTGTTCCTTGGAAGAGACCTATACTCGTAATTCAGTAGCGGATAAATATTAATTAGGTTAATGATGATTTTTAGCAAGTTTCCTTTGTATTCTAAAAAAACTTACTACCGCGGATAGGATGACACGTTAAATTATTAATATTTAAAATACAAATGTTTATTAAAGCAAAAATATACATTTACATACAAGCATATAGCCCGGTCACATTATCTCGAGACCTCGCTGGAATGCGAACCTCCGCCCCGTTCTCCTTTCACCTCCCCGCGCTCGCCACGGCACGTCAGTACGGTTAGCACTTTCTTTGCCGATACGCGTCGACTTGTTTTCGTGGTATATTTTTAAACATTTCATTGTTACGTTTGGACTTTTACGACGACGCCAGGTCTCGAGATAATGTGACCGGATTATACTAAATTCACATACATACATACTACATAACTATATCTACATACTATTGTAGGTCCCGGTTGTATGTCTTATAACAACTGCCAAGCCATGTCAGAGGCTTTGAGGCGGCCTCAATACTCTATTAAATATAGCTAGCCATTCGACCTATAGGGTTATAAGGAAAGGGTATGCCAAGCCGAAAAGGGCTCATGGTACTCATCATTATCATTTTGCCGAGTATCATTAACATTTCTCTATGGAACAACTGATTTTTCTTCGCGATTTCTGGGTTGATCCCATAGTAAAAGTTGTTCAAAATTATAAGCCCTTTTCGGCTTAGCACACCCTTTCCAAATAACCCTGTATAGGAGCTTATGTACTTTACTATCGTATATCAGCGCAGTAAACGTACAAAGCAAAGTGTAAGTACGTATAAAGTGAATTCATCCAAGTAAAGTCGTCATTTCGTAAACATCGCGGCATCTGGACGTTCGCCATTTGTAGTCTGGCGGCGATACGCCAAAACCCAGGCACCAGGCGCGTTTAATAAAACCTAATATTTATGCCCTTACATACAATATACCTGTCGGTAGCCGTGGAAGACAGTGACAAGGATAAGATACAAATGAAAAAATAAATGTTTTACAAGATAAATTGATAACTTGAGGTTGTTTTTTTAAGCGCAAAGAAAACGTGTAGTTTCTTTAGAGGTAAAGGGCTCTGCAAAATGCATCAAATACTTATCCTATTAATATTATAAACGCGAAAGTTTGTAAGTGTGTTTGTTGCTCTTTCACGAAAAAACGGCTGAACGAATTTAAATGAAATTTGGAATGAAGGTTGTTCATGGTCTGGATTAACACATAGGCTACTTTTTATTCCGGAGACGCGGGTGAAATCGCGGGGCGCAGCTAGTGTTGAACACCACAAAATAAAGGCAGTAGAACAAATACGAAAAGTTTTACTCCGAGATGACATTCGATTGTTATCTTGAAAAGTTACTTGAATATTGAACTAAGCTTACGAGTGTATTTTGTATAAATCTGTTATAAAATTATACTAGTGTTGAAAAGTGGTGTAAGATCAACAATAATAAAATTTTATTGGTTTTGGAGCAAAGTTTCATACAACCGCGTCAAGTAATTTTTGTCTGACTGGCTGATGATAGACTCGTTAGTTTGGACTGTGGTACACTGAGAAAAATTTCCATCTAAATTCCGCTAAAAGAATGATGAGTTCACTTCACTTCACACAATTCAGGCAGAGCTCAAGTTTCAGGCAAAGACGTTGTGATGCAAAACCTAGTTGCAGTCAAAAAGATAGCAAGATGCCAACGAGTTTATTATACGTCCATACACTGAGAAAAATGCACCAGTTTTTAAAAACGTGCTATCGTACTTTTAGGTGATATCAGTATGCTCCCCACTTTAGGTGAATTCATCGGAATTTAGATGGCCATTTTTCTCAGTGTCTGGACGTATAATAAACTTGTTAGCATCTTGCTATATCTTTGACTGCAATTAGGTTTTGCTTCACAACTTCTTTGCCTGAAACTTGAGCTCTGTCCACAAGAATACAGTACCGCAGGCCTAATAAAAAAATAAAGGTGAGAGCACCATTTTAGCGAGTGTCAAAAGGCACAATTTATGCTGCCGTGCCTACTTTCTATGCATTGTGCCGCCATACCGCGCGTGACTTATGGTCCCACATGAGTTATCTTCCTAGATAATGGGATTCGAAACCGTGAGTTTGATTGGAAAACTAGTTTTGGGTACTAGGTTTTGTTATTTAGGTGAAAAGGTCTCAGGTGTAAACGTGTTGCTATGAATAGTCAATGTAGTGTGAAAAGGTTGGTTCTGATAATACGCATTGATAGTCTTTTTACGGACGGGCTAAGTTAAGTTCCGGGATGTTATCGACAATGAACTTGATAAACTGGATAATATGTTTTGAAATATAACAAAAACGTAGCCAAAATGGAAGCTAGTTGACCGAGCGAGCGAAGCGTTTCTGCAATGACTGGCCAAATTTGCTTTCATCTGTCCGGATGTTTCTTTGTTTGTTTGTTTGTATGTTGGTACTCGTCGCAATTTGTTGAGAAGTGCGACCTGTACGCGAGTACCAACATACAAATATCCGGACTCTCGCGGGGTCTACCTACTGTTCGCAGGACTACTACTACTACTAGTTTGATTTAAGTTCAGCTAGTTTCCAAAAATATTATCTAGAAATACGTTTTTGCGTAACGAAATGTTACAGTTTTATTTTTGTTTATAATTAGCTGACTTCTGTTTAAATATGGTAAAAAGTGCTCAAAAAAATACAATATCCGAATTGAAAACCTCCTCCTTTTTGGAAGTCGGTTAAAAAGGTTTGCCTTTCTAATTGACATGGTACATTTCAAAGGGAATATTTCGCGGAAAGTTTTTATGGCAAAGCGATATTATTGCCAATCGCTGCACCGTGTAAAATGTTAGTTGACAATTTTTTTTCATATGTGATTTATTCGTGCAGACACTTGTTGACCGCTAAAGTAAGTAGGCTCGTAAAAGCCGAGTAGCTAGCTTTGGTGTAAAGAGTTTTTAATGGCTCAGATTATTTTTTTTTTAAACATCCTATTTTTTAAACAAATATTATTATGTATTTTGAAACCCTTCATAATATATGACAGCTCGTAAAGACCACCTCCCATTAATTCTCGCCGGATAAGAGCTTGTATTATGAATATTTTATTAGATAATAAAATAAATTTCGCGTTTCATCGCGATCCGTGTTTTATTTCTATGATAAGGTCCCTAATGATGGGGCCTAAAAGTATTTTCCCGAAGATTTAGTTTATGATGTGCCGACCTTAATAAAATAGCTGAATTTTACGATCATTGTTCTTAGGGTTGGCGAGAGGGAAAATGTCAACGACTTGTTACCCAATAGACATCACATCTATAAATAGCTAAATTATGTCAGGCTGAAGAGCGCAGTTCATTGCTGCGCTGAGCTTTTTGACTATTCAAGTTCAAAAATCTATAAAGCTTCTACTATTATAAATATGTGTCGCTTGCCACATTGTAATCAATTTTGTTTTTCACGTTACTCAGGTATGTAAAAAGAAACTATATAGCAAATAATCTATCTGAGGTTTTAATTGGTGAAACCCTGAGCTCTGTAGTGGCACTTTACAACTTTACCACTCACGTCCTATTTGTGCCATTTGTGCTGCGGGCCTAGTATAAATTTCTGTTAAAAAATTTTATACGTGGCAAATAATCGGCAGAAAAATGGATTAACAATTCAGTTTCCATTTACGACCGATTAGGCGCTGTCCTATTTATCATACAGTTCATGAATTACTTGCTGAGTATTTTTCAACAGAATTCTTGTTGCGCTAAAAATCTGAAAAAGTTGCGCTTCGTTCTGGTCGTCTAAACATAACAGCGTTAAGTGTGAAGCACAGCGTGAATACAAAAATGTTTAGTTGAAACAATATAAATAATTAGTAGGTGCTATATTGATCCTAAGAGGGGTAGTAGGGTAAGCAGGGCGAATAGCGCTCACCGGGTAATGGCGCTCACCGGGTAATGGCGCTCACCTCTGTATCGCTGTCGAAATGGAACATAGTAACACGCCACGTCGACTGAAGCGCGAGGGAAAAGGGCTTCGAATAGACAGCGATGCAAACAGACAGTCAGCTCGCGTCATGTGACCATGAAGTGCGTTTCGTCGTTTGCGGCCGCGCAGATCTAATTTTTGGTTAGGTGTTTTTGTCGGTAAGTCCAAAATTTTAATGCTTATTTAGTTATTATTTTTACTTTTCTGACAACGAAACTATTCTACTTTGTGATAATGCAATCAATTTTCAACAATTATGTGTGATTTTTTTTTAATTTTAAATTATTTACATAACGATCGTTTGGGGTAATACCGCTCATCTGAGCGGCATTACCCCTTAGTGACTTCAAATTCAAATTCAAATTCAAAATAATTTATTCAAATATGGGTACATCAATGTACACTTATGAATGTCAAATACAATTTTTACGAATAAATTAATACACAATAAATTAAATGTCAAAGAAAATAATATTATTAGAATGTCAAAAATTATATAAAATAATTGCAATGTCAAAATATCAATGTATAAAATAACTACAATAGTAGGTATAATTAGTCAAGTATTATTATTACAGTCTAAATACAATTTACGTAAAGAGACTTTATCACAGATGAAGTCTTCAATTTTGTAGTAAGCCTTTTCAATTAAAAAGTCTTTTAAAATTCTTTGAAAATCTGTGTCTTTCTTATTTACTAGAGTAACAGGCAACAAGTTATAAAATAGTACGCCGTTCATTACAAAAGAGTTGCCAGTTTTGGCTAATCTAATTTTAGGTAGAACAAGTTTAAACTTGTTCCTTGTTATGCTAGTATATTGACTTCGTTTGTGATATTTATGAATATTTTTACGCACATACATAATGTTCAAGAAAATATACAAACATGGTAACGTTAAAATTTTCACCTGCGCAAAAACTTGTCTAAGAGATTCTCTATAACCTAGCCTATAAATAGCCCTAACAGCGCGTTTTTGTAAAATAAAGATGCTATTTACGTCTGCTGCATTACCCCAAAGCAATAATCCATACGACATAACAGAGTGGAAGTAACTGAAATAAACAATTCTTGCAGTTTTAATGTCTGATAGTTCTCTTATTTTCCGCACTGCAAATGCTGCGGAACTCAATTTGCTAGACAGTTCCTTGATATGTGCTCCCCATTGAAGTTTGCTGTCAACGATAAGGCCAAGAAACTTAGCATCCTTCGACAAAGTAAGTTGATCGTCGTCAATAACTATACTAGGCAAGGAAGGATTATTAGTCAATGTGAATTTAATAGCTTTCGTTTTCTTGGCATTTAGCATTAAGTTATTGACGCTAAACCACCTATTAATTAAACTAAGCGACAAATTGATTTTGGATATATCATAGTTTTTCCTATTGATTCTAAATAACAGAGATGTATCGTCGGCAAACAAAATAATTTCACAATGCTTACGCGCTAAGAAAGGCAGGTCATTGATATAGACTAGAAAGAGGAATGGGCCAAGAATTGAACCCTGAGGGACCCCGATTGAAACGTTAGCCGACTCCGATCGAACCCCATTTATGTCAACATTTTGGGTTCTACCACACAGATATGATTTCATCAACATTAACGCATCACCTGTCACACCATAGTGTGAAAGTTTACATAATAGAATTTCATGGTTCACACAATCAAACGCTTTCGACAAATCGCAAAAGATACCTAAAGAATCATGCTGAGACTCCCAAGCCTCGTAGATGCTCTCTACGAGATTCGAGGCTGCGTCCACAGTTGAACAGCCCTTAGAAAAACCAAATTGCTTATTAAATAATAAATTATTAATACAGAAGAATGAAGCTAACTGATTTAACATTATTTTTTCAAATATTTTGCTAAGACATGGTAAGATAGATATTGGTCTGAAATTACTAGGGTCTTTCTTACTACCACTTTTGAACAAAGGTATAATCTTGCTACACTTCATAAGATCGGGGAACTCATTACTGTCGACACTGCAGTTAAATATATGGGCTAAATAAGGAGCTAAGTTATATATTATTTCAGCAACGAAACAGACTGATAATCCCCAGAGATCTTCCGATTTCTTTGCTTTGATCGATTTAAATGTTTTGATAATCGTGTCACTTGAGACTTCGTGGAATTTAAATTGGTTTGGGCTGGCAGCAACATTTTCAACTAATAAATGAGCAGCTTCCGTACAATTGGTTGCCAGTGATTCAGTGGTTTTATAAGGTATATCCCCAAAAAAGCCTAAAAATTGATTTGCAATATCTTTTTTATCACTAATTATTTCATTATTTTTCTTAAGCTTGTATTCCGATTCTCGACTTTTGGTTTTAGCAGTTTCCGTTTTTATGATGGACCAAACAGTTTTAGAGGTATTTTTTGACTGCTTTATTTTGTTAAGTATATACAAGGTTTTTGCATATTTGCATATCTTTTTAAAAGTTTTACTGTATTTGCGAACATAATTTATCAAACGGTTATCATTACTCCCTGACTTTTGATTGTAAAGTTCATACATTTTATCTCGACTAATTCTTATACCTGGAGTTGCCCATTGATTGAAGACTAATTTTACGTCAAGTTTTTTGCAAATAATGGGGAATGTGGAATTAAAGTTTCGTATTAGAATTTGGAATAAATTATTGTAAGATTCATTTGGATTATTGCTAATTTGTAATTCAGATAAAAAGTCATGTTCTATATTATTTTGAAACTGATTAATTTTTTCTGTGGTAATATGCCTTTTACGAATTTGTATTTTAGGGTTACGTCTATTTAGCGGGACAGTAATAAATTGACCAGTATGATCCGAAGTGAGGCATTTAAAGATAGATTTGTATAATACCTTGTGTTCACAGAAAACATTGTCAATACAAGTTGCAGTTGTATTAGTAATACGCGTGGGCTCGTTAAATTGAGGAAATAAATTGTAACTTTGAAACAGGGCAAGTAAATTATCTCTACTATTTGAATCCTTCAGCAGATTTATGTTAAAGTCACCAAGTACTATAACTTGTTTTGTTTTGTTGCAAACTTTACTTAATACTTCATCGGTTACAGACTCAAAAATATTATAATTACTAGAAGGTGGTCTATATAAGCTTACTATTATGTATTTATCTAATTCTACGCAGGATATTTCAGCATGACGTTCGGACGACAGACGTTCAATGTCCTTTCTTTGTTTGACTTTTAGAGATTTTTTTACTACTATCAAAGAGCCGCCATGAGTTGCAAGCTTTCTGCAGAAACTACTAACTATCTGGAAATTCTCGAAGTTCAATAACACCTGATGTTCTTTTAGAAATGTCTCGGTAATACACAATACATCAATATCGTACTTTTCCAGAAATAGGCCAATTTCCAGTTCCTTGTCTTTCATGCCTCCTTGAATGTTTTGGTGAGCTATGGAGATAGTATGATCACTTGATTGTGTTCTAAAAAATTGGTTGGACGTAACGGTATGCATTGTTCCATCATTTCGCTTTGCGCAGGTGGACCTTTGTTGACATCATGATCCATATTTGGGCTACATACTATTTCTGTAATAGTCTTAGTCCTATTCCCATTATTGGGCGAGTCAATATTCCATAACAATAAATTACACAATCTTCGAGAAAGTGAATTTGTCAAACTTTGATTTTTGTAAACATTCATGTCAAGATTATTATTTATGTCAATTAAATGTATATTTTCCCGGAGCGAAGAAAAATTATACAGATCACAATTCAATTTGTATAGGAATTGATTGTAGTTATCAGAATATTTCCGGTGGTATGGCAAAGAGCAAATAATTAGTCTCGATGTCTTGCTTAAGGCATCTAATGAGCTTAGACATTGCAAAAAATCCTTGCGCTTAACAATGGTTTTTTCACCGACTATTAAAACATAGGTATTTTCTGGTGCCGACTGAGCTGCCATACATAATGATTTCACAATATGTGTCAAATGATAACCAGGTGTGCAATGATTGTAAATTTTCTTCGATGTGCCATTTTGAAGACGTGCGCCTAGTCCGACTCCACAATTGTCGGAAAAAATGTGGATATATTTCCCTTCCAGCTTGGCTACTTCCCTCAATGTTTGCACTGATTTTGTATCTGCATCCAAATTTCCGGAAATTTTCTTCCCCTTTTC
Source organism: Alcis repandata (assembly GCA_949125135.1). Lineage (NCBI taxonomy): Eukaryota > Metazoa > Arthropoda > Insecta > Lepidoptera > Geometridae > Alcis > Alcis repandata. The sequence goes on along the minus strand of OX421233.1, from coordinate 11,064,101 downwards.
CTCGTTATTTTCAGTAACTGCTACCATGTCATTTTCTTCTTCTATTCTGTTGTCAATAATTTTCCCAATGGTATGTAATTTCCCTTCAATAAAATTTAGTGTGTTTAAAGAATTATCCTTTTTGTGTAAGTCAGTCCTGAAAAGTTCTAGAGTCTCTAATAATTTTTCATTTAACTGTTGTTGGGACTCAATTGTCGCGTTTCTTTTTTGTAATTCGTATATAAGTAGCGTGTTTTCTTGAGACAGCAGTTCGCTATTTAGTTTAGTTAAAAGATTTTGGTTTTCGGCAAGAGTAGTACAATCTTCGTTAGAAAATTTCGTTTGTTCTAGTTTGCACAGTTCTTCTTTTAAATACTTTATTTTCTTATTAAGCTTTGATATTACTTTCATTAGTCTGTTTATTGACTTATTTTTACCATGTGTACGGAATTTAATTTTGCAGTGTTTATTTTTTACTTTACTCGATTTCATAAGGTTTTCAGCAGATTGTACTAATAGGGTACTATATCTATTTTGTAGTGTGTTGTATTGGTCTTTCATATCAGCAAGTTCTTTTTTCAATGGGTTCATACTTTTCATTAATTCGGATTCGTATTCATTGTTGATACCAACTAATTCTTGGATTTTGTCTTCTAATGAATGAACGTCGGATAGTTGGTCATTTTTAAATGATTCATAGTCTGATAGTTTTTTCTTGAGTGTACTTATCTGCTTACACATATTTTCAAACTCATTAGAGTTATTTTCATGCTCTTCTGTTAATTGATCTATTAGTCGATCTTTTTCCTTTACATCTAATTTGAGGACATTAATAATTTTCTCGTATTCTTTGTTAGTTTGCTCTAAATCCCTATTTTCATGTTTGGGAAGAGATTGTATTTTTGCCGAGGCAGCCTTATTTTTTTATCGTTGTAGATATGCCAAGAATCTGATGATCAAGATAAATCAAGATCAAAAAAAGTTGTCAAAGAAAAGAAGAACAAACGTAAATAAAACTATAATCTTACAAAATATTATAATTTTTTTTCAAGAAAGTTCTTCAGAGAGTGAAGATGAAAAGCACCTTTGCGACGATGACGGTGATGACGAAATTAATGTTGATGACGAAAGTTTTAACAAATATGTTATTAAGTTTGCGAGGAATTTTGAAAAAATAACGAGTTGTGGTATCACTGCACCATCTGCGGACTGTGGGCTCATGCTATATGTTCAAGATGGAATTCGCCAGATGCATACATACTAATAATATATTACTATTTCTAATTTGTCTTACCTCTAATAATAATTATTACTTAATATTATATTATAATAATAAAAGTTGGTATGACATCGAAAAATTTCCTATGTTTGTTAAATTGGAAAAGGCTAATCTTCCGTACAAATCGGGGAAATTGAAGCAAATTTGTGCTTGTAGACTTTATTTTTATTATATGAGGTTAATTTCCTAATATTTATTTAATTAAAATGTATTTTACTTGTTACATTCCAAAAAACATGTTTGAGCGGCATTACCCATAGTCAGGGGTAATGCCGCTCAAACGTGTTTTTTTTTAAATCTTTTTCTACTACTAGTAGGCCAAACATATATGCTTTTGCTGTAAAATTGTTGATCGCTGGATAATTGAAGACTACGAGTATGTTATGTACCTTAATTTTGACTTTAAATGAATAATTTAAAAAATACACCATGTTTTCCTTAGGTGAGCGCCATTCACCCTCCTTACCCTACATCCTTTATGTTTTCAGTGTGGACATACAGATGTGTTGACTGAAAGTACTCGCCGCTACTGTCTTGTCTATGAAGTAAGAAGTCGTTGGCTGGCGACAGGGAAAATGCCTAAGCTGTTTTGCGCTAAGGATATGGTCCCTTGTCAAAATACTCGCTGTAATAATTTCCGATAAGAAGTCGGTGATAAAACTATGAGTTTATTTTACAGTTTTTTCGGGTAAACAAAATAAAACAAGAGATAAATTGTGTTAGGTCTGGCTTATAACATTTATTTGTATTAATACAAGAAAATAGGTATCTACGTTGCTTGGTCAGTATTTAGATAAAAATGTTAGATCTTTATTGTTTGACCTTAAACAACAGTAGTCGGCCTGTTTGGCACAGCGGTAGTGTATCCGCCTTATAAGCCAGAGGTCCTGGGTTCGATTCCCGGCCGGGCAGATGTTTGAATGATGAATTTAAATATCTGTTCTGGGTCTGGGTGTTAGTTGTCCTTGTCTTTGTGTGTGTTCCGTGGCATCCCCGACACAGGATTTATTCCTAGCTATGAGTGTGAAACGTTTACGTTACGTTTACGTAACTAACAAGCGTTGAAAACTTATTTAAAAAATCTGAAACACAGGATTACACGGAAATATGAAAATAAGCTAAAAGTAATCTTTATAACAATTTCAAAGTTCATCAAACGTTACAAGTTAGAATAATTACTTGATTAAATTCATTCCGGTGTACGACCACCATTCTGTGTAACCCTGTTTACTTATAAGCGAGCTCATTACAGTTTTCTCTACCGGTCTCTAGTTTTTAGACCTAACTCTCGTCAAAGCTTTTTTTCCTTGATCCCACAAAGCTTCTAAGTTTCTAGGGCAGCTTTGATTAAAAAGGCAAGGGTGAAGCTTTGTTCTACCCATCGCATCGGTGGTAGACTTTTAATCTTGGAGTCGTGTGGCACATTGTGATTGTTCAAGCAGTATGAGCAAGAAAACAGATAAATACGAGTAGATGGTGAATTAATTTTTGCGAGAAAGTATACAGATATATTATGAAAAGTGAATGATTTTTGTACATTTATTTCTAGTATTTACGTAGTAGGTAATTGCGTAGATCGTTTGGTTTAGTATAGATAAAAAGTTTACTTTCTTTTCTGTATTAGATTATTTTGAGTTTTATTATTTCTGTAGGTAGCGTACAGTGAGATGAGTTGATTAGTGTAGTTTGTGGCCAAACTTAACTGTAAAAATAGCAGTCTATGTTTCTTTGCCACCCGTGTACAAACTGCTAAATCAATCTTGATAAAATTTGATAGAAGCGCAAGTACAACACCTAATGATACTTTTACCTAAAAATGACAGAAAATATTGAAAACTGTGATTAAAACTGCAAGTCGCATTTTGTTAAAAGCAAAAACTATTATTTGTACATTACAATCCTATTGAAGAGCTAGGAGTGTGAAACTTTTTTTTTTTGGTGCTACATTTTTTCATTCCGAAAAAGTATTAAAAAAATATAAATATCTTTTACACATTCCTCTTACTGTTGTCATCGTAACGAAGCAAACTACAGAATAATTTGCAGGACGCGTAGTTCGTAGTTCGTGGAGCTAGCTGTGCCACTACACTAATCAAAACGGTGCCAGATGAAATCTGCCGGAGAAACTGAAGAGAACAGAACATAAGTTCTGTAACAGAGAACAAACAGAAAGACAAAAATAAACTTTTTGTATGTTATTAAGACTAAGTGACAAGACGAGAAAATCACTCGCCTGAACGTCACGTTTGCCCATAACAGGACTGCGCCACCCAGAATTTGAACGATTTATTTATTAATTTTTATTTTTTGTCTTAGTGTATCCTACTGCCGTGCTAAGCGCAAAAGCGGTATCTCAGGAAAAGCTAGTTTCGAGAAAATTGAGGTTTTGTAAATAGTGTTTTGTTTTTACTTTACACATTGACTTTTTACTTAATAAATGGAATTTATACATTATATTGGTTACATTGTTTTTTCATATGGTAAAAATATCAAAAATGCTAGTGTATTACCCTTTTTCATGAGATACCGCCATCATGCTTAGTGTTTATAGAATTAAGAATTGAGTTACCGCTTTTTTGTTACCTCTTCTCATACATGCTTCCATACAAAACAAAATATTTTTTTTATGAAACAAAATTCTTATTATTTTAAAGAAAAATATTATTCAAACTATATTTTTTAAATCTTTTATTATACTTAATTACTATTACATAAGCAAATATCTAGAGAATAAACGTTTACTATGAACTCTTATTAGTTATAGGTAGGCAGTTCTGTCCAAAAGTACATTCCATTTTGTGGTATAATATTTTGAAGTGATTTCAAAATATTATATTTTTTGTCTTTGGAAATGCCATGTGGTGAAGTTCTCTTCTTTGGTGGCGGTAAAACTTGGGTTTTCAGGATTTTATTTCCAATTATGCACGCAGTAATAGGGTCTTTGTTGAATCCGGTTTTGTACGAGCACGTGAGATGGGGGCTGAGTCACCCTCGTCCGTGGGAAAGTACCTCTATTATAAAAACCCCACACGTGGTCCCTGGGTGGTGCTAATCGGGTGACATCACACTGGTGGTAGGCTTCGGCCGAGGCTAGTGACCACCCATCGGACAAAATCGTGCCGCCAAGCGGCCTAGCCGTGTTCCGGCACGTTGTCCGATGACGCCGTTTTGGGAAAACGGGTCGGAACAGTCGCGCCACTTCCGCAGGACCGTCTTGTCATACGCCGCTACAACGCATCGGGTATCTAGTTGTGGAGGGTAGCGGGATCCGAGGCACGGTGCACCGCTGGCCGACCGCAGGTAGTAGGGGGCCCAAGTAGTGAGCTAGCTACTCACAAAAGGCTGCCCCGCCAACTCGCGAAAAATCCCGGGATGCGCCATCGTGCCGGTTAGCGACCGGATGAAAGGGCCCGATGGACATCCTTGGGGGGGCTCGGGCGTCCCCGCGGTCTCCCAGCTAGTTCCCCGTGGATGCAGCGTCGTGGCGTGTGACTACTGGTCAGCTGAGTGGCTGCCTCCTTCCACTGCCGTTTTCCCACCGTAAACAAACACTCAAAACAATGACGATGAACAAAAGTAAAAGGGTTAAACAGCGGCTGCACGCCCTTTCGCTTAAAGTGCACCTCACTAACATACGAGGCCTGCACTCCAATCTCGTGCTAGTCCACCACCACCTGGAGACTGATAAACCATCGCTTTTGTTTATCACGGAGACGCAGATTGGGAGTCCGTCTGACGTGGCGTACTTGTTATACCCAGGGTATACCTTGGAGCACAATTTCAAGCCCCATGCTGGTGTGTGCTTGTACGCCCGGGACGACATCTGCTGTCGGCGTCTCCGTCATCTTGAAGACCCCAGATTTTCAGTGCTTTGGGTACTGATAGACACAGGTATAGAGAAAATTCTTTATGCCTGTGTCTATCGGTCGCACAGTGGAGACCAGGAGACAACCAGGCTTATGGACTATCTCGGTGAGGCGGCCGAAACGGCTCAACTAAAGTACCCCACAGCTCAATTAGTGTTACTGGGGGATTTCAATAGCCACCATAAGGAGTGGCTATACCCACACCAGGACACTAACCATGCCGGGTTAGAGACGCGAAAGCTTGCTTTAGCGTTAGATCTAACCCAGCTGGTTCAAGGAGCAACACGGGTACCTGACGTTGAGTCTCATACGCCTTATTGCTTGGACCTTCTGCTGACAACTGATCCGGACCGCTACTCGGTGTCGATCTCTTCCCCGTTAGGGAAGTCCGACCACTGTCTGGTGAAATCTGTATCTGTCTACTCCCCGCCTGATCCCAGCCCTAGAGGCAGTCGGCGGGTGTGGCGATACAGGTCAGCAGATTGGGATGAGATGCGAGCTTTTTTTGCGTCTTATCCTTGGCAGCCTGTGTGCTTCTCTTCGGACGACCCCTCAACCTGCGCGGATGCCGTAACTGATGTGTTGCGTTTGGCAATGGAGTATTTTATTCCATTTTCTGACGTACCATTAGCCGGCAAAGCTCGCCCATGGTTTGGCCCTCGCTGTGGTGCCGCTGAGGCGCGCAAACAGGAGACTTTCCTTGCCTGGGTTGATGCTCGACACCGCAAAGCGAGGGATATCCGTCAAAAGAAGAGAGCGTTTAACGCAGCTGCCAAGTCTTGCAAAAAGGTATTACAGAGGGCTCGCTTTGACCACATTAGCCGAATAGGGAACAAACTGGCTTCATACCCAGCGGGTAGTAAAGCGTTTTGGTCCCTAGCTAAATCGGTCGAAGCGAACTTCTGCCGCCCCTCACTACCTCCACTGCTGAAGCCTGATGGGACGCTGGCTCACACCGCTGAACAGAAGGCAAACTTGTTTGCTTCTCTGTTTGCGGAGGCTTCGCGTTTAGATGCTGGTAGCGCGACACCCCCTACTCCATCGAATAGCTCGATATTTATGTCTGAATTTCGCATTCGTCAAGTGGAGGTTCGCAAAGCGCTACGCGATCTCGATGTGAACAAAGCCAGCGGTCCAGACGGTATTCCAGCCATAGTACTCAAGACGTGTGCGCCTGAGTTGTCTCCTGTGCTGACACGCCTCTTTCGTCACTCTCTTGAGGCTGGTAAAGTGCCGAAGTCGTGGAAGCTTGCTAACGTGCAACCTGTGCCTAAAAAAGGTAGTCGTGCCGACCCTGCCAACTACAGGCCTATCTCGGTCACGTCTATACTTTGTAAAACTATGGAACGTGTCCTTAATAACAGGCTCCTGGCGTACCTAGAAGCAAATGACCTTCTCAGTGACCGACAATACGGATTCCGCCGAAACCGGTCCACTGGTGATCTTCTAGCGTACGCCACGTACATCTGGAGTGAAGTCATCGAGAAGCATGGAGAGGCGCTAGCCGTTTCCTTAGATATCTCGAAGGCTTTCGACAGGGTTTGGCACGACGGCCTTATAAGTAAGCTTTCTTCGTATGGCTTGGCCACTGGTCTTGTTGCGTGGATTTCGGACTTCTTGCGGGATCGATCGATTCGAGTAGTCATTGATGGCTGCTCGTCCGATCGCATGGATATTAATGCCGGTGTTCCCCAGGGGTCGGTGCTCTCTGCGACACTTTTCCTGCTGCACATTAACGATCTGCTAAAGCCCGGTATTTTTGGGTATGCAGATGACAGCACTGTTGTAGAGAGCTACATTTCTAACGCACGGTCCAGTGGTCCTCAAATCCAGACTCTGAGAGAGGCCATGGTCGAGCGCATGAACTTGTCCCTTAAGGCTGTCTCAGATTGGGGTGATGCCAATCTGGTCAAGTTTAATGCGACTAAGACCCAGGCGTGTCTATTCTCCGCAAAGAGGAGCCCATTTCAACTGGCTCCTACTTTCCGTGATGTGTCCATTCCGACAGCTGACAACCTTGAGCTCTTGGGCGTTACTCTGACGTCGACCCTCAACTTTGGCTCCTATATTGAGTCCAAGGCTCAATTGGCTGCCAAGAAGCTGGGTATCCTTTCGAAGGTGAGGCGGTACTTTACGCCGGAGCAGTTGCTGTCACTATATAAAGCACAAGTTCGATCGTGCATGGAGTACTGTTCTCACCTTTGGGACGGATCAGCCAAATACCAGCTTGAGGCGTTGGAGTCTATTGAGAAACGTGCCAAAAAGCTCATAGGCAAAGACTCTCTTGTTCGGACTAAGCTCCAGAGTCTCGAGCATCGCCGCAAGGTTGGTAGTCTGTCGGTTTTCTATCGGATACATTTCGGGGAGTGTGCGTCAGACCTGCATGCCCTTATTCCCTCTAGCCCATTCTATTATCGGACCACAAAGGGCACAAAAAAGCGACATCGTTATATGGTAGATATACCAAAAACTCGTACGAAACGCTTTGATTCCACTTTTATTGTGCGCACTGCCAGAGTGTGGAATACTTTGCCCGAGTGGGTGTTTCCCGATAGATATAATCTGGGTGTCTTCAAGTCGCGAGTGAATCGGTTCCTTCTAGGCAAGCGTGCTCCATCGTAGACCACATCGTTGCTTAACATCAGGTGAGATGGTGGTCAAACGCAAGCCTATAATTGAATAAAAAAAAAAAAAAAAAAAAAAAAAAAAGATCAAAACTGCCTCTATTGATTTCTACTTGGACCATTTCACTAATATATGGACGTGGGTTAATTCGTGAAAGTTTACTTATACTGTGTCGTGTAATCTTCCCAATTATAAAACAACCCACAGTGATACTTTTTTTATCTCGGTGAAAAATAAAAAAATGGTAATAATATGCACTAACGATTTCAATTCAATTCGTCATACTTGCCGCTTATTGGCTTAGAAAAGTTGCAATGAATTACCGTCGTATTTTTTGAGTTCGGTATTGTGTTTTGGCGGTATTCAAATATACGGCTATTTGCCTACGTATTAATGACTTACCTCTTATTCTCTTAGTGATTTGAGGTAAAACTGAGATAGAGAAAACTTTGTTAAGGGTTTTTTTTAATGTTTTAAATAAGATATCGCTGTTTGGCTTAGTTCATTGGATGCGTATTTCTTTAAGCTATCCGATGCCATAAAAATCGACTTTACGATTATTTTTGAGATACCGCTTTTGCGCTTAGCACGGCAGCCTAGATAACGCAAAATGTATAATAGGTATGTTTAACGACCTTATAAAAAACAGAGGTCCCGGGTACGGTTCCCGGTTGAATGATGAATTTAAATAGGTATTATGTTCTGGTTCTGAATATTGTTAGTGGCCATTGTCTTTGTGTGTGTTCCCCGACACAAGATATCCTAGTAGAGAGCTATGTTTGTGAAACGTATGAAACGTATATAGGTAGTAAATAAAATTGGTTGTCTGCAAAGTTGTCTACGGTACGGTTGTCTGTCGACATAACAAAACTTTCATGAAATAATTCCATACTTTTTTCGCTCCGATTGTAACGTTACAATGAGCGTAACGGGACACTTTTTCGTGCGTGCAGCCGGCGTTCATCGATTTATTAGACGTTGTCACGTCAATAATTTTGTAATATGACAAAAGTCACAGACCCTGAAGTCTGTGGAAAGCTATATAATAAGTATGACAAAACCTATAGAATATGACAAAACCGTGATATTTACCTATAAATCTTCTTTTTAACACGCTTTTATTAGCTTCACCTGTATGTTTGTATGTTTGTATGTTTGTATGTTTGTATGTTTGTATGTTTGTATGTTTGTATGTAACCGACTCCTTTGAGCGCGTTTTTGACCCACTTTAAACGGTCAGATTTCTTTCAAACTTTGTAGATATATCGAGGACCGATGACAATACACTAAACAAATCGTGTTTTTTAGTTTTTTTAACTATTAATTTTTTTAACACGCTTTTTCTATAAAGTTTCTTTAACTTTTATACCGTTTAACTTACAAATGGTAGTTTCATCATTCGAGTCAGAGAACAGAGTGGCGCAGTGGAAGCGTGCTGGGCTCATAACCCAGAGGTCCCTGGATCGAAACCACGCGCTAGAAATCTTTTTGCTCAATATTTTTTGTTACACATCAATTTTATTTTATGAGGTCTGAGGATCGAAACCACGCGGCTACAAATCTTTTTGCTCAATATTTTTTGTTATGCATCAATTTTATTTTAAATTTGCTTGAGCAGACGGCCAAAATCGGATAACACCAACACATTTGTACATATTAAGGATGGTTAATAGTTAGCAAATCGAACTAAAAAGCGAAAAATAAATAATAGTTAAAAAAAACTAAAAAAACACGCTTTTTATAAAAAACCGAACTAAAAAAATAGAAAATAAAATTTTATAAATTTAAATTAAGAATAGGGTTGAAAATTTCAATAAATATAAATTAATAATAGTGTAAATAAATAAATATATGTATTTTATTTTTAAAAAAGCGTGGGGTGCTTTCTAAGATATTATCAAAATGCTAATCACTCTACTCATGTCTGTCAATACAAAATGTATCTACAAAATATATAATATCTACTTATTGACCCATGCACCCCACGCTTTTTAAAAATAAAATACATATATTTATTTATTTACACTATTATTAATTTATATTTATTGAAATTTTCAACCCTATTCTTAATTTAAATTTATAAAATTTTATTTTCTATTTTTTTAGTTCGGTTTTTTATAAAAAGCGTGTTTTTTTAGTTTTTTTTAACTATTATTATATCAAGAGGCCACATATGCTCAATCAATCATACTTAAGTGGCCCCGTGTAATAATAACAAACTGTGCCAGAAATATTATTTTCATAGTGTTCTTTCTATCCATTTTTTAAGCTCAAAATGGGGATTCTTTGTTGATTTTTTTGTAGTTCATCAGGCTAATACCATAAATTCGAAAGATTGTAAGAATGATCGGTTTATTCGTCCAGGAGCTACGATGCCACAGCCACACACGCACATCATCATCATCTTCATCGTCAGCCTGTATCGACCCACTGCTGGGTATAGGTCTCTCCCTTGCGCCATTCTTCCCTGTGTCGGGCCAATCTCATCCACGGATGACCCGCGATGGGTCTGATGTCGTCGACCCATCGGGCTGATGGTCTGCCAACGGAACGTTTGTCCGCAATCGGTAACCACTCCGTCAGGGCTCTACTCCACCTGCCATCACGACGCCTAGCCACGTGTCCTGCCCAGCGCCACTTTAATCGCATAATACGGTGTCCGACATCTGAGACTTTTGTCCTGCGTCGGATTTCCGTATTACGGACTTTATCTCTCAAGTTAATGCCTAACATGGCACGCTCCATTGCCCTTTGTGCGACTCTAATTTGGTGCACAGCCTCTTTAGTTAGCGTCCATGTTTCGGCACCGTAAGTCATTGAAACACACGCACACCCTTACACAAACACGTCAAACTTATAACACTAAGCCGTTTTTACGTCAGGGTGTTAAAAATATGCGAAAACAAAATTCAGATGCAACAAGCTACCGCAATTAACAATGTTTCATTATTTTAATAGACATTAAAACCCGAAACTCCGCAGCATCTGACCTAACTCCCAACCAAACTTTAGCCACTAAGTTATGGCTACGTATCGCATACGCGTCCATTCTTAAGCATACGGCAAGAAAATCGCTGTTACAGGGGCCTTTAATTAATCCAGCGAAGTAAGCATTCAAACTCTGTTGTAACTAAACGTGGACGTAGTTAGGACAGGGGCTTTAGTACTAAACGTTTTGAATTACGTAATAATATAATGTGGTAAATTCCATGTAACCGCACGAAGCGTGTCCATTCGTATTTTTTAATCCGAACAGCAGAGGTATGGAACTCACTACCCGCGTCTGTTTTTCTGACAAAAATACAACGGGTTTGTTCAAAAATAGAGTGAATAGGTTTTTCCTTTAAGAAAGCGTGCTACATCTTCTATTCCATCTTCGCTTCCAATCATGTGATATTGTGTGAAATTGTTTTTTTATTCTGTCATAGGCATGCGCCTTGACCACTATCATCCTAAGCAACGGAGCACGCTTGCCTTGAAGAAACCGTTTAATTCGCGACTTGAAGACACTCAAATTATATCCATCAGGGATATATATTCCTTTGTGCCTATACGCACAAAGTGCATTTCAACATTTTTGAAGTTATAAAATCACTGAATAAAATTATGAAAAATCGTATTCGGTCTAGCTGATCATAATAATATCACGAAGCTTCAACAAACAAAAACGTTTTGGTTCAAACAAGTTTCAATACCTAAACATGGGACTATGTTTTGCTATTTTTAAGTATGAAAACTTGTTCGGATGCCATGAAACCGAAGTATAATTTTAAGCCTTCGTCGGTCACGTCAACCCCTTTGAAATAATTCCCTCGCTCCGCCCCCAAACCTAAGCGCAACTTAGTCTTATAACTTTGTTACGAAGTTACAAGTTTCCACTTGAGGGCAGAGTGTGATTTACAATCTTAACAGAATCAAGATACCTGCCAGTGAGGAGCTTTCTGTTACGAAGTTGTGCCAATTTTCTTTAGAAATTGATACCTTTGTTGGGAGAGAATTAACTGGCATTTGGAGTCATTCTCCTAATTGGTTCAGTAAATTAGTGCTTTATTAGTAGTCCCTAGTTATAAATAATTAATCAATGGCCTTTGATACTCAGTATGGTTTTTGAATTGATAAAACATTTTACTGAGTACCTACGTATTTGTGCTCCTCAATTTCACAGAATCACTGCATTTGGTAAAAATGGACTGGTATTAATTGATTACCTTGATTTTTTTTATTATAATTAAATACAGGAATACTCACGTAAAAATTAAGTCGTCGTCGTTTTTTTTTTTTTTTTATGTAATTGAGTGACGAGACGAGCAAATCGCTCGCCTGATGTAAAAAGTAAACGTCACGTTTGCCCATAACAGGTCTGCGCCACCCAGAATTTTGAATTCGCAGAATTCAAGACGCTGCGCGGCACAGCACTGCGCTCGTCACCCTGAGATATAAGTTGTTTAATCTCCCATTTGCCCTGTAATTTCACTGGAAACAATGCCCTTCCAACCGGAACACAGTAATGTGTGCACATTACCTACTGCTTGGCGGTGGAATAACTGGCAAAGGTGTGGTACTTCCCCAGGCGGGCTCTGCAAAAGAGCCCTACCACTACAACTGATGCGAAAAACCTAATTTATTTTCGTGAATTTGCGCTCAATAAAACTTTCTGGATTCAGTCCTACTATTCCAGGCTGACTGTAAACCCACAATGTTATTTCTGTCTTATATTACTCGTACACTGAGAAAAATGTGTATCGAAATTCCGCTAAAAGAATGATGAATTTAGCTAAAGTACGGAGCATACTGTTATCACCAAAAAGTACGATGATTAGCACCAGTTTAGACGGTGACAACTATCATACACTGGTGATAATCATAATATTTTTTGGGTTAAATCAGCAAAAAAAAAAATTAAAAAACTAAAAAAAACGCTTTGTTTAGTGTATTGTCATCGGTCCTCGATATATCTGCAAAGTTTGAACGAAATCTGACCGTTTAAAGTGGGTCAAAAACGCGCCCAAAGGAGTCGGTTACAAACAAACATACAAACATACAGGTGAAGCTAATAAAAGCGTGTTAAAAAGCGTGTTAATAGTTTAGATCCAAAAACAAAATTCTGATTGTTCTGTCACTTTTTAGGTACCACGACGAAATACTTTAAGAAGCCAAAAAGCCAAAGTCCATCCCGCGTTTACTTGCATCATAAGCTACCCTTGACATTTCCCTATAAAGCCGACCCCATTGAATTTAATATTCCAAATCTCATCTGTGCGTGTCGTAAAACAAAAATAAAGATAACTGAAAGTGGATTCAAGAAAACAGTGATGAAAATTCAACTCGTAAAATGAATAGAGCGGCGGCTTTATGATATCGTAAAGCTTGCGGGACTCGTGACCACTTGACATTATTATAAACAGTACACGACTTCTTTGTACAGTCTTTTTTCTCGGACGAGAAACTCATGCTATACACGGGAAAGTGAAATCTTTTTTATTTATTTTTTTTTAATTTGAACTAATTTTTTATTACTGGCCAGTAACTTTTATGAAAAAAACGATTTAAATTAAATTAAAAGGAGTTGTTCGACTCTAGCTGTAATCTGTTAGCTGTGGTGACTGAGACATCTTTGCACGGTCGTTCAAACAAACTATTCTTTTTCGATTTTAACATTTCGATAATCTTAGCGTAAACCATTAGATTTTAAGATTTACAAGTGTCAGAGCATTACCTCCGAATTACGTTACCTATGGGTATACTACTATGGAGTTTCGGGGAATTAAGTATACACTAGAATCACAAACTCAATCGGTTTTATGGAAGCTACCACAATTTCAATAATATCACAGCACTTCACTATTCACAATCAAAATCAGAGGACAGACGGCTTTCCAATCTTCCATCTTTTATATCGCCTCCGTATTATCACCGGCACCGCCATCTTGCCGATTACCTCACGACTCCCTAGTTGTGAGGGTGACACACCATCCGCCAGCCAGCCTCAGTAGTGCCACCATTACCTAAGAAGTGAGGGTTGCCATGCTAACACAAGATCGGTTTATAAAATAAAATTAAACGAAACAAGTTACCTTAAATAGAAAATAGTTTAAAAGTTATACAAATGTGATTAAAAAATAGACCATTTTCAAACACAAGAATATTAAAACCGACTTCAAAAGACCGACTATTGAGTTATTCATCTATTTGTCGCGCACGTACTTAGTGCAAATTTAAGACTTATATAGTTTTCTCATGGATACCATTATCAGAACTGGACTAAATTGAAATGGGACCAAATGGGAAGCGTCAGCTTTCTAATAAAAAAAGAATCATCAAAATCGATTCACCCAGTCAAAAGTTATGAGGTAACAAACATAAAAAAAAAACATAGAGTCGAATTGATAACCTCCTCCTTTTTTGAAGTCGGTTAAAAAATAGTAAACCAAAATTGATTTATCGTGTCATATGCGCAGGTGATATTCTGTAGTGCACAATGTCAAACATCATTATTCGGCTCACGTCAGAAATAGCACTTTGTCTATGATTAATCACTACGTAGATACGAGTACAGTGATACGAGACACTGTTACTGTATAAATCTTCGTGATAAGTCAATGACGCGTCATAATTAACACCAGGCGATCAGATTAGCTTCTCACTTCTTTTCTTCTTTCTAGCTCTCATCTTGTCACTCAAAATAACAGTGGTTGCATAACTACATTATGATTATGACGTATCTAAATATTCCGATATTTAGTAGCTCTTAGAGTTCACCTAGTACTAGAAATTGGTTCGGATAATTGAATTCTGAGCTCGGTATTTTATGTTTAGGTATTGATTCTGTCTGGAGCACTGATTTAGGACTTATCTTGTTAGGCGTGCTATAGGATTCAAAGGTACAAGAGAAGTAATTTGGTTAATGTAGTAAATGGGAGTGTAATTGGTGTAGCTTTTGAATTCATTGTTAAAATTTAAGACCTTACTTCGAAGCGATGTTTAACAGTTGCTAAGATTGACAAATATCATTTAACTTACTACATAATTTTACGAAAACCTTACTAACCCCCGAAGCAAAAACGACGGGAAATTATAAGTTTGACGTGTCTCTGTGTGTCTGTGTCTATCTGTGGCATCGTATCTCCCGACGGATGAACCGATTTTGATTTTGTTTCTTTTATAACCGACTTCAAAAAAGGAGGAGGTTATCAATTTGTCTGTATGTTTTTTTTTATTTTATTTTTTTATGTTTGTTACCTCATAACTTTTGACTGGGTGAATCGATTTTGATGATTATTTTTTTATTAGAAAGCTGACGCTTCCCATTTGGTCCCATTTCAATTTAGTCCAGTTCTTATAATGGTATCCATGAGAAAACCATATAAGTCTTAAATTTGCATTAAGTACGTGCGCGACAAATAGATGAATAACTCAATAGTCGGTCTTTTTCGGTTTTGTTTTTTGTTTTGTAAAAATAATGTTCTTGTTTGAAAGGTGAATTAGTCGGATGTGTTCTTAGCTATGTTTGGAAATAGGATCAGCCATTTCAACGTTGGAGTTTCATCATCACCGTTTTTTATCACGCAGGTGAAACGGCTTTACTTAACTAGTTTCATTACATATAAAAACGAAATAGTAGTCATTCAAGTTTAATTTTATCAAAATCGGTTTCCAGCCACAACTTTATATCCAGACTGTATACAGCCAATCCCCAACAACAAGATATCCACAGAAACTGAAACGTAAACACAATATCCTAGACAACAATTCCAAATATTAAAGGAAACAAGCAATTCGAATACGAAGGTAATATTGGAAGTATCGCTGGCAAACATCGCCGAATCTGTTTAAACAAAGGCTTTGGGACTCAATAATATGTAGATCGTAGGAACGAATTTAAATAGAGAAGTATGTACTAGTCCTATTTTGGTGAGCGTAAACAAATTCAATATGCATTTATTCGAAACTCGCTTCGGTCCATTTGAATAACTTTAGAGGATTTTGTGACTGCTCGGTACCTTTTCCTGGAATTTAGACCTATGTCACAGAATAATTGATAGTGCTAGGCTGTGTTATGTGGAAGTTAACTTCCAGGTTCGCTTGTTGGTAAAGCTTTTTCCGTTCTCAGATAAGATTCGAGAGAAAAATGGAGCGCTGCGTTAGGTTATTGGGTTCCCAACCAGTAACACCAACCGAGTCGAACTATTGTTACTCGATGTGGGTGAAGCCCCGAACTCCTCTATTTTGCGTGTACATATACAAGCTGTTTAGTACTGCAATTAGTAGTATTGGTAGTCGACCAACTGTCTTACCTTTTTTAATTCTATGATAGGCTCAGTTCGGCCGCCATCTTGCTTATTGCGGTCTACGATGGCTGCACCCAAATCTAACGCGGTGCTCCATCTTTCTCCTTGAGTTTATCCTTAAGTCCCTGTTAGACAAGTTATGTAAGGCTGGAGGTAAGTTAAGTAAGCTAGGGAACTTTTCTCGTTCGTTTAGTTTGGAAGGCTTTAAGTATTTGTTTTTGGTCTAAAGCTCTAAAATTCTTTAGACAGTGAGTTATTCACCTAGATACAAAACAATAGCATTATATTATTTTATGTATTTATAAAACAAACGAAAATACAAACACAGTAACCATTACAGATGTACTTTGTACAAATAGCGATTTTGTCGCTAAAATATAATCTTTTTCAGACAAGACAGAGATGTGAAACATTGTTTATTTCATACTTACATAGGTACTTAAAAAATTAAGATTCTTCTTTTTCAACTAGTTCAAGAATATACACAAATCTTGAGACACAAAAAAAAACCAACATCATTGCGCTCAATACAATATTGGTCTAAAAACTCTGACACCAGGGCTAACCCACTCGACCTAATATGAACTTAGGTGTAAAAACTTTATTAACACAAAGACAATTAAATGTCCCTTATGTGATAACACAGATTTACAATTATAGTGTTCGTCGTCGCACTTCAAACACACATAATTATTACCCATTTCAGAGATTTTTGACACTGAGAAAAATGGCCATCTAAATTCCGCTAATAGAATGATGAATTCACTTAAAGTACGGAGCTTACTGAAATACCGATATTACCAAAAAGTACGAAGATTAACACCAGTTTATGGTAGTTGTCACCGTAAAAACTGGTGCTAATCATCGTGTTTTTTAGTGATATCAGTATGCTCCGTATTTGAGGTGAATTCGTCATTCTTTTAGCGGAATTCAGATGGCCATTTTTCTTAGTAAACTTACAAGTTACTTAATAAAATAGCTCAACGAATCACACCCTCGACCGCGACAGTAAATCACTCGCTAACAGCACGCCGCTAATTGCTGCACCTCCAATACACTAACCACTACGCGCCGCTGAAAATATCCTGAAGATTAAACCGAGACGTCCGCTGATTGCTTCCGAGATTGCTGATTGGAAAGGCCGGGATTTATTTGCTTTAGTACTCGCTTTTGTTTTGTTTCCACTATAAGACGTTTCGTTCTCGGACGTTGTCACATATGAGCGTTTTGAAGTGATTGTTTTTATTTACGAAATGTCGTAATAGTAGTTTATGCAACTGTCATATAATGAAGGGTATTAAAACACGAGTGTGTTTATGAAACGAGCGCAGCGAGTTTCATAATAGTAACGAGTGTTTTAATACCTGTGTTATATGCAGTTGCATACACTACTTTATCTACACTAATGCTGTTACATTCTACTTATGTTTACAACATTTTTTAAATATAAAATATTTTATCTTCACTAATAAAAACGTGTATTGTCACAGTGAACTTGGCGCGCAGGGCGGCCAATCAGGAGCGAGCGCGCACTTGGCGCCGCTGCGCGCGCAGGGCGGCCAATCAGGAGCGAGCGCGCGATGTTATAATGAGATTTTACGATATCGATGTGGATATTATAACATCATGTGAAATTGCTTAAATGTTGTCTGTGCTATAACAGTAGTCATTATAATTCAAGTATTGGAAACATAAGTAGAATGTAACAGCATTAGTGTAGATAAAGTGAATTAAGCTATTAGAAAAACTGAGTAGTTGTACTCATACTCGTATGTAATAACCAGGTTAGGTACACTTTAAAACGCACTTTTGAAAAATGTACTATAGTAATATTGGTAGTAAGTGCACTGCGGTTTTATTGTTATTGTCCAGTTGTTCCGTATGAAATAAATTGCAGTTCTTTATCCGTTTTCCAAGTTTAACGGTAGAGACCATTTTTGTTAAATTTTATCAAAAGAACTACGGAGATACAAAGATACTTAAACCCTTAAATTAGTAGTGAAAAAGTGGTGTTAGCGAGTTCAGTAGTAAGTACTTACTCTAAGTGCAGTAAGTACATGAAAAATGTCGCTAAATTCTCTTGACTTCACTAAAAGATTCAGGATTTTAATATTTATTTAAACCTTATGTAAACTGGATAGTCATCCCGGATTTTACCTTACAACAAAGCCCAAATAATAAAATAATAGTACCCGTAAACAAAAACCTATTTTCAGGACCAAAACCATCCATTTTCAGAGCTAGTTTTAGACAGTTCTCAACTACTTAACAATGGCGTTGATTACACAAAGCCTAAAGTACCGAAACAAACTGTAGTTTCGTTTGCGGAGCCGAAGTTGACGACAGTTGATGCAACTTTTTGGTCTGACCGTTGGGTGTGGAAATGCACGCGAAAATGCAAATCCTTCAAACTAGCTGTTGTGAGCCTTACTTATAAACACTGGTAAAAGTTGAGTGAAGTTAGGTTGTACTTCGCAGTGTGCACGTATTTTTTGTATCGCGCACAAGTTAAATAATATTCATTATTTATGGAACGTTAATAAGTTAGGCTGATAATAAGAATATAGGTAATATAATAGTTCGTGTATGAAAACAAGTTGGTAAATTATTTTGGTTTTATTTTTTTCATTTACTTGGTTTTATCCGAAGTAACTGTAATAATACATTCGTACAGCTTGTTATCGATTTGGAATAGAGATTAGACATTACTTAAAACCTTTATTAACACATAATTATTATGCTACTTTTCATTATAATCACCATTATCATGTCGTATATCTTTCATTCAACACTAGGCTGTTAAGTGGTAGGTGCTCTTTGTGGACACAAATGTAAAAATAAATTTGAATCCACGAAGAGCACCTGCCAAAAAACTGGATAGGTGCTTTTCGTGGACTAGGCTGGGTGCTCTTCGCGCAGGTGCTATTCGGACGGGTCCTCTAGGTGGACTACTTAAGAAAAAGACGAGAGTCAAAAATGCCACCCTTGAGTCACTTGCTTGTTGACTTCACACTAATTTCTTGCATAAAATACTCTGAACTTAATTTTCCAGCGCACAAACAAAGCCGAGACCATACAATTTAATAAATCTTAAATACCTACGTAAAAGGCTAACAAAAACCTTCAAAAGATCCATTCAGGGCTGAATCTTCAAAAGCGGCTATTCACGGGCTGAATTTTTCTCCCAGTCCGAACTCCCGGACCTAATTGTGCCAACATTTGCTTCCGTAATCACGTACAATGAACGAAAGACTATAAATAAGGGAGCATCCGGCTTCGCACAGATTAATTTGTAGTTACTACGTGGAAACTTGTATCTCAATGTAGAGAGGTTCTGTGGAAAGATTCTGTGAACTGAAAAAGGTTTGTTTACTGTAAATCAATTCAATTGATTGATCGATTGCAAGTAAGTTTTGTAAAGACCGAGTCGTTAGCTCCGTCACAGATTTTAGGCCGCCTGAAAGGTCTCCGAAATGACTTAACAGTTGTGGTAGCAGAACAAACAACTGGAGCCTACAATTTAACATGCCATCCATACCACGGTAGTGTTTAATTGTAATTGGTACTCGCACTTACCCATCCGAAGACTGACCGTGTCGGTCATTGCTCAACCTTTTTGATTTTTGGCAACACCATCGAGCTACGCTACGAGCGCTACGTGGTTCTTTGTTATTCTTGGTGACATTTTGTACCTATTCGATTATTACCTTTTTAATTTTGAAAAGGAACACCGACTAATATGTGCCTTTTTTACAGAAAATTCGAAGCTTAAATACTTACATAAGGCAGCGAAAACCTGGTGCCTCAACAAGTCCTGACAATAATAATTGTTACAGCCCCTATAAATTATACAGGCTGATTATTTCTACCGTTAGTGGACCGAAAGAAAGAATGGGTCCCAAATTGCGTAAGTAAATAATATAGAGAAAACGAAATGAGTGCGTGAAAACGAATAAAAGAATATTGTAGCGTTATTTTTGTTATTACTCTTGTATTGAACGTTCAGGAATTACTTAGATATTGAGGATACGAAAATACAGATTGATCTAATAAATAAATATGTCGATTGCTCGAGACTAAGTGCTATTAATGTTTATTTGCGATTTCTGATTATTCCTACATTGTTCACGGAAACACGAAAACATTTTAGAATACTTTTTTGATAGTTACTCGCGTACTAATGTCATATTTTAAAAACTAGTGAAGTTTGTTAGTTTTAGTTTCATTACTTTTAATTTTAAGTAGGTAATTGAAAAAGGAATATTTTTATTGCATTGTCGTCGGAGTTATTAAGTTGCAAGATTCCACTAGAACAAATAAAGTTACATAGTTAGTTATATACATCGGAATTTAAATGAAACCTTTTTTTAAAGAAACAAGTTTGTTGCTCGTATAACGTCAAAAACTACATTTCAGGAAGAAACCTACAACCGCGGAAACTTTGATGATTTATTTACACAGGTTGGTTTGACCCTGACACGCAAAAAAGGTCCGTCCGTCACGTGAGTGCAAAGTTTTTTTATGTCTAGGGATGTTTACGACACTTCCCATTTGAATAACATTGAATAAATGTTTAGTTTACATCCCAAAACCTAGTGTTATTTTTACTCAGCGAAATAAAATTGAACCGTACTTTTGTGTAATTTTATTTCGTGGCGCTGTGCGGTTTCATTTGTGGGGATCGAAGTTAGTAACTAATTCTTAAAATGAAAGCACCTTACCTATCTTTATATACGTAAGTATTCTTTAGTATAGAAGATGACTCAAAAGGCATATTTAAAATAGGCCAAGTTGTATGAAAAATAATTCCAAAATAAAAAAACTCATCTGTTTTTCATTAACGATGTATTTTTAATGTATTGTAAATTAGTTAAGCACAAAAAACATAAAAACTTACTTACTCATTTTTTAAATTAACTAGTACTATTCCACCAATGAGAGAACAAAAAAGGATTTATTCAGCCATTAATGTCCTAATGTATTTTATTGCGACAGCTATAGGTACTATTACTTTGTTTTCTATTTTTATCTTAATTTTTCGAAGATTTTATGTTGTTCTTAAAATTAATTACGTTTGCGATAGGAATACATTATTTTCATTTCAGTTATCAAAGATAACAGTACAGTATTGCTGCAAGATATCTTAATTAAAATCTGTTGGCTTGTATTTGCTTCATTTCGGAATTCAAAATCAGACATTTACTGAGATTACCAATGGAGTTCAGAAAATATTTGTTGAATTCAATTTGTCGAATTTATATGAACGTTGTTAATTAATTAGATGTGCCCGTGGTTTTACCCGCTATCCTACAGAAATCATTAAATTTTCCGGGATTAAAAGTAAAACCTATGTTAGTCACTTAAAAAAAATAGGCTCCCACTTTGTAAATAATGTGCAAATCAGAAAAACCATTGAAGCATAAAAAAACATCACCATCAAAAATAACCAAAAAAATTACACATCCAGCTGCAGCTACAATGAACGCAAAATTCAAATCTAAAACCAACTACTGACGGCTTTAAAAATACCCCACAAACTTAAAACAGTCGCAGCCACAGCCATAATATAAGCAGTTTAGTTGTTCCGAACCCGACAGTATAATAAGGTCGGTGTACGGTACGGTCATTTCGCTACACTCGCCACAAAATATAGAGAGTGCAGAAGTAAAACTTATGCATAAATTTGTACTACTAACGCACACATAGACGTCGCTCACGGACACAAGTGTCGTATCAATCGGCTGCGTGAGCGAGAATGAGCCCGTTTGTTCTTTGATTGGCCGATTGGTTGTTCTAGATGCGTCCGTGAGATTAGACATTGTCTCGACTGCCCTTACGAACACCATCGAAACTGCAAATGGAATTTTTACAGGAGAGCAATTTAAAGTCAAAATTTGGCTTAAATTACTAAGTTAAAATGTGTAATTTCAATTTTACTTGGTATACACATTTTATTACACATGCAATTTCGTTTTTAATTTTTTTAGAATTATGTATATGTTTTTATAAAAGTATATAAAATAGGTATTCTTGTAATTGGTACAATGAAAAAAGAGCGTGATTTTGCAGTTTTAATAGCATTCGTAGCAGCAGTTGATCTATGTGTGCGATGATCGAACATGCTTACTATGAAGCTTGGCTTCTGTATTCTTGTTATTTTGTAACTCTGCCGTGCCGTTGCTGTCCGTACCCTAACGTTTGTCCGGACTTTCTAGTGCAGATGTTTATGCAACTGTACTTACGGATGAATAATTCCAACAAAATGCCGGTTTATGTTAATAATTTGGATCTGAGCCGGTGGATGCCGGATTTGTCGTAGATGTAGGTAGGAGAAGCGACTTTTTGATTTGGCAGTCGGCCGTGCTTTCAAAAGTGTGCATTGAGTTTCTAAGATTATTATCTAATGCATTTGATTTTTTTAGTTTTAACTTCTATTATTATTCTGGATAACTGAAATTTATGCAAATGAAATGTTTTGGATGCTTCATTTTATTAATAACAAAGATAAGATACCTACATTCATTTTAATTTAAAAAAAAACTTCTCAGTTCAGTTATTCGGTTCATAATATTCCGAGCAATTTTTGTTTGTAATATGAATCTGGCATAAGAGCAAACGACGCGCAAAAAAACCTATAATCCTAAGTAAGTTGAAAATAATTTAATTATTTATTTAAGTATTTTATTTATTTCTGTATATTTTTAAACAATAATTGATTTAAAACCCAATCGGGTTTGTCTTGGCAATAGGTTCTCATAATAATGTACCTACAGTTATTGGGCCAAAGTGTGAATTATTTGATAGATCTAAAATAACTAAAAATACATCTGTCTTTATCATTCCAATGTATTCGACAGAGACGTCAATAGTTTTAGAAAATTTAGAGCTGTCATAAAAAGCCTTCATAAACTTGGGCCCATTAGATAATCTTTTTAATACAAATACAAACAAATACATATTCCAATAATAGGCACTACGTGCGGGCTACAAAAAAGTCGTAATGATGACATGCAAGATCCATTCAGCTCTCCAAGTACTTATCTAGCTTGCCTACATCGCTGTTGACAGTAGAACAATGGAGGAAGTTAGAAACTGATGGTAATCTAGTCTAATACAGCTACTATAAACTCGGAAAGTCGTTTCGTTTCGAGGAAAAACTGTTTGGAACGGTGAGTGCAATTTTTGGTCTATTCCGATTTATAGTTTATAGTTTGTTAATACTTTTTGTGAGGATTTGAGCTGTTTTAAGAGTTTACAAAGTTTTCTTTTATGTCTGGGTTTTAGAGTTGTTTTTTATGTGTTTTGCAGATAGTTGACGTTTATTGCCTGAACATTTAGTTGAAAAATAACGGTGTATCTTTTTAGTTTACTATCTAGGTATACCTACATTAAAATAACGCGTGAATCATTACTGAATCTACTTTTAAGTATAAGTAGCGGTATAAGTAAATATTTATGTTTTAAATGATTTGTTCTAAAACCAGTCGATATATTTTTTGTTACCTCTCTTAAAGAAGACTTTTGATATGTATTTGTGAATAAATTCTAGAAGCTAGAATTTATTCACAAATATTATTACCTAGAACTACATTAAACCATATTCGCGTGAAGGTAAAGATTATTTTTCTTCATTATCATTATCACTGCCTTGTTTATTCCACTGGAAAACAAAAGACATCTCACTATGCCATCTTCATTAAAGGTGCATTTTTTTATTTTTCATACAAAAACAGTAATAAAGAGAATTTCAATTCACCTCTACTGTCCGTCCTGAGGTGTCACAAATTAGGCCAGCCGCACATTCACCGTGACAAGACAGGACGTGAGCGCGCCGCAGACCGCGGCCACGTGTGCAAGGAGCCTAACGCACCGCAATGTATGCAGATTAGGGTGCCGTTGTGAATTCTATTGAAGAGCTAATGTTAAATGTTACTGAAACTTGTGAAATGTGTGACTGACGTGTGTTTACGACTTCGTGTGGTCGTGTTTTAGGATAGCAAAAATGATAAGCAATAGCTGGTATTTCAGGCATTTCGACATTGGGTATTTCGAAAGGGCAAAGAGCTGTTAACAGAGCCGTAAAAGGTCATCAAAGTATCTGAAACGTCTCTAGTGTTACAAGTATAGGCGACGGTGATCGCTTACTATCCTCCAGCTTCAAACGGGCTCGGTTGCTTGTTTCTCACCTATGGCATAAAAAGCCGTCATATAAAACCATATCAAATAAAGTAAAACAACCAACCAACTAAAAACCAAATTACCGACTTGCTATATGTTTTAGCCCCAATAAAATTGGTACCTAGGCGTTTTTTGTTTTAAATTTCATTCAGTTTATAAAATTAAACCTATAATGGACCACTACGGCAATTAAAACGACTCGCTCTTTAAAAAAACTAGTTTCTTTTAAACAGTTATTCTTCACTTTTATTGTTATTTTGTTTTTTATTACTTGATCATAAAATGAAATACACAAAAAATAAATCACAAACATAGTAAAATTTATAACAAAAAGTCACAAAAGGCGGTCTTATCCCTAAGAGCGATCACTTGCAGACAACCTTGCAATCAGTATTGTATTAAACCTTAATGGATAAATGAACCTAAAGTATAACATTAATTAACTTGCTAATAAAACATCTTCCCCGTATTTGTTCACAATTTCCTCACTAAATACTTTTGCTGAGTTCGTAGACTCCCGACAAAGATAAATGGGAAGAAGGTTTTGCATCAAGATAGTGTAATAAACTTCTGTCCATGATGCTCCCAACTTGGAACTGTTTTTCAGAGTTCAGGTGAAATTCTTTGAATTCTCCTTCGCGTTTTTTGCGCTGCGACAGCGATTTTCAGTAAAATGTTTTGAAGTAAATTCTTTGAATATATTTTTAATAATGGTATAAGCGAGGGAAGTGTTTCGAGAAAAATCGTTAATTTTAGAATTATTCCAGTAATTTTATTTTTTTGTTTTGAAACAAGGAGTTTTGGAATTTGACCTTAGAGATAAATATGAAAGATGGAATTTGACCTTAAAAATAAATATAATCGTATAGGCTAGCTGCAACCTGCGCTGTTGATGATGATGATGAAAAATAGCCTATGTTCTTATCTGTACCCCTGACCACATGTATGCATCAAAATAAACAGTTAAGTAGAAACAAACAAACAAAAACACTAAATTTCGCATTTATATTATTAGATAGGATGATGATCTGAGCCAAAACCATTTAATATTTATCTATGAATAATATTTTGTATTCATTATTTTGTGTTATTTATTTATTTTGCATTATTTTGTCTCATTATTAGGTGTTGTTCATACACAACACCCTTGGGTGTTGTGTATGAACTGTAATGAATACAAAATATTATTCTTCTTTTGACTTGTAATATGTAATGTAAAACAATGGCATAAATTGTTTTAGGTTTAACATTTTTTTGTTTAAAATACAAATTTCATCTCTAGAGAATTAAAAACCTATTTTCGGTTGGTAATTAATTCACCTAAAACAACTTCAAAACTCATGCATTAGTTAGAAGACTAGAATCGTATGGCTCAGAACAACAGGCGCAGCGAAATGCGAAATTGCTCTCTGAGATTATTCCCTACAGATACCGCACTCTCTTAAGTCTTAGCCTTGTCTTGTTCCGAACAAAATATATTTCGTAACATAGGTCAAAATAATACTTTTCTATTCTCCCGATGAATGTCACCATAATATATGTGATCGAAACTAGTCGAGATAGCCGACTTAATAGTACGTGAGTATTTCCGTGTTAAATATAACCAAAACACTTACATACTTTCATTTCTTGTAGAATAACCTACACTTTGTCTTGGCCTAAAGAACGCTTTTGATCTCGGTCTTGCGCTGTCTGTTGACAATAGATAGTCGTTTTGGAATTCAGGTCAAAATTCACTGACATTAGGCGCTTTATCTTAGCCTCTGCAACCCGCTTTGTCTCGAAATTTCGTATGCGTTTCGCTCGAAACAAAGATCCTTCATTCGGTATCTATGGAGGGTCATCTGTGTCCTTAACAATACAATTACTTACAATACCTTTTCAGTCTACTAACTTGTAAACCTAACTTACAAGGACGTCAGCTAATTACACCTCGTACGAAACTACCAAGTACGTATATAAATTACAAGAAGACGCGTGCAAAAAACGTGTACTCGGATAATTACTAAAAGTTGGATCTAGCTCTCGTTAGCTTTAACAGCGTAATAGTGATAGTTGTTCTGTAATGGGTTGAATACACGTAACGAGTACAGTAAGTAGCGAGACAGTAAATGTGCACACTCGGCCGAGCAAACAAATCATGGTTCTAGTGACTGTCACGCCTCGTCAAAATGTTTACACAAACGGAGTACTCGGCCGAGAGCACTGTCTCGCCACTGTACTTGTTACGTGTATTTAACCCATAAAAGGCATCTAGTAAGACCAATTAGGTTAGGTGGGTCCTTGTCGAAATATTTTTCTAACTGGGATGATTATTTTTTATGTTTGGTCCTACAAAATATAACTACCACTCAAGGATGAAGAATTTGAAAATGCAATACTGTTATATATAATTCCATAAAATGATTATTTCTCCTCCGATTTATTTACTTGTAATTACTAATTATAAGTACTCTATATAATAAATAATAAGTAAAAACAATAAACGGATGATAAATGCATTATTACTTACAGGACAGAAGTACTGTAATATGTAAAAGAAGCCTTCCACAAACCAAACTTCAGTAGCAACGCAGTTTAACGCGAGCTTCCGTTGCACGAGTGCTGCTATAAAATTTGGATGTGCTGGATTGTGCTGGTTTATTCATTCCTTGTGCCACAAAAGCTCGTATTCAAGTTGTTACTGACACACGTCACTCAGTAACTCTTACTGATACGTGTTTTTCACGAACTGTCCCGCTGTTCTGTTTCGTAGAACTGTTTGTGTTTAAAAATCACAATCTGCTTGTTTTCGTTATATGAAAAATCAAAAGAAGGATCAGCAAACTTATTGGCAAATCGATATACATGTAAATTAAAAAATTTAGTCGTTTTTATCTACTTAATAACATACCTACGATGATAATGATAATCAGTTTAACAAAGAAGAGCTTTCTCTTTGTTAACTTTAGGTTTATTTTAAAAACAACTAATTCTTTTTTTCTTAAAGTATAAGTATAGATAGATAGATAGATAGATAAACTCTTTATTGTTCACACCATAAATTACAAACAGTAGGATTATAACACCTAAAAACTAGTGCGACAACTTCTGGCGGCCTTATCGCTAAGAGCGATCTCTTCCAGGCAACCTTAGGATGGAGAGGATAGATAAAAAATATTAAAAACGGGGTGTGCAATATAGAAGAAAAACTGTGTCATATTTATAAACCTACATAAAAAAATAATAATAATAAATACTTAGAAATACATTCAAATACTAAAACTACGTATACTTGCGAAAAATATACTAAAACATATGAAAATAATATATAAATAAATAATAATACTAATAGGGAAGAATAAAATACATAACAAATAAATAAAAACCAAAACAAAACAACAATTTGTGAGAAATAAATAATCACTGAGAAAATGGCAATTGCGATAAGTAATATCTTTTTAGCTGATTCTTAAAACACAACACACAACACACACTCACACATAACACTTCACACATACACACACAACACAAAACACTTAACACTTCTTATACATAATTTATCACGAATCTCTCTCCTCTCTCCTTCTCTTCTACAGGTATCTACGTATTAATGACGTCACAATAATCTATGACGCACGACGTCACGACGATGGCGTGAAACAGATAACGGAGTAATTGCAGAGTTAAAGTTCTCCACTTATAGGAGCTTTCGTACAAACGGTGATGCAAATTCAAGAAGGCAATTATGGTAATTTCGGAATTTTATAAGTACGCTTATTGTAGACAAATCAACAAAATGTCGGCGGCATGACTATTATGACCGTAGACAATATCGTGATTTTTGATGTGAAGCATCTATTGGCGCACGTAAAACCGATTTCTGGCGTGGCGACGCATGCCGTGGCGACGCATGCCGTGGCGACGCGTCGCCACGGCGTGCAGTATTCAAGCAAATAAATAAATGACGACGCGCGTACCTAATTGAGTTTCAATTTTCGAACGGTTTTGTGTTCTGCATATTACTTTCAAAATAATGTCGATGTTTCACATCTGCCAGGCGTCCCGTGACGGCTCACATTTTTTTACGATTTAGTAGAGTTTAAACGGCAGTTCTATCGATTGACAATGTATGGTACATTGTCAATTGCATTGCTGATTCTTTTCAAACTCCCAGTTTTACCTAAACTTCTAATACCTGTTTATACTACTAGTAGTAGTTGTTACTTTAATTCTATTTCTCCGAATGTACATATATTCCATTAATATCTAGTTTCGTGAACGTATAATATGAAACGCTTATGTGTCATATTACATCTATATCGGTCACAGTGACATCTGTCACATTGACATTGGCAGCTACTCTACTCGACTCGACAAGTGTCTCATATCACCTGGTATATGAACAACATTACAAGTTCTCTGCTTGTAAACTGTCACAATAGCTAAAGATCCCATTAAACTTAGCCAATTTCCAACTTTTCCTATTAGGCTTACTACACACATTTCGTCTGGGACTTACAAACTCGCAAACCGTTCAGATGTTGATGCCGATGTGTTGTTTTATTGTTATCCATTAGCAGCTATAAAACTGTCATAATAGGGTACTTTTTCTTTTAAAATTGCTGTAAGCGGTGTTGAGAGTTGTTCGAACGTTGTTTGAAATAGTTTTTTCTTTGATCGTTTTTGTGAGTTTGATAGGACCTGACTTTAATTTTTATATCTTTGTAAGTTCTGCCTTAAGTTACTTTGTTATGAATTTAGCTAAGGTACTTAACTTGTAATAGTTTTACTATGAAGAAAGCCTATAACTTCGCGCTACGTTTGTTTGAATGTAGTAGCTACGCCGTAGCAGCGTAGCTTTGACGTAGCCGTCGCTACAATAATAACTTTTTGTTGAGCCACAACAGAATAGTAAAATTACAACAACAAGCAGTCTACACTTTTCTCCAAGACCAGCAGCTGGACTTAGAGGCTGGTGGATTATGTTTTTTTAGTAGCCGTGTGAACAAAAATATGTAATAAGATTTATTTATATCACTCAAATAGACATTAGATAGGCATTTTAATAAAAACCTTACAGACCAAAAAACACTAAAACCTGAATCGATCCACTAGCGCCCAGACCTTTTTTTAGGTATCTATACATATAAAACTGACAGCAAGCGGACGATCAGCGCAGCCACACTCGCATCGTTTGATTGTAATAAATCATTCGGGGCGAGCTTGTTACAAAACGATACCTGTACCCATTTTGTATTTTTTTTTATTCAAAAATAGGCTTGCGTTTGACCGCCATCCTGCCTGATGGGAAGCAACGATGCGGCCTACGATGGAGCACGCTTGCCTAGAACATACCGATTCCTTAGGATTCTGTGCCTGTACAAGATACGTCAAACGTTCGCTTTGAGAACACTATACTGCATTTACTACTGGGGCCCTGTTCTGAAGAGTGGCACTTTATCTCGGTCATCTCGCTCTTGCTCTGGCTGTCGCTCTCATTAGAAATGTCATGCCAGTGAGAGTGACGGAGATAATCACGAGCACCTAAAAATAGAGTCCCTGTAGCGCGTCATAAAACTCGACACATTACTGGCAAATGTTGCAAATTAATTCCCGCCTTTAGGTGTTAAGCGTAGGTTTTAAGCGTGGGATGGTCAAATAACCTTAAATTAATTATTAATAACGATGAAACAAGGTTGAATATTTTCTGAAAAGTATTTTCGTAGATCACTAAATAGTTAATTAAGTTAGATACTATTTAATTTGTTTGGGTAGAAACGCCAAGTATAAGCTTGTTACCACAATTTCTTCACTTTATCTGGAATCTTGAACAACGTCTAACTTCACAGTCGCAGCTATTATCGAGCCGAGCGTCGATTCCCTCAAATTTCAACCAAATCGGAGAACGAAGTTCAACTAACTTATTAATAAGTGAAACTTTGTCTTCCTGCAAATGTTTGTAACATTAAATTATCAGGAAAACTTCAAAATTGGGTTTTTGGATGACTACTCACCGGAAAAATGGCGTAGAACTTTGAAATATCGCGTCGATTTATTTATTTTTAGGTAATTTAAGCTGTGTTTTGGACCTGAAGAAACGCTGGAGATAATATAAGCACAATGAGTGACGAAAGGCGTGACGATACTGAAATTTGTTCATAAACATCGGGTCTGGAATCGTATACCTAAATTTAAAAATCGCAATTCCTATTACCACACAAAATAAAAATAAAAATATTTATTTTTAACTACTTTATCGAGCGGAAACTGACCACTCCTATCATTTCGTACTTACACTCGTGGTCAATTTTATCAGTCAGTTAAACAACTTTGATATGTATAAACAGTAATTCTCAAAACTTTATACGTCACTAAAAAAGGCCTTTCACACTAACATCACGCAATCCTCTTATTGCATAAACAAAAATTATGACAAAATCATTATAAAACAGAATGAAAAATCGCTCCCTCAGTCTGGCCAAAAATGTAATATTAAACGAATAAAAACTCTGCCGGTAACAAAAATTCAATAACTCTTGAGTCAGTAAGCATGAGACATCACGATGAAAGGAATGATCGTATTCGAGATATTACATTTAAAAATATATTTTTATATCTTGAAAACAGACTTAATATAATTTCGTCGAATGAAAGTGAGGGTGGCATCTTTTATCGTGTTTTGATTTTTATTAAAAGATAGGACGATTTATTTTTATTTATCTACTTAAAGTTACCTAAAAATACAATAGTTAAATTATTATATTATACTAGCTGACTCGACAGACGTTGTCCTTTCAAAAGCCATTGCGTAACTATAGCAACCGTAGTATGTTGATGCTAACTTGTCAATTTATAGTAAAAATTATCAGTATACATATATATAATTTGCAATAAATTAAAATTGCGACTATAATTTGAGATTTAAACTATCCTATCTCTCAAGTTGGATCGAACTGCACATGGTGTGCGAATTTTATTATAATCGGTTAAGTGGTTTAGGAGTCCATTGAGGACAAACATTGTGACACGAGATTTATATATATTAAGAAGATTGGTAAATATGTCAAGCTTAGAAAATATGTATCTAGATTTTGTTAGACGGGTAAAAATATCTTCCTACTCCAGTGATTTTAAAAGTGTTAAAATAAATTGTTTAAATTTTTTCGCCTAATCCCGCAAAAACGGCAAAACGGATTTTAATGATAGTTTTAACCGTGGGCTAGTTTGTAGGCTTTGAAAATTAACGGTTTTCGTAGGAATTACCGATTGAAACCGCGCAATTACTAAGTTAATAAAAAAATATTATCTTTAATAAACTCAGATGACTATGTAATAACTATATTTTATTAACATATTATTCATAGTAGTTAGCTTGGTCCAACCAAGCTAGCTAATAATAATAGTAAATATTATCTAGTAGTAAATATTACATAGTAGCAATTATTATATAGTAGGTATATTAATAATAGGTAGTAAACAAAATAGTTATAGGTAATTAATATAGAAAATAAATAGGAATATGTAGGTATTAAGATCAATTAGTTAAACGTTTAAATAGTATATAGTGTCAAACAAGTATAATAATACTAGTAAATGGAAACAGTAAATAGCTACATAATATAGGACATAAACAAAATAAGTAGGTATTAATTTTAATTAGTTAAGCGTTTAAAGATAAGTTATAAGTAAATGTAAAATTATATGTAAAATTAATTTGTAGGAAATAAAAGGCTTTTTTATTTTATTTATTTTTATTCATAGTAGTAGATTTTTTATTTAGTGATATTAATCTATGAATACTAACTCGCAAATCTCAACTGCGACAAAATGTAGTATTCTTTCTGTAACCCTGAATTGAATTGTCATGATGATCAGGGCGTGAAAGCGTTATAAACTAACCAAAATAATTTTCAGAGGTCCCAGGTTTGATTCCCGGCCGGACAGATGTTTGAATGATGAATTTAAATATCTGTTTCGGGTCTGCGTCTTAGCTGTCCTTGTCTTTGTGCGTGTTCCATGGCATCCCCGACACAGGCTACCCTAGTGGCGAGCTATAAGTATGAAAGGTTATTTATTTACTTTCGTAACTATTATATTATTAGTTTTAATTTTTTTATGCCATAGGTGGCAGACATGCAAATGGGCCACCTGACGATAAGCGATCACCGTCGCCTATAAATACCTGTAGCACTTGAGGCATCACAGATACGCTGCCGACCTTTTAAGACTCTATTAACAGCCCTATTAGTTAGGTTGTATAACGTATATTTTTTATTTAATTAAAAATATCCAGTCCAAAATGTAAAATGTCTTATTGTTTAGCCACATCCGATATTGAATTCCGACGGAATTCCCGCAAGTAATAAAGACATTCCCCGCGCTACGCCGAGCCGAGCACGGCGCTCGCACTCGGCCAGCCGCAACTCGGATTCTTTCTCTTTTCATTGTCTTTTAAATAAAATTTTGATGGTTATGTCATACCTTTTCAATTAAAACGTACGTTTTGAACAACATAGTTGAATGATTCGGCTTTGATTTGTTGTTGGTATCAATTTTATCAAAGAGTAAAGAAAAAATCCTTCCTTGTTTGAAATATCAACGGTATTTATGAGGCTGGCTTGATCCAATTTTCGGCTTTTTGCTTTTAGCTTTTTTTACCTAATAAAGAAAAATTTCTACGATCAACGAAAACATTATTTTAGATGGCATATCTACTTATTTTTATATGTTTTATGAAACAATTATTAAATTAATCCATTTGTCAGTAATGTTTTTAGCCTTTTAGGTTTTTCCTGGTTTTATTAATGTTTAATTTGTTTTAAAGCATGTCATTAGTAATATGGAAAACAGTGTATCTATTAAAATAACAGCACGCTACTGCTACGGTTCCTAAACGTTGAACGCAAAAAAAGTACAATCGAATAACATAAACGTCAAACGAATTTTTTTTTTAAATTAAAAGTGAAATAAGAGACATTAAAAATCTCGCGGTAAAATCATAAAATATGGGCCCAAAACCGTGCTATCTAGATGAAACATGACTGGCGAAATGGTCATGCTCAAAATGAATATAATTTTTTTAACTCTTTTATAAAATTATTCCAATTTAATCGCACCTGGAGGTGTTTAATAGTCAGATGACATCACACATTACTCGAGAGAGCAGGCTTGCCAGTTGACGTAAATTCAATTTAATTATGCAGATGGCGCGGTGGGCGTTGTCTGCGTCGCGTATACGTATGTATGGAGTTGCGTTCATTGTTCAAAGGGTTAGGAGGTAGAAACTCGAATAAATGTTACAAAGAATATTATTTCGATTAATTAAAAATGCAAATGGTGTATAGGCAAGCAACGATGGCAGATCGCATTGTTGCTTACTACCAGACGAGATGGCAGTCAAACGCAAGTCTATTATTATGTTACTTTATAAAAAACTTGTAAGATGCACCAGATTAGGTATGTAACATTTTATGTTATTTATTTAAGGACAATAAATATTTTCGATTTCTGTTAACATAAACATTTTGTTGAGTCTTATTGACATTTTTCTATGGAACAGCTGTTTTTTTTCGCGAATTATGAACTATGAGCCGTTTTCGGCTTGGCATACCCTTTATGAATAACCCTATATGAACAGTACACATCGTACATTGCATATTAAATACACAAAGGTACTTACGTTTTGTGTATGCGTACGGTAATGTAAAAATATGTTGATATCAGCGGCGGCCTTAGGGGGTGGTGAACAGTGCAATCGCACGGGGCCTCGCTCATACAGGGGCCTCGCGCAAAAACCCGAGCAAATGAAAAAAAATATAAACTCTTTAACTACTTATATCTTTTTTTAGTCTTAGGAAAGACCGCAAACATTAATTTTAAAATTTTATCATATCTGTATTTGTTAATTTTGTAAATCTTTAATTGTAAAATATTAGAAAACTCAAATTTTATTTTATAAAATAAAATTGTATAACTAGCTTTTCTCGTCAAACACGACAAATACCTAAACCAAACCACCAGACCTACTTTCGCATCACATACTTTCCACGAAAGACAAAGGGCATCGCAAATACCTGCTGCTGCCAGGGGCCTTGCAATTGGTAAGGCCGCCACTGGCTGATATAATTTGGGTGTTAACGAACTAATAGAAGAAGACTTAAAAAAAGTAATGGCTATTAATAGACGGAAGCAATGTAAACAAGTAATAAATCTTGATTTCTATTTGCTTTGAGTGAGTAACGAAATTGCCCGCCTCTTTTAACCTTCAAAAAATACTTCAAAAAAGAGACGATTCTAAATTCGACTGTTTGTTTTTTATTTACTTCACAACAACGTAGTCTGTACTAACTAAATCTTCTTTATGTGAATGTAAGCTAGCAAATTTTAATGCTGGCATGAATTAATAGTCCATTCAACCTTTAACCGATAGCGTTCATTGAACCTTTGACACCTCGATTATTACGCCACCTGAAACTTAAACAGAGTTACTTTGGTACTTACCGTTCATGGGTTGATTTACACGTAACGAGTAGTGTCTGTTTTTTATTTTTTGATCCCTAAAATAAAGACGTAATATACCTATGTAAGAGATAATAGGCCCAAGTTTGAAGGCTTTTTAAGACAGATCTAAATTTTCTAAAATATTGGCATCCTGGTCTAATGGCTTGCAATGATAAAGACAGATATATTTTTAGTTAGTTTAGATTTGTCTTAAAATGCCTTTAAACTTGGGCCCATTACCTATGTATATTGCCTCATCAGTCATCATCATCAAATAATTAATTATAATGACGTTTGTTGCATAACTTCTCCCTCCGACCTATGTCGGAGAAGAATACTGACGAACACTCAAAAAAGGGGACAGTGGCGAGACAGTGTCCTCGGCCGAGTACTCGGTTTGTTTGTATAAACATTTTGAAGAGGCGAGACAGTCACTAAAACCATGATTTGTTTGTTCAGCCGAGTGTGCACATTTACTGTCTCGCCACTGTACTCGTTTCGTGTAGTCAACCCTTTACACTAATCACTTTACTGAATTAATAAAGTAAATTAGCAATCATTTTATCTATTGTTTGTTACTAAAGCAATGTTTATTATTTGTGTCTAACACCTTAGAATTATTAGAAAATTGTTAGAGAAAACAAAAATGTTTGTCAGAATAATTTGCGGCTATTAAAATTATTGGAGATTGGATTAATAAATTATTATTAGTTTATTCTTGAGAGCTTTTAGTACACATTTAGCTTAGTTTTAATCCCTGATAATAATGAGCGAGTCGATAATGGTGAGCTAGTATGTGTTATTCTATAACCTAAACTATCTATACTCCAAATTTTATTAAATTGGTTTAGTAGTTACGGCACAGGTTACGGAGATACGTGGTACCAAACATTCACATTTACAGTTTTCATAAAACAATTTATTCTCCAGTCTACTCAAATCAAAATACCACAAACACGTCCCTAACAAAGCAATATGACCATAACAATTCCTCAAGTCATCTAAAATGTTCTTACAAATATCTCACGTTTCTCCCAGAACCTTCCAACTTTAATTTTTGGAACCTTTCCACTGTCACGTAGAAAGGACGGGAAGAAAAAACTCATCAACTGCCCCCAGTTGTTAAAACCAACATAATTGAGTTACAAAAAACCTTTTGTAGGTTTGTTAAGACAGATTCGGGTCGCACTGTTCGCTTACCAGATTAACTTCTAGATTAAAAACGGGAAGATATTTTTGGAGATTTATTCGAGCTTTGACTGTTAACGGTCTTTTTAGCTAACGACGCAAAAAGAGGGGTGTGTAATAAGTAAAACTTAATATTACTGCTGTGTATAATAAAAAAGACGTGTGACACTCGGGGACTGCCGCGGTAAAGCTATTGCATACGGTAATACTTTTTAGTTTTGCCATCTATCGATGAATAGCAGAACTTTTAATGACTTTTTGAAATATCTTTAAAAAAGTTATCTTATCTTTATACAAAAAGTAAGATATAAAAACTAAAACATTTTTTTAAAAATAGAACTAGGGGGGTACACTCGGAAGAGACAGTCATGGCGTTTGAAAAACATTTTTTTTTTAATATTGCAAGGCCTATTTTTCAAAAAAGTATCCAAATGAATTTCTGTAATACTTATCAATTATTTTCAAAATAAAATAAAATTGGCGAAAAGTCAACGAAACCTTACACTCGACACCTAGAGGCGAGTTGCTGAACTAAAGAGGCAAGCGTGATATTTCAAAAAGTCATTAAAAGTTCTGCTATTCATCGATAGACGGCAAAACTAAAAAGTATCACCGCTGTGCCGGTCGGAGTTAGGAGTCAGGGTGTTAGGTTATTTTCGTTACGGAATTTCTGGATTCGGTCTCCACGCTTAACGCCCGCGATAGAAGCTATGCATTAGCTTAATAATTTGGTTGGCAAATTTAAAGTGTATATTTTTGAAATAGTTTATTTCAGTTTTTAGTTGGCTTATACTTTTTTGTCTAACTTACGAGTATATAAAATAAAATAAGTTTGACCACTATGGTGTCTGTTTGTGGCACCGTAGCTCTTAAACGGGTGAAACAATTCAGTTGCAGATTTTTATTTCAAAGCAGGTTTTTAGTGGAGATTTTTAGACATGTTTTATCAAAATCAGTTTGAGCTTTTCAAGGTTGGAGGTGTTTAAGCTTTACAATCTAACAGTTATATTAAGCTTAAAATTAACATTTTAAAAAGCTTTTAGATTTAGTTATTTGTTTGAAAGTTCAGAGTATGTTAGAAAAGTAGTCAAATATTATTTTGCTTAACTTGATTTTTATTCAAAGCGGACTGGGCTGATGTGGTTGAAGATATAGCACGTTTGCCTAGAATATAATATCTACGTATTTACTTCTATTTTTAATAACACCAGGTGGTGTCTTAGTTTTAAAAATTTGTATTTTTGGTAAACAATAAAGTTTCCTATATTATGTACTAGCTCGCCGTGTATTCACCTGCGTTTCCGTGACAAAAAAGAGCTTATATTAATCTGGGGTATAAACTGCCTTTACACCAAATTTCATCCAAATCCTTTCAGCCGTTTTTGCGTGATTGAGCCACCAACGTCCAAACATTGACATTAATAATATACGAGTAAGTAGGAAGTAAGACTTATAAGTAAACTAAAAATAAACCTCCTACTTCTAATCTTCCTGATGAAGATCACCGAATGCGATTGAAAGTGGTCGGAGTAGCCGACAAAATACTACGCGAGTCCCGTTTAAATTATTACAAAATGTTTCAAAACCACGATAATTTTCATAGTATTCTAATGTAAAAATATTTTCTAAGCAGTATATGCATCGAAATGTTTTATAGAAAACGCAAACCCTGAAAACTGAATACTTTTTCAGAAAATGCGCCTGGTTTAAACATTTCAGGGACTATAACGAGTAAACACGTAATTTAAGTACGCCGAAGATTTCAAATCCTGCTATATCTATTAGTTTAAGCATTTAATAATACAACCAGTGTAATTTGATCCGTAAATTACGAAAAATGGCTTCTCTTAGCGGTGTATGTTGAAGAATTTAGCAGAAAAGTGGATCTTCAGAATATGGTCGGTTGTCGCTGAAACATGAAAACACACGTCCAAGTATCCTTTCAAATTTAATATTTTGCGTTTTTTATTTATTTCAAGATTTACCACCTTTACCGCCTTTACCTCTACAATTCGTAATACGATCTCTATCTTATTGAAAGTAGCATAATGTCAAGTACTTAACTAAATGAAACACGAGAAAGGCTGTGACTCTCAAGACACAGGTGTTAGCATGGCAACCCCCACGTCTTGATGGTGGCACCACTGTCGGCTGGCTGGCGGATGATGCGTCACGCTCACGACTGGGCAGTCGTGAGGGCACCGACAAGATGGCGGTGCCGGTGATAATACGGAGGCGATATAAAAGATGGAAGATTGGAAAGGCTAAGCCGCCTGTCCTCTGATTGTGATTGTGAATAAGTGAAGTGCTGTGATATTATTAAAATTGTGAGTAGCTTCCATAAAACGGATTGAGTATGTGATTCTAGTGTATAATTCCCCGAAACTCCATAGTAGTATAGCCATAGGTTACGTAAGTCGGAGGTAATGCTCTGACACAGGTTTTTCACACCCATTTTTGTGTTGATTACACGTGACGAGTACAGTGGCGAGACAGTGCCCTCGGCCGAGTACTCGGTTTACATAAACAGTTTGATGAGGCAAGACAGTCACTAGAATCATGATTGGTTTGCTCGGCCGAGTATGCACATTTACTGTCTCTCTACTGAACTCGTTACGTGTCATCAACCCATCAATAGTCAGACTTAGCTACTCAAAACACGAACATACCAGTGAAATATTAATTCTTCAAATATCCCTCAAATTCCACACACCTATGAAAACCGTAATACGATTTCCTAAGCGCTTGCGGCTACGTACCGAACTTTTCCCGTACAACTAGACCCCAGCTCCTAATATTTTATGCAAAGACGGCCTCCTCTGCCGCGACAGAGTTTTGTTGTTTGCACGGGAGAGATCAAAAAGGGAATTGGCACTAAATCCCCGGAACCGTGTACGGAATAACAAACTAATTTATCTGGAGTTCCGGACGGTTTTGATACAGATTTTGTTGGTTGTTTGTGGACGTGGACAATGTTTGGTGAAATTAATAGGTCTTTAGTTTCACTAAACATTACGTAGGCGTAGGCAAGTCTACGTGTATCTAATTAAAAGAACGTCGAAATTTTAATACCTGGACAATCTCTGTTAGCTTGGGAAATTCGGAAAACGCATGTTCCCATGTATGAAACCAAGATCGATTTTCGAGGACAAAAACCCCGAATTGCAAAAATCGATTTCGTTAGAGCTGTTTTCGAGACCTCAATAAAAATCGGTACAAATATTAAAAGCTCGTAAAGTGAGATGGTATTTTTGAAATTAGTGATTAAAGCTAGTGTATGTGAGTTTGTTTTAAGTTAATATTAGTTGTCTAGAAGAACCGTTTTCAGCAGTAAGGCCGCCAGTTGTTGCTCTATTATTATCCCACATTCCATAATAGCATTAATTTTCTTTTGATGATAGTTTTCAGCATGAACAATAAAGAGTTCCTATATCGAAATTTTATAGTCGTCAGTACTCCCAAAAGTTTTCAGTTCATATCGGTATAAACCGAGAACTTCTGCAGACTTCAAAGAGACTTCAAGACTTCAAGACTTCAAAACAAAATAGTACCTACGAGTATATCTTGTTTTGTAGCACGAAAAACATCAACTCCTCTAACTTTTAATTACGGAAATGTCAAAAAGCGAGCCGTTGGTAGTAAATAATAGCTCATTTGAGAAACATCCGAGAGTGCAAAAACTAGCGGAGTGGTTTTTAGATTGGCATAGGATTGTACGGTTGCTTACATGAAAGAAAATCTCTAGTAGAAGGTACCAGAAATATATTTAAGATGTTTGAATACACCTTACTTTAGTTGTAACAGAAAGTGGTTTGCCAAACGTCAAGGGTCTAGAATTCTAGAATGTAGTGTAGGTCACGAAGTTACTTGGCTATATAATGAAAGTAAGAGATACATGGTATATATATATATATACAAAATGTCACATTTACAAAACTCGTATTACTTAGTAGGATTTTCAATTTCATTAAGTTCACCAACCATACGTATAGCCCAAGCTAGATAATATTTAAACTACTCAGTTCGAAGTCAAATCAATCAAGCCGCAATGAAGCCGCAGACCACAGACATGGACTTTAAAAACTAGATTGAAAATTAAAAACGCTCCCAGCTACCAGAAGATGGACATTTAATTTAGTTTGCTCTCAAAATACACTGAACGACCCATTCGTTCAACGTATTTTTTTAACGTTTGCAAAGATTACTAGAATTTATTACAATTGAAGAAATTCGTAATATTTTCTGAGATTATCTTCTTTTCTCTAACATTTTCCTATGTTACATTACGAGTAGGTAAATTGTTATCAATGATGTCATCGAACGAAACGAGTATTTAATTTATTATATTTTTAGGGTTTATTTATCTATAGGTACTAATATTATAAAGAGGAAAGATTTGTATTTTTGTATTTTTGGATGTTTGTGTGGAATAAACTCAAAAACTACTGATCCGATTTCAAAAATTCTTTCACCATTTGAATGCTACATTATCCCAAAGTAACTTATGCTATATTTTATTTTATTTTTTATTTTTTATCCACATCGAAGCGTGGCAGGGGGAACAGCTAGTTATAGATAGAAAACTGCTACGTTTTAATCATACTAATTTCATAAATGCGAAAGGATGTCTGTTCGTTTGTGACTCTCTCTAAAACGGCGGAGCGAAATTAGATGAAAGGAGTAAAAATAACTGATTGTCACATAGGTTAATTTTCAGCATCATTATCACAACTGTGTTTCAGCATCGCGCTGATAAAACCGCGGAGCGAAGCTTATAATAAAACGTTATTAAGTAGATATTGTGACATATTTTTAAGTAAAATAAACTCAATGCATTTATTAAAACAACTGAGTAAATAGTTCCAAATTCGAAAATTATGAACACGAACGTCAACCCTTATCTGAGTTCACATCGAGATGGCGTTTCATTTGCACAAAGGAAACCGGGGTCTGTAAGTCCGGTGACTTTCTGCGCTTTGACTCAAAAGTAGTCGAGTCGGATCTACGCTGAATATTAACTACTAGTAGCAATGTAGTGGTAATGCTTTGCAGTTTCAAAAGTAATCATACGTTTCAAAATAAAAACAACAAAATTCAAAATTCATAATATATTTAATAAATAAAACATACGGTATTACAATTAACCTTTGTTGTTTTGTTGTTAGTATTATAATTTTATATTAAGTTTAAAATGCTTCAACCGAGTCCTTGACCGTAATGGTGGTATGCAAAATTTTATTATGTTCCACAAAATTATACAAAATCAGCCTACTATTTTATCAGATAAACAAACAAGCTAAAAAAAACATGTACCTACAAGCCACCCGGTACGTGTTCGCCGCTGTCTATGGACACCTCCAATACCAAATACATCTTTAATGCGTTGTCCACCTTCAACGACTCTATTTATTTTACCTGTTTATTTTCATCTTGTGGCAATTTTAGCTCAAATCAACTCAGTGAAGTACAGTTACTAGACTCATAAATGGAAAATCTCTAATGTGAATTACATTCACGTCAGCTAATTGTACCTTCCAGCCAAAAAAAATACTAGGTGGTGATTTTTTTTAAATCAGTTATTGGTGATCTTTGTTTCAGAAGCCTGAGAATAGTGGCTATATTCCCAACGACTTCATTAAGATCCCACCAATAGAAAGTTGCGAATTTAAAGACGCAACGTGTTGAGATAATATAGATTAGGTCATTTTTATAAATATCACAACGATATTACATCACGCGACCCATATTTAGACGACAAACTTTTCCGGAATCCAGAAAATTGTGCCAGAAATCCAGTTTAATTTAAGCAAAACTTTGTAGACGGGATCAAACCCAAAATCTTGCGACTTCCAGCACATTCTTGCATCCAAATTCTCGTGCATAAAATATCACAGTATCTTCCGACATATTATTGGTTCGCAGTAACTTTTGCCGCTAAAGGAAATAGCGAAGATTTCTCTCGTGATGGGATAATAAATTTTAAGCGAGACTGTCACTTGAGCTACACTTTTAGGAGCCGTCGATGAAAATAATGGAATCAATTTA
This sequence comes from Alcis repandata, assembly GCA_949125135.1. Classification (NCBI taxonomy): domain Eukaryota; kingdom Metazoa; phylum Arthropoda; class Insecta; order Lepidoptera; family Geometridae; genus Alcis; species Alcis repandata. The sequence continues at coordinate 11,022,171 of OX421233.1, read as the reverse complement.
GGTGACATTATCTGGGAAAGTTGGGATGTAGAGGGAAGTGGAGGAAATTGTTTTGCGAGGTCTACTCCTATTTCAGAATAGTGTGATAAAGGTTCGCTAGTAATTTTATGACATTTACGAAAAAAGATCGGTTGACGTCTTAGATCTTAGATTTATGATTACTTACTAGTAAAATTCAATAGTGTAGCAGTTACTAAAACGTGCTGTATTTCTGCGTAAGTAAACTGAAATGAAGAATATACTTGAACTTTGCAACTTCAGAGTGAAGGTATCTTCTAAATCTGCGTGCTTTATCTTCGACCGTATCGTCGCTTATCAACAGGCAAGTTGGTGATCAAATCCAAATTTATTAATGAAAAACATGAGGAAAATATTATGAAATTATTAATTTCGACGAAAGTATTGTAAGGGCTTTGCTTGAACGATCAAGAAGAAAACCCCATGACCTTCTCAGCCTAAGTCTTTGAAATTTTTTGTTCGATCACCAATTCATGTTCATTTCAATCAAAGAAACAGGTAAAGACATTTTGCTCATTAATATGTGGTGAGAAAATCACAATCTAAATTCAAAACAAATAAGTCCCGTCCTCTCGATAAAAAACTTTACACGACCGACCTTATTCAGCCCACTCGATCCCACTGTTATAATTTGTACAACCATTTTAAAAGGTTGTTACTGTATATTTTATTAGCCTGTAGGCAGTTCTCTGGGTATTGACCAATAAATTCGTTCGTCGTAAAAGCTTGTCATTTTATTTGAGGGACCGATTCAAATGGGAAGTAAAACGTTAGTGCCTATGTGCCAAAGGTTGGGTTACGGGTTAGGCTATTGATGGAAGGGTTTTATTCAAGTTTTACGGTTATTACTGATTGGGTATTAGTATTAGTTGATTTAGTGCTGGAATAGCGGCTTTGAAGTGGCTTTACGTGATTATTAGAGACGCTTTTGGGGATTTCAGGACATGACCGGCATTGTCAAAAGGTTTTCTGAAGATTCGTTCTAAAGTTTCGTCAGACGTTTTTCTGTAATTAGTAAAAGTATTTTTAGAAATTTTCAAGGAAACACTTATGCCGTGAATATTAAAGGTATATTTAATAATTTGTAAAGCATCAAATGGCAGTGTAAAAAACCGTTTCATTGCAAAAATAAATCTTAATATATATAAATAACGTGTCACGTTGTTTGTCCGCTAGAGACTCCTAAACTACTTAACCGATTTCAATCAAATTTGCACACCGGGTATTTTTCGATCTAACTTAAGGAGATAGGATAGCTCACATCTCAATTTATAGTATAAAAACATGAAAAATTAGAAAATTTAAAAATACTTATACCAGCGCTTTGAACAATGTAAACTTTTTTAATGTAACTTTTGACATTTGACATAGAATTGACGCAATGGCTTTTGACAGGACAACGTCTGTCGAGTCAGCTAGTATCATAAAGAATACAAATACAAATATTCAACATACTCGTTTAAATTTAAAAATATATTGAATGCTTATAATTAGCATCGTAATCTTGTGGTCTCATTAAATAATACTGAATTAATGATATCTCTAAAACGAAAGTCAAACAAAATGTTTAGCGTGTCTATTATATTTTCCTTCTTCTATAAAATTCTGGGTCCACAATAAACAGTCGCCGACTCCAAAATAAAGAAAGAGAAAATAAATAACAGCGCAAGTTGTTAGTTATATCCGTTCATATTTTCATGCTACATAAAACACAGATGTGAATGCAATGTAATAAAGGACTATAAAACAGCTGAAATATAAGGACATGATTATTTAAACTGCAACGTTCCACTTTAACAAGTTGAGTTGAATAGCAGCTACTACGGTTTTAGGGTTCCATTGGCTTAAATTTGAACTCTCGAATAATTCGGTCACGTAATTGTACATACAGTTTCATGGAAGCAGTACAGCTAGCTTTGATTTTGGTATCCTAAATTGTATGCCAACAATATTTGAAAAATTGGGGTAAATCTTGTTTTAAATTTGATGAAACAAGGAAAATTGATTGTTTTATCAGATCTATCGTTATCAGTTCGTTTGACTTTTCTAAATCACAGAGGCTGGGTATTTTACAATTTTCTCTTTTCTTGGGAAGAAAACTTGAGGGAGGTTTAAAAGACGAGAAAACTCATAATATTGATGATGATGATGTCTTTCTAGCCGGTTTCTGTCACAGCGATGTCAACTTCTAACCTAACTTTTAATTATGTTTGATGTTGTCTTGCCAAAGGGTAAAAACAATGGCAGAAGAATTTGAAAGCTAGTTTTTTGCTACTGTTATTACTCATATGGCTTTAATTTTGTTTTATAGAAAATAAAATAGCTACGGAATCCTACCATGAGCCTATAGAAACACACTTAGCCGCTTTATTTTAAAACAGTCTCGAAGTTTTACGCTCGGCATTTGTTTCGTTTTGCAGAAAACAGCGCTGGAGCGCTCTAACGACGCAACTGATATGCTAATACTGCTCGTCAGCCACCATTGTGCACCGCTGAATCCAGCGAATCTAGCGAACTCAGCGATTTGTGTCACCTCTCGAGAAAAAAGTGAAGAAATTCAAGGTATGAATAGTTCATTACAGCTGACTTGTACGATTCGGTGCTTAGCGCAATATCTTTTTTATAGCGGTATTTTTAGTCATTTCTTAAGGTTTTTCTGCAGTTAGTTACTGAATGAAGTAAGTTTTCTTATTCTTAAACAAAGATTATTAAAAAACATTCAAAAAATAAAATAAACAAAACTACATTGTCCATACATTTTTTTATCGAATACTCGCTACACATTACGTCAGAATTTATGTTATTTAATGTTTAATTTTCATACAAATTTATTCTTGGAGATTGTTTCCCTGATATTAATATCCGAAGTGTACGTTAGGCTTCTGTCGACACCCTCCAATCAATACCGGTAAATCTATTCATAACCCTAAATTTATCGAATACCTACGCTACCACTCATTTGCATACAAAACAAACTTAACCATACCTTTCAGATAGGCCAAGAGATAGCGACAATGTAAATTACAACGCTTGGCATCCTCTTGAATCTTGATTGTTGTGGTTGACCGTCTTCCGTGACAAAATACGATGGTCCCAGCTCCGAAACTATTGAGATATACGGCCGTATATAGTTTCAGAATATTGTTCCGCTCGGTGTTGGTCGAAATATGAGGCAGGATATTGTGTTCCCAGTATATAAATCAAGTCGTTGCACGTGTTTCAAATTACGTCGTCATTATCAATGCTGGTATAGTCTAGTTAGGAGTGTGTCTGCTTTTAAAGCAGAAGGTGCTGGGTTCGATTCCCGTGTGGGCTGATATTTAAATGGTTAATTTAAAAAAGTATGTCGTCGTCATGATATGATAGAATTCGCGGGTTGGTACTACAAAGTATTGACACAGGACTTCAATTCAAATTCAAATTCAAAATAATTTATTCAAATATGGGTACATCAATGTACACTTATGAATGTCAAATACAATTTTTACGAATAAATTAATACACAATAAATTAAATGTCAAAGAAAATAATATTATTAGAATGTCAAAAATTATATAAAATAATTGCAATGTCAAAATATCAATGTATAAAATAACTACAATAGTAGGTATAATCAGTCAAGTATTATTATTACAGTCTAAATACAATTTACGTAAAGAGACTTTATCACAGATGAAGTCTTCAATTTTGTAGTAAGCCTTTTCAATTAAAAAGTCTTTTAAAATTCTTTGAAAATCTGTGTCTTTCTTATTTACTAGACTAACAGGCAACAAGTTATAAAATAGTACGCCGTTCATTACAAAAGAGTTGCCAGTTTTGGCTAATCTAATTTTAGGTAGAACAAGTTTAAACTTGTTCCTTGTTATGCTAGTATATTGACTTCGTTTGTGATATTTATGAATATTTTTACGCACATACATAATGTTCAAGAAAATATACAAACATGGTAACGTTAAAATTTTCACCTGCGCAAAAACTTGTCTAAGAGATTCTCTATAACCTAGCCTATAAATAGCCCTAACAGCGCGTTTTTGTAAAATAAAGATGCTATTTACGTCTGCTGCATTACCCCAAAGCAATAATCCATACGACATAACAGAGTGGAAGTAACTGAAATAAACAATTCTTGCAGTTTTAATGTCTGATAGTTCTCTTATTTTCCGCACTGCAAATGCTGCGGAACTCAATTTGTTAGACAGTTCCTTGATATGTGCTCCCCATTGAAGTTTGCTGTCAACGATAAGGCCAAGAAACTTAGCATCCTTCGACAAAGTAAGTTGATCGCCGTCAATAACTATACTAGGCAAGGAAGGATTATTAGTCAATGTGAATTTAATAGCTTTCGTTTTCTTGGCATTTAGCATTAAGTTATTGACGCTAAACCACCTATTAATTAAACTAAGCGACAAATTGATTTTGGATATATCGTAGTTTTTCCTATTGATTCTAAATAACAGAGATGTATCGTCGGCAAACAAAATAATTTCACAATGCTTACGCGCTAAGAAAGGCAGGTCATTGATATAGACTAGAAAGAGGAATGGGCCAAGAATTGAACCCTGAGGGACCCCGATTGAAACGTTAGCCGACTCCGATCGAACCCCATTTATGTCAACATTTTGGGTTCTACCACACAGATATGATTTCATCAACATTAACGCATCACCTGTCACACCATAGTGTGAAAGTTTACATAATAGAATTTCATGGTTCACACAATCAAACGCTTTCGACAAATCGCAAAAGATACCTAAAGAATCATGCTGAGACTCCCAAGCCTCGTAGATGCTCTCTACGAGATTCGAGGCTGCGTCCACAGTTGAACAGCCCTTAGAAAAACCAAATTGCTTATTAAATAATAAATTATTAATACAGAAGAATGAAGCTAACTGATTTAACATTATTTTTTCAAATATTTTGCTAAGACATGGTAAGATAGATATTGGTCTGAAATTACTAGGGTCTTTCTTACTACCACTTTTGAACAAAGGTATAATCTTGCTACACTTCATAAGATCGGGGAACTCATTACTGTCGACACTGCAGTTAAATATATGGGCTAAATAAGGAGCTAAGTTATATATTATTTCAGCAACGAAACAGACTGACAATCCCCAGAGATCTTCCGATTTTTTTGCTTTGATCGATTTAAATGTTTTGATAATAGTGTCACTTGAGACTTCGTGGAATTTAAATTGGTTTGGGCTGGCAGCAACATTTTCAACTAATAAATGAGCAGCTTCCGTACAATTGGTTGCCAGTGATTCAGTGGTTTTATACGGTATATCCCCAAAAAAGCCTAAAAATTGATTTGCAATATCTTTTTTATCACTAATTATTTCATTATTTTTCTTAAGCTTGAATTCCGATTCTCGACATTTGGTTTTAGCAGTTTCCGTTTTTATGATAGACCAAACAGTTTTTGAGGTATTTCTTGACTGCTTTATTTTGTTAAGTATATACAAGGTTTTTGCATATTTGCATATCTTTTTAAAAGTTTTACTGTATTTGCGAACATAATTTATCAAACGGTTATCATTACTCCCTGACTTTTGATTGTAAAGTTCATACATTTTATCTCGACTAATTCTTATACCTGGAGTTAACTTGGATGAGTGGCATAGATGAAGAGAGACCTATGCTATAGTGGCTGATGATGATGATGATGATGATGATGACTATCTTGTCCACGTCTAAGTATTAGCTGATCACGTCATTTAAGTGTGTTTCACAGCCGCCAGACCTCTGCAAGTTTCCCAGTTGGAAAATAAACCAAAAATTTTATTCGTCCGAAATTATTGCCCTTTCTAATCACGCTTTCAAGTTGAAGCTAATTCTTGCAAAACAAATTAAACTACCTTACTTAAGCCACTAAAGGTCACAGTAATTAATACCTTATGATCCCTGGGCCCATTCAGAGGTCTGTCCCATTACACTGACCTCCCATTATGACTCCAATTAACATGTGATGTCCTTTATAATCTGACCCCAACTGAAGATTTTAAGCTTTAATTTGGACATTGCGCTGTATGCGAAAATAGTTTTCCGGAAATGTAGGGAGAATAGTATCACGTAGAGGGATATACTCGTAGAAAGAATGTATGTAATGTAGGGAGAATATATAGTACCTATCCCATAATCTGAGCCACTTGACTGAAATATATTGTATGATATGATTCACGATTGTTTGATTGTTAAGATCATTAAGAAAATCAACATAAGATGTTCAATCAGTTCTAATTTGAGGAAAGTTGAAACAATGAAGATCAAGATGAAAAACGCCATCTAGTTTTATTCTCGTGGAACTAAAGTATGACTGGTTGTTATTTCTTACCAACCAGCTCCATGGTTCTTATGTACCTATATTGGGCCTTACTTTTAAAGACTGATTAAAGTTAGTCTCTGCTTAAAATGCTCTGACAACTCCTCGCTTACGAGAAACGTTACGTGCAAAAACAAGACAGAAAATAGCAGTAATTAAGTTTAAACAGGTTTTATAAGCAATGCCCATTGTTTGCAATGCTCTATAAGATACCGAGTCCACAAATAGCAACGACTGCATTCTCAGTTATATTTCAAAGTTTGCTTCGTCTTATCGGATACCGGTATCGGTAGAGCTCATTGGTTCAGTGGTTTGATCATTTTGTTCTGAACAAATGTAATAGGGAGAATTCTGTGCTTCAGAAATAGCCGATTCATATTGAAGCTTTAAAATAGAAGAGAATATGGCTACATAGCACACCAAACAAGTTACAAGAAAAACTGTGACTAAGTAAAATTACATTCGGTAGTACAAGGGCGGTGTTATCGCTTAAAGCGATTTTTTCTAGACAACTTTTGGTTGGACAGGACTGAGAGGATTGGAATATGGTCGGTGGAGCGGATGATTTCGCTGTAGTTTTGCTAGAAGATTCTCGTCGAAACCATCGTATTATGATATTACAGTCTTAACAGTCTTATAAAAGTGAAACAAAAACTTCGAACTGTATTTTTTAACTTTAGAAAAACAGGGACTGGTCTAAAAACTTTAACTGCCAAAGAACTTAAACTTTACAACTCGCATTACAGTTTATTGTTTAGTTTAGTTTTTAGTTAATTATAACTGTCGTAAAATTAATTTTAATTTGTTAGAGTCATTAATTAATTTGCTTAATTTCATTTATTTTATTTACCTATGCTATGCTAGTCCTTTTCTTACAATTACGAGTAAAACAGAAAGACTCACGTCGTATTGAGTCAACTACAAGAACGATTCTGATTTCTGTTCCTAAAAGAATTTCAAACTTTTTTTATACCCTATGTTGCAAACAAGCAAATGGGCCGCCTGAAGGTAAGCGAGAACCGTCGCCTGAATACCTTTTTTTTTTAATTCAAAAATAAGCTTGCATTTGACCGCCATCTCGCCTGATGGTAAGCAACGATGCGGTCTACGATGGAGCGCGCGCGCCTAGAAGAAACCGATTCACTCGCGACTTCAAGACACCTAGACCGGAGACGATACGGATACGCTGCCGACAAAAAAACTGCATCAAACATGTATCAAATATATCAAATCGATCGTCGGTGGCGTCAAAGCTAAATTTTCAAGTCCCGCTACAGTCCGGCCAGCTCGCCAGCCCTATTGTGACCGCTCATTATCCCCACTTATCGTGCGACGTCCTTTATGATCCGGGACCGACAATTAGCTTCACGGTACCCGATCTTGATAACCGGCCTTTGTAATATGCAAAATATGGTCGAGTGAAAATTGAAATTTTGAACAATATAGGTATAGAGTAAGCTCGTAATGTCACACTGCTGAGCACAGTTTTCTGGTATAGCAATCTAAACCAAAATAAAAGAAAAAACAAATCAGTCAAGCCGTTTTCGAGTTGTAGCGAGACAGACGAACAGCGATTGATTTTTATATTAATAAATAGACTTTAAAAATAGATAGGCTTGCGTTTGACCGCTATCTCGCTAGATTGTAAGCTTTGATCACTGTCGCTTTCATTAGAAATAGGGTCCCGGAATACCTGAGTGTAATTAACGAAATGAAAAACTTAAAAGCTTTCAAATAAAGGAATCGTGTTTTTTCAGCAAGGGACAAAATTGAACTTAGCAAAAAAAATACTCCATACTCGTAGCAAGTAAAATAACACCCAAAACCGAACTAATCCACAAAACAAAAATAACCCAATTTCGATACGAAAACGTAACCAAATCAATCAAAACGAACCGAATCCGGCTAACAAGTAAATAGTCAATATTTGTTTTAATCAGCAACAAAACGTTCGAACTCAGTACGTGCGCCAACAAACCGCAGCGTTCAGGTAATTTAGGGCTAAAAACTTGCCTTGGCCCGCCGCAGGCCGCGGAATAAGACCTAAACAAACCGCGCAATTTTACGAGAATAAAAGTGGCAACGAAAATGTAAAACTAAACAAAGCTCTGACTAAGCTTTTTGGTTGTTGTGCAGTTGTTTGTGAACAGTTAGAGTGGAAAGCTAAATTTGTATTTTACATGGAATAAAGTGTATTTTTTTTATGCAATTGTGTGATGAGACGAGCAAATCGCTCGCCTGACGTTAAACGTCACGTTTCTGCGCCACCCAGAATTTCAATTTTATTATTTTAATTCAATGATTTTTGTATGTTGAATGTTTGTTATACTATTGCTTTATTATATAGGTTTAGAGATAACATTTTGGTACTTTATCAATGGACTGGCTGTTGCTCGCAGCTTTGGAACCGGTGATGCTCGGCTATGATAACGAGGGGTAGTGTAGCTTTTATCGGTGAATTTATTTTTAATCGGGCAAGTATTTTTGGAGATAGCTACTCCATACATGTACAGGGTTATTTATAAAGGGTATGCCAAGCTGAAAAGAGCTCATAGTACTCATCATTATGAACAACTTTTACTATGGGACCAACCCGAAATTTGCGAAAAAAAAACAGCTGTTCCATAGAAAAATGTCAATGACACTCGACAAAATGTATGGACAGCTGATTTTTGTTCGCGAATTTTGAGTTGGTCCCATAGTAAAAGTTGTTCATAATGATGAGTACTATTAGTCCTTTTCGGCTTAGCATACCCTTTGTGAATAACCCTATACAAACAGTATCTTTTTTTAAAGTGTAGGTGATATACATGCCAACATAATCTTGTAGCGAAACCGCAAGTATCAGCTATTTACAACTTTCCTTTACCTACATAATGAAATCCTTTTTAAGCTATTGCATAGCTTCTATCGCGGGCCTTGAGCGTGGAATGCAGAAATTCCGTAACGAAAAAACCTGACACCCCCACCGAAGTCGGATTGTATCGAACCGCCCCAACATCACATTTGTATCAAAACCGCGGAAGGAGGGGTCCGGGCCGTATTCGGGGTGGTGGTGGTACTTGGTGGTCTTGGTCTTGGTTCTTGGTCTTGGTCTTGGTGTTTTTTTTTTTTTTTTTACCGTATAATAAATTGACGTTAAGTTTTGACAGCAAACGTAGTGATGGGATCTGAATATCTTAAGAGAAGAATCGATAGATTTTGTCGATGACGTCATCATAATAGGGACGATTTCCATAAGTAGAGAAATTACTGACGAACCTAAATACTTTGATTTTGATGAAATGTTTTAATTTCATCGTTGTGACGTAATTATGTAAGTATAATTATCAAAATGCTCCAATTAGACTTCCTGGACTAATCTTTTCAAAGGTGTGTTATTAAAACAGACAGTCCATCAGATGAAACATTTGCATTTTTACCGATTAAAAGAAAGGTAGGGCCAAGAAAATCGGTTACTAGATTGTGCGGTTCCTATCCTATTGGATTTCTTATATTTGGGAATCGATAACAGTTTCACCAACTAACATTGTAAAGTTTTATTATTTTTTCAACTATCGATTTGCCCTTCATAATAGAACTACGGGGGTACACTCGGAAGAGAGTCATGACGTTTGAAATGTCAACGAAACCGTACACTCGACACCTAGAGGCGAGTTGCTGAACTAAAGAGTTGTCTCTTTGATATTTCATGCGTGATGCGTGATATTTCAAAAAGTCATTAAAAGTTCTGCTATTCATCGATACATGGCAAAACTAAAAAGTATCACCGTATGCAATAGCTTTACCGCGGCAGTCCCGGAGTGCCACACGTCTTTTTTTTTAAATATGTATTTACATAACGCAAAGTTAATACAGAATGAATTCAGTTCACAGCAGGATGGGATTTCAGGATCGGAGTAATCCACGTAAATGTGGAACACCGCAAAACTGTTATTTAAATGATATTTCTGGACCGAGCTTAACGTAATATTTTAGATTAAAGTTTCTGTGTATTCCTGGATGACTTTAATCTTTATAATGTACTAGCTGCGCCCCGCGGTTTCACCCGCTGTCCTGCAAGAATAGCGGAAAGCCGTTCAATTTTCTGGGGTAAAAAGTAATCTACATATTACCTAGGGCTTAAGCTACCTTCATACCAAATTTCGTCAAAATCTGTTTAGCTGTTAAATTGTCATCCATACGTCCATTACATAGCTGTCATTTGCGCAAAGAGTATAATAAGTCGTTTTGTTATTCCAAGTCTGATTCTTTTTTGTTATACCTCGTTTTATAGTGACTGATGTTTTATGTCAATTCACACTTGAATGCTATCGAATTTATTTAACAGAAATAAATAGTATAATAGGAATAAATAGTATCCTATGTGCGTTTCCTGGCTCTAAGCTACCTCCTCACCAATTTTCAGCCATATCGGTAAAGCCGTTCTTGAGTTATAAGTAGTGTAACATAACACGACTTTCTTTTATATATATAGATTTAGGTTATTGTACTTCTTAATTTATTGACAACTAGCTAATTGTAGCGGTTTCACCTGCACTGAGAAAAATGGCCTTCAAAATTCCCATGAATTCACCTAAAGTACGGAGCATACTGATATCATTAAAAAGTACGATGATTAGCACGTTTTTACGGTGATAACCATCATAATATATGATTGTTACCCTAAAAACTGGTGCAAGTACTAGTTTTTACGGTGACTTTTTTTTTTTTTTTTTGTTGACGGGGGGAAATCTTAGAAAGATACCCGGCTGCTTTGGGGAGCAACCGGGTTATGTGAGGTTTGATCACTAAAACCCCCTCGGTGGCCAGCCTCTGTGCTTGACAGGGGGCACCAGGGTCTCTGACGAACTCATACTAGTGCCCCCTTAATTATCAAGTTGCCTAAGGCACCATTCGCAGGACGTTGGTCCTTTTCCGGCCCCTACAACGACACGAGCCACACCGCGCCGTTGTCTTCCCTGGGCTCGTTCGAGAAGGTAGCCAGATCCCCAAATCTGACCACCCACGAGCCCAAAGGCCCCTTTTAGTCGGCTCTTACGACAGGCAGGGGATACCGAAGCCGCATTCTAAGACCCCGGCTCCAGGGTTGTTACGGTGACTACCATATAACATAATAGTTATCACCGTAAAAACTGGTGCTAATCATCGTACTTTTTGGTGATATCAGTATGCTCCGTACTTTAGTTGAATTCATCGGAATTTTGATGAATTGTGTGAAGTGAAGTGATTTCATCATTCTTTTAGCGGAATTTAGATGGACAATTTTCTCAGTGTGCAAGGAAAATGATTCTCAGTTTTTATTCACTGTATAAACTTCTCTATTTTTTCAATCCTTATTAATGCTATGGATTATGCTGTATTATTCAATCATATTTTCTGTAGAATGGACAGTCAAGGCAAAACACAAACCTAAAGGTAATATGATAAATAAAAATAAAATCAAGCTTTGATAATCTATAAATTTAATTAAATTAAAATCTTACGAACACGGTTTTACGAAATACAGTACTGCTTTGATTATCATATCACTTATCGTCGTTTCTTTAGTAGTTTGAATTTTTGTTTTAAACAAAAATAAATATCGAAAATAATAATGAAGGATCTATCTTTATTGTCGTGTTCTTAAATAAAATTTACCATCCCACCCACACGTTCCTTACTCAGCACTACTCGTTTAGCATGTTGAAGTCGGTGGAATAATATTAGCTAAATATTACTTTACTCGCATATTAGTAGCTTACGTTTCGACGAAAATTATCAATCATTTTTTCTCCTAAAAACATCTGCGAACGCTTATCGTCACTAATTCGCTAAAAGTGTCGATTCGCCAAATGATATGCGAAAGACATTTCAACAAGATTTGTGAGGCTTAAACTTGGCCTGGTATACATCATCTCAAACGAGAAAACTTCGATTGAAGCGGGGATCTGCTAAGAAAAGGGGAGAGGGGGGACTTCGAAATTCATTAGCACACGCAGAAGCGAAACGAAATTACCAGACAGGCGCGTTCATAAAAAGTTTGGGAGAGTTGGAGGCAAGCCAGGGTAGGTGGCATGATCGTACGTACAAGAACCGGCACTAGGGATGGGAAACCCTATCTTGTATCAAGTATCATACAATTTCCAGTATCAGGTTAGATCAGGTCAGGACAGGTCTTCGATCGAAGTGTGATTAGGCCGTATTTCACCACGCTGGCCAAGTGCGGATTGGTGGACTCACATACGCCATTAAATTTCAGCGGTAGTAGCTCCGCCTTATAAACCAGAGGTCACGCTTTCGATTCCCGGCCAGGCAGATGTTTGAATGATTAACTTACAAATAAGTTTTAGGTATGGGTGTTAGTTGCCCTTGTCTTTGTGTATGTGCCATGGCATCCCCGACACAGGATATCCTAGAGCTATGAGTGTGAAACGTTACTTAACCCTACTAGCTACTACTAGCGCAGCAGTTCAAAGTGGGTCTCTGCCACTGATACCAGAGAATGCCAATGATCTCGGTCGCTCTCTGTCTCTCGCCAGTTGTCGACTCCGAATTCGCTCAAAGACCCCATTCTTGGACGCTTGAGCTAATCTCCACCAGTCTCACTCTCATGACAGTAATAAAAGGGACAGTGACCGAGACAATATTTCACTCGCTAGAATTAGGGCCTCTCTATTGGTATCTGGCTGGCGTATCATAACTGGCAATCGCATTCTAACTTACACTCCACGCACAATCCACTTGCAAAACTAACCGACTGTAGAAATTTGGTGCCACTGCAAAATTTACCAAATTCCGAACAGGTTCGCTTGGCATACTCGTAAATAACATCGGATAGTTTGACCGGACACGTGCAAATCCGGCGAACATTCATGCCAAACCGCAACACATCTCTATCAAGACCGAAAGTGACTTTAAGTACACGTACTTCGCTAATTAATTCCTGAAGCGTGTAATTTTCACTAGAGATATTTCAGCTATGCCCAACTTTGGCAATATCTGATTACTGAGCCAGATTAATAGTCACCACACTTTGAATTCTGGTAAAAGGTTTAATGGTAAAGATAGTTCGAATAAACTATTGTAGGTAATTAAATTATTAAGTTTTCTTAAAAACTAGTGCTTATATTGTTACGTATTTGATGTTAGCGTATATTAGATACCTTCGTGATTTTTTGGATATTTTAATTAGTATCAAATAAATAATTCTCTCGACGTTATAATTAACTTTCAGAATTTCAAATTTAAATCTTAGGCCAAATGTGCCCTGTATACCTACATTTCGATTGATTTGTCCGAAAATAGCGTGTCTCGGTTCCACCTCAAAGTTGTAGCAAATCGAAAGTAGGCTTTTGGATGACAACATTAATTTTCCGTGCCAACAAACACCAGCCGCCACCGCCACTGCAAAACATATCTGTGAATTTTATTTCTTAAAAAATAAAGGTTATTTTAGCCTGCTTCCGAATTGGAAAATTGTGGTTTGTAAAATAGTACCTTCTTGCCTTTACGCCTGGCATATTGCTGTGAGAAATGTTAAGAATTGCGTCGACACGTGAACATCTGGCATTCACGGTTACGCGGGTTGTGTTCTCATTAATAGCAATGCTACGGAGTTACACTGGGTAGTCTGATGGTGCCTCTATATTTCACTAATGACGCTGTACGGATGTAAAACTTTGTACGTTTGTTAATTAGGCTTAATTAAGTTACTTTGATGCTTTGTTTTCCTGCGTGTGTACTCGGAATGTGGATAATGACTTTGGAGTTATTTTCTTGTGTGTAATTTTGTTTTGTTCATCAAGACTGGATGATGGGTACGGTGTATGTCTGTTTTATTACAATTTTGAAGAATAAATTTTAATAACATAATTATCTATAATAATCTATAATCTATAATAATATTATAAAGAAGTAAAGTTTGTGTGTTTGTATATTTGTTAAATTGTAAGGGGTAATCTCGGGATCTACTGAACCGATTTTAAAAATTCTTTCACCAATAGAAAGCCACATTATTGCTGAGTGTCATAGGCTATATTTATTACCTGAAAAAATTAGGGATCCTTAACAAAATAAGATCAAGTAAAAAAAAATGCAACCAAGAACCTAAAAAAATAAATAAAGTATTTAATCAAACACAATATAAATAAAATGGGACAATAAATAAAAAATAAAGTTACGATAGATGAGAATAAAAATACCTTTATAGATAAAAATGCAAAAAATTATAAGAGAAAATATAAATAGTAATTTAAAAAAAAAACTACTTATCACCCGCATAAAGACGGATTTAATCTACGTTTATCCCAAAATGTTTAAAAAATGAATATCCACCCGAGCGAAGCCGGGACGGGCCGCTAGTACGTATATAATAGGAATTATAATACGTATACGTATAGGATGGGTATACGTATTTTGGGTTTAAGGCAATTATTATTCAAAAACGAATTGTAATACTGTACTGTTGTACTGTTAGAGATAAATAAAAAAAAATTAATCAATGTGACTACGGCCAAATCACCCTTCTAGGGTAGACCTGGCATCCTTCTTGATGGATTAGAAGATGTACTATGGAATCCCTGTAGTAAAATGAATAAAGGCTATAAAAAGCTAAGAACTGTTATGTTTTATAGTTATTGCATTTATACCTATTTATCGCGAGGGTAAGTAGGAAGTTCGCATTGGCTAAAAGGACAGCTCTGATGTAACTGTTTATCATGAGAGTCTTAAAACAGCAGTGGACGAAACTGTTATGGTGGTATATAAAAAAGCTACAAGAATTGCAATGAAATAAATAAAAAATAATCCATCGAATGTTATCGAAAACTAATGACTCTCAAAAACACAAGAGTCACACGTTCGTCGAGGAAACATATTGTGAACCATCATGTAAAGGGCGCAGTATATTTTCAACCACTCGAAAATGCAGTCTGATGTTAACTTTTAATTTTGACGTGGAAATTTCATAAAAACTGCTTTTTGTCGAGAAAGTAATTATTTTTTTAAATATACATTAAATTAGAAGACTTTTCCGTTTTGACTCACTACTGAAAAACGTGAATAAGAGCTTGTGTTTATTTCATAGGAATGTAAAATATGTCAAATGTCTCTTAATTATTTATCCCTTATGCATTTCTAAAGCCTCATGGATTTGAAAAAAAAATCAGCTGTTCCATACATTTTGTCGAGTGTCATTGAGTGTCATTTTTTTTTCTCGAATTTCGGGTCGGTCCCATAGAAAAAGTTGTTCATAATGATGAGTACTATGAGCCCTTTTCGGCTTAGCATACCCTTCATGAATAACCCTATATAAACTTACAGAATTGCGAACAAAGGGTTTACTAGAATCTGAATTGAGTGACATTTTATTGTTCTATAGCTGTCGCAAATTCTTGTTATATTTGAAGTTTAGAATACAATTCAAACGTTTGATTTATTGGAAGAAGTCGTGTTCTATTTAATAATCAATCACTCATCTTTAGTACTAGTTATTTATTTATTGCCTGTTGGTTAAAATAAACCAGTATTATTAGACTGCTATATTAAAATAATATCTAAGAGTAAAAAATAAGTTATAACAGAAGTTATAATATAAGTTAGTAAGTTATAATAGAATAATAGTCATCATCACTACAGGGTCAAAACAAAGGGTATTTTAAGTCAAACCGAGCTCATAATTATCCACCATGAACCACTTTATATTATAAGACAAACCAAAAATATATCAGCTGTTCAATGGACAAATTCATTGACACTTCACGAAATGTACCTATGGAATAGCTAGCAGAACTATTAGTTAAATTAAAACAAGGGTCGCGATGTCACAGCTCGGTTCGAACAACTTCCCTACCCACACAGTAATTTTCGTAATTTCTTCAACATGACTGCAAAGAAGCATGTAAGCTTAAATTCCATCGCTCCCTGTAATTTTATTCTGGTCTGGAAACCTAACAAGCCAAAGTTAGTATTGCTACAATGCGCTCTAACTAGCTAATAATTTGAGAGCACTTCGCAAACAGAATATTTTGAGATGCGAGTCTAGTTCAAGTTATTCGCTTTGTAGAGTTAAGTTGGTTGGAGCCTTAAAAATTATGAATGTGAACGAACTTGCGTACTTGCGAACGCGGTTAGAGCTACGTTTTTCCAGTCTTGCTACATTTATTTTTGGTGAAAAACTTTTATGTCATTATTCATTATGTAGTTTTCGTTTATGAAATTCCGGCAAGATATTTTCAGACGTTTAGTAGTAAAAATGTTAGCTAAGAATTTAATATGAAAATAAAATAGGTTATGTGTTACTATGTTTTTTATTTATATACTAGCTGCCAACCAGCGGTTTCATCGCTGTTTTTATTTATATTTTTTTTTACTTTTAAACCTTCCCTGAACTTTCACAAATATTTCAAGATCAAAATAAGCGAAATCGGTCCTACCATTCTCGTGTTAGGTATAGCGAGCCAAACGAACAGTGATTCATTTTTATATAAAAGAAGATTATTTTATGTTAATTATTAAACATTAATTAATAAGACATTATTATAGCGGCCTGTTTGGCTCAGCGGTAGTGTATCCGCCTTATAAGCCAGAGGTCCCGGGTTCGATTCCCGGCCGGGCAGATGTTTGAATGATGAATTTAAATATCTGTTCTGGGTCTGGGTGTTAGTTGTCCTTGTCTTTGTGTGTGTTCCATGGCATCCCCGACACAGGATTTATTCCTAGTGGGGAGCTATGAGTGTGAAACGTTTATATTATTTATTATTAATGTCCGGTTTATAAAATTACTGCACATTACAAATATACCTACCTAGGTCGGCTATCCAAAAACTGAGTGACCCCACTAAATAAAGCCGACTCGAAATAATCATCAAACCTAACAGTCAGTGACTCAATTACCAAAATTGCAGCGCCTGTTTAAAATAATTAGCTAAGCGCCATTTTCGAACGCCGCGCGCCGATCCGCCAAGTTTACGGTAATATCGTTACGGAAATGACGTCATTATGACGCTGCCAGTTAGCGGCGAGTGCAGCGAAAGGGCTTTAGCTTTATTTAGGGACTTAATATGTTGTAATTAGCCTTCGATGTGTGGTTTCAGCCATAATTAAGTGGTTTTCTCGCAATTTTCCTGAATAATTAATTTATTATAATCTTCCTTATTATGACTCTCACTATTTTATTACTCTTTGTGTTTATGAAGCATCATCAGCTTCTTCTCTTACCCTGTTCGCGTGCTGTCTCGTTCTACAGGGTTATAAGGAAAGGGTATGCTTAGCCGACAAGGGCTCATAGTACCCATCATTATGAACAACTTTTAGTGCCTTTTCACACGTACCGGTTGCCGGGTAGCCGGCGCCGGTTACCCGGCGGTGAAGTGTATGGGCATGGTACATAGCTTTCACATGTACCGGCGTTATTTATCCGGCAGGCGGGTACATTTGACACCGGGTATCCGGCGCCGGCTACCCGGCAACCGGTACATGTGAAAAGGCACTTACAATGGGACTAACCCAGAGTCGCGAAAAAAAATCAGCCGTTCCATACATTTTGCCGGGTGTCATTGAAATTTTTCTATGGTACAGCTGATTTTTATCTCGATTTCCGATTGGTCCCATAGTCAAAGGTGTTCATAATGATAAGTACCACTAGCCTTTTTCAGTTTAACATACCCTTTACTTATAACATATGAAATTGTAATAGAAAACTTTTTCACCAAAACCAAGTTAGCTTCACTATACTTGCCAGCCTTAAATCCCGACAAAGGCTAAAACAACTGAACTGACCTGATTGACCTCAAATTCCAGGCTACTACATCAAGCTTGACCTGTAACGGACTCTGTACCTACTTACCACGACTAGGTTTCAATATTGGACGGAAACAACAAGAACAACAAACATTAGTCCAGTGGTTCAATAATCGATGGTAATGTACGTACGGGCTGAAATAACTCCAGTAAATGCAGTTGAAATTGGCATAAAAATATATAAATGTATAGAAACTAAGGTTAAGTAAAGTTTGTATGATTATATTATTGTAGGTATTATTGGTTGTGATTGACAAAGCTTATTATCCACGCAAGTTTGAATTACTGAATTTTACTTTGTACCATTTAAAGTTTATTTAAAAATTAAACCTCTTTTGTTATCACATATTCTCTTACATTTAAACTCAAAACAAAAGAAAAACATATAACCAAACCTTATTCTGATTTATAATCTAACCAATCTAACCATGGACATGACAAGAGAGAGGTGCGTTTAGAAAAGCGCATTTTTTTATATTATTTTATTGTTTCAAATTTCGAATTGAATTCAGAGTCCGATGCAAACTATTCCCGTA
Organism: Alcis repandata; assembly: GCA_949125135.1. NCBI lineage: Eukaryota > Metazoa > Arthropoda > Insecta > Lepidoptera > Geometridae > Alcis > Alcis repandata. The sequence continues at coordinate 11,003,514 of OX421233.1, read as the reverse complement.
TCTTCTCATGCCTCGTTTAAGCACTATACATCAAGCGCAGGCAGAGTTTACTATACCTTACTAAGTTTCGGTTCAAACACCCTCGAGACAATAGAAAGGGTTCATTTTGACAGCTTGATCGATGGTCGTTAACTATTTGCGGATCCCTAATCAGAGTTGAAATGTTCTGTGATACTGATAGTGCTAGTGAGGCGGTTTAACCGGAATATTTGGTTAACAAGAAAATTACGAGGAAATAAAAGAGTGAAAATTATGTAATGAAATTTAAATTTAAAAAAAAACAGATTTTCATAACATAACCAAGACACTTTCGAAAAAAATACCCTTTTAAATAAATCTAAAGTTAAAACGAAATCGGTGTAACCGTTTGAGAGCTTTTATGCGACAAACATAATATTTACAAATATTTTTAAACTATAACATCCCTTTGTTTACTTCAAGGGTTAAAAAAATGGCTAAACCATATAAAACCAAATAACTACTAAGTAAACTATGCATTCAGCCTGCAAGGCAAGCTAAATTGGGCACTGTTGAATGTGTTGAATGACAAATATTTAGGAATTCTCTCAAAAAAACTTGACCAAGCATTCATTTTCCGTAACAAACATGCTAGTTACAAAATGAAAATGTTAACCTGAAATATGGTCGGACACCAAGAAATAGTTTGCTCAATTTGACCGAAATATCCGGAATTATTCCTCTCTATTTGAAATGTATTGTGTGACTACGGCACATATTTGGGTAAGGACTTGAGCGATCTGTTTTTGAGTACGTATTGTTAGTTAACTAGTCGGTTACTCGGTCCTCACGTGTGAAGTATGCTTTATTGTAAGGTAAGGATGAGTGAGACGACGTAAGGTAAAGATTGTAGTACATACATATAGAATGTGAGGGCATCGGCTGTCATAAAAAGTTTAATACTGTTTGACTACATGCTTTCAAAGAGAAATCTTTAGAATTAATCGTAATCGGCGAAGAACAGAAGAAGGTATAAATAAGATGGTATTCAATAGGCCCAAGTTTGAAGGCATTTTAAAACAGATCTAAACTAACTAAAAATATATCTGTCTTTATCATTGCAAGCCATTAGACAAGGAGGCCAATAGTTTTAGAAAATTTAGATCTGTCTTAAAATGCCTTCAAACTTGGGCCTATTATTATACCTAAAACATTATTAACTGGTTAAGTGTGTAGTTAAGTAATAGATCAACATTTTCAAGGTAAATGAAATGGTATCTACAATAGATAAATTATGATAATTATTACAATTCCTTCGAGTATTGACATTGGACCAATAACGCTATGACACCTGGTTTCTTTTTATTTATATTTTCAGACATTTATTTACTCGTAGATTTGTAATACAAACTAGAAAAAACAAACCTAAAAGCATTAAATTTAAAAGACTTCCATCCTCCTACATCAAAAGTCCTCGCAGCCTTATTCAACGTACTTCAGAAGTCTACAAAAAATAATTACAAAAGCATTCGCTAAAACACTTGTAAATCTTGTGAAAATTCGCACGGCTGCTTGCAACAAATTGTGAAAATGCACAAAGTACATTGCTTCTCGCTACAAATTATGATTGAAGTCTGGAGTGCCTAACGCGCAGTGTAAAGCGTCGTCTAGTGCACAGTACTCGTAAAAACGGTAAAGCATTAAAATTAATTACGAAAGCCTTTTGCAAGTGCTCACTTGCATCGTATTCGTAACGACGTCGTTTCGGTAATGTTATTGCTGAAATGTTGGGGTTCGACGTATGAATCTGAAATGTTGTTTTTTAAACTTGATTCTTGACATGTGTATGGACCTTATTATCTCCGTCAGTCTCACTCACATGACATTTGTAATAAGAGCGACAGTGACCGAGATAATATCTCACTCACAATAGGTACCTAATCTTTGATAGTTTGGTATACCTCATTTCAGTTTCTAAGTTTGAAAAAAAGGTAGAGGTTGCTGTAAGCTATACGCCATGCCTACCATGTCCAATCCTAAGGCCATTAGGTTTGCTTTGATTGGAGGTACTTTTATTTTGAGGTGTCAATAATAACGTTTCACACGCACAGCTCCCCACTAGGATAACCTATGTCGGGGATGCAATGGAACGCACACAAATACAAGGACCACTACCACCCAGACCTAGAGCAGATATTATTCATCATTAAAAAATCGGCCCGGCCGAAAATCGAACCCCACCTCTGGCTTTTAAAGGCGGTTAAAAGTACTATCACTGAACCAAACATAAACGGGTAAAGTATTTTTGTATTTATTTGTACTCGTTCTACATCATTTCTTCTAAATTCCATGTTCTATCCCATTTCCAGGCTCTTATCTGTCAGTTGAGTTTCTCGGAACGTGTCTCGGCATCTATAGAATGTACAATATGGACAATCTTTTCGTATACAATTTGGCGAGAAATTCGAACGAAATCACATTCTGAAGGTCAAGGTCATGCGTTGTCAAGGTCAAGGTCATGCGGCTATCAAACCTGATAAAGTAAGTGAGTTTGTATGCCGAATGGCTAATCTTGGTGCCACAGTTTTTAGGCCTGAACAGAAGGCCTTTGAAATGGCTTGCCGATGATATAATAATGACGAAAATCACCGAAAGTAGTTTGAACTATACCTATCTAGCTGCAGCCCGCGTTTTCACCCGCGATTTCCGAGATAAAATGTAGCCTAAATGTTAATCCAGACCATGCAAGACCATCTGGAAGTATCTCAATCAATTCTATTCATGACATATCCCAGTTTTCCCCCAAAATTTCAATCACAGACTTCCACGCGCCAAAACAATTTATCTCAACATTAAGTATTGCCAAAGTTCGCAAAAGAAATAAGCAAGGATCGATGAGTGGCAATTCGGCCACATTCGTGCCCCCAACAAATTACGCAAGTTGTGCCGTTAAAACAACCCGCCTTATATTTACAGCCGCTTGTAAATGTTTTATTTCTACTTGCTACTGGCTTATGTTTTAGTCTGAAATGTCTTGTTGGTAGTTTTAGGCAATTTCATTAAAACTTCATTGTTGAGGCGGTTTTCCTGTTTCAGGGTTCAATTTGTGAATAGTATGATAATGTTTGTAAATGTAAGGTGATTATAATAGTTAACTTTACATACTTAAACGAACCGTAACTATACGTCATCGTTGATAAAGGAGATGTACAATAACTCTCTTACTGTTTGTCTGTTTCCAACTTTTACACTAATACAGGTAACGAAAAGGAATGCTAAGCCGAAAAGGATAAAGTACTCATCATTATGAACAACTCTTACTGAGGGACCAACCCGGAATTCGCGAAAAAAAATCACCTATTGCATAGATATTGTCGACTGTCATTGACACTTTTCCATGGAACAACTGATTTTACTTACTCGGAAAACTTATGATTATTTTGAAAGGAAATTAAAATTTCATTGTTAAACATGTTACTATATACTAGTTCTAGTTCCAGTTATCATTTTAATTAAAATAACAACCACAATAAAACGACCAGCGGGCGTTTCTCAGGGGACTTAACTGGTTTATCTAGCAATACTAGGAAGTTGAATTTCCTAGTTTCTATGTAGTCGTCAACTCAGTTACAGACCGTTGCTTGTTGCTTGGCCAGCTTTGTGTCACATCCCCCAAGAGATCCCCGCGTGTTTCTACAAGCTTTTACCTTGTTTGTCGGGTAACTTTTAATGGGAGTTATTTTATTTTAGTACGGGGACTGGGTGGTTTTCCAAAATTTGCTTTTTTGTTTAGTTTGAGATACAGGAAGCTATTTCTCTGTCTTGGACTCCATATTAATTAAGGTCATGTTTTGGCAATACAATACAAGTCAACACAAGTCTCTTCAATCTTCAACTTTGGGCCATATTTGATGTATTACTTTAATACACTATTTTCAACTCAAAACAAAACACATGTAAAAAATACATAGAGTTTATTTTCATGTCGGTAAAACTGAAAAGAAAAACTTATACTTAGCAATGGAATATTGAAGCTATGGCTGACAATAATACCATTTTGCGACCAATCGTGACATCACAATAAATACATCCATAACAAACATTTCCCGAAATCGAATTGTAAATCGTTCCGTTTATGAAGGGCATCACATCAAGGGATATGACATTACACCGACGGCACCAACACAATAAAGATTACAACCAATCACGGGCCCAGCCGTCAGTGCCCGATCATGCGGCTACAATGTGGCGGAGTAAACAGTAAGGGGCAAAGCAACGGACGACACGGCCTTAACAGTGTTACCGTGATGGCAATGTTCAACGCAAGCCATCTCGCTCGCGTTAACTTACGCGTGCCATACGAGCAAGCGGGAAGGCATATGATTATCATTGGACCCATGCTTACACAATAAGGTCAGTCAGTCATGATCCATGGTCACATGGTCAGTCTTCGGATGGGTTACCGTAAGTGGCATTTACAACTTGGCCCTACCGTGAGTTGGATGACACGTTAAACTGTTGGCCCTGGTGGTCTGTTCTGAAACAACCACCGCCAAGCCATATTAAAAATTCTGACACCAAGGCTCGGTGACTCGATCTATCTGAGCTTATGTATTAGCAGCCTCTCTTGGCTCTTTAAACTTACGTCGTTACTTTTGTTTCTTTTTTACAGAAACCTAATTGCCACCATGCATGCGCCAACTTGCTATCGCAAATGCCTTGGTAGGTTTAACTCAAGCTCGAGTAAAGGTAGAGGCGATACTGTCTCAAGTGGTGTTTTGTTGCACCTTACTCGCTTCAAACTTATTTGATACCAAGTCCATACTGATAACACTGTGCAGAATCCAACGATGTCCAACCAAGCGGGTAATTTGTAGCAGGCGGACCGCAAAACCGACGGTAATCAAATTAAGAGCTTATACCGCGCGGAAAACAAAAATAAATTAATTAATCGATTGTCACGGTCTGTAGGCGTAATGGCAGTTTTTATTCGATTTCGATTTGCGGGAAAACTATTAGTAGGCCGCAGTGCTGTACAAAAAGTATTGTAATCTAATAGTAATTAGGTACCTAAATAATTGCGTATTCAATTTGGGCGTACTAAACCTTCCCGGATCTAATGTGAAATTATCTAGACGCTGGACAGTCACTGATGAACTGATATTTATTTTAAGGAATTGGTTCGAAATCAACCACTCTCTCTGTGAGAGTGTGTTTTATACACAATTTTTATGACTGAACGACTGAAAAAAATTTTAATTTTAATTAAAAAATTGGACAAACAAATATACAAATACTTAGGTAAATAATAAATATATGCACAAATAGGTAATTTTTATTTTCCTCAAAGCTGTGGACAGTAGCAAATCCTACCTACCTTGCATCAGAATTCATGTCACTTTTAACTGCTAACATTACAGATAAGTAAAGAAGGCAAATAATTTACAAGTAATCGTAAAAGTTCAATGTACATTTCCATTGTATGCGTCCTTAATCTTTATTGATTTTATCGTCTTCCTTGGCGAAAATCACGTACTTCTGATAAGCATCTCGATCTGATAAATGAATACACATACCTAACTGATTTGATAACTAACATTGTAGTATGAATGTAATATATTTTGGTCATATAATTTATGTTAGATACGAATTGGTGTGAGAAGCGCACTTCAAATTTATTTTTATTTCGTTTTCAGATACAAATAGTAGGAAGTTTTTTTATTGACACACCAAAAAAACCACAAGCAAACATTTTTTTTAATCGCAAAAAGGTTATTTTTTGTAGGATAATCGTAAATTTGCTCCCTTACCAAATTTCAATAAAAACTAAGTCAATAAATGTTTTGTATACAGAGATACATTTATGTATACATACTTCTGAATCTATTACATTATATCAGTGGTTATTTTTATAGATACCTTCAAAAAATAATCTTATAGTGGAACTATATTATTATCTTATAATAATAGCGAATCTTTGAAAACGGAAAATGTAAGTGTATTTTTCGCGAAACATACACTATCAGAGCGATTTAATAGAAATCCTAAGCAAACAATCAGAAGCAAATAAAATAAGTATCGTAAATATTGATGGACAAAAATAAAAATAACGAATTTTCGAAAATGATTTCGCTATAAATCTTGTTCAAAAGTATCACTTCGAATTTATTTTTCTTTACACTTCTATGAATTTTAAAATTCTCGTCGACAAATAACACTCAATACAAAATATCTATCTCTGTAGCCAAATCAAACACCGATGATGTCTGCACCGACCATTTCACTTAGACCCTTATACTTAGTCCACTCTAGCGACGTTTGTAAAGGAAAACGTGTCAGGTTTCACTGGTTCTTCTTACTTGGTATCGGTATTGTATTCAGCACGAGGTTTCGGATAAGGACCCTGGAAATTGTTTTACGTGACACATTATGTAACGAGCTTCAGTTCGCTCAGTACGCGATTTGAATCGTAAGATACGTGCGATTCTGGAGAGAACTGTTGTTAAATTTTATTAAGTCTTTTTTATGAAAATTGGGTGGGACGTGTGGTTTGGAAGATATTTTTGGTTGGGGTTAGGTTAGTTGTTAAGAAAGACCTTAGCTGAGACGTTGGAAGTTAGGTGTATATCAAAGTTAATTCTGTCGCGCCGCACGCAAGGCTCATTCTTCCGAAATGAAATGCGCGAAATCGAGGTTATGTAGTTTTGTTTCCTCCATTACATCAAATTTGGACTGATTTTAGTATTTCTATCAACAAGAATGCCTGTCTATAGTCAATTATACCTACTACAACTCTACTACTGCTGCTATTATACTAAACATCGACAACTATTTATGTTGGCGGAATTAACATTACATACATCATATCCAGCATAATCTATACTAATATTGTAAAGAGGAAAGATTTGTATTTTTGTATGTTTGTGTTGAATAAACACAAAAACTAGTAGACCGATTTCAAAAATTCTTTCAACATTAGATTGCTTTTTTTTTTTTTTTTGACCCATGGAAAATCCTTTATGGATACCACGCCCGCCCCGGGGGAGGCAGGGTGGTTATGTGGGAGTCTCCGCCCTAGTGGCGGCATACCCACTAAAAACCCTGGGGTGTTCGGCATCCGCCTGATGGGGCAAGGTGGGGTCGCGTTAGCAATCGCCACCTCGCCCCGGCGATGGGCCCGATTAGGGCACCCTGTGCCTATGGAGGGGTGACCCTGTTCCCCAGGATCACCCCCCAGACAGTCAGTGTGGGGTCGTGCAGGCCGGGAGAGTCCCCCGACTCTCCCGGCAACCCCACTGCAGAGGAGCGAGGAGACGGGCGAACCGCCTCCTCGCTACCCCGTCTGTGCCGGAGCGGATCAGATCGGGTGTCGTCCTCTCCGACCCGCTCCGCGGCCTCCTTCTGCGTCATCACCTCTTCGCAGAAGGAGACCCCGGCCTGCCACGATCTCTCGCCGCCGAGCACGGCTTTCACCACGCTCGGCAACGAGAGATCCCGGCCTATGTAGGCCGAAAGCGTATGCCGCTGGTGGGCCCCATGCGGCACACGCTTCCAGCGCTTCCCTCCTCCTTTCCTTGCACTCCCGACCGCAACCCACATGCGGCGAGGAGCACAAGGAAAACCCCCCTGGTGGCAGCAACGCCACCGTCCAAGCCATCACGCTGTGCCCTTTGCCAGTCAGAGGGACACGCGGATGGGCCCACCGTGTCGGGTTATTGGCCACCGTGCGGTAATACTGCATAAAAGCTGCAGTATTACCGCACGCTGTTTCCCAGGGTGCACCACGTGGAGGTTACCCGACCTAGCACCCCAACATTAGATTGCTACATTATCCCTGAGTAACATAGGCTATATTTTATACCCGTGTAAAGCCGGGGCAGGTCGTTAGTTTATTATATTTTTGTATCAATGTACATGTAATTATGTTTTTATCCAGCAGTGGACAAAAATCTAATAGACTGATGATGATTATGATGATGACATCTATACCTAAATTTAATTTTATAGAATATCTAAATTTTGACTCTGACTGAATCCTCCTTATTAGACTTCTTTACTACAATGACTTCTAATTACTTTTACATTATAACACCTACCACAGTCGGCATAGTTAGCCACAGTAACAGTGTACAATGATATTACAACAGTACTTAGATAGGGCACAGTAAATTTAATATACAGTAAGGTAAGTCATTTAATTCCAAAATAGACTGAGAGGGTATCGTAGGTAACCCTATCATTATCATTGAGCATCAGCGCAAGACTGTTTCTATAGTCATTTTGAACTCGATATTTTTGTTCGCAAGTTTAGCAAATATGTTAAAACCATTAAAGGTATCCTCCATCTCTAACCCAGTTAGACTTTTTAATTTTAGTATTATAATTAGTAATCTTAATATATATAAATTACGTGTCACGTTGTTTGTCCGCTATAGACTCCTAAACTACTTAACCGATTTCAATCAAATTTGCACACCGGGTGCAGTTCGATCTAACTTAGGAGATAGGATAGCTCAGTCATCTCAATTTATAGTAAAAAAACATGAAAAATTAGAAAATTAAAAAATACTAAACCATAATTTAACTTTAGCGCTTTGGACAATCTAAACTTTTTTAATGTAACTTTTGACATTTGACATAGAATTGACGCAATGGCTTTTTTTACCAATTCGAATTAAATAGCCATCGTTAAGACAGGACAACGTCTGTCGATTCAGCTAGTCTATACTAATATTATAGAGGAAAGATTTGTATTTTTGTATTTTTGGATGTTTGTGTGGAATAGACTCAAAAACTACTGGACCGATTTCAAAAATTCTTTCACCATTCGAATGCTACATTATCCCAAAGTAACGTAGGCAATTTTTTTTTTTTTTTTTTTTTTTTTTTATCCACAGCAAAGCGTGGCAGGGAACAGCTAGTAGTTATATAATTTCGTGCTTGAGCTGCTCATCTACATAGCATAATGCTATGTGTATGGGCAGTCTCATGATAATTTTACCTTTGTACAATTTATGTGGTTTTGCTGTACACGCTGCTTTGGATTACAATCCAGCTCAGGATTTATTAATGTGTGTATTTTGTTGTTATATTGATTGTAATCTGTTTGTGTGTCTAATAAATAAAAATAAAATAAAATAAAATATAGGAACAAGGATAATAAATTACTTCTAAAAATGTATTAATGATTAATCACAACAATACTAGCAGACTATTTTTAGTTCGCAGTGAATGAAGATAACCTGCATATGTCCGGAGAAGAAATTCAATGGCGTATGTGAATCCACTAATCCGCACTTGGCCAGCGTGGTGGAATACGCCCTAATCACCCTTCGAGATTAGACCTGTATCCCAGCAGTGGGAGGATTAAAGGTTGAAAATGTTGATGATGATGAATGAAGATGACGCTTTTTACATTGTTCTTCATTTCTTCAAATCGCACATAATAATTAGCCATACTCTTTTTTTCTTAGACCTAAGTTTAGACCTTTTTTATCAGGAATAAGTCTAAGAAGTTTAAACTAAACGCCCAACGTCTAAAAACGTCTAAAAAGAACGCCCGCATGCTGAGCTACACCCGTGCCCTCATGCAAGATACTGTTATACCATAGTTTTACTTAGTTTTGTTAAGCTTAAGTATAACTTTTTATTAAGCACGGAACTGCACGGACACATTCACTTCAAGACATCGCAAATCCGTCGCACCCGCTTGAGTTCCATAGGTAATTAGAGACTTCACTAGGGCGCCATTAGCAGATCTTGGTACATTTGTCCTTACTGATTGTGTCCTAGTATGTCGCTTATCGTTATATGGGTGGTGACCACAGGTGGACAGCGGTATTGCGGTGGCTCGGCGCGAGATTCCGCACCTGCGGTGTGGGGCTACGCGATAGCTGTTTGTTGTTTTACTTAGTTCCAGTACATTTCATCTAATGAAAACTTTACCTGCAGATTTTTAATTGCAAAAAGTATAAAAAAATATCTAAAAGTCCGCGTTTATATGAACGACTAATAAAAAAACGGTAAAACGGCAGATGGTCTAACGCAAAAATGTTTTGCAATATTTTTGTTTTTTTTTTTTTTTTGTAAATATAATAATAATAAATAAACGTTTCACACTCATAGCTCCCCCCCACTAGGAATAGATCCTGTGTCGGGGATGCCATGGAACACACACAATGACAAGGACAACTAACACCCAGACCCAGAACAGATATTTAAATTCATCATTCAAACATCTGCCCGGCCGGGAATCGAACCCGGGACCTCTGGCTTATAAGGCGGATATATTTATTACCAGCCGTTGTTTTTGCCATAAATAATGTTTTGTATTTATCTTTTGTATTTTTTAACTTGCTTGTTGCCATGCAACGTGTTCAAAGATAAAACACGCTGACTCAGAACAGAAAATCCACTCAGGTCAGCTTTTCGCACCAACAATTTAATTCTCAAAGAGCTTTACATACAAGATAGACTTTTGTCGATTGTGCAAATACTAAAGTTCTTTGGGTATTTATCTCCAAGAATGAAAACTCTATGGAGAGCCGCGTTAAAGGGCGTCCTGAGCGATCACCAATTCGGTTGTGGGTCCTTTAACAACAACCGCAAGCCATGTCCAGAGGCCTTAAGGCGGCCTAAAAACTCTGACACCAGAGCTAGCCAGTCGGTTTATACGAGCTTAAAAAAAAGACCACGGAGTCCCCCGATGCTCAGTGTGATTGCAATACAACCAGCCGCCCGAAATCGAGAAGCATTGCGAGACGCGCAGCAGCCATGGAAAGCATCAGAGATAGCGGGAAGCCTTCGTGTATCAGCATAAAAGCGACCACTCTACCAAGAGTGATTTAGAATAAGAAAAAGACTCAGATGATTTGCCTTGAAAACCCCGTGACTGTTCGTATAGATTGGCTTTAAGAGAACGGTTTTCTTTTGGGCTTTTGGGCTTGGGCAGCAGACTTTGTTTTCTTTCCCTAATTTTTTTATTTTTACAAAAAATGTTGTCATACTAATACTTGTCATAAAACATCCGGAAGATATGGAAAACCATTTACGTTGGTAACAGTCAAATAATATCGAAATAAACGTCAAATCATCAAATTATTTTGACATTATACGCCAATTTGCGATTTACGATTATTAAGGCTTATGATAATAAATTAATCGATGATTGATTTCACGTGTATGGATATTATAAAATCTAGCTAACTATGATAAGCACAGGAAATAATCTAACAAGCTGCTATCCGTGGTTTCATCCGCACATTGATGAAAAACGGTGATGATGATGATGGTAAAAAGTAGGCAATGTCATTCCAGGATCTAAGTCTAAACCATCTCCATTCCAAATTTCATCAAAATGTGTTCTGTGGCTACAGAGATACGTGGTCAAATGCATACACACACAAACGTTGAACTTTGAAACAACGATGGAATACGGTTCGTGAAAGGATCATTCTGTTGCAAAAAATTGCGTTTAAAAATATGACTAGCAAAATCGTTAGTAGGTAACTACCAAAAAATCTACGGCTCGCAAAATCAGTGTAAGATAATCTTTATGGGCACTTAAATGATAACTACTGAGTTAGTTACTCATTATTTTATCTACAAATCAAAGCAAGATAATACATGAATTGAATACGCATTTGTATCCTACTAAGACTTTACGGATTTGTATCGTATCGTAAGATGTAAAACCTACTAATATTATAAATAATATCAAAGTGTAGATGTTTGTTTCTTGTATTGCTCAATCACGCAAAAACAGCTTTATAGATTTGAATGAAATTTTCTATGAAGGTAACTTATGCCCTGGATTATCATACAAGGTTATAAGGAAGGAAGAAGGAAGAAAGGACTCATAGTACTCATCATTGTGAACAACTTTTAATAAGGAACCAACTCAAAAACATCAACAGTTCCATAGAAACTGACTCTTTTTTCGCGATTTTGGGTTGTGTCCATAGTAAAAGTTGTTCATAATGATAAGCACTATGAACCTTTTTCGTCTTTCACCTTCACTTATTATATACCTGTATATGGGGTCCTTTTTATTCCGGGAAATATGAGTGAAAGCATGGGGTATCGCTAGTTCGTCATAAAAAGAGTAAGTTACCAAGCGTAGGAAAAATCATTACTGCCAAGAGCTTGTTTTTTTTGCAACTAGCGTATCGAGTCACAAGTGAAAAAATTCAAATTTTTCCTTCCAATAGCACGGTAAAGTGTCTCTCACTAGTGTCCAAAAATAAAATGCAATGAACGCTGAACAGCACTCACTTTCCGAGTATTGGCTCACCCGAACGGTACTTGGAATTTTGCATGCCCCACGTACGTAACTGTGTACATGCTCAATTGAGTTTTTCTCAACACGTTTTTATGCGTTTGTAGGCTTTTTGATCAAAAATCGGTTTCAAGTTTGCTTTTGAGTATTTGAACGTTTGATAAAAAGTAGTACCTATCTTGTTCGTAGAAGTAGTAAAAAATGGAGTTTATAAAAAGTAACTACGAATGTCGTTATTTAAACGAGGTTTCACCAAATTATGCCAATCCAAAAACGCGCAATGATTGTATTATATGGGAGATCGGACTAAGTGGTGGTTCTTGAAAAGTCTATATTTTTGATCAGTGACCTTAGCTTTTGGGCTTATCCATTATAAAAAAATATATATGTACACGTTAAACTTATAGCACTAATCTTTTAGCGTCGTTAGGGCAAATAGTAGTAAAAAAAAACTTTAGGGGCTGCCATCGCCACCGGTCACAGCATGGATCCTCGTCGCTCCACTACAAGTTTAAACTAAACACGAGTGTAAGTGTGTGTGTTAGTAGTCAGTGATAATACAATCAATCAATCATTAAAGATTATCAATATCTACTTCTATTCCAGACTCGTTTGATTTAATCTTTGTGCGTAATTACTCAAATGAAATCAAATTATTTTTTATCACATAAAATTATCTTCTTTTCTTCCTTTTTCTGTGGCACCACATCACAGCTTCCTATACTAATTTCCACCACTTTATTTGAACTTTTGCTACCTTTCCATTCTGTGAGTTTTCCAATTTCTGTTCAGATTTTCCTATACACACCACAGTGCAGTTTATCCAGCACATACTGGACTTTCCAGCACACAGGACAGCAGGACAGAACTTTCCTCACGGTTGTTTCTATTGTGGAATGCAACTCATGAAAACATTTACAAAACAGGTCCGCTGACGTTCATTTACACTACATGTTGCTCAATGCTCAATGTATGAGATGTAAGTAGATCAGCCCTTAGTAGCATTGAAAAGTACAAGTAACTGTTCCATAGTAGAACTAATGGCAATAACACGGATAACGAAGGACTTTAGGCAGTCTCTAAAATCCCAATTTTTTTCATGTTTTGTGCTCATCCCAGCTGTTATGTTTTGTCATGTCTCTTTATGTTTTTGTTTTTGATTAACAGGTCCAGTTCATGATTCAATAAAACGTCTAAGATACGAGTAGAGTTGTCTGATCACAAACTTAAGAAATCAGAGCTTATCTTTATCGTATGCTAAAGGTGGTTGCTAGGCTAGAACTTTTAAATAAATTGTCAAGTATGTACGTGGCAGTCGTAGGGTTCTACAATTATGTTAGAAATTTATTTATTTAAGTATTTATTTATTTACTAAAACTATTCTGGTAACACCTTAAATAAACTTATTATCCTCCTTTGAATAGATCCTAGAACTAGTTCGAATCGTCCACATTTGTCATCTTTACTTTTCATGTAGGAGATCCTTTAGAATGTTACTTTACTTTATATCAATATTTTTTTTGCGGCTATAACTTTATTTTGTCGATACAAACAAATACATTTTTACAAGCTTTTATTTCAGCTTGCTTTGTTGTTGCTCTACATAAACTGACCGCAAAATATACATTGACAAACATGTCGACTACATTTACTACATTGAAACGGCTTTCGATTATCTGCGGAACCCCAAAAATTATTTAATATCGCCTAGATTATAATCACCGTTATAATATTACGCCATTTTAATCATTGATAAAATGAAACGCCGACTCTATATAAAGCCAGCGCTTCCAATATTAGCAGTTGCAGCAATATAAAGTGTTCCGTGCAAAAATGGCAACCAAAATTCTATTGTTCTTCGCCCTGGCGGTAATTGGATGCCAATCCCAAGGTATGTTTTTTTATTAGATAAATGAATAACGTTTCACACTCATAGCTCCCCACTAGGATAACCTGTGTCAGGCATAGAACACACACAAAGACAAGGATAACTAACACCCAGACCCATAGCAGGTAGGTATTTAAATTCATCATTCAATCATCTGGCCGGCCGGGAATCGAACACGGACCTCTGGATTATAAGGTGGATGTACTACCGCTGATCCAAACAGGTCGTCGTATTAGCACCATCATCAATCATACTATTAAATAAATATAAATGTGCTGCAAAAATACTGTGGTAATTGAAACTATTCTCCAGTTTCTGCCTGGATATTGGCAAATATACTAAGGGCCTTAATCATAAACGTTGCGTAAAGTTAATCACTGCTTAAAATAGTCAGACAACTTCTCGCTGACGTGAAATGTCACATGCGAAAACAAGACGGAATACTTTAAGCAATGATTAACTTTAAACAAGCTTTATAAGCAAGGCCCTTACATTAAAAATCTACTAATTAAACTTCAGTGGTGAATTTTATATAACCTGGTTTATCTACATCATTTTTCTGTCTTTGGAAAGACTGCACGTTAACGTGACTGGCATTTGTAAATAAGCGCTATCTAGGTCTAGATGACACATAGCTGTGGCCCTAATTGTTTTATTAAGAACTATGTAAGAATTGTAAGAGATCCTCACAATCTACCTCTAAAAATACCTAAAGGTAAAAACTTTGATACGTGTCTCTTAAGCCGGCGACTGACCTGTAACATTTCGTCGGAACGTAACGTTACGTTACGACGAAATGTTGCAGGTCAGTACAGCGAGCCGATCCGCTCGCTGCGAGCGCCGCGTGCTCCACCATCGTCGCTTCATACATCGCTCATCATACATCGCTTCGAATGCTACGTTACGGCAAAATGCTCAGGTCAGTCGCCGGCTTTTTCCGACATTTTGATTACCAATGGCGGTGCGCAGTCGAGCACTATGCTCGCCACGAGCAAGGCTACAGGTCAGTCAGGTAAGGCCGTAACGCCGTAACGTAACATGCTCGCTTCGAATGCTACGTTACGGCAAAATGCTCAGGTCAGTCGCCGGCTTTAGTTTTCACAACACACATGTAATAAATATGATGAATGATGCCACCAGTTGTCGCACTAGTGTAATCTAGTTTAATCCTTTTATTTGTAATTTATGGTTTAAACAATAAAGAGTTTTTCTATCTATCTATCTAATGATGGCATCTTAGTTGTAAACAAAAATCAAGTAGAAACAACAAGCTACATAGTTAGGCTGAGGGGCAATTCCGTACCCAAAAATTTAATTTATTGAAATTTTAAATGTAAACGTTTTGTTCTAGCTGTCACCGAAATCCAGCTGCAAGACCAGACCACCTCCCACATTAGCAGCCCCTGGCACGCAAAGTCAATTGGCATCGGAATTCTGTTCTTGGACAAACTAATTTCATGCCACGTCATCTTCCCCAACGGGCTTCTGTATGAGCTTTATCCTACTTCTCAACAACTGACTCATACGTCCATGATTAACGGCGCTCAGGGTGGTGATGCTATGTTCCCAAGCTGCGGCATGTCCTTCTCGAATGCTCCAGAATCTCTGAGTGGGACCTATGAAATTTTGAGCTTGGTCGAGCATGCTGCTGATTCCAGCCGAACCCTGTCAAGACAGAAGTTCCATATTACGTTCATTCCGAGCGAAGTCGTGTGGCCTTCCAAGGATTTGGTACAAGCTAAACAAGAAGTGAAGACCAACTAAAATATAAACGTGACATCGAAGACCAGATTTGTCCTGTTTTATGCTTTATGCTTTTATGCTATAATTACTGGTATTTTGATAGCATTGCCTCACATTTCTATGTCTAACTGACCCTTATCAGTTTGTGTACTTTGTTTGAAAATATTATAATACTAATTTGTCAAAATACATAATTTCTATAACTGCGTTTTTGTATATTTTTTTACCGATATCACTTTTAAATAAAACAACTTTTAGAGATAAACGTGTTTCTTATTGACCGTAATTGAAAGTTAGGTAGTATTATATAGCCGTTGAATAATATTAATGACCATGAATATGATGTCCAGATATACGAACAAAGGACTAAGGTGAAACTATAAGCGTTTCGTTTTATACGGAACTATACCAATGATTAAAATCACTATTAGATTCCCTAACGGACTCATGTACCAGCTTTATCCTGAACCCGCACTCATTTGTCTATGACTAACCTGGCTCAAGGCGCTGGAGCAATGTTCTCCAGCTGTGCTATGGCATTCCTAAATTCTCCAGAGTCTCTGAGTGGAACCTATGAAGTATTGAGTTTGGTGGAACACGCTTCTGATTGGAGACAGACCCTGTCAAGACAGAGGTTCCATATTAAGCTCGTGCCGACCGATTTTGAGTTTCCTTTCAAAGATTTGGTATAAGTTGAGCAAAAAATGACCACGACCAACTAACGTGTGCACTGTAACTACAAAAAGACAGAGATCAACTGGTAATTTGATGTCCATGTTATATTCAAAGACAATTTTCCGTCAGCATAGCCACCATATTACCATTTTAATCTGACTATTCTATTGAAACAAAAAACATAAAAATGTGAATATCACTAATCAAACATTAAATGCCATAAGGCTTTTGCATTTCTACAAACCAAACCATTCAAGTCAAAAATAAAGTTTTGCTATTCACGTCAATCTTCAAAGTTGTACTCTTACAAACAGCCAACTCTTTAGACGGTTTCTGAGTAGCTATAGGTATTAACTGTCTGCGCTATTCAAACAGCAACAAAGGATCTCCTTTTGCCAATTACTTGGCAAAACAGATCAGGAAATGGAAGCTTGTTTACGTTTCGACTGAAGTGGGAGTAACAAAATGTTGGCGGATTATATTGACTGGGAAAAATGGTGTCAAAACGAAGCAAAGCTGCGGCTTTATTGTCTAAATGATAAATAAATAAATAAACGTTTCACACTCATAGCTCCCCACTAGGATAATTCTGTGTCGGGGATGCCATGGGACACACACAAAGACAAGGACTACTCTAACACCCAGACCCATAGCAGACATTTTAAATTCATCACTCAAACATCTGTCCAGCTGGGAATCGAACCCGGGGCCTCTGCCTTAAAAGGCGGATATATTACCGCTGAGCCAGACAGGTCGTCAAATAATATGATAGGTAATTGGAATGGGCTTTAGTTTGATATTTGGAGCTTAAAAATTGAAATGAAGCCAATTCTCACTAACACTAAGACAAGGAGGCCCGTCTCTTCCTACTCTGTTGTCTTAATTGTGTTTTTCCATGGTCAACAGTAATCATTAATGATATATAATATATCAATGACTCTAACTCAAAATTCAATATTTTCATTCTCGAATTTAGCAAACTTGTGTTCTAGAACTTCACTTTGACGTGTAAAAGAACATCCTTAAGTATTACTACATTTTTCCGTTACACCTTCTATACCTCTACAATCATGTGTCACAGTGATAACAAGTTAGCAAGTCCCGTCTCAAATTAATAAGTGAATAAACTTGTAATTCCCTCAGGCTCGCAGTTCCAAAGTGGCCAGAGCCAGCTGCATTAGTTACTAACATGTTTATGAAGTTATTGTTCTGTTGAAGGGTTTTGACACTACATAATTATTAGTTACGTGCCAATAAGTGTCTTAGCGATTTGGATGTCGAGTGTCGAGTTTCAATAGAGTTATCTTTTATTAGGAGAGCACGTGGCTGAGTTGCTAACCTTTATATTCTGATAATAGCATTTTTTTAGATTTTGTTGCCTTGTCACGTCTTGTTTCTTACTACGTCTTCAAGCACATGTTTTCTTTAATTTTTATTTATTGATAAGGTTCTCGTTTGATCTCGCCATCGAACTGGTACCTATAAGCAATGGTGCGGTCTACGATGGAGCATGCTTTTCTAGAAGAACCCAATCTTAATAATATATTAACAATATTATTAACATTCATTATTATTCGTCTCAACAGGTGATCGGTTTGAGATCAGAAAGTCAGACAATCACTGATCACGACCAGCAATTCAACTTCTAAGCGACCATTTGGTCAAAATGTACACAGACTTAGAAATATCTATTCACTCTGGCCATGAAAAGCCCAATACATCTCTCAGGAAACATGGAGCCGCGTAACAAGAAAGCTACAAAGGCTGACGACATATGTCCGGAGAAGAAATTCAATGGCGTATGTGAATCCACTAATCCGCACTTGGCCAGCGTGGTGGAATACGCCCTAATCACCCTTCGAGATTAGACCTGTATCCCAGCAGTGGGAGGATTAAAGGTTGAAAATGTTGATGATGATGAATGAAGATGACGCTTTTTACATTGTTCTTCATTTCTTCAAATCGCACATAATAATTAGCCATACTCTTTTTTTCTTAGACCTAAGTTTAGACCTTTTTTATCAGGAATAAGTCTAAGAAGTTTAAACTAAACGCCCAACGTCTAAAAACGTCTAAAAAGAACGCCCGCATGCTGAGCTACACCCGTGCCCTCATGCAAGATACTGTTATACCATAGTTTTACTTAGTTTTGTTAAGCTTAAGTATAACTTTTTATTAAGCACGGAACTGCACGGACACATTCACTTCAAGACATCGCAAATCCGTCGCACCCGCTTGAGTTCCATAGGTAATTAGAGACTTCACTAGGGCGCCATTAGCAGATCTTGGTACATTTGTCCTTACTGATTGTGTCCTAGTATGTCGCTTATCGTTATATGGGTGGTGACCACAGGTGGACAGCGGTATTGCGGTGGCTCGGCGCGAGATTCCGCACCTGCGGTGTGGGGCTACGCGATAGCTGTTTGTTGTTTTACTTAGTTCCAGTACATTTCATCTAATGAAAACTTTACCTGCAGATTTTTAATTGCAAAAAGTATAAAAAAATATCTAAAAGTCCGCGTTTATATGAACGACTAATAAAAAAACGGTAAAACGGCAGATGGTCTAACGCAAAAATGTTTTGCAATATTTTTGTTTTTTTTTTTTTTTTGTAAATATAATAATAATAAATAAACGTTTCACACTCATAGCTCCCCCCCACTAGGAATAGATCCTGTGTCGGGGATGCCATGGAACACACACAATGACAAGGACAACTAACACCCAGACCCAGAACAGATATTTAAATTCATCATTCAAACATCTGCCCGGCCGGGAATCGAACCCGGGACCTCTGGCTTATAAGGCGGATATATTTATTACCAGCCGTTGTTTTTGCCATAAATAATGTTTTGTATTTATCTTTTGTATTTTTTAACTTGCTTGTTGCCATGCAACGTGTTCAAAGATAAAACACGCTGACTCAGAACAGAAAATCCACTCAGGTCAGCTTTTCGCACCAACAATTTAATTCTCAAAGAGCTTTACATACAAGATAGACTTTTGTCGATTGTGCAAATACTAAAGTTCTTTGGGTATTTATCTCCAAGAATGAAAACTCTATGGAGAGCCGCGTTAAAGGGCGTCCTGAGCGATCACCAATTCGGTTGTGGGTCCTTTAACAACAACCGCAAGCCATGTCCAGAGGCCTTAAGGCGGCCTAAAAACTCTGACACCAGAGCTAGCCAGTCGGTTTATACGAGCTTAAAAAAAAGACCACGGAGTCCCCCGATGCTCAGTGTGATTGCAATACAACCAGCCGCCCGAAATCGAGAAGCATTGCGAGACGCGCAGCAGCCATGGAAAGCATCAGAGATAGCGGGAAGCCTTCGTGTATCAGCATAAAAGCGACCACTCTACCAAGAGTGATTTAGAATAAGAAAAAGACTCAGATGATTTGCCTTGAAAACCCCGTGACTGTTCGTATAGATTGGCTTTAAGAGAACGGTTTTCTTTTGGGCTTTTGGGCTTGGGCAGCAGACTTTGTTTTCTTTCCCTAATTTTTTTATTTTTACAAAAAATGTTGTCATACTAATACTTGTCATAAAACATCCGGAAGATATGGAAAACCATTTACGTTGGTAACAGTCAAATAATATCGAAATAAACGTCAAATCATCAAATTATTTTGACATTATACGCCAATTTGCGATTTACGATTATTAAGGCTTATGATAATAAATTAATCGATGATTGATTTCACGTGTATGGATATTATAAAATCTAGCTAACTATGATAAGCACAGGAAATAATCTAACAAGCTGCTATCCGTGGTTTCATCCGCACATTGATGAAAAACGGTGATGATGATGATGGTAAAAAGTAGGCAATGTCATTCCAGGATCTAAGTCTAAACCATCTCCATTCCAAATTTCATCAAAATGTGTTCTGTGGCTACAGAGATACGTGGTCAAATGCATACACACACAAACGTTGAACTTTGAAACAACGATGGAATACGGTTCGTGAAAGGATCATTCTGTTGCAAAAAATTGCGTTTAAAAATATGACTAGCAAAATCGTTAGTAGGTAACTACCAAAAAATCTACGGCTCGCAAAATCAGTGTAAGATAATCTTTATGGGCACTTAAATGATAACTACTGAGTTAGTTACTCATTATTTTATCTACAAATCAAAGCAAGATAATACATGAATTGAATACGCATTTGTATCCTACTAAGACTTTACGGATTTGTATCGTATCGTAAGATGTAAAACCTACTAATATTATAAATAATATCAAAGTGTAGATGTTTGTTTCTTGTATTGCTCAATCACGCAAAAACAGCTTTATAGATTTGAATGAAATTTTCTATGAAGGTAACTTATGCCCTGGATTATCATACAAGGTTATAAGGAAGGAAGAAGGAAGAAAGGACTCATAGTACTCATCATTGTGAACAACTTTTAATAAGGAACCAACTCAAAAACATCAACAGTTCCATAGAAACTGACTCTTTTTTCGCGATTTTGGGTTGTGTCCATAGTAAAAGTTGTTCATAATGATAAGCACTATGAACCTTTTTCGTCTTTCACCTTCACTTATTATATACCTGTATATGGGGTCCTTTTTATTCCGGGAAATATGAGTGAAAGCATGGGGTATCGCTAGTTCGTCATAAAAAGAGTAAGTTACCAAGCGTAGGAAAAATCATTACTGCCAAGAGCTTGTTTTTTTTGCAACTAGCGTATCGAGTCACAAGTGAAAAAATTCAAATTTTTCCTTCCAATAGCACGGTAAAGTGTCTCTCACTAGTGTCCAAAAATAAAATGCAATGAACGCTGAACAGCACTCACTTTCCGAGTATTGGCTCACCCGAACGGTACTTGGAATTTTGCATGCCCCACGTACGTAACTGTGTACATGCTCAATTGAGTTTTTCTCAACACGTTTTTATGCGTTTGTAGGCTTTTTGATCAAAAATCGGTTTCAAGTTTGCTTTTGAGTATTTGAACGTTTGATAAAAAGTAGTACCTATCTTGTTCGTAGAAGTAGTAAAAAATGGAGTTTATAAAAAGTAACTACGAATGTCGTTATTTAAACGAGGTTTCACCAAATTATGCCAATCCAAAAACGCGCAATGATTGTATTATATGGGAGATCGGACTAAGTGGTGGTTCTTGAAAAGTCTATATTTTTGATCAGTGACCTTAGCTTTTGGGCTTATCCATTATAAAAAAATATATATGTACACGTTAAACTTATAGCACTAATCTTTTAGCGTCGTTAGGGCAAATAGTAGTAAAAAAAAACTTTAGGGGCTGCCATCGCCACCGGTCACAGCATGGATCCTCGTCGCTCCACTACAAGTTTAAACTAAACACGAGTGTAAGTGTGTGTGTTAGTAGTCAGTGATAATACAATCAATCAATCATTAAAGATTATCAATATCTACTTCTATTCCAGACTCGTTTGATTTAATCTTTGTGCGTAATTACTCAAATGAAATCAAATTATTTTTTATCACATAAAATTATCTTCTTTTCTTCCTTTTTCTGTGGCACCACATCACAGCTTCCTATACTAATTTCCACCACTTTATTTGAACTTTTGCTACCTTTCCATTCTGTGAGTTTTCCAATTTCTGTTCAGATTTTCCTATACACACCACAGTGCAGTTTATCCAGCACATACTGGACTTTCCAGCACACAGGACAGCAGGACAGAACTTTCCTCACGGTTGTTTCTATTGTGGAATGCAACTCATGAAAACATTTACAAAACAGGTCCGCTGACGTTCATTTACACTACATGTTGCTCAATGCTCAATGTATGAGATGTAAGTAGATCAGCCCTTAGTAGCATTGAAAAGTACAAGTAACTGTTCCATAGTAGAACTAATGGCAATAACACGGATAACGAAGGACTTTAGGCAGTCTCTAAAATCCCAATTTTTTTCATGTTTTGTGCTCATCCCAGCTGTTATGTTTTGTCATGTCTCTTTATGTTTTTGTTTTTGATTAACAGGTCCAGTTCATGATTCAATAAAACGTCTAAGATACGAGTAGAGTTGTCTGATCACAAACTTAAGAAATCAGAGCTTATCTTTATCGTATGCTAAAGGTGGTTGCTAGGCTAGAACTTTTAAATAAATTGTCAAGTATGTACGTGGCAGTCGTAGGGTTCTACAATTATGTTAGAAATTTATTTATTTAAGTATTTATTTATTTACTAAAACTATTCTGGTAACACCTTAAATAAACTTATTATCCTCCTTTGAATAGATCCTAGAACTAGTTCGAATCGTCCACATTTGTCATCTTTACTTTTCATGTAGGAGATCCTTTAGAATGTTACTTTACTTTATATCAATATTTTTTTTGCGGCTATAACTTTATTTTGTCGATACAAACAAATACATTTTTACAAGCTTTTATTTCAGCTTGCTTTGTTGTTGCTCTACATAAACTGACCGCAAAATATACATTGACAAACATGTCGACTACATTTACTACATTGAAACGGCTTTCGATTATCTGCGGAACCCCAAAAATTATTTAATATCGCCTAGATTATAATCACCGTTATAATATTACGCCATTTTAATCATTGATAAAATGAAACGCCGACTCTATATAAAGCCAGCGCTTCCAATATTAGCAGTTGCAGCAATATAAAGTGTTCCGTGCAAAAATGGCAACCAAAATTCTATTGTTCTTCGCCCTGGCGGTAATTGGATGCCAATCCCAAGGTATGTTTTTTTATTAGATAAATGAATAACGTTTCACACTCATAGCTCCCCACTAGGATAACCTGTGTCAGGCATAGAACACACACAAAGACAAGGATAACTAACACCCAGACCCATAGCAGGTAGGTATTTAAATTCATCATTCAATCATCTGGCCGGCCGGGAATCGAACACGGACCTCTGGATTATAAGGTGGATGTACTACCGCTGATCCAAACAGGTCGTCGTATTAGCACCATCATCAATCATACTATTAAATAAATATAAATGTGCTGCAAAAATACTGTGGTAATTGAAACTATTCTCCAGTTTCTGCCTGGATATTGGCAAATATACTAAGGGCCTTAATCATAAACGTTGCGTAAAGTTAATCACTGCTTAAAATAGTCAGACAACTTCTCGCTGACGTGAAATGTCACATGCGAAAACAAGACGGAATACTTTAAGCAATGATTAACTTTAAACAAGCTTTATAAGCAAGGCCCTTACATTAAAAATCTACTAATTAAACTTCAGTGGTGAATTTTATATAACCTGGTTTATCTACATCATTTTTCTGTCTTTGGAAAGACTGCACGTTAACGTGACTGGCATTTGTAAATAAGCGCTATCTAGGTCTAGATGACACATAGCTGTGGCCCTAATTGTTTTATTAAGAACTATGTAAGAATTGTAAGAGATCCTCACAATCTACCTCTAAAAATACCTAAAGGTAAAAACTTTGATACGTGTCTCTTAAGCCGGCGACTGACCTGTAACATTTCGTCGGAACGTAACGTTACGTTACGACGAAATGTTGCAGGTCAGTACAGCGAGCCGATCCGCTCGCTGCGAGCGCCGCGTGCTCCACCATCGTCGCTTCATACATCGCTCATCATACATCGCTTCGAATGCTACGTTACGGCAAAATGCTCAGGTCAGTCGCCGGCTTTTTCCGACATTTTGATTACCAATGGCGGTGCGCAGTCGAGCACTATGCTCGCCACGAGCAAGGCTACAGGTCAGTCAGGTAAGGCCGTAACGCCGTAACGTAACATGCTCGCTTCGAATGCTACGTTACGGCAAAATGCTCAGGTCAGTCGCCGGCTTTAGTTTTCACAACACACATGTAATAAATATGATGAATGATGCCACCAGTTGTCGCACTAGTGTAATCTAGTTTAATCCTTTTATTTGTAATTTATGGTTTAAACAATAAAGAGTTTTTCTATCTATCTATCTAATGATGGCATCTTAGTTGTAAACAAAAATCAAGTAGAAACAACAAGCTACATAGTTAGGCTGAGGGGCAATTCCGTACCCAAAAATTTAATTTATTGAAATTTTAAATGTAAACGTTTTGTTCTAGCTGTCACCGAAATCCAGCTGCAAGACCAGACCACCTCCCACATTAGCAGCCCCTGGCACGCAAAGTCAATTGGCATCGGAATTCTGTTCTTGGACAAACTAATTTCATGCCACGTCATCTTCCCCAACGGGCTTCTGTATGAGCTTTATCCTACTTCTCAACAACTGACTCATACGTCCATGATTAACGGCGCTCAGGGTGGTGATGCTATGTTCCCAAGCTGCGGCATGTCCTTCTCGAATGCTCCAGAATCTCTGAGTGGGACCTATGAAATTTTGAGCTTGGTCGAGCATGCTGCTGATTCCAGCCGAACCCTGTCAAGACAGAAGTTCCATATTACGTTCATTCCGAGCGAAGTCGTGTGGCCTTCCAAGGATTTGGTACAAGCTAAACAAGAAGTGAAGACCAACTAAAATATAAACGTGACATCGAAGACCAGATTTGTCCTGTTTTATGCTTTATGCTTTTATGCTATAATTACTGGTATTTTGATAGCATTGCCTCACATTTCTATGTCTAACTGACCCTTATCAGTTTGTGTACTTTGTTTGAAAATATTATAATACTAATTTGTCAAAATACATAATTTCTATAACTGCGTTTTTGTATATTTTTTTACCGATATCACTTTTAAATAAAACAACTTTTAGAGATAAACGTGTTTCTTATTGACCGTAATTGAAAGTTAGGTAGTATTATATAGCCGTTGAATAATATTAATGACCATGAATATGATGTCCAGATATACGAACAAAGGACTAAGGTGAAACTATAAGCGTTTCGTTTTATACGGAACTATACCAATGATTAAAATCACTATTAGATTCCCTAACGGACTCATGTACCAGCTTTATCCTGAACCCGCACTCATTTGTCTATGACTAACCTGGCTCAAGGCGCTGGAGCAATGTTCTCCAGCTGTGCTATGGCATTCCTAAATTCTCCAGAGTCTCTGAGTGGAACCTATGAAGTATTGAGTTTGGTGGAACACGCTTCTGATTGGAGACAGACCCTGTCAAGACAGAGGTTCCATATTAAGCTC
The DNA here is from genome assembly GCA_949125135.1 of Alcis repandata. NCBI lineage: Eukaryota > Metazoa > Arthropoda > Insecta > Lepidoptera > Geometridae > Alcis > Alcis repandata. The sequence continues at coordinate 10,977,889 of OX421233.1, read as the reverse complement.
GTGCCGACCGATTTTGAGTTTCCTTTCAAAGATTTGGTATAAGTTGAGCAAAAAATGACCACGACCAACTAACGTGTGCACTGTAACTACAAAAAGACAGAGATCAACTGGTAATTTGATGTCCATGTTATATTCAAAGACAATTTTCCGTCAGCATAGCCACCATATTACCATTTTAATCTGACTATTCTATTGAAACAAAAAACATAAAAATGTGAATATCACTAATCAAACATTAAATGCCATAAGGCTTTTGCATTTCTACAAACCAAACCATTCAAGTCAAAAATAAAGTTTTGCTATTCACGTCAATCTTCAAAGTTGTACTCTTACAAACAGCCAACTCTTTAGACGGTTTCTGAGTAGCTATAGGTATTAACTGTCTGCGCTATTCAAACAGCAACAAAGGATCTCCTTTTGCCAATTACTTGGCAAAACAGATCAGGAAATGGAAGCTTGTTTACGTTTCGACTGAAGTGGGAGTAACAAAATGTTGGCGGATTATATTGACTGGGAAAAATGGTGTCAAAACGAAGCAAAGCTGCGGCTTTATTGTCTAAATGATAAATAAATAAATAAACGTTTCACACTCATAGCTCCCCACTAGGATAATTCTGTGTCGGGGATGCCATGGGACACACACAAAGACAAGGACTACTCTAACACCCAGACCCATAGCAGACATTTTAAATTCATCACTCAAACATCTGTCCAGCTGGGAATCGAACCCGGGGCCTCTGCCTTAAAAGGCGGATATATTACCGCTGAGCCAGACAGGTCGTCAAATAATATGATAGGTAATTGGAATGGGCTTTAGTTTGATATTTGGAGCTTAAAAATTGAAATGAAGCCAATTCTCACTAACACTAAGACAAGGAGGCCCGTCTCTTCCTACTCTGTTGTCTTAATTGTGTTTTTCCATGGTCAACAGTAATCATTAATGATATATAATATATCAATGACTCTAACTCAAAATTCAATATTTTCATTCTCGAATTTAGCAAACTTGTGTTCTAGAACTTCACTTTGACGTGTAAAAGAACATCCTTAAGTATTACTACATTTTTCCGTTACACCTTCTATACCTCTACAATCATGTGTCACAGTGATAACAAGTTAGCAAGTCCCGTCTCAAATTAATAAGTGAATAAACTTGTAATTCCCTCAGGCTCGCAGTTCCAAAGTGGCCAGAGCCAGCTGCATTAGTTACTAACATGTTTATGAAGTTATTGTTCTGTTGAAGGGTTTTGACACTACATAATTATTAGTTACGTGCCAATAAGTGTCTTAGCGATTTGGATGTCGAGTGTCGAGTTTCAATAGAGTTATCTTTTATTAGGAGAGCACGTGGCTGAGTTGCTAACCTTTATATTCTGATAATAGCATTTTTTTAGATTTTGTTGCCTTGTCACGTCTTGTTTCTTACTACGTCTTCAAGCACATGTTTTCTTTAATTTTTATTTATTGATAAGGTTCTCGTTTGATCTCGCCATCGAACTGGTACCTATAAGCAATGGTGCGGTCTACGATGGAGCATGCTTTTCTAGAAGAACCCAATCTTAATAATATATTAACAATATTATTAACATTCATTATTATTCGTCTCAACAGGTGATCGGTTTGAGATCAGAAAGTCAGACAATCACTGATCACGACCAGCAATTCAACTTCTAAGCGACCATTTGGTCAAAATGTACACAGACTTAGAAATATCTATTCACTCTGGCCATGAAAAGCCCAATACATCTCTCAGGAAACATGGAGCCGCGTAACAAGAAAGCTACAAAGGCTGACGACATATAACTAAACGATGTTGTTACAATGACAGGACCAACCTTAGACTAAAATAAAATAAATGGACAAGTCTAAGCCGTTGATCGCGTTCAGTCGAAATAAGTCAACAACTTTATTTTGTTTATTTTTGTTTTTTGAAGTATTTTTGAATAACGCAAATGAGCACGAGGGCATTATTTGTTCGACGGAAGGTCGTGATATGTTGACTCCACAGACATGTTGCACTTCCGAGGTGCTGGGAAGGAGTGAGAGTCAGTCCGACGTGACGAGCGTCCCGCGCTTACTTCAATAATGCGCTTCGTTTAAATAAATAATAAATAAATAAACGTAACGTAAACGTAAACGTTTAGGCCTGTCCATTTATTTTATTTTAGTCTAAGGGGCCAACTACCATCTGACCAACCGCGATTAAAAAGGCCGTCTCCTAATAGGTGACTTGTGCCATAAATATTTTAAGTACCAACCTACTTTAAGTATTTTAGTCGCTATTCATTACAAGATTTCCCATCTTTTCAGTTGATTAAGATTTCAACGAGACTACTTTATACTGCGAGAGAGTTCTTGTTGCTTTTATTTTGATCCAGACAGTCTTTTCAAGTTGAAAGTGTAAAGTTTATTTTGTCAATGTAATTTTAGAGCGAAATATTTCTGTGGTTTCAATTTTAAATGTAATTATTTTGATTTACTTTTCTAGAAGTTCTAGAATTTAGCGTTAGAATGATTTTAACGTCCAGGTACAGTCATTAGGTAATCACTAGGTAATTAACATTATTTGAATTTTATGTGTGTACGAAACTAGGCCTAGCCACTCGGCTTACACGTATTTATTTACACGTAATGAGTTTAAAAAATAATATTTAACACTCATTCAGTGGCGAGACAGTGCGCTCGGCCAAGTACTCGGTTCGTATTAACATTTTTTTGACAAGGTGATACAGTCACTAAGATCCATGATTTGTTTGCTCGGTTGAGTGTAGTCATTTATTGTCTCGCTACTGTACTCGTAAGTGTAATCAACCCGATACCAACTTTTTTATGCCAGAATCAAAAAACAAACCAGAAGATTACCAGATAGTTAAACAGACTAACTATGCACCGCTCACCGGATTTTATGTGACGTTGTGATTGAACTTCAAATATAAATTCAAAAGCCATGGACGAGTTTAACAAAGTAACTCGTCGCCTTCCTCTGAAAGTAGCGAACAATTGCTAAACATTGTTAAAATGTCCGGTGTAACCGGCCCGGATGTTTTATATCCGGACTGGGAAGTGGGTTAGTTTATTGGGTGTAGCGGTAGCGATTTGTTTTACATTTAATTACTTTTACTTATTATTTGAATGAACAAGCAAGCTGATTATGAAAATTGATTGTCCTTGTGATTGCGATAGTGATCGCATGCTGTCTCATTTGCGCTAACTTATTATACTCATGCTACTTTTACACGCTGAAAAGGCTCATCGTATTTGGATACAATTTGTTATGAAAGTGGAACCAAAACCGATGGTTTTTTGGGATACTTTTATACCAAAAAAGTAACGGTTTCCGTATAACAGCAGTTAAAGCCGCGACCCGAAATTGAATAAACTATAAATATAGCTCCCGCTTCCCCTGTCACCTCTCCGCGCACTCCCCGGTGCGACAGTGCGACTATATAAGGCTATACGCATTCCAGCGAGGTGCACAGATATTGTGACCGGGTTAAACTAAACTATAATAGTCGTACCCCCGAGACATTTGGTTGTCTAAATCACAGCAATATGGGACTCTTAAGTTAGCAAGCGAGATAAGCAAATATTATTGAGTACTAGCTTTTATACTGTACATGTTTCAGTCTGAGTAAATAGTAGGAGATCACAGTAGTAAAATAGAAGCACCCATTTGCTCGACTGCAAAACATAACGACAGTACACAATGATAAAACACTCCCAAACGCTGAAAGTCTCTCGAGGCTTGTTAAACTGAACTTTACTTTTTGTGTCACACCGTACCAAAGTGTACAAAAGGCTCGACTGTAGCTGACGAGTAGTTAACTACCCCCAGTATACTGTTCGGTGTGAAAATAGCCACTGGCCGCAATCGAGTTTCCGATTGCGAGAAATCGAATGTATTGTTACATTAATTGCAGTTTCTCGTATCGTCGAAACAAGATTTTCTTTCATCAGATTTGACCAGGGACCTATTCTGGTAAGTGAGATATTATCTCGGTCAATGTCGCTATTATTAGAAATGTCATGAGACTGGCAGAGATAATCTTGCGTTCAAGAATAGACCAAGGGCTTTATTCTGTCTAGTATTTTAAATATGTACCCACCCCGCCGTGGAAAAATATCTGCTTGGAATCTCTAAAGAATCGTGATCAAATTAGAAAACAGAAATAAATTTCGCGATAGAAAACCGCGTTTGCATTTAAGGCATGGTATGACGTCACACGTTTACGGCAAGACATCTCAGGTCTCAGGTGCATCTGTGAATAAGGCCCCAGAGTTACCTAGCGTTTGACCGTTACGATACCAAAATGGCTCTACAATTAAAATACACAGCTTTGGAAATTCGAAGACGCCTATAATTTTAGAAGCATCTGATGCGGCCCATTATTAAGACCTAACCTTTGTGTACTTCACTTATCTTAAGTAAATAACAGATAGGTACGTTTACTTTACAAAAAACAAATCCAAACCTTCTAGACAATCGTAAACTTGCTATGACAACTTTACCAACGATCATAACAGCATAAACAAACTTTAATCAAAAACACCTGGTAATTTCCGCGTAAGACAAGCACTATCTCTAAGTACTATCTTAAGGTTGCCTGGAAGAGATCGCTCTTAGCGATAAGGCCGCCAGTTGTTGCACTAGTTTTAGGTGCTTTAATCCTTTTGTTTGTAATTTATGGTGTGAACAATAAAGAGTTTATCTATCTATCTATCTATCTATCTATCTCTGAAATTATACCTCAAACCAATTAATTCAAGAGATAATACCAGCATAACATGCACCGGAAGCCTTTGATGTCAGCTGGTCAAAGGGGAAGAAGCTTTTCTATTCAGAGCTCTCGAGACAATGGTCGGTGGCAAACGCAAATTGGGGTGATTGTCCTTCATATCTTTAGAACGGCTCAGACAGACTCAGCTAAAGCAAGTATTACTTAATCTACTTAGCTCTGATTGATTGTTCAGGATTACTTAAAAGTTAAAGATTTTTTTTTCTAGCTACAGCTTTAAATATTTTATGGGCTAGTAAGTACGAGTATGTACTGGGTACTGAGTTTGAAATGTACCGACTAAATCTATATATATAAAAATGAAACCCGTTTTCCTTGGTCCCGGCATCACGCGTGAATGGCTGGACCGATTTCACTAATTCTTTTTTTGTTGTATTTTTTATTATTAGGAGAAGGTTCTTACGGAAAAAAATATTAAGAAAATCTCTCAGAAATATTGAAAAACTCTAAAAACAGCCCTTTTCTTTTTCCCATACAAACGTTTTCTAACTAAAACGAGCTTTATTGCTATTGTATAAAGTTCATATTGAATTGCAAGCACTCACTGTTGTTTAAGCAATGTAGGTATGTTCCTAACGTCCAAGAGTCAATTTGCACTTTATTACCTCTGTACAAAGTTCAAATTCAATCATATCTATCAAAACAGTGTGCGTTGGAGCACAGATAAAACAAAAAAAAGAAAACGAAATCGAATATAGTTCATTCTTTTTTTTTTAAATTTCGAAGGATTTGACTTCAAGACATATCAAATTAAAAAAAAGTTGAAACAACAACAAACTGTCAATGTCAGTGTTTTTTTCTTTTCATGGATGAGTTTGCTTTTGTCAACTGATACACGAAACCAATTCGTACCTATAATTGTAATATATTATAAGTATAAAATTGTAAATAGTGTTTTGTGCAGTGTTTATATTTAACTAGGCAGTACCATAGAGAAGTACCTACTGTATGGCAGTACGAAGTCTGCCGGGTTAGCTAGTCACTTATACAGTAATAACTTATTTTTCTTAATAACTTTTACTTATAATGATAACTCTGAAACCAAGAACAAATTTTAATAGTCAGCTGTTTTGTAAAAAATGCCATAAATCTGAAGCATTTTCGATTCAAGCAGACGTTCTGCCTGACTCAAACATACTCACGATATTTTATTTAGACTAAACGTAGATAAAAGATTTTGTTTTAGGATTTGAATGAATCAACAGTCACAATTTTTATCAATAATCCATTAGTCCCTCGCGGAATATCCAAAGGTTATGCCACTATAAATTAGAATAGTCCATTTCCACTACCGTATACCTTTCATAAAAAAGATCCAAAAGCCATTCGATATTTCTCGCAACATATTCGAATGAAACCACTCACCGAGGCCAATTTCCCTTTTAGAAGTAAAAAATTCCGACTATCACACCGTAGGTATGACATAAAACTTTTTCTAATTACAGTTGTAGTAGATTTATAATACAATGACTCTTTATTGATACCACAAAAAGGAAATCAGAAACATATTGAAATGTATGATAGTTAAGTACAAAAAGCGGTGTAATTGCAAAGAGCGATCTCTACCAGATAACCTTTATTATGAGAGGGAAGACAAAATCAAGATAATTAAGTAATTTAAAAAAAACATGGTAAGATTAAAACTATGTATAATAACAAAGTATAGAATACACACACTACCTAAATATTGCATATGTAAGTACTGATATTGACTGATGATATTGAAACGAATAAAAAATACAGTGTGGCTGTTAGATATACGTTAGTGTGACCACTGAAGCAATTGTGCCAGATGCCCAAGAGCCTCACTCCGTAATAGCAGCTGAGTTGGCTCGGGTGACCGCTGTCAATAGGAAAACGCACATGCACTCCTTGCAGGACGCCAGTGAGGGACCTATTTGCCCCGATATCGCATAAGAATAGGTATACAGTAGTGTTGTGATGAGAAATAATCTTATAGGCATCAGAAGTTCCGATCAGAATTCTGGGTGGCGCAGACCTGTTATGGGCAAACATGACCTTTTACATCAGGCGAGCGAATTGCTCGTCTCGTCATTAAATTCAATAAAATAAAAAAGTTATAGGCGACAGTGACAGCTTACCATCAGGCGACCTGTCTCTTGGAAGAAATCAAAGTGATAAGGCAGCCAGTTGTTGCAATAGTGTTTAAAAGTTATTGTCGTTTTCGTTAGTTTGTAGTGTGAATAATGAGTTCATCTATCTTACTTGTGAAGCTAAGTTGATAAGAAGAAAAATCTAAATGAAACGACACCCCAAAGAAGACTTGTCTCCACTCTCTGGACTTAAGTCTCACTGTTACTCCAGTAAAAATATTGAGTGGCGTAGACCTATTATGGGCAAACGTGACCTTTATCATCAGGCGAGTGATTAATTTGCTCGACTTGTCACACAGTTGTATTTAAAAACCTCTGTTGATTACTCAACTTACTTACAACAAGATTACCTTTTTTCTAGACAGAACCTAAAAACGACACCACAATCAGGACCATGCTTGTCACTGAATTGTATACAAAAAAATAATAGTTAAAAAAAAACTAAAAAAACACGCTTTTTATAAAAAACCGAACTAAAAAAATTGAAAATAAAATTTTATAAATTTAAATTAAGAATAGGGTTGAAAATTTCAATAAATATAAATTAATAATAGTGTAAATAAATAAATATATGTATTTTATTTTTAAAAAGCGTGGGGTGCATGGGTCAATAGATATTATATATTTTGTAGATACATTTTGTATTGACAGACATGAGTAGAGTGATTAGCATTTTGATAATATCTTAGAAAGCACCCCACGCTTTTAAAAAAATAAAATACATAAATTTATTTATTTACACTATTATTAATTTATATTTATTGAAATTTTCAACCCTATTCTTAATTTAAATTTATAAAATTTTATTTTCTATTTTTTTAGTTCGGTTTTTTATAAAAAGCGTGTTTTTTTAGTTTTTTTTTAACTATTATTTATTTTTCGCTTTTTAGTTCGATTTGCTAACTATTAATCATCCTTAATATGTACAAATGTGTTGGTGTTATCCGATTTTGGCCGTCTGCTCAAGCAAATTAAAAATAAAATTGATGCGTAACAAAAAATATTGAGCAAAAAGATTTCTAGCGCGTGGTTTCGATCCAGGGACCTCTGGGTTATGAGCCCAGCACGCTTCCACTGCGCCACTCTGTTCTCTGACACAAATGACGAAATTACCATTTGTAAGATAAACGGTATTAAAAGTTAAAGAAACTTTATAGAAAAAGCGTGTTAAAAAAATTAATAGTTAAAAAAACTAAAAAACACGATTTGTTTAGTGTATCATCGGTCCTCGATATATCTACAAAGTTTGAAAGAAATCTGACCGTTTAAACCCTTTGACGACCACGGGGACAAATGCGTCCCAAGCCAAAAAATAAAAAAAAACTACATTTTAACTACGCCATTACAAACGATTTTGCTTTAAATTCATTTTTGAACGTATCTCTCGCATTATTATTGCTGAAAACACAGCGTAAGAGACGCCATTCTTGGTTTATGGGTTATTGAAAACTGACATATCATTTGGCGCGCTAATCTCAAACTTTGTCAAAGTAATTTTTGGTGTAAAAGTTTTTATTATTATTTTTGAGTGTAAAATAAACCTTGCCTGGTAAGTGAATTCTCATTCTATGTAATTAGCTAACCGATATTTATTTTTTGTACCTTGTTATTAGATCGTAAACACGAAGGGACAGCGGTGTCCCTATGGCCGTAAAGAGGTACTTTTTATATGAAAAAGTTTACTTACTGTAGTGATGTTTTTTTTTCAGATACCCTCATTTTTATTCATTTTGTTGTAGGATATGTCTCGTAAAAGACGTGGAGTATTCGAACTCAGGGAAGATGAAATTCTTCAAATTTTGATGGGTGATAATAGTGATAATGAAGATGACTTGCTGCTTGACGAAGAAGACCAAAGACTTTTATATGAAAAAGTTTACTTACTGTAGTGATGTTTTTTTTTCAGATACCCTCATTTTTTATTCATTTTGTTGTAGGATATGTCTCGTAAAAGACGTGGAGTATTCGAACTCAGGGAAGATGAAATTCTTCAAATTTTGATGGGTGATAATAGTGATAATGAAGATGACTTGCTGCTTGACGAAGAAGACCAAAGACTTCTGACAGAGGATGTACTGTACTGATCAGGAATCTACAAGACAGTCGCCTGAACCTTTACCGTCGACAGTAGAGCCCGTCACCAAATCTCATTGCAACAATCAACCGGTTTTCAAGTGGAGCCAAAGAACATTGTTTTCCGTGAGGTCGATTATGAGTTTGGAAAGGTGAGAGTATGTCAAGCCGATACATTGGCTCCTTTTGACTTCTTCTGTTCAACAACTAATTTTGATGTCTTGCAGTGCGATACGCTCATCAAAATGGACGGGAATTTACTACTGAAGTGGATGAAATGAAAGCATTTCTTGGGATGAATTTAGTTATGGGGTATCATATCTTGCCATCACTGAGAGACAAGTACAGTACGCAAATCCGTGAAACGACCATTGGCCTCTCACCCCATGGAAAGATCAAATAACTGAAAGAGATGTGTAAACTGTGCCAAAATCAAGATAGAAAACCGCACAAATAACACTTGCGTTATATGTAAAGTTCACCTTTGCTACACCAATGAAAGAAATTGTTTCGCTGAGTACCACTGAGTATAAATATTAATGTAATTTTTTAGAAAATAAACATAACTTCAATAATAACAAAGGAATTTTGCTGAAATAACTCCCAAAATCCTATGTAAACTTAGTAATTGTAAAGACTTAATTTTCAGGAGAAAAGTCTCTTAGCGACCATAGGGACACATTTGTCCCAAGAATTTCCAAATAAACCAAAATAGTATTTTTTTGTTTTGTTTTATAAATATGTTTTTTAACGTCCAAAGAATCGTTCTAAATAGCTTAACTGAATCTAGTGGCTCCCATAGTCTTATGGTCCTGAAAGGGTTAAAGTGGGTCAAAAACGCGCTCAAAGGAGTCGGTTACATACAAACATACAAACATACAGGTGAAGCTAATAAAAGCGTGTTAAAAAAAGTAAAAATCATCAGAACTACGTTACACTTCTGTGTAAATGAAGCAGTGCAGACCTTTAAATATCGCCAACAAAATGCTTGTAAAGTTCGCAATGACATTTGATAATAAAATGCCATTCGGTCCGGCCCGTGAATATGTACCCTTACCTGATCTGAATACTGGCCAAGTTTTGCGGTTGGGGCGTTTGAAATCGTGACGGTCATGAAAATGGATACGTTTATGATGTTATTGTGTCCTAAAAACCTCTAATAATGTGCTTTTAGAAAACCCGCCTAGACATAGAGTGCGCACACTCAAATATTGGTGCCGTTTCTCTTATTGTACATTTTGACGCTGATTGTGATGTGGATTTTCTAAAGTAAACTTTGTTTTACAGCAATTTATTATATTAAATCAGGCGTTATAGAGAATATTATTTTATTGATATTAAAAAATGAGTAAATCCCAATTTTTTGTTTACATCGGCGTGATTTGAAAGCGGAAATACTCTAGAAATACATTTGAAGTTAACAGTTAGTTTTACAGCACTACAATTACCAGCGTCTCTTTCTATTTCAATATCAGAGAAAAGTTTGCGAACATATATTATTTCGAACTTCCAAATTAAATTTAGTTTAGAAAATGGTTTAACAATATCGACATCACTTATAATTTGCGCCAATTGAAATCAAAATTACCCTGTACCTACCTACCTCAATTAATGAGATTTCTGTTTGCACATAAATCATATGATATGTAAAATAATTAACGAGGCAAATACAAACGCACTGGACGAGCTACGCTGTAGCTGATTAAATACTGTTAATCCGATCTTCTGGAAATATTTTAGACAAGTATTTCACGAAAATACAAATCGAAAGTTTCAATATGGGTTAAATCTGTTTAAACATTGTGAAGACACAGGTCGTACATATCACGAGGTCACAGTTCGGGACTAACTTCTAGTTTGGACAGAATATAATGACTAGTGACAACCCTATTCAGGGAAACCTCCGCAGAACCTTTCCAGCGACCCGACTCGTGGTGGACTAAGTGACCTATTTAAACAGCCAAACAAGCATAGTTCTCAGATATCACGTTTGATAGCATTCCAGGCAAAGGTGGTCGAGGGTCGGAAGGCTAACAGTAGTCATAAATCACGGACCGTATCATCGCAGGATAGAAACGGTCAGATTGGGAACTTTAAAAATTGTGTAAGACGTGATCGGTTTCACTGCGGTCGGCGGTCGTGAGGCTTTTTTTTTTTTTTTTACATCGGACTAGGCATGCGTTTGACTGCAATCTCACCTGATGGGAAGTGACGATTTGGTCGAAGATGTAGCACGCTTGCCTAGGAAAAACCTATTCACTCTATTTTTGAACATCCCTGGGTTGTACTTTCTAGGAAAAACAGACGCGGGCAGTGAGTTCCATACCTCTGCCGTTCGGATTAAAAAAGACGAATGAAAACGCTTAGTACGGTTACATGGAATTTCCACCGTATGAGGGTGCCTCTTTTTCGTGCGTCTGGTGCTGTTATAAAAGAACGGCGAAGGCAAGACAAGGTCATGCAGTTCTTGTGCACACTCTCCATGGTGTACCTACTCTATAGAACACCGACAGACTGGCCACTTCACGTCGGTGCACAAGTAAGTTTAAGTGAAGTCGGAGGCTTAAGTTTTTTTCTTCTGAAAGTGAAACTCATCGGAAACATGTAACGGTGTATCAGTGAGTGTGACTAGTTGGGATTTTTTTTAATGCGTCACACGTTAGATTTTTTTTTTAAATTGGTTTAACAGTAACATTCGTTTAGTGTGTACTAGGAATCCGCCCGGTTAAATAAATCAGTAGTAGGTAATAGTATAGTAGAACGCTAGTTTTTTTTTCATTCTGGTCAACTACGGTGTGAGACATTAAGGCCGCTCAAAACTTACTAACTTCCTTACTTTTATTTTGAGCTACGATGTCTCTTTAAGGGTAAACACGGAATATTACCTATTGCCGCTATATAGCAGCGACCCACCGCGCGGAACTTAATCGTAAAATTTGTGATACATAAAACATGAATAGGCGCTTATAGTATCAAATCACGTCTACAAATTTGGTTCAAAAGCAATCAGTCAGTGTCAGAAACTGTCGGTAGTGTGTTGAGCTAGGGAATCCATGGCAACAGATACCTAGTAGGTATAATCGTGAGGTGGTGTTGAAATTAAATTTGGTTTTGTTATGATTAGCACGGCAAGGGCGTCGCCAGCTTAAGACTAAGGGGGGGGCAATGGGGCAATATTATGGAGGATAAAAAAAATAAACGCCGAGAGCATAAAGCGTTACACTTTGGAAGTCTTTGCCTCGATGACGATTGTAATAAGAACACGGTTCTAATAACAATGTATAAAACTTCACAAGCCCTCGACAGCACAATAGAGTCGGGACAATTTAGACATTTGAGGGTACAGTAATTTCCACCCAGCTGAAAATTGGTAGGATTGTTTGAAACACCATCATAAATGAAATCTAAAAAGTCACCATCGATCCGATACGTGCAAAAAATCTTACTCCGGGTAGAAGGTCACCAAAATGGGTTTTTCGCGATTTTCTCAAAAACAATTCAAGCTACTAGGAAACTGTTCAAGACAAGTATGTTCTCTATAACATTCCCTACAGTATTGCTTTTAAATGCATGTTGGTAGGACTCATGGTTTTGAGATATGTTGATATTCATTTCAGACCAGGCCAAAAAGATGACAATTTCTCATAACGAAGCCTAGGTTAGCAGTAGATCATATCACAAGTTTGTAAATGAGTTTTCCTCAAGTTTTCAACATCGCTAAATCCGACAATCTCAAGAAACACTTTGAAAAATGACTCTTTGTGGCTCAAATCGGATAAATGATGATGATGGCTGACGAAAAATTTTTACCTCTCGTATCTCGGAAACGGTAGAAGGATATAGAGGGGTACACCCGACTTTTGAAATGTAGATCAAATTTTTGGGGAAATGATAAAAAAATATAGTCGCCATCGCCATACAAAAAAGTTTGACAGTCATACAAATAAAAAAAAAGGAAATGCTCACAGCTATGGAACCGCTGTAGATGGATGGAATGTACTTGAAGAAATATTATAGAGGTTCATAACGACAATCGAGATTCAGAAACAAAAATCCAAGATGGCGTATTTCATGTTTTCGTCAAATTCCAGTGGATCTTCCAGTGATCCTATGAGGGTGATATTTTGGATCTGGATCTACATATTATTACACTGTTTAATGGTCTTGCGTTTTGGCAAATCTGATGATCGTGATGAAAATGGCGGCGATTTTGAAAACGGTGTCTAAATCTTACTGTTATTCTGAATATTTCAATATTTTCTACAATTTACATTAAACCTTGTGAATTTATTAACGTTTTGTCATGCGATGCGGAATTTATTAATAGGTAAGGAAGTGAATTGCTCGCACTTTGGTCGCTTTGCGGCTAGCTACATTTGATCTCTAGGGGGGGGGCAACTGCCCCCCCCTGCCCCCCCTTGGCGACGCCCTTGAGCACGGGTATACTCACGTAGAATTCGAAACAAGTAATAGAAGATTTAATTTTACGTGAGTTACTTTTTTGTAAACTTTGTGAGTAGGTAAATAAGGCAATTGTGGCAAAGGTAGACTATGTCTCTAGGTTTTTTTATATATCGGCCACTGCTTCGTTAGGTTTAAAACTTTAAAACAAAACAAATACAAATAGGAAAATAATAATACTAATAAAACAATTAGGTAAGTGATTTAAAAGACGGATGAACAACTAAAGATAGATATTATTGGACGAAATGAAGTTAGCTAGTGAAAAGAGTACTTTTTACTTTTTTATTTATCCTTTTTCGTCGCTAGATAGACAAGCACGCAACTCCTCTGATTTTTGCCGTCTTTTAACATCTGCACTTTCCTATTCTGTGCTCTAGTCGGTATCAAGGAGATTCGTTATGATGAAAAACGAGACTTACGTTCTGAAAGGATTGTGTGAGAAATATGGGCCGCCTATAAGTAGTTTGATGACCTAACATAAAAGTGCTTCGGATGAAAAATCGAAGTCGGAATCGGCAAAACGCCTTTTGTTTTCGTAATAGCAAATAAATTTTATGTGTTCCGCTTGAGAGTTGAAGTTTTGTTTTCTCGAAGAATCATAATATTTTTTTTACAAAACCTGAATAGGTAAGTATTTTTATCTGTCTGTTATTTCTTCGCGACTGAACGGCTGAACCGAACTTGATTAAAATTAGCCAGGAAATAGTGTGAAATATACAAGTTACGGAAAAAAAATTGCTCGAAAAAAAAAACTGGATGACTAACCGTAAACCTAAATATTGGATAGCTGGTTATACTTACTGTCTGCCTTCATAATATAAGCATACATACCCTAGTAGTACCATAGTAGTTTATTAACTCATTTTTATAATTTAATGAAAAATGAAATTCAAAATATTTCCACTTGCTATATTTCTTTCTTTTCCTTTTTGTCTGTAATTTCTGGTGATCAATACAGAGGTTATCTATAGATCTATTTATCGTTATATTTTTTTCAGGTCGATGACTTATCATCATAGTTACATAAGAGTACATCTTGCTTCAAACCTATTGTTAAAATAAGGTTTCTAATCTTTTGAGCTAGGGAATGTTAGTGACCTTCCCCAGTTTTTAAGCATGTTAATTAATCAAAAGGAAGGAAAAACTGTACCGACAAGAAACACCCATTAAAACTCCCGTAGACTCCAGGAAAGTTTGAAGGGAAAATTCTTATCGCTCGTACTGGATAGGTATAGAAGAGGCACGCGGTATGTATGATGGTTCAGTACATAACCTTTATTTTTGGTAACAATTCCCGCAGGCAGCGGCCTTTTAGATTATTAATATTTTTATTGGTGTTATAATTTTAAATTGACATTTTATTTAATTATAGGTATATTTGACTTGTGTTTAATTATATGTGTTTTAGTAATACTTTAGTTTTATTGGTTTAGTCTTTTAATTTAATTATATTTTAATATTCAAATGTATTTTCATAATTTAAGTCTCTGTGAATAAATATAATTATTACCTTTAATAGTACCTATATTATATTTTTAATTTTAGATGATTTTGAATCTGTGGTCTCTAATCTTTATTTTATTGCAAATAGAATATTATTAAAATACGCTCGTTTTTTTTTTATTATTTCAAATCACTTCCCGATTATTACAAAGTTTTACATAACTTGCCTTGTTAGTGAGGGTCAAAAATCTTGCAATTGGACCTTCCCGATGTCCATTTGAGCTAAAATTCGGTAAATCTGTGAAACTCCGGTGTCAAAAAATAGATAATTGAAATAAGGCGAAAATCAATGGGGCATCTAAAATAAGCTTATGTTTTTACTTAGTCCTAAATACATGTATCTATTTAATCTTTTTAGCAATATCTTTTGAAATGTAACAGGTACCGTAACCGTAATATTTTTGAAGAAGCGTTAAATCTTACCACACGTCCTACACTACACCATCCTATAATATGTTACACCTAAGCTGGCAACACATCAAGTAAACTACAAGGTTATTCATAAAGGGTATGCTAAGCTGAAAAGGGCTCACAGAACTCATCATTATGGGGCCAACCCGGAGTTCGCGAAAAATAATCAGCTGTACCATATGTTTTGTTGAGTGTCATTGACATTTTTCCATGGAACAGCTGATTTTTTTCGCGAATTTCGGGTTGGTCCCATAGTAAAAGTTGTTCATAATGATGAGTACTATGGGCCCTTTTCGGCTTAGCATACTCTTTATGAATAACCCTGTACAGTAGACGTACCTCAGGGTAGGTCCAATTAGAGCCTGCAGGCTAGGCTACACTGAAGAAATGGTCATCAAAATTCCGATGGATTTACCTAAAGTACGGGTATTTTAGGGTACATAAAGTACCTACTAGCATCAGTTTAGGGTGACAACCATATTGTGATAGTTGTCACCGTAAAAACTGGTGCTATAATCATTGTAGTTTTTGGTAATAGGTATGACGACAGTATCAAAAAATCGCCGATTCAATGCTTTCAGGGGACTAGCCGGATTAAAAAAATTTAAAACATGTTTTATAATTTTAAAAAACAGATTATCAAGATTTTCAATAAATTAAAACATTAAAATACAGCAATCGGCCATCTTATCAGAAACAACAATCACAGCGTATGACGTCACGCCTCAGTGAACTCAGGTCATCCGCCGCTCATCACGCATAGACACAATGACATGTTTACTAGCCGTGACGTCAAATCGACGCCATGACACAAGCAAGCTGTTTTCGGGCACTGTTGAAAAAATATGTGAAAAATGGCTTCAAACTTCGTTAAACTTAAGTTTATTACCGAAATAAAGGCTTTTTTGTAAATAGTAAATGTGTACTCACATGGAAGAGGATTTTAAAATCTTTCGTCACGCCTATTATCAGTATGCTCCGTACTTCAGGTGAAGCCATCGGAATTTAGATGGCCATTTTTCTCAGTGTATGTTACTGTGACAGAGTACATTGTAACATCCCTATTATCTCGAAAACTTCAAAGGACTGAGCTTGCCTCGGTGTCCTAATTGGGGAACTTCTTAAGTATTTCTATTTTCTATGCAAAATAAAGTCAAAGCAAACTTGCCTACCAGGCAGGATTATGAAAAATGTTTCAATATGATTTATGATTTGTAAAGTGCCTCCGACTAGTGCCTAGGAAGTTTAGGAGTACTTTTGTGCTCTTAAAATACAGTACCTAGTTACTTACTAACCCTCAGACCATTCTACTTGATCTGAGGTACTAACCAAAAAAAAAATTATAAAAAATAATGAAAGAAAAAGTAAAAAAAGGTTAAAAAAAGAAGTTTAGAAAGCTTAAAATCTAACTTGCAAGATTTTGTTTACAGGCAGCAGACACCAGAACCGGTAAAACTAAATAGCCTGTGATGAACGACAGCCGAGCATTTCGAGTGCTCTCGTGTCACAATGTTACCGTACTTCTCCGAAACGGCTTGACCGATTTTTATGAAATTTTATGCATATTCAGTAGGTCTGAGAATCGGCTACTATCTATTTTTCATGCCCCTTAGTGGTAAGGGATATCCACCCCTAACATTTATTTTTTATTTTTTGGACAATTTTTTTTTTTTTATAATGTGGCATTAAAAATATGTACATCCCTAAATTTTCAACCTTTCTATCACCAACCCCTATATAAGTTCAGGGAAGGTTTAAAAGTTTTTTTTTAAACTGCGGGTGTTACCGCCGGTGGCTGCTAGTATAAATATAAAGCTATCACGTTTTTTCATAAAACCTGGGTGTGGTTGGTATGGTGTAGAACATGCCTTGCCATTTACTTTTTTTAGCAATTGTTTAATCACAGCACAAACACACAAACACGTGCGGACTATGGTTCCTCTTGCCTGGAAGAGATTGCTCTTAGTAGTAAGACCGCCAGTGGTTGCACTAGTTTTAAGTGTAATGAAAAATGATCCTTTGAAATTTCTGGTGTGAATTATAAAGAGTTTACGAGTATCAATCTACTATCTATCTTACGACAAACCTCGAAAGTATCTGCATGACTTATAATATTATCTACTAACATTCCTTTATAAGTCGTTTTCCTATGTACCTACTAACAAAATATGAATTATTTGTTTTCCGAAATAGAAGTATTTGAGTTTGAATTCTGACTCCCAAAATAAGTCGTTTTCCAGTGTTCTAACAAAATATGGATCCGTTGTACGAAATAGATTTTTTTCCAATTTTAAATATTTTATTTCGGATAATATGTAATAGCCGTATTTAAATTTGAATTTAAATTTACCGACTGTTAAAAGTGTCAAATGTTGCATCAGCCCGGTCTGCAATCATGTGACCTAAACAATGTGAAATAGGTGCGCGCGCGCACCGCCCGCCATGTTGCCAAGCCGACTGCGCGACGTGTCAAGATTGACGTGGACTGATAATACAGTTCGCGCCAAAAATTCTGGCGTGTTTAAAACTCTAATAGTTTTATTTTATTTTTATCTACTGTTTTTAGGGTTCAGAACCTCCTTCGGGGAAGAACCCTTAAGGCGAGACTCGTGCGGCTGTCCGTCCGTATGTCACAGCCAATTATTATCTCACGAACTATACAAGCTACGCTAGTGCTCGTAGACTTCAATAATTAAATGTACTTACTTTACATAACGCATTACTGATGGGTCACACTATCTACTCTTAAATCCGAGGCTCTTTCATATTTATTTAAAATATGTACCTATTTAAAACGTATAACATTTAAAACATACCTTTCATATGCATTTCAAATAAATACTAAAGACAATTTGAGCGGTCCTTATCAATTATCAAAGCGGAAAAAACATTGGCGCAAACTCTAGCTAGAGCGTGCTAACTACGCCACCGACTATCCATAATATTTTTATATTCGACTAATCTAAAAATAAAATTTTTGATAAAGATTAATTACTTTCAATTTTGGTATTGCGTTTTACTTTTATTTATTTTAATTAGAAAGGTATTATCTAAAACGAACAGTCGAATTGAGAATTGTCTTTTACTTGAAGTCGGTTAAAAATAAGCTTGTATTTCATTGCACCGGTTGCATTTCATTTAGTTCCACGGATTCATTAAGCTCAATCGGACATCAGAAAGTGGTCCAAAATTCAGTCGCAAAATTTTAATCAAAAAACAAACAACAAATAGGGCAAGATAAACAAAAGCCTGAAAAAATATGACGAAAACGGCACGCTACAAAATATGCAATATCAAAAGATTAATAAATAATACCCACCTAAGCCATAAAAAGCTACAAAGGCAAAGCTGCCACAGGGGATTTCGTTCAAGTTGACAACACCGCGGACTATCGCAAAAGCGATTTATACTCTTTGGCAAGTTTTGTAGGGCTCCAGAGACCTTTTATTAGATAACGAACAGTTTTATTTTATCTAACGTTGATGGGGTCGTAAGTCTATAAAAATTTATAATATTTTTATGTAGTCTTGTAGAAATTATTTTTTGTCTAGTACCTACTTTTCAATTTATAAAATTTAAATTTATACTATATATATATACTTACAAGGATTTTTAAAAAGTCCCTACCTAGCACATTTTACTAATCAATGAGAAAACAATTGCGTTAAATTATCTCCGATCATAAAATTCATGGATGGAATACTAATTTCGTTATTTTATAGCCAAGCTGATAAATTGTAAGCTATGTCACAAATAAACCATTTGATTTGATTTTATTCAAAACACTGAAAACCAGTAAAAAATTATATCATCAAAAAAATTAAGTGACCAAAAAATCACACCAATATACTTAATTATTTTGAAAAAAATCAACAAGTTTAAAATCGTCAATTTCCACTATCGAGATCACTCTCCCATTCATAAAAAATACTATAGGTAATCTGAATCACTCCTGATCACTCCTTTATTTTATTCCAATCAGTCTGTGTCATCACAACAGCGCCACAGTTTCGATTACAGTTACTCGAAACGTAGAGAACAGCTGTATTTATAGGTAGGGAGGGTTACGCATGCGCAGTGTTGAACCCGACAAGGTTATAACCACACGTGCCGCGTCTCCGTTTCAATTATTATACAAAACAATCGATTTTAGTGAAAAAAACTCAAAATGCCTTTACAGAATCTAGTGGACTTCAATTCGGATGAGTTTAAAGTGTTTCTAGATTCATTCGATCATGTTTTCTCGGATTGTGACGGTAAGTGATATGCGTGTTTTGTATTATAAAGTGATAAGTAATAAGTTAATAATAATATATGTTTAAGTTCGAAGTTGTTATCACTCTTGATTAGTGGAGTGAATTAATCTTGTTGAACGAGTGTTGTTAACGTAACCTTAAATTACTTAAATATCTTCCTTCCCGTTTCTTCTCGCATCGATCGATAAAACCGGCGTCGCGCGTCGGTTGGAGTAGGTCAGCGCATTTGACAGCTAAAATGGCTTGTCAAAACATTATGTGAAAAATGTTTGTTCTCGCTTTTTATTTTTATTGGAGCTTTGGTATTGTTATTTAAATAGTAGTTTGAATCGTAATGTGACCCTTAACAGATATTGCTGGTAATCAAACTAGAAAATTATCCTCCTAAACATTTTTAAAAGTCACGATGATGATTGGATCAACGATACGCCAGTTACCGGCTGACAAACACATACACAAACATACAACATGCGATAACAAACATCAATAAATTATAATTTGACTGTAAATTTTGAGTTCCTTTTCGTTAAGTAACCTACTTAAATGTTAGTTAGCTCCCGGAAAATCAGCTGATGTTAAGACTATAATGCATTACAATACGTTTGACTATTCCTTCGACATTCCCGGCGTATGTGTGAGCGTGACGCACGATGAGGGGTGACGTCTGTCTCGTAGGTACAATCGTGCGGGATCGGATTTTCCTACCTGGCCCCACGCGTCACGTGGGGACAAGCGGGAAGTCTTCCCAAATTTTTGCACGTGTAACATAAAGGTATGATAATACTGAATGTAATGGATGTACAAATATATAAATATATTATACTATTCAAATATATAGTCAAATATCATGGAGAGAACAACGCCTATTTCGTACATTTTGTAAAACGTCAATGAACTTTTTTTAAAGAGCAGCTGATTTTTTTGGCCATTCCAGGGTTGACCTCTCTACTAAAGGTGGTTTATAATGATAAGTACCTATATTACTTACAGATAAAACTGTTCAGTATAATCACACCTTACCCGTACTTTTTTTTTCTTCTACAAACTGTACTTTCGATTTCCATAGTTTTTTTTATTTATGTTTTTATTAATATTTTTAGGTGTAATATGGACTCGGACACCTTTACCGGGCGTAGGCGATTTCTTTAGACTTATGAAAGAGCACGGAAAGACCGTCGACTTTGTATCGAACAATAGTCTGAGGTCTAGCCAGAACTATAAAGATCTATTCGACGCCGCTGGAGTTGAAAATGGAGTTGTATGTATTTTTTTTCTAATGAAAAGTTTTAAAAATACACAATCTTTGTCACTGGCGTCACTGCCTTCTTCAAACAAAATGTGTATTTCGGTGTACGTTAAATTTTAATAAGGTAATAATAATAATAATAAAGGGAAAAAAAGAAGAAAATGAAAAAAAGTAGAAAATGTATAATGCTTTGATTTTCAGGAACACTTGACCATACCATCAATCGCTGTAGCCGAATACCTGAAATCATTAAATTTCACCAAAAAAGTGTACTGTGTCGCTACTCCTGAAGCAATTAAAGTACTACAATCATATGGGTTCGATTGTGTATATGGCGTAAGTTATTTTTATATTCAAAATTAGCCTTGATTTTGACCACCGTCTCGCCTGAAGGGGAAGAAAGACGCAGTCTACGATGGAGCACGCTTGTCTAGAAGATAACGATTTATTTCGATACGTTTGCTTTAACGAGATTTTTTTATCATTGGCTACGTACTAAATCATTGCATCAGCAAAACATAACGTGTTAACAACGTGTTAACACTTTGTCTGCGGAAAACACATACCCTGTGTTTTTCTTCATGCGACGCGAGTGCGGCTACACACGCCAGACGCGTATAACACAACCATTTGATTATTAGCCGCACTTTAGGCAAGCGCATATTGTGATAATAAGCCGCATTTAAAGTGTTAATCTCGATTATAGAGGGTAAACAGTGTTATCATAGTAAGGGAATCTTTTATACTAAACTATGTTATCTAGAGCCTGTCTTAATAGGTGCTAAAAAGGCTAGTAAGAATATTCATTACATAAATATGCTATTGTGCATAGACAGATCGACTGCAGCTGCTACGAACGCTATCGTAACTGCAAAATCACGATTTAATATAGCGGGCATAACACAGGGTTACTTAGAAAGGACATGCTAAGCCGAAAAAGGCTTATAGTAGGTACTCATTATCATGAACAACTTTTACTATGGGACTAACTCGGAATTCGCGAAAAAAAATCTCTGCTCCATACATTTTGTCGAGTGTTTTTCTATGGAACAGCTGATTTTTTTTTCGCGAATTTCTGGTTGGTCCCGTCGTAAAAGTTGTTCATAATGATGAGTACTATGAGCCCTTTTCGGCTTAGCTTACCCTTTCTGAAATAACCCTGAATACCGGGTGAATCCTCAAGACGCAGCTAGTGCAAATACAGACTATGTATTATTTGGATAATTAATCTTCATAATCCTTCACCATTATATTGATGCCTGAAAATACACATATGTTTCCAACTTCTATCTATACTTATAGTTTGTTTTTTTTGCAGCCAAATACCATCGAAGTCGATAACTACGAAACCTACTTTTTAAAATTTCTCAAAGACGATGAAGAAATCGGCGCTGTGGTCTTCGATAGTGACCTAGGAGTGAATCTGGCCAAGATATACCGAGCCAGCACTTACATCACCAGGCCTGATGTTCACTTCATCGCCGGAGCAACAGATAGATGCTTTATTTTCAAATCGGGACGTTTTGATATCTGTAAGATTTTTACCTTTTTTATTTTTCTACTTTTTTTTGGACATCGAATAATATTTGATTGCCTTTTGTCGGCGTTTCCATCTCTTGGTACGTTATGACAAAACGTTTCGTCTCTATTTTAATGTTCATTTTTCTAAGATACCTATGGTAAAGCTTACTAACTCCTTGGTGATTTATGTTTAAAACTAGATTATAGTTTAGCTACGTAATTAACGTATATATACTAAATGTACCTACTATATAAAATATGTGTATTACAATATATGTTTAGAACACCCGCTTATGACAATTTAAATTACCTAATTCCAGCGTCTTCAAAATAATTTCAAAAGCTAAAAATAATGTATTCATAAACTAGGTATTTTTTTATTCCAGCTCCAGCAGCATTCATAGCCCTAATGGAAGAGCAAACAAAACGGAGGGCGCAGATACTAGGGAAGCCGGCGAAACTGTTCGGAGAGTTCGCGATGAAACGGGCCGGAGTCACGGATCCAAGCCGAGTGCTGTTCATTGGCGACATGTAAGAAACTTTATAAGTATACATAAACACTATGATACTGATAATGATAATGCGTTTATTTCAGGCAATATAACTTGCATACAATGCAAGTTACAGAGGCCCATAGAAAATAAATACGTTACATAGTAACATACATATAAATAAAACAATTTAAAATTTACTAATTCTTCTGAGACTTTGTTACTATACATGGTATAAGGCAAGGTCATTATGAACAACTTTTAATATGAGAGCAACCCTGAAATTGCTATAAATCGAAAATTGGTTTTAAAAAATCTGGAAGACTTGCTCAATTACACAATAATACAATGCAGATACCTACACATTAAACAACATTGTAAAGTTAAAAGAAAAAATAATTTGGCTATCTCAAAAATTAACGATGTTGGCGATGTACAATGCAAAAATTCCCATTACGATATCATATTATTCACCTCAACCATGAAATAACGCATGCTGCCTACCTTTTTTGCATTTGTTAAAATTTACATTTTTTTTCTACAGGATCGAGCAAGACGTTGGTCTCGGAAAACAGACAGGTTTCAAGACTCTGCTCCTCCTTACAAATATCTCTGAAGAGCAAATGAGGGCCCACAAAATACAGCCCGATTATTACGCTCCATCTTTGAACAGCTTAGTTCCCAAGCTGCAAAATTAGATTAGTCTAATGCTAAAAAGCAGTCAACCATTATGGAGGTCTTCTATAATAATAAACATATTGTCAAAAACCTAACTTAACCTTCAAACATCTCACTAGATACTAGGCCTGCCCTCGATGATTAGGCCGAATTCCAGGCTGGCCAAGTGCGGGTTGGTGGATTCGCAGACGCCATAGAATTTCTTCTCCGGACTTATGCAGGTTTCCTCACGATGATTTTTCTACAGCGAAAGGCCTGGTATGAAACATGTTATATTGATGTTATAAATACGAGATGAGAGTTGTCAGTTAACTCATGCGATAGCTAGCATACATCGCGATACCACGATATATCTCTGGGTGAAAATGTTTCATTTCTTTTCGAATGTTTCGATCTGTGGTTTGACTGGTTTGGTTTTTGAAGTAAATTTTGTAAGGAATGGATTGATGTTTCGATCTTAGGATTTTCAGTAAGAATAGACTGAAATCACCATGTAGGTATATGTACCTATCTATAGGGCTGGTGTAGCTCGATTAGGTGTTTGTAACCGATCACCGAAGTTAAGCGATGGACTACAGTGGCACGGGTGGCATTTACATCTGAGCACTATCATGGGTATCATGATATGTGAAATTGTAGGCACATTACTGTGTTCCGGTTGAAAGGGCATTGTTTCCAGTGAAATTTCTGGGCAAATGGGATACTAAACATCTGCTCAGGGTGACGACCGCAGTGCTGTGCCGCGCAGTCTTGAATTCTGCGAGTTCAAAATTCTGGGTGGCGCAGACCTGTTATTGGCAAACGTGACGTTTAATCAGGCAGGCGATTTGCTCGTCTCGTCACTCAATTAGAAAAAGAAGGTCCCGGTTGTTTTTCTTTTAACAACAACCGTAAGCCATGTCAGAGACCTTCAGGCGGTCTAAGAACTGTGACATCAGAGCTAGCCACTCGGCCTTTACGAGTTTACTTACTTACTATTTACCGTATATTGGGACTTTCCGTAAGTGATCATTTGTGAAATTATGTATTTAGCGATAATTTGTCAGCATTTAGCAGGAACAATGATAGTGAAATGCAGTATGTCTTACTCGTACATATGTAGAAGTAGAATATCTATGTGTTTTGATCTATGTTAGTGCTTGTGAGAAAAAAAAATCTTTAATGTTATTTTGCTATTTATTAAGAAGTTATTTTTATCGTTTATAATGTACCTACATTGGTTAATTAAAATGACTATGACTATGAAAGCTGTTTAAAATTAAAATTAATCATGATAGTCTGTTAGGTACTTACTATATATTTTTATAGTTGTTTAACCCTTATTTTTTGATACTCGTAACTTTAAAATTATTAGTACCTACCTACTACTTAATTCGAATATTTTTCTCAATGATGCTACTTTTTGAAGTAATATTATAATATTCTTAAATTTTTGTCGTTATAATCACATTTTACTTATATTTTAAGCTAAATCTGTACAAGCCATAATAAATTACAAACTTTAAAAAATCATGAAATTTGTATAATATTAAATCAATTACAATATCATAAAAAGGTTTTGCATGAATGGAATATCTCTGTAAGAATAAAAGTCGGACTTTAATAATTCCTTCTCTGATTGAAAGCTACCACAACCCCCAGTGCTATATAGGGTTATTCATTAAGGGTATGCTAAGCCGAAAAGGGTTCATAGTACTCATCATTATGAACAACTTTTGCTATGGGACCAACCCGAAATTGTCATAGCAAAATGTCAATGACACTCGACAAAATGTCTGGAACAGCTGATATTTTTTTCGAGAATTTCGACTTGTTCATAATGATGAGTTCTATGAGCCCTTTTCGGCTTAGCATACCCTTTATGAATAACCCTGTATTTAGTCTATTATATTATGGATAATACTGTGTCTATTATATGGAAATATATTTGTATATTTATGTATCTATATTTTATTTGATAGTTCCAAACCTGTGAGACCGAAGACCGAGCAGACCTTATTCTTAAGCACTCGAGACCATCTCACTCACTCTTATGGCTTTTCTAATGAGAGCAACAGTGACCGGGATATATTCATAATACAGGGTTATAAGGAAAGGGTATACTACGCCGAATGGGGCTCACAGTAGGTACCCTTTATTATGAACAACTTTTACTATGGGACCAACAAGAAATTCGTAAAAAAAAAACAGCTGTTCCATAGAAATATGTTAAAAACACTAGACAGTATTTAATACAGCTGATTTTTCTGCGAATTTCGTTTTGGTCCCATAGTAAAAGTTTTTCATAATGATGAGTACTATGACCCCTTTTCGGCTTAGCATACTCTTTCCTTGTAACCCTGTATAACTGTACTGTTACTCAGAATTGTGGTTAATCAGTAAAGTGCCGCATAAGACTTTACTGTCCATTACTCGAGAGAGTACACAAATGTTTTCGTCAGGCGTTATTACTCATGTCATCGTTTTATTACCCAAAATAAAATAGTAAAGAAACACTACACAGAACATAAAACCGTTGACAAATACAATTTTGGAAGGAGCCAAAAAAACTGCGGATCGGGAAACGTCGAGGCGCTTTGTGGCCAGGAACCCAATTCTTGACGGCTCGAGATTATCTCCGTCACTTTCTCTGTAATAAAATTTCTAATAAGAGCGTCGAACGAGATATCTCACTCGCAATAATAGGGTCCCAGGTGGAGTGACGACCTGCGTGAGACGGCTGGTGGTAAGTGGATGCGAAAGACAGAAGATCAGGTTGAGCCATGTGGGTCTTCCTTGAGAGAGGCTTTCAGCAGTCAACAAGTAGTATTGGATGATGATGATGATGATTGCAAAACGAACAATATTGAAAAAAGCAAACTTTCTTTACTACGCTTGTCACTAAAATTATTAACTTGTTTATCTCTTTGTGCTTTAACTAAATGCCCCAATAATAAAATCAATTTATCACCAGCTCACTATCAACTAACCAATTGATACATCCAATTGGCTATAATTACCGAGCCCAATTGCTGAAACAATCGCCACTTCGAAGTAATCAAAATTTTCCGCCATAGAACAATGGTTCGTAAACTTCCTGCTCCTTTCTAATGACACAGAATAGTTTTCAGTTTGTAGTGTATAATGAGAGACCGTGCTACAGTTCGGTTAGTAGTTAGTGCCAATTTCAATTAGTAATTCGTGGAGGAATGACTGAAGACTGGAACAGCTAGTAGATATTAAGCGATGAAGGTGAGGAATCAAATTGGGTCTTACATAAAGCCTGCCCCTGCTTAAAATGTTCGGTCTCGTTTTCGCACGTGTCATTTCACGTGCAATGTTGATTAAATTTGAGCAGTGTTTAGCTTATGACTAAGGCCGGTGTTACGTGTTCTACAAGATTTTAATTTTAAGGTGTAATAAATAGGTACTTAACTTAAGTTAGTAAATCCGAACATCTTTTACTATTTTTAATATAAAAATTTTAAAAAAGCTTTTGGGTAAAGCAATATGTTTTGTTACATTTTGTTATTCTGTGATAGAAACTATAATTGAATTCAATTATATCTACGAGTACGTGACCAATATTCTCGTGTTTAATATACATAATTTTAATGACATAATAGTGTCACAAAAAATCATTTGTTCTTTACACGTTAAGTGTAAATTACTTCTATGGTAGGTAATTACTACCAAAGTGGTGAAAAGGATCCATTATGGTTAGAATCCGGTTTCTGTCTGTCACAGTCAATTATTTTAGTAACCAATTATTTTCTTAAATTGATATTTCAAGTCTCTACGAACCTGCGGTTTAGGCTGTACCTTATATTCTGTCAGTGTAGATCAGGACTTTGTGTAGAATTACTAAATTACTCAAAAAACAAAATATTTTATTCAGAAAAATTGTACATGACTTTTATAACTACTGCCTTCCAAACTGGGTGTAGGAAACCCGTGTCTTGGAAGTCGGTGCCTTGTTAGATAAGTACATTTTACACTGAGTAGTGAATATTGTGACAAGGTACTTAAAGCTTTTTAATTCTCCTACTCGAATGGTGTTGAAGTGCAAAATCAAGGTTATCGCCACAGCGACGAACGTTGCTTACAGCTGATCGATAATGGGGTAAACAAGTACGAGTCCATTGTTATATGAGACCCGGTAAAAATTACGCTATTACCGAAATTATTTAGTGTGTTAGCTAGGCAGAATTGAGAGACTTTAGGTAATAATATTGTGGTTATTATATTACTTTACTTAGTATCTAAAAGTATGTTGTGTAAAATACATACCATTCAACTATTAAATGCATTTCCAAAGGGTTTAATTAATATTTTCCTGTTACTTCGCTCTGTGACTACATTTAAAAGACACAGACTTTTAGCAGAAACTTATTACTGATTCAGTTATCTAACTACAATATTGTAAAGTAATACTTACGTTAAAAAAAATTAAAATTGAAATCGCTTCATCCGTTTGCGAGCTATGGTGCCACGGATAGACAGACACGTCAAACTTATAATACCTATCCCTCTTTTTGCGTCGGAGGTTAAAATCTTTAAATAAAGATATACCTAAAATAATTTAATTCCGCAACATTGTGACACATCGCATCTTATTTTGTTGTCGCACCCACTAAAAAATCAAACAGCATATTACACTTCAATCCCTCGTGTTAGAGATAATGAACGTTTTATTATTTCTCTTAATTATAATTATGAAATTATCAAAGTAATTCGATATCAAATTCGTTGTACAATGGAAACGTTATCAAACATCTGCTTTTATTTACGTAATGATAGACGCGAGCGCAGTGTAAAACGCGTTCCGGTTTTAACCACACGTGTTTTTAATATAATTCTATAACAAAATCGAATAAAAAGTAGTAGCCTGTGTGAAGTATCGAAATGGCTCCAGTGAACTTGTTAGGGTTGAACTCTAGTGAACTGAAAGCGTTCCTTAATTCATTCGATCATGTTTTCTCGGATTGCGACGGGGAGTAATCTATTCAGATTTTAATCGAATACAGTGACGATGCTTGATTGTTCTGTTGATGTTTGATCTAGGTACTTAAATTAATGTTATTTGGGTTTTATATAAGTTTTATGGCTTGCCCACACATTTTGCTTTATCTACATTTATTTAGCTTTAAGTTTTAATAGGTACCAGTAGGTATCAATAATAATTATGATAAACGTTATATCGTAACGGATAGTGAAATTGTTTTTTTATCTAATTCTTCACATGACTGATAATTTATGAAGGTACATGAGGGGTATTCTGGATCGTTCAATGTTATCTCGGTCACTTTCACTGCTATGCCATTTCTAATGAGAGCGACAGTGACCGAGACAATATATCACTCGCAAGAATGGCTACTGGTCTCTACTATTTGGAGTTTTTTTTAAATACTTAAATTGATCATTCAATAACAACAATTATTAATAATATCTTATCTTATCATGTAATTAGTTCGATTGTGAAGCTTTTAATCATGACCCACGCAGTGACGGATTAACCCTCAATCAAATTAAGCAATTGCCTAGGGCATCACGTCTGAGGGGGCACCAGAAGAAGCACAAAAAAAATCCGTCCTTAGGGCATCACGTCTCACTCTCACGTCACCAAAAACCACACCAAAAAAAGTTTCTAGGACTAATTTGAAAATTCCCGCGTTTTAAGTTGACATAGAGTCCTACATAGAGTCATAACCAATTGTATAAAATAATACATGATGATAAGATTGAATCAGCTTTCCCTAATGTGGAAACAGCCCTGCGTATATTTTTATCGCATACTAGCTGACCCGTGCCCACTTCGTTGGGCATAATGTTAATTAAACCCGAAGCCATCGCGCGCCGTCCGGACCGTTTTTTCTCCGATTCACTTTGCAAAACGGACTACCACGTAAAAGCCTTTTTATTTTTCGGTTTTTTATATAACCTATGACACTCAGCAATAATGTGGCTTTCTATTGGTGAAAGAATTTTTAAAATCGGTTCAGTAGATCCCGAGATTACCCCTTACAATTTAACAAATATACAAACACACAAACTTTACTTCTTTATAATATTAGTATAGATGATTACAAATTGCTCAGCGGAACGTTCTTTTTCAAAATTAAAAATATTAAAAAATGAAAAAAGGACAAAGATTATACAAGAAAGGCTCGATAATTTATCGATATTGTACATAGAGTCCGATACGTTAAAAACGTTAGATGTTAATGTCTTGCGTGAATTCAATGCTCGGAAAAGCCGCAAGGCGCATTTCTATAAATAAATAAATTATGCTTTGGTTTTTATTATTGTCGCACCTACTCCACTTCTAAAGTACGTTACATCTCATCATCTTATTTTACAAAAAACTAATGTTTTTAGGCGGTAAAGGTTTAAAGACCGATTCTAGTTGACATACGAATAGGGGGGCCCACAGGCATGGATTGCTTAGGGCATCTAGTAGTCTTAATCCGTCACTGGACCCACGAGATGGCAAATGACCCTCGAGGCGGCTCAGACAGAAACAGAAGGAGAAACTAGACTCCTCCTTTTTTATGCCTTAAGTGGTAAATAAGCAAACAAACTGCCTGATGATAAACAATCACCATCGCATAGAAGCCTGTAAAGAAACGACGGAGACATCACATATATTTTGCTGACCTTTTAAGACTTTAAAGACCTTTTAAGACTTTTTACAACCTTTTAAAGAATCCCATATTATTATAGACACTACCAAAAATGTGCAAAATTGCATAGGTAGAGGAAAAAAAAGAGGTCTTTGCCATGCTATCGAACGGTGCGGTAATCGGTTCAATTATTTTTCATAAAGATAGATAAAACCTTGATAAGATACATTCTATCGAACAGGTTTCTTTATAAACAATTAGCGTGATCACACTGTAATGTAATTTAGAGTGGCATTGAATTTTTCCTTATTTTAGCCGCAGTATTTCAATGCCTACGTAATATAAAAACTGTCTACAAGTTTATGTTTGAGTTTTAAATTTCATCATACAAAAGTTTAATGACACTATTTTAATGGATAAGACCATAATCTTACTAATATTATAATTGTCGAAGATGTAATGTATGTAAGATGTGTATGGTTGTTGCGCAATCTCGCAAATACGGCTGAATGGACTGGAATGAAGTTTGGTATGGTTTGGTAGATTTTGCTCGGGATTATCGTATTTCCGTTTATCCCGGGAAATCCGGGTAAAACTGCTACAGCTGTAACCTACAACTTTTATACTACTATTTTTTTACTTGAAAAAGATAATAATTGTTGCGCTTGCTTCGCTTGCAAACAATATGTAGCTATGGTGTTACAAACCGAAGTTCATAACCCCTAAAACCTGTTCTACATTGATCGAAATAGCACTATTTTTTTGCTCTTTCTATAAATAGCCGAAAGACATAGCTAAGTAGATCGGTCTCGTACGTCGATCTATTTTATCTATTGGTTTTGTACAAGTACGAAGATCTGTTAGAATAGGAATACTCTAGAATTAAGACCGTGAATTTGAAAACACGGGTAAGACATAGGTTTTACCTATTACTCGACAAAGTGACGAATTTTTTAAGTAAACAAAAAGAAAAGAAAAGTTGCTAACGTGCCTTGAGAAAGATCTGTGTTAGTTTATATGGCTAATACTTGATAGAGCATACCTAACTCAAAATTGACAATAGACTAACTTTCCAACGAAATGGAAATAAACTACGTACCGCATTTTATTTTGTTGTTAAACACTTTACATGGTGTCATAGTCCTTGTGGACAAAAACCCAGACAAAAAAAGTAAAACAGACAAACAAAAGAGACAAGAAACAAAAAAGTTCGATACAGGGGAACAGATCGAACTTTTTTGTTTGATCTGTACCCATGAGGGACAAATCGAACTGATCCCAAACCCTTCTTGTAACAAAAATTAAGATAAAAAATAATAATGACCCCTTTATTTTTCAGGAGTAATATGGACAGGAGCGGGCCCCATAGAAGGTTCCGGCGATTTTTTCAGACTAATGAAAAAACATGGTAAAACTGTCCACTACGTGTCCAACAACAGTTTGAGAACCAAAGAGAGCTACGTAAGGTTGTTCTATACTGCTGGGATTGAGAATGGATACGTAAGTTGATGATGGAAACATGTAGGAAAAAATCGTTTCACGCTGAAATCTAAATAATTCAGACGTTTTGCTTATAATATAGGCTGACCGTCTGCCTGTTTGCGGCTTTTTTTTTAATACAGGGTTATACAGAAAGAGTATGCTAAGCCGAATAGGGCTCATATAACACATTATTATGAACAACTTTTACAATGGGGCAACCCGGAATTCGCGAAAAAAAAATCTGCTGTTCCATACATAATATTATATATTGTCGAGTGTCATTGACATTTCTCTGTAGAACAGCATTATTTGGCGAATTCTGGGCTGGTCCCATAGTAAAAGTTGTTCATAATGACGAGTACTACGAGCCATTTTCCTTATAACCTGTATAAACAATGTGTATTGAAAGCACATGAGCCATAAAAGGTCATAGGCACAATTAGGCGTGACGAAAGATTTTAAAATCTTCTTCCATAATGTGAGTACACATTTACTATTTACAAAAAAGCCTTTATTTCGGTAATAAACTTAAGTTTAACGAAGTTTGAAGCCATTTTTCACATATTTTTTCAACAGTGCCCGAAAACAGCTTGCTTGTGTCATGGCGTCGATTTGACGTCACGGCATTGTGTCATGTCATTGTGTCTATGCGTGATGAGCGGCGGATGACCTGAGTTCACTTAGGCGTGACGTCATATGCTGTGATTGTTGTTTCTGACAAGATGGCCGATTGCTGTATTTTAATGTTTTAATTTATTGAAAATCTTAATAATCTGTTTTTTAAAAATAAAACTAAACATGTGTTTTAAATTTTTTTAATCTGGCTAGTCCCCTGAAAGCATTGAATCGGCGATTTTTTGATACTGTCGTCATGCCTATTGAATTAATTCTAGGTAATATTGGCTCAGACAGACCTCATGACTTGGTACCACTTGTAATTGCATTAATCATTTGCGAGTTAGTCACTATTTCTATCATACCGTGTAAAAGTACGTAAAATAATTATTTCGGTAACAATTGTAGTGTTATAAAGTAACTAAAATTATAAACTTACGTTGCTGAAAAATCTAATCTAGATTTAAAAAGAATATAATTCTAGTAGTACTGTTTTTTATGATATATAAGTATTTTATATTTCTACCTAAACACCTAGCGAGTACCACTTTTTAAAATAGATCTTGCATTTATATTTTTTACTAGCTGTTCCCTGCCACGCTTCGCTGTGGATAAAAAAAATTGATAAAAACAATCCTTGATGCGGATTATAATTATATCATGCTAAAATTTCAGCTCGATCGGTGCAGAACTTTTTGAGTTTTTGAAGCGTACACAAACCAACATAACATTTTTATAAATATAGATTTGCACAAATTCATTAAATAAATATGAGTAAATTGATTCATATGGAGATAAATAAATCGAGTTACTATTCGTAAATAAACTGATTAATTGCTTTTTAATTGACTACTCAAATAGTATCATACTGTTCTAAATAAATAATCGTGTGTTCGAGTTATACAGACTTAAATATTGATTTACTTATACTTAATGTATTGATTGGTTAACTTTGACATGAATCATTAAGATAATAATCATTATAGATTTTTAGGGAGTAATTTTTTGTTTAATACTTTTAAAATGTTTTGAGTATTTATTTTTATTTTTTATACTTTATTTTACACACACGTGCACAAGGTTTTCTAGAGGTGGTACTTAATGTTTAAAATCAGTCCAACCCGTTCAACATTGTTTTTTGTTCTAATTTTTAATTTAATCTCGTTCTATTATCTGAGCTAGTGAGCGACTTATTTTTAATGTATGTTTACGATGAATATTGTCATGTTTCTTTTTCAGGAACACCTCACAATACCCTCCACGGCTATTGCAGAATACTTGGAATCCGTAAATTTCAACAAGGACAAAAAAGTTTACAGCGTCAGCTGCCCGCAGACGACTAAAGTGATAGAATCATACGGGTTCAAATGTGAAACCGGTGTAAGTACTTATTTATTACGTGTGTTTCGGTTGTTGTTTTCGGGCAATGTTTCCAGCGAAACAGGGCAAATAGGAGATTAAACTTGCATCTCAGGGCGACGAGCGCAGTGCTGTGCCGCGCAGGGCTTTGTCTATACTAATATTGTAGAGAGGAAAGATTTGTATTTTTGTATGTTTGTGTTGAATAAACACAAAAACTACTAGACCGATTTCAAAAATTCTTTCACCATTACATTGCTACATTATCCCTGAGTAACATAGGCTATATTTTATACCCGTGCAAAGCCGGGGCAGGTCGCTAGTAATTTAAAAGTTCTAAATTCTGGGTAACGCAGACTTGTTGCTTAAAAAATCGATTAACCCAGTCAAAAGTTATGAGGTAACAAACATAAAAAAAAAACATACAGTTGAATTGAAAACCTCCTCCTTTTTTGAAGTCGGTTAAAAATAAAATTAATCTGGCAAAGCGTAAACTCGCATGTCGAGGGTTCTGAACTATCGCATTTTAAACGAGCACGGAATCCTAAAACAATCTAAGACAACAGAAATCAATACGATAAGATACAAATTACGGAACTGAGATGATATGACCAAGACCATTGAAGCAAGACCCTTTTATTTTTCACATTTTTGTAATTTTTAGAAAACTATTGAGTTGGGAAACTTCGCTATATTTTTCGTGTCTAGGTCACGTAATCACCTATCTTTTTGAAATAATTCAGCTTTTTTCGTCTTTAAACTTCGAAGGTAACGATTTTTTTCCAGATTTTGAAATTAATTAAAAAAACTATGCATTATGCACTATTTCGATGTACTTTGATGTCCCTACATACTCCTAAAAACGTATATACGAACTTTCATAGTAAATTAAACACAAACTTTCGCATGTTAAATATTAGTTAGGAAGTGAGGATTATATTATAATGGTTCATAATCCTCCACAAAAATTGACAGTAACGATAAAGAATACTTCTATCATCTTCACTCCTATTAAATAGAATATGAGAGTGACGAGGACAAAAATTTTAATTTCCTCAATACTTTTCATTATTTATATTACCTACATTGTTTTTTTTTTTGATATTTTATTTTTATTTATTATTGTTTTAGCCAGATATTTGTGCTGATAACTACACAGAATACTTACAATACCTAAAAGATGATGCTGATATTGGAGCGGTCGTTTTTGATAGCGACTTCAAGATAAACCTGCCCAAGCTGTACAGAGCTAGATCTTATCTGAAGCGGCCTGAAGTCTTGTTTATAAATGGAGCTACAGACAAATATCTAGGACTGAAACCTGGACAATTGGATCTGGGTAAGGAACTAAATATTTGCGATACGATAGAAACTTTATAGTCATAACATAATAAACCGGAAAATAAACCGTTTTGCAAAAAAACACTCAAAATTAGTATCACAGAATAATTATTAAATCTTACCCAAAAATAAAATGACAAAAGTTGGAAAAAAATAACATAAAAATTTGACAAAGAAAATTTATAAGAAGAGTTTCAGTTACATTAAGGTGACTGACAAAAATAAGTATACTACATTCTATTTTCTAAAAAACACTATAAGAAAATACTCAACGCGAAGTTAACTTTTTCAGGTGTAGGAGCATTCACTGATGTATTAGTGGAGCTGATAAAAAGGGATCCAATCCAATTAGGGAAGCCGGGCAGAGACTTCGGAGAGTTCGCTATGAAAAAAGCGGGCGTTACTGACCCTAGTCGAGTTTTGTTCATTGGTGACATGTGAGTATCGCCCTATCGCCCTATCGCCTACTCATTAGGTATTTTATCCCAAGTTCTATAAAAGAAAGGCTGATGGATCATCTGTCGACCTGTTTGGCTCAGCGGTAGTATAACCGCCTTATATGTATATGAGCCTGAGATCCTGGGTTCACGACCCGAGCAGGTGTTTGAATGATGAATTTAAATATCTGCGTTGGGTCTGGGTGTTGTTCTTACCTTTATGTGTTTTCCATGGCATCCTTGACAACGTTGTCCTAGTGGGGAGCTATGAGTGTGAAACATTTATTTACCAGTCTTCCTTTTGTATCGTCAGTGTTGATCCTTCTAAGGACAATAGTGTAGTCTAGTACATAAAGAGTACCAGTGTTAAAACCGTGAGTTAAAGCAGAAAGAGGCACTCCACTTGGCAGCCCACTTCTTCTTCTTTAATAGGTTCCCATTTCTTAGAGACATTGTCATTTTTTATTGAATATCACACTTTATTAACACCACAAAGAAAGTGTATAATAGAACAACAGTTGATTTTTCAGAAGAAGTTGAACCTTATGTTAATTTACTTCTTTTAATATAATAAGACTGTACAATTTTATTTCAGGATCGACCAAGACATTGGCTTAGGAAAAGCGACCGGCTTCAAAACTTTGCTGGTCCTTACAAATATCTCAGAAGAGACTATGATGGCGCATCCAGTGCAGACAGATTTCTACGCTCCGTCTTTAGGGAGCTTAGTACCTAAGTTATAATACCGGTGTTACCATGATTGCTATGCTTGCCAAGTACTAAAATAAAAGAAGTAAAATCAACGCA
The DNA here is from genome assembly GCA_949125135.1 of Alcis repandata. Lineage (NCBI taxonomy): Eukaryota > Metazoa > Arthropoda > Insecta > Lepidoptera > Geometridae > Alcis > Alcis repandata. The sequence continues at coordinate 10,941,693 of OX421233.1, read as the reverse complement.
CAAAATATGTGGCTTCCGCCTTAAATTCCTAAAAATACGAGTTATTGTATGCATTTTATAAAGTGGCTATAGATAGATAGATAAACTCTTTATTGTTCACACCATAAATTACAAACAAAAGGATTATAGCACCTAAAACTAGTGCGACAACTGGCGGCCTTATCGCTATGAGCGATCTCCTCCAGGCAACCTTAGGATGGAGAGGATAGATAAAAAATATCCGCCTGACCGCTCACCGACCATATTCCGGCCGATTCAAAAAGACCGCATCTGCCTCAGACTAACAGACAGAACCATAACAGCTACTTTGTAAAAAAGAGCAAGATGGCAAGTGCCAAAACACGGTTGAAAAAGAGAGACAGACCTTTCATTTTTTGTCCCCGTCGCTGTAACCGTGCCAAGGTGGGCAAACCACAGATTAGGAATAATAGTTACTACGTGAGCCGTCTACGATTTGTAGCTGCCAGGTTGTGAATTATGTTTCCCCAGGATTGTACCCAATAAATTAATAAATAATTAATTTATTGGACTATTTCATATTTCCTGCTGATCCAAAACTAAGATAAGGTACATTATTTTCGCAATCGCAAGATTGCCTATTTAATAAAAGATGTTCAAAATTATGAGTAGATTAGTATACTAGTAGTTATTTTCCTACTATTAGACTTTTTCCTACTATGAGCAATTTGCGGCTTGTATATCCTTTCCTTATAACCCTGTATAACAATGTTTTATTTTGTGAAGTATAAAGATTAGAAATATTTTATGAAATTTTTTCCTCTAAGATGGGGGAAGCATTCCTATCCTGGCATTATTTCAAGAATATAGCTGTCGCATGTGCGGTTACACTTTGGCTCTATCTTTAGGTAATAAATCTATGGCATCTGCGGAGCGGCCGGGAAATGGTCGATTCGTCGCATTCTGTAGATTTGCTATTTTTATTACATAAACAAAATACTGCCAGTGTATCAGTCTCGTCCTCATAAATATTAGCCATAGGAGGCTGTTATAATTATAATCCTAAAACATAGTTGAGCAAATTGGACTAGACCGTTCTCAAAATAGTCATGGATTAGAAAAATCTTCATTATCACCATGATAACGTCATGTTATCTTGATAACATTTTTTGGGTCATCCATTTCAGTCTATTTTGCAATTACATCTTTAAAGGCACTTATTCACAGTTTTATTTGAAGATATGAATAATAGACAAGTAATTACCTACAAGTTACAGTCGTAATACTGTCGTATGAAATTTATTCAAGTTGCATTGTGAATTTATAGATTTTTATACCTTGGAGTATTTTTGTGAGTTTTTTTTTTTTGTTTTTTACGTGGATTAAATACGCTTACAACAACCTATACCTACTTTTCTTGCTACATCCTGTGATAAGGTTTCATAATGGAATGACCAACTATTATGGGCTTATTATACCAGTCTTCTGGTGTCTTTTCCTTCCCTCCTTCCCTACTACTTACTTCCTAATGGCGTTATAAATAATTATGGTCTAGTAGCACTGTGGCAGTAGCTTCATTGACTCTTTGCCTTCTTTCAGCCAGTGTTTTTTGTACCAGCACCTAGTTGTTGCAAAGTTTTGGCTTTCAATGCATTAAATTCCCCCCCCCCCTCCCTCCTAAAATCGTGTTCCTCATGTCTGAGGGTCGTGACCACCATCTCCAAGTAGCCTCTCTCTAACGATGTTTTCCAGCGTTTTCTATCCTCAGCAATGTGAATTTTCCCATAGCTTCGATAAAAAAAGTAACACAAATATCACATTTCAGAAATCAGTATATTTTTCCTATAGGTACCCAAAAGTAGAAAAAAATACAGAAAATCAACGTTCCCCCGGAAAGCGTCGGCAGATACGGAAAACTCCCGCACAATACAAATACAATTACCTTGAAAAATCCTGAATCTGTCCTCAAATCGTTCATTCGACCGCGAAAAGGGGAGAATTGATTACGCGAAGCGAAAAGTATTTTATTTATAGCACTTTTTCAATATAAATTCTAGTCCCGCAGTTACGAATTTGTAAAGCGTATAAAATGTGGGAAACCGAGTGTGGCATTTTGTTTTGCGCTTCGGGGTCCGTTAGACGTAGTCGCAAATTGGGCCACGTCCAGTCATCCGCGCTCACGAGCCATTTTATTTGTTTTTGGAAAAATATTGGTTATTTAAAATGACTTTTTCAATCGAGACTTTCGTGATTTTCACTTCCGGACAACCTAACTAATACTAAATATGCGAGCTCGATTTTGTATTTTTTGTTTGTTAGGTACTTTTTCACATTGTCAGTGGTACAGAAAAGGACAAGGCTAGTTTTCATCATCATTAGCTAACTTGTTTCTTATAAGAATTATCGTAGTGTTTAACTAATTTTGTACAATGCTGCGAAACTCTTAGCGTGCGAGTCCAGCTCGCACTTGGCCAGTTTTTTCTACAATACGACTTAAATCTAAATTCAAAAATTAGCTTTCTAACTTTTTAACTCGATTTATAGATAATCGTATTTGCTTATTTAATTTCGAACTAATTGCGATTTGGAACTTTAAATTTTGAACTTTGGTAATAATCAAGAGTTAGCAGTTAGTTTGCAGACAGTTTTATTAAGAGTTGAAGGTTCATTTTTGAGTTTTAAGAATATTTTAATAAATGCAGATCGGCCACAGTAGATCAATTACGAAGTTCGTTATTGTTAATTCTAAGTTTGAATGCGACTGCCATGTAAATTAATATTAGTAGTTATAGTTGTTACTAGCTCTATGATGAAACATTTAAAGCCGTGTATAGATTTGCAAGAAAACTTTTAGAAGTTTTTTGACATTGTCATCTTCATTCGCCAGCTTCTTCTATTGATCTTTGTTAAATAAATGGCAATAGCAAAAATGGCAAACATTGTTGGCAAAGCTGAGTTTTTGGTGTGCTTAGAGGCTTTAAAAGAAAGCTTATTACGCCTGAAATAAACGATTTTTATTTATTATATATTCTCAGGCAATAGGTTTTGTCACATGCCTCTCTCATTAAAATTGTTGTTTTTATAAAAAAAAACACTCACAGTGTTCTGGCGGCCTTAATTCAGACCCAATTCCTGTTCTTGGATAGCTGTCCTTTCAAAATCAGGTAAACTGTCATCAAATACCCGTCAACCGCTTTTTTCTGTTGCTCTAGAACTCAACTGCAGAACTACGCATTGTAATAAATTGCGGGAATTTCTTGCTAGTCTGTCCATTTCATTTTAGTTAGCAATACGTACAAGTTTGATCAAATATTAAATATTTGTTTTCAAAATTTCAATTTTGATTATTAAGGCTTTTAATATGGAAATCAGATATGCGAGGTTGTTACACTAATACCTAGTAATCAAAATAGTAAAGTCAAATACTGAGTGCCTAGATGCCAAATAATGAAATGTTAAGATGAGTCGAATTAGAAATAAATTAAATCATTTGTAGGGCTTCTCAAAATTTTGTGGATTTGCAAAAATACTTTCAGAGCTGTCTGGTTTATCTTTAGACTTCGGAAACTTTATCGTTTAATTTCAAGATTTACAAAAGCTTATAACTTTTTGACAGAAGTTTGAAGTGTAGCTTATTTTGAACAATCTATGAAGTTGGTAGGTAAGTAGCCCATTTTGCAGAGTTCATCTGGAAACTAAGTCTTGGTCAAAAATGGCAGTAAAACTTATATAAAATTGATAACCAACACCTTAAAATCTTAATAGTCAATTTTGTTGTTTTTTTTGTTGAATTTAACTTAAATATAAAGGTTTTTTTCTTGAAATTACGCTAATTAATGAAACTTACAATGACTACATCCTACAAGCTCGACTTCAATATGCAATACAAAAAAACACTTTGTTTCTTCAATTTTTTCCTCGCAGCCAAGTTGTCAAGTACTTTTATATCTCGAAGGCAGCCATTTTGGCAGGGTGTCGCACACCTGAGTTTTACGGTAATGAATATTGCCCTGCTTCCGGTCGTATATTAGCTTGACTATCTGTTCCCAACATTTGGACAAGATAAACAAGTAAATGTTGTAGCATCGAAGACGTGAAGAAAATAACTACAGGTTTTATCACTAGGAGCAAAACTCCGTCGATCTTTATCAGGCGTATAGAAAGAGAGCAATATTTTCCGGGTACAGTACTACATACTACAGGAAAGTATAATATTATATATCTACTTGTCTAGTCACGTCTTTTAAAAATAATAATGATTTTTAACATTAATATTAATGATTTGTTTAAACTGCGATTGTAAATTGGTAACTAAAATCAAATAGTTAGGGCAACTTACACTTAACTATTTACTTAAATATGTGAACAGTTCTGTCGTTTCCGCTTACCTACTTAGTTTAGTTATGCTGTCTCCTTACATCGCCAAACTAATTTAAAGTAAAAACCAATTGTAAGAAATACAAACTTGTGATTTGATTATAATAATTGTTTTTTTAACTTTATATTAGGTAGGTATTTAGAAACCCTTTAAAATTTATAAACGCAAAAAAGCCAACCCACGCAAAGCGATACAACAAACTAACAGGCGCTAATTTAACAAAAGCTTTACCACTTCTTACAAGCTAAATCCTTTACTAACTACTTTGTAATCTATGTTGTACAAAACTCGGTCAAACGCGAGCGAATTAGCACGTCGAGAGTTCCGTACATTTTCCTCAATGACTCGCCCTGATTTTTTGCGGTTTCCGCAGTCACTATCTTCATTAGGTACGTTGGTGCGTCGTGCAGATAACGATGTAAGACAGTTCGTTTAGTAGTATTAGTGTACTGCCGTTTATCCTTGTGTGTGTCATCACGTCACTCATTGTTATGTATACCTACAAGTAGGGACAGACTTGGGCCCCTAGTTTCAGGATGACTTATGTCAAAAATTAATGTAGGCAAGATAAGACAACGCCTCTAACAAGCCAAATAGAAACAAAATTTTTCAAACAACACCACTTTTTTTTATAATTATAAATTAGAACATATTCTGATAATCCAGAGTGATCCATAAAAAATAAAATCCTTGCATAACAACAATATCATTGCTATAAGTAAGTATAATAGAGCGAATAAAATTAATAAAGAACTAGTCGTCTTATTTTGCAGATCCTTTTCATAGTATATTTTTCAATCGCGATCAAAAAACCACCCCAACAAAGAAGTTCGTTACCACAACAACAAACATAAATAAAATACGTTATTTGTTCGTTACTTAATTGCCATGCCACTTGTTCAAACATTCAGTTAAATTGTTTATTCAGTAAAGTAACACAACTTACGACCTCAAGCCAACACAAATGGAGTTCAAATAGAGGGCTTTCCAATTAATATAATTAGCTTTATTAGAGTAACTTCTTAAAGATTTCATTTAGATACTACAGTCGCAGTTTCGTCTGGAATTTTGTAGTGTTTTCGCATTTGCGGGATACAAAGCATGCACTCCACTACAAGATGAAGACAACAGCCAAATGCTGCTATGCAAATTAAAAACCTCTGAACAAAAGCTTTTCTTTATCGAAGAAATCCGCGTTGGATCACCAACTCGCCTAATGGTAAGCAACGTTGTGGTCAAAGTTGAAGCACGAAGATTTAGAAAATGGGATCCGAAAATCTCCAAGTTTTTTTAATACCCTAACAGTCAATCCATTGACAGGTTTAAACTAAAAGCAAGATAAAGCTGTGTTTGTCAGTGTGCACTCTCAATTAGACGAGGACAAAACGTTTAGTTCTAAATATGTGGCGGCGCTGCAGCTGTGCGCGCCCGACGAGGCGGCGACCAGGCGCCGTAGGTTCCCCACGTTCAGCAAGCCCCGACATCGGACTAACCTACAAATGTTTTCCCCTACGTCACGCGCTATTAGCCTGTTAAATAGGATCTCCGAAGACACGGACATATTTTATTGTAACCTGGCAGAATTCACAAGGGCCGCTCACAGACTCTGTGAGAGGTGTGAATTGGTAATTTAATTAATTTCTATTGTTTTATTATTATTGTTGTTTTTAGTTTATTTAATTTTTTATAAATTTTGTGTAATATAATATATTGCATAGATATAAGGGTAGCACCGCCTTGGTACAACTGTAAAGGTGTTGTCAGAATATTTTGAATAAATAAATAAATAAATAAATGTTCAGAATATGTTGCATAATAAAAAAAATGCTAATTTATTGTTGCTTACTTATTAATCTACTTTGATTAATAAGTACTTAATTGTTTTCAGCTCCTTTGAACTTAAAAACACTTTAGTAAATAAGCAAGTAAAAAAGAGAGTTCAAGAAAGTAAGCTAATTAGTAGTAAGCTACTTCTTTTTTCTAATACCTTTTCTTATTTTACCCAACAAGCAAGAAACTCGGCCTATATTTACTTACTTACTTACATACCCAACGTAAGTACATAATAAGGTTAATACCTCCCTAAGTTACACTGGCGACAATCCAAATAATACTCTGGCATCTGATCCGTGAAATGCAATCTGAGAGCTTCAGAAAGAACATTGAACCAAACATCTGTGGCCTCCATTCTGGGTTCGGAGCTCCGTAGCTACGTTAGTAGTCGATGTTTGCACGGACGATTACATTTCTGGTTTTTGTGTATTTTACTTTAACTATCTATATATGTTTTAAAAAAATTGATGTAGTAAGTAATATTGGATTTGATGAAAGAAAGAATGTAATATTTTAATGTCAATGGCGCGAGTGCCGTGGCGTGACAGTAAATGGGCACATTTGGCCGAGCAAACAAATCATGTTTCTAGTGACTGTCTTTGCTTGTCGAACTGTGTATACAAACCGAGTACTTAGCCGAGGGCACTGTCTCGCCACTGTACTCGTTACGTGTAATCCCACTAATATTATAAATGTCAAAGTTTAAATATTTGTAACTCAATAACGCGAAAACTGCTGAATGAATTAGTATGAAATTATGGTATGAAGGTAGTTTATACCCTGGATTAACACGTAGGCTACTTTTTATCTCGGATAATGCGAGCAAAACAGCGAGGTACAGCTAGTCAACCCATAAGCTTTAACCAGCCCTCAAGTATTCTATGTTGAAACGTCCGTGGAAACGCCCTCTAAACTTCATTCCAGGCGTCTCGACCGACCCCACGTCTGGCTCATCTGCATACGTTGCACTTGGGTCTCTATATAGCGAGATGGCGATGAAACCTTCCAACAAAACTAGATTTAATTCTGATATGAAATTGGTCTGTCTGGACTGAACCATTTATAATAACTACATACTTTATGCTGATGAAGTAAACGAGAACAACCCAACAGTAAACCATTTTTCATTCTCTAAGAAAAACTCAAATATGTACATTGAGAAAAATGGCCATCAAAATTCCGATAAATCCACCTAAAGTGATAATAGCACATAAAGTACGGAGCATAGTGATAATCACCAAAAAGTACGATGATAAGCACCAATTGTTACGGTGACAACTCGTAAAAACTAGTACTTACCGTACCGTTACCGTACCAGTTTTTAGGGTGAGAAGTGAGAACCATATAATATAATTATTATGATAGTCGTCACTATACTTTTTGGTGATTGTCACTTTGCTCCGTACTTTATGTGATTTTTTTCTCTGTATTAAAAATATGAAAAAACATAAAACATTATGTAGTATACGAAAAAAATACAAGATAAATACATGGTAAGATAAATAGGTTTTACTCTAGTTTATTCTAAATTTATGAGCTCTAGAATTATTACATCATATTAGATGGAGTTGCAACTGCATTCTATGCCTCTAATAGTTTTAATGAATTCGCTGTATTTTAATTATAAATGGAACAACTGAACATTAAACCCATAACAGAAGTTCAATTAACTGTGTTTCTAGTAACAAATATATTTCTAGTATAAAAATAAAATAAAAAATAAAAAAGCCTTTTATTTCCTACAAATTAATTTTACATATAATTTTTTACATTAACTTATCTTTAAACGCTTAACTAATTATAATTAATACCTACTTATTTTGTTTGTGTCCTATATTATGTAGCTATTTACTGTTTTTTATTTACTAGTATTATTATACTTGTTTGACACTATATACTATTTAAACGCTTAACTAATTGATCTTAGTACCTACTTATTCTTATTAATTTTCTATATTATTTACCTATAACTATTTTATTTACTATTATTAATATACTATATAATATTTACTATTATTATTAGCTAGCTATTATTTCTAGTATATCCGTCTTAAAAAAAATACACACAGCAGAAATACACTAGAAATACATTATTTGAAAATTAACTTCCGCGAAGTAAAGTCTGATTCAATAAATTTTAGAAGTTCTAATAATAATGAAACCCATATGACCTCTTCTGAACTATGAGGGTGAAAATGCTTTACAGCCAGTAATTATCCCAACACACTCCGTGGTTACAGAATCCAATATTTCCACGGATACTCGTACAGAGTTATATGGAAAATATGCTAAGCTTAAAAGGGCTTGGAAAAAAAAAAACAAAAAAAGCTCATAGATCTTCATTATGAACAACTTTTACTATGGGGCCAATCATGAAATCACGAAAAAAATTAGCTGTTCCATATATTTTGTCGAGTATTATTGACATTTTTCTATGGAACAGCTGATAGTTTTTTCTTGATTTCAGGGTTCGTCCCATAGTAAAAGTTGTTCTTAATGAAGAGTACTAGGAGTTTTTTTTGGCTTTGCACACCCAATCGTTGTTACCGTTTTCCTTCTAACCCTGTATCTCCACATATACTCATACATCGACTAATACTTCGCCAATAACTACAAACGTAACCTAAATCTCCCATCCCCGGCGGATCCGATTCCGATTTAGATATGAATCGTTAATCAAGCTGTAACATCGATTGCCATCAGACATTCGATGAACCTAATGATAAATTTTCATTGGCGACAGTTCACAATTTATGGGGACTTGGGTTCTAGTGTTATGTTCATGACGTTTGAATTTATAAGACGGTTTCAGATGCCAGTTAATTTGGATTCGGTAAGATGTTAAAGTTTGGCATGAAATGATAATGTTTATCCTTGTTATTGCCTTGTTAACAGCAATGTTCCGGATGCAACTGATACCTAGAATTAATGCTAACAAAAGTGGGTAACACATAGCTAATTCTAATTGATACATTCAGTGGCATCAGATAAATTACTGGAAAATACAGTCTAATTTACTGTCAAAACATTATATTCAAAAAGATGTTTGCTAGTCCTGGCAAATATTATATTTTGACCAAAAACACTGTTATGAGTAAAAATAATATTTTTTTGCAATTTTTGCTCTATCACACATACCTGAAGAAAGTACTATTGTTCAAATAACGTTGTATTCAAGACATTTCAAGAATTTGAATGTCTAGATCATGTTTCAATACTTAAAACCGGATTGGTGCTTGTAAGATAAAACCAATAACGGTTACAAGTTCAAAGGTCCTAAATCTAACGCGAGTTCTGCTCTAATTTATCACTGACAATAACTTCGCTTACACTCGAAAATACCGACCATCATAATTAAATTTATTCATCGCATTGTTATCTCAAGAAAGCAATAAACCTTTAATAGGTACCCATCATCCTCAGCGTAAGGGACTAGCCAAATGCGATATCCAAAACCGCTGTGCGTAGAAAAAAATATAATAACGATTTTATAGATATTTACTCGAACACTTATTAAGTGAATTGATAGTCCAAGCTACGGTTAGCAATAACGCTTTGAGATGTTCTAGGTATATAACCATTATACTCATCTTTATGAAAAAACTTTTACTATGGGCCAACTTGGAATTCGCGAAAAAAATAAGCTGTTCCATTAAAAATGTCAATCACAAAAATGTATGAAACAGCTGAAACAGTTTCTTGTCAATTTATAGTAAAAATTATCAGTATATGTATATATAATTTGCAATAAATTAAAATTGCGACTATAATTTGAGATTTAAACTATCCTATCTCTCAAGTTGGATCGAACTGCACATGGTGTGCGAATTTTATTATAATCGGTTAAGTGGTTTAGGAGTCCATTGAGGACAAACATTGTGACACGAGATTTATATATATTAAGATTAAGAAGATGAATTATGAACCAAACCCTAGTTTGAATAGGTCTTAACTTAATGTTGATTACAAGCTCAATTCACCTCAGTACGTTTTACTGCGTCTACTCACAGGGTCTTGTTTACGAGCATGATTAAGGCCCTCAGGGATCTTTATTAAACCATGTTCTGTCCCATATTGCAGGCATTAAATTGAGAGCGATGGGTCAGGATATGGTGGTCAGGTAAGAGGCTAAATAAGGGCCTGATATACTGAGCTCAAAAAAATACTATTTGATAGCTTGAAAAATTACGCATTGATGCGTGAAAAAACAGGAATTAGGTACTTTTTTTGAGATACGGCTCTTGGGTTTAAGACGGCAGTATAGGTGGATGTAATGTGGAAATGCCAGAAAATTGCGATATGATAGTGACGTCGTAAATAGTAGGTATCTGTCGTAGGTATACTCGTATCTGCTCTGGGTCTGGGTGTTAGTTGTCCTTGTCTTTATGTGTGTTCCATGGTATCCCCGACACAGGTCATCTTAATAAAGAGCTATGAGTGTGAAACGTTATTTATTTATACTGCAATAGTGATGTAATAGTATGGTGGTTCAGATTCAGATTTTTTTTTGTCAGAACATACATACATACATACATACACAAAATACAGAATTGCATACATACGTAGTGCTATAATTTACAGTTTCATGTTTTTGCCACGTGTTGGGTACAAATATTAGTTAGATTAAAAAATTACTTAAAAGTTATTTTTTTTAATTATGTTTTTATATAATAATGTATTTTGTTTTTATTTAATAATGTTTGAATATATACCTAAATACTGGCATTAAATTTTAATGGTTAAAGTAATAGTAAACCACAAATAATTATCCTTTGTTTGCATTGAAAACCACATGCGTAGAACTAAATGATGCTTTTAAACCCTAATGTGCTTCATATGTAATATATTACGATTTCAGTTTGCTAATAGCTGTTCACTAAAATTGGTGCAACCGCAGTGGTGTTTATTTGATAATTAATTCAATATAAAGCCGTAAATAGTAGTTTATGCAACTGTCATATAATGAAGGGTATTAAAACACGAGTGTGTTTATGAAACGAGCGCAGCGAGTTTCATAATAGTAACGAGTGTTTTAATACCTGTGTTATATGCAGTTGCATACACTACTTTATCTACACTAATGCTGTTACATTCTACTTATGTTTCCAATACTTGATAAAATACGTTTATCTTCACTAATAAAAACGTGTATTGTCACAGTGAACTTGGCGCGCAATCAGGAGCGAGCGCGCATGCGCGCGCAGGGCGGCCAATCAGGAGCGAGAGCGCGATGTTATAATGGCTCATTACGACATCGATGTGGATATTATAACATCGTGTGAAATTGCTTAAATGTTGTCTGTGCTATAACAGTAGTCATTATAACACAAGTATTGGAAACATAAGTAGAATGTTATAACATTAGTGTAGATAAAAGTTATTATAGTTTCGTATTACTACAAAAAACAGATCTGAAAATCCACGTTTATCTGAAATACAGGGTTATAACGAAAGGCAATGCTAAGCCAAAAAGGGTTCGTTGTACTCATAATTATGAACAACTTTTACTATGGGACCAACTCTGAAATTGCTCAATAAAACATCTGTTCCATAGAAAAACATCAATGACACGTGATAAAATGCTCAGTCTATGATGAAATGTATGGAGCACCTGAATTTTTTTTTTCGCGATTTCAGGTTTGGTCCGATAGTAAAAGTTGTTCATAATGATGAGTACTATCAGCCATTTTCGTCTGAGCATAATTTTCCTTTAACACTGTTTAAAAAAAAAACATTTAGGTAGATACCTTACCTATCATGATGGGCCAAAGCCAAACGGCCGAAGTCCCAAATTCAGATGGAAGGACGAAGTAACTAAAGACCTCTAAGAACCTAAAGTTGATGCTATGGCATGAACTTGCTCTAGACATAAAGGTATGGCGTCTCTTATTATCGCACCCAAAGACACAATTTGGGTCTCTGCACCAACAAAGTCAGTTAGTTATATTACGATTCTAACCGCTTAAATTACTTAACGTTTCGTAACCGTAATCACAACAGATAACAACAATATTTACTGTGACAATTAAATAAAGCTTCCTCCGGCTAAATGAAAACTGTTATCTAGCCGCAAATTATGAGCTCTGTATTTAATTTAATTAAGCTTCGGTAATAAACGTCGACCCCTGGGCAGCCGTAGTTCACTCTAATCACTTTAAGGTCGTATTATCCAGCGCTGGTACAATTACTTGATAAAGTCTCTCCAACCTCATTATGAAATAAACATGTGCTTTATCCTTATACAGCAATAAGCAGCTTTAAGGAAAATTCGGCTCAGCATAAGCCGAAAAGGGCTTGTGGTACTCATCATTATGAACAACTTTTACTTGACTCACTGGTTGTCACTGACATTTTTCTATGGAACAGCTGTTTTTCGCGATTTTCAGATGAGTTTAGCCATCACAAAATAAGAGGCCCGTTTTGACAATTGTCATCGCGACGTAACTAGTAATGTTACCATACGACTCGGTATTTGATACTCACGATAAATCAATTCAAGTTTGTATGAGTATTAATTGATCGATTTCATTATGTATTGTATGTAAGTTCATTGGATTTTAAGGTTTTGATTAGAAAATTTAACCTTAACTTTAATATTGTAGGTATTTTGAAATGATAAAGTGGTCCGAAAGGTCAATTTGTCTTTAATTTAATATTTTTATTTACATTCATTACATTCACTCAATCACAAACAAATAGGAAAAAGCGAAAGTTAGTAAACCACTCTGTGAATTTATTTGCGTCCATTTATTCGTGATATTCTTTTGTACTTTTAGACTCCAATCAGTAAGGCATCATTAACAAAACCTTCCCCGGCTGATCCACCTGATCAATATTTAATTACTATTAAAATCGAATGAAGCTGGTGAAATTCAGTAATTAATTGGTTACAACACTAATATTTGAAAAAAGAAGACTGAGAACGTTTCGAAGAGTTTCGTTATAATTTGACATTGCATGTTACTATAAAGTATGCGCGAAAAGCGTTCCAAGTTACATTCTAGGGTCTTTCTCAAGTGTCAAAACGGGCATCTTATTTTGTGTTGACTATAGTAAAAGAAGAACCTACAATGTGACAGATGGCAAAATAAAGTAGTTACTTTACTATGGAAACTAACGTGGTTTTCACACCACGTTAGTTAATTAACCACGTTTTTTAATTTTTACGTGAGTATTCCCGTGTTTAATTATAACAAAAATAAAGTAGCTACCTTTTTAAAAATGAAAATATTAAGTAGTTTGGTTAAGTGGTTTTTTTCCCCGGCCATCTATTTATAAAGAAATCAAATAAATAACTGTGCTATATTTTTGAAGTAGATATTTTTCATGCGCAGTTATTTTAGATTAAGAGACGTTTGCAAGCACAGATCAAGTACAAAGGCAGAGACTACGACTCTATCTGCTTTTCTACTCGATCTGAGTTTCCAGGTCTGTATTTTTATTTTTATAATAATATCTTTAGGATTAAAAAAGTTTTTCAGCATTTTAAAGGTACTAAAACCGGAACCGGAGTTGTGCACTTGTGCAGGCTATAAAAGCTGAATTAAAACCCTTGAAATAGTACTTAAATAAGTCAGGAATTCCTACAGTAGTTTGGATCTTTTATTCTAACCTTAGAAATGCACGTTTTATGCACCGACCCAGCGTCTAGAAAAAGTTTTAATAGCTTTTAAAATAAACGGTTTAAGGATCCGTAAAACCGTCATTTTGGACTGAATAAAATTGCGGTTTTAGCTCGTGTGAATACATAAAGCATTTAAATGCTGGAATTATTCATTTGCTTTCTGTTTAATGAAAACCCCGGATATTAAAGAACCATGGGGCAATTTAGGAACAAACGCTTTTAATTTTTCAACGTTTGCATTAACTTCTGCGCTTGTGTTTCTATGGGAAATTAACTCGTATTTATCGTGGAATTTTTATTACACTGAAAGAAAAGTAAACATAGAAATTTGATGTCAAATATGGGTGATATTATTTTTGAATTTACGTACGTTTTTCTTTATTGTTAACGGTTGTTGTTGTTATATTGTTGTTGGTGTTGTGGTTGTTATTATAGGCCAGTTTAGAAAAAGTGGCGAATCAAAGCCAATGAAATTCCATTTTCTTTTTCACATCATTTATAGCTTTTTGCTTGCATCACTTCAAATACAATTCGGAATCTAAATAATTTACTAAATCTAATTTCTAATTATAAATAGTTAACATAAATATTTTTTCTCGCAAATTTTATACTAGAATCGAAATCAATGTGTTTTGACCCAGAAATATGTACGTTGCCATATTAATGATCTTCCGTAATACTCGTATAAATTGAAGTTTTTGCGAAAGTCGAATACCATTTTAAATGCTTGTTCAAGAAACAAAACCTTTTGTGAAATTTCATTCCTGAATCTTAGATAAGTAAAACTTGTATTTTCTTGCTAGTTTAAGGCTCAGGCTTATAAATTAAAATTAGAGCAGGTATTTTATTTATACTACCTATACATTTGTCTGGCTTGGATAAAAAATACTAATGAAATATGAAGTAGGTACTCTATTTAAAATACTCTGTTTTAATATTGTAATAATATTATATATTCACAAATAAACGATTGAACCCATTTTGACGAAATTCGGTAAACAAGTAGTGCGCATTATCATTATTAGACAGACATCATTATTATCCACAGCCTCTCTTATCCCCCTGAAGAGTATAGGTGTCTTTCTTATGGTGCCATAACAAACAGATATAATAAGATATCTTTTATCCGAAAAACGAGATTTTAGATCTCACTGAGAAAATATGAAAATCTGGTAATTATCTAATTATAAGCAAATCCACTGAGTCATTTACTTAACAAATATAACTGTATTGTATGGTATACACAAATACCTATATACGCCCCACCTTTCAAAATACACAATACATAGTCCACACAAGTGAAATCCCGCACTAACTTATTTTTAACAACATCGCCACTACCCCACTTTATTTATTTCATAAATAACATCACACTTGGCACTTTTCTCCAGCAAAGGCCGTTCTTACATAAAAAAGTCCGTAATTTTCTCGCAGTAGGACATGACCTCATAAATGTACCTTTATCTACAGGTACAAGACAAAAACGGGACAGAAAAATCCCAGACGTTAAATAAACCACTATGATAAAGACAACATTGTTACCAAGTTATTTTTTCCGTTTTTGTTTTGGCTGATTTGGGAGGCGCGAGAAAAGGTCGCCTGGGTCCTGCAGGAATCAAGGTAAGGTCTTTTGGGTAAGGCTCGTGTTTTAACGGGAAATTAAGATTTTAGAAAAGCTCACTATTAGCAATGAGACTGCTTCTTCTTATCTAATAGTATCGAACAAAAATTTAAGTATTTTGTACTGCTGTTTTACCACTGTTGTAGTTAGTTTACGCTATTTGTTACAAGCTCTAACATCAAAAGCATTAAAAAAGTCCAAAAAAGCTTATCTGCGTGAATCGAGAATAGTTTGTTACAAACATAGAAAATGAATTTATTGGTTGATATTCTAAGTACTCATTATTAGGCCTGTGGCAGGCTATATAGCCTCATTCTCTGCCTGGCACTGACACAATACTAAATTGACGCAATAAAACTTTGAGACAAAACCAAACAAGCCCCTCATAATAACCCACTAACAGTTCATGAAACTTCAATTATTGCTATAAATTAACAGGTATACTTTTTACGGAATTTCAGTTTACACAACTTTGATCATACTGAAAAAAAAAACAAAGAAAGGGATTTCATTTTTATAGGTTACAAATACAAAGTAGAAAAAACATCAAAATTTAAAAATCGCTTTCCGCTTCTACTGTAGCCAACAAGGTACAGTCTCAGGAGGGCGGTCTCATCTTCTTATTGCAGAGAGTTTTTCCATCAAATCGGTGCCCTTTTTGTCAGACCCGGTTTGTGGATTGGAGGCTGAGGACAATGTGAACAATACGCGGCCAGGCTGGCTCTTACATAGTATCGGGATATCGTTCTTTGTATGTTTATTTGAGGTTTTTTCCGTTGTATTGTAAGACAAAAACACAAGCTACAACACAACATTTTTTTCCACCTGTCAAAAACAAACTGGTATTTTTGTTGAGCAAAACATTAATAAGATCCGGAATATTGGACTCTAAATTAAAAGTCCAGCCTTTCCCAGCCAAGTTAAAATTATTCTATAATCGAAACGCTACAGGAAACTAGGAAAATGTACCTCTGGGAATGACATTTCTATAATCTAGTTATAAATTCTATATTATATGACAGAAATATACATTCCCATACATTTTAAAACACAATACCTATCTAAAAAAAGTCGTGGTAGCTCAATGGGAGAACAGCCGCTTCGCATTCTTGAGGTGGCGGGTTCAAACCCCGACTCGTACCAATGAGTTCTTTGGAACTTATGTACGAATTTACATACCATTGGCTTTTCGGTGAAGGAAAACATCGTGAGGAAACCTGCATATGTCCGGAGAAGAAATTCAATGGTGTATGTGAATCCACCAACCCGCACTTGGCCAGCGTGGTGGAATACGGCCTAATCACCTTTCGAGGGTAGACCTGTATCCCAGCAGTGGGAGGATTAAAGGTTGCATTGCAGTACCTATCTAAAGTTCGCAATAAAAACTGGAAAATTTGTGGACTTTAACAACAACAATCTTCAATAGGACTCCAATAGGATACAACGAAATTCTACAAAGCAAACTCTTCAAATAACATTTTACAAAAGGTTCAATTAATTAATGATTCAAGAAGCCGAAGTATTCATTCGTGATTTGACCTTTGCAGTCTAAGCCCGAGTCTCAGGAGAGACTTCGGCCGAAAAGTACTACCCACGCAAAGCCCACGAACAATACAATCGAGATTTCCTCAAAAATACCTCTAATTCTAATTACTAACATTATTCTAAGAAATTCCAGTTTCGGTGTAACAGGAACCTCTTTTATTCCACCTGAATATTCTAAAACAAAACCGTGATAAACCTTTATTGGAGCCCTTAGGAACGTCGTGTCGGCCCAAATTTTGTTCGCAAAATCATTCTTTATTTCAGAAACGGCCGAATATGGAGCAGCGGAATAAAATTGATCGTAAAAATCATTTTATGGTATCCACCGCTCGATTTTGTTTTTCGCTTCAATTTACTTTGTGCTTATTTTTATTTTAATATCTTTTCCTCTGTCATGTCTTTGTTCGCTGTTTGTTCAGACAAACATTTTTACTGTGACAATAACTTGGATACTTGGATCGTTGAAGGGGTGCGTTGCTAGTCTTGCTAGTGAAAAGATTCGTCAGTTTATTTTTCTTATCGGAGTCAAACAACGAGAAGGGTTGGCGAAAGGTTTGGGGATGACGTCAAGCCTTCTGTTACACCCACATGAAACATACATGACTGCATAAGGTACATAAATACATTAAAGTTATGTGCCTTCTCTATTTACTTTCTTTTCCGGTCACATTTGTCATGTCACTCACACTTCACTTTCACTCTCCACGTTTTTTGAGGATTTGAGGGCATTTTTTTCTATCCTGGAAAAGTATGCAGTATTTAAAATGTCCAGAGAGATGAAAATTCGATCAGACTAACTTTTAAGACTTCATTTGAGATTGTTTATGGAATACTGCGAGACGATTGGTATTATCTCTTGCACCACCATCTGCATCTTGGTATCATCATCATAACGGAAAAATACCTAAGATGTAAGATGTCATGGCTCCGTACCATCAAAGAGTGGACAAGAAAAGTCGCTGGAACAACCGTTATGACTGTCGCTGAACAGTTTGTTTTTAAAGCAGACTGCCAATGTGGCAATGCAATGTGGCCAATGTGGCGAGACACTTATAGGTTTTTTTTTATTGTTTCAGCTAATCCCCGAATATTTTTTCAGGATTTAATTACAAAGAGTTTTTGGTTTACAATGCTTATTCACTATGCTTCTACTTAACTTCGGTTAGTGGTAACGAATCCAGTCGGTCGCAATTTTCAGACTGAATCAAAAATGCGTCAGAGACACATGGTAGACAGTTTCGCTTGGTCTATCTATCTACCTCTATACCTCTACATTTGTTGGTATTTTGTTGACAATCTATGCGCTCCATTGACTCAATAAGTGCCTAATTAGTGGATGCGCACTACGCACTGTTCCGCGAGCCTGGGCTAATAATTACCAATATTTGCCGTATCAATGAGCATAGTTCTAAACATGGTTGAACAAGGTGTCGCTCGTGTTGACTCCCGGAATGTTACAAATCCCTTGTAGAATTAAGTCACTAAATTAGTTTATGTAGGTACGTCCAGGGACCCTATTCTTCCATCCCGATGGGTTCCCGCCTTTCCGTGGCGGGGTGGATAAGTAGCCGGGCCGTCGCCCGGTGAAACTAAGAGGAACCCGAGGTGGAGGCTCGGGCCGGCGCCCTGGACATTCCGGGAAGAGGCGGTCTGAGCCTAGGCGGCCTTGAGTGGCTGCGGGGGCGTCTCCACGGGTCCCTATGCTCAGCATAGGGCGTGGACGAGGCGGGTTGGGGTCCAGAAATGGACCAGCGGACCTTCGGGTCGGAGGATGGCCGGCCTTCAAGGCTGGCGGCGCGGAAGGGATCGGTCAACTCGGCCACCCTTTCGGGCACAGAGGAGTAGGCTCGGCCGGCGCCCTGGATAGTCCGGGTAGCGGCGGTCGAGTCCCCGAGAGAGAGAAAGCGGGTGAGAGAGACCCTCTCTCTCACCCGCTCTGCAGAGAGCGGACACGGGGGCGAGTCGGGCTAGTCGGGCCAGTAAGGCTCGCACTCCGGAGGGCCTGGAGTGGCGGGTGCGGGGACACCCGCTGCTTCGCATTGGGCCCTCCAGGGTGGTCGACGCGTCTGATGTTCCGACGCGTCGCCACGAGGTGGGAGGGGGTGGCCACCCCCTTTTTTTTTTTTTTTTTTTGTTGACCCAGTGGAAATCCTTTATGGATACCCCTAACCCGGGGGAGCCGGGGTTATGTGGGAGTCTCCGCCCTGCGGCGGCATACCCACTAAAACCACTGGGAAGTTGACCTCATTCCCTTGTGGCCGGGGGCAGCGGGGTTCCCTTTCGGAGTCTCCGCCACCCTCAGCCAGGGTCGGCCCTTCGGCCCCGTCTTCCGTGCGTCAAGAAAGGGACGGCCCTGGTCACCCAAGGCCGCCCCCAGACGTGTGGAACCGGTGCAAGCCAGCGGAGAGCCCCCCGACCCTCCGCCAGTGGCCCCACTACGGAGAGGGAAGGAGGCGATGGATCGGATCACCCCCTCCTCCCTCCCCGTCGTCTGCGCCGGAGCGGATCCTGCGGGAGTCGTCCTCCCCGATCCGCCCCGCGGCCCCTTCTGCGACATTACCTGTTCGCAGAAGGAGACCACGGCCTGCCACGATCTCTCGCCGCCGAGCATGGCTTTCACCACGGCCTGCAACGAGTGATCCCCTCCTCCTTTCCTTGCACTCCCGACCGCGACCCACACGCGGCGAGGAGCACAAGGAAAACCCACCCTGGTGGCATTGCTGCCACCAGCCAAGCGTGGAGCGCCGTATCCTCCGACGCTCCACACTCCACCACACACCATCCGCTGTGCCCTCTGCTAGTCAGAGGGACACGCGGACGGGCCCACCGTGTCGGGTTATTGGCCACCGTGCGGTACAACTGCATAAAAACTATGCAGTAGTACCGCACGCTGTTGCCCAGGGTGCACCACGTGGAGGTTACCCGACCTAGCACCCCGGCCACCCCCTACCCGAGGTGGGTCTGCCACACGGCGGACATAGGCTGGGCGGGGCTGCGGTGATTTAATGGGCCCGTGGCTCCGTCCATTGCCTGAAGGAACTTCCCAGGGTTTTTAGTGGGTATGCCGCCACTAGGGCGGAGACTCCCATATAACCACCCTGCCCTCCCCGGGGTGGGCGTGGTATCCATAAAGGATTTTCCCTGGGTCACAAAAAAAAAAAAAGGGACCCTATTCTTGGACGCTCGAGATTATTTCCGTCACTCTCACTCTCAAGATATTGATAATGAGAACGACAGTGACCGAGATAATATCTCGCTCGCAAGAATTGGGCCCCAGAGCTGTCACTTGATGTACCATGAGAATTATCTATGTTAAAGTTAAATGTAAAAAATTTAAAGTTAAAAAAGTTAAAAAGTATCATCTAATAACAGCTACTCAAACTTTATAATTGTAGAAAAAAGGTAGGTATATGATGCAGAATCCTTGTGGAAACATGAAACTTTACAAGCTTTGAGTTCTACGTACAAGTCATATCAGCCAGTCGTAAATTCGTCAAATTAAATTTTAAAAGCGTAATTTAGATAAAAGATACCATGGGTGCACGCAGCACGTGTAAAACTGGCCTTGGACCAATTTTAGGTCAAAAAATGCCGAAGATTTATTCAGGGTGTGACCTCTTTTGGTGACCTTTTCATGAATTCTTTATTTCTATCTACGGACAAAATAATGATAGATAATGTAGTTAGGAAGAAAAAGGAATCTTTAAATTATAAACAAAAAGAAATGCACTACTGTTAATAAAACTGAAAAATGGGACATTATTCGCATCTCTGCGTGTCTGTCGCGAGTCGTATTTTTGACTCTGGTCTTTTTCATTATAGCGATTCAACGACGAAATAAAACACACAAGGCCTTCCTCATAAACGTTGTTTAAAGTTAGTCACTGCCTAAAATGCTGTGACAATTTCTCGCTGAATTGTCACACTGAGAAAAATGGCCATCAAAATTCCGATGAATTCACCTAAAGTACGGAGCATACTGATAATCACCTAAAAGTACGATGTTTAGCACCAGTTTTTAGGGTAAGAACCATATATTATGATAGTTGTCACCTTGAAAATTGGTGCTAATCATCTTACTTTTTGGTAATTATCACTATGCTCCGTACTTTAGGTGAAATTTTTCTCAGTGCACGTGCGAAATCAAGACAGAGAACTTTATGCATTGATTAATTTTAAGCAGGGTTTATAAGTAAGGCCCATTCTCATTAGTCATGGTATGATGGTATCATTATTAAATCATTCATCATCCTTACATAATCGATGTCAAACAAGGAAAACGTTTATATACAATCCTACTAATATTATAAATTGACAAAGTTTTGATCCAGGTTTATTTGTTGATCCAGGTACGAGTATATTTGTTGCTTAATCACGCAAAAACATCTCAACGGATTTCGATGAAATTTGGTGAAGGTAGCTTATACTTTGGATCAATATAATATATATATATATATATATATTATCCCGAAAGTGCGGGAAAAACCGCGGGGCGCAATTAGTAATTCAATAGATGTAATTTCAAAAATTGGTACAGTCGAAATGCAATGATTAGGTATTTCGTCGCAGCATAATTATAGGTATACGAGTCGTAACTGGTATAGGTTTTGCAATTATAGGTATCATTTCCACAAAGCCATTCAGCCAATACCATATTATTAGTGTTTATTTCGACCATTGCGGGTTAGTCCACTGATATAGCTCTTTGTGTGAATCCCATTGATTACCTATTAAATAAAATTTGAATAGGTTGTCATAAAAGTGGTGTTCGTCTGTTCACTATTTGCTTTAAAAGCAGTGTAATAAGGCACAGTGTGTGTGGTGAGTGGGTATATGGTTGTGTGACAGGATATGTATGGAATATGGATGTGTAGTAGCATGACTTTTTTTGTACTTTCACAATAATTAGGAAATTTCAAATGAAATTAAATTAAATCAAAAGATTTTTCAAAGATGCGGTGAACAGATTGACTTTTAGTTTGTTAATTTTTGACCACATTGCCGTTCACCAACAATTAAGTTGATAGTCTAAGAGAGCTTAAACTATAAGAGAATCTTACAACCCGGTCACAATATCTGTGCACCTGACCTCGTGACGTCATATGTCTAAACTTAACAATAAATATTAAAAAACAAAACAACAACAAAGCGAAAATATCAAAATTATCGGGACGTGTATCGGCAACGAAGATGCTAACCGCACTGTCGCACCGGGGAGTGCGGGGAGTGCGGGACAGGGGAAGCGGGAGAGGCGCCGCATTCCAGCGAGGTGCACAGATATTGTGACCGTGTTATACGGGCTGACTGGTTAGACACTTGACATATCCTAGGTTATTATAGTACTCATCATTATGAGCAACTTTTACTACGGGACCAACCCGGAATTCGCGAAAAAAAAATCAGCTGTTCCATACATTTTGTCAAGTGTCATTGACATTTTTCTATGGAACAGCTGATTTTTTTTTCGCGAATTTCGGGTTGGTCCCATAGTAAAAGTTGTTCATAATAATGAGTACTATGATAACCTAGAATATGTCAAGTGTCTAACCAGTCAGCCGGTATATAACAGCAGAACACACCAATAAATTAATTTCCAAACATTATATCCAACAAATCATGCCAATCCTAATAGCTCTAGTTGACAGATCTAAATTGAGTACCTAAAAGCTAGAAGGAATAAAAGTGTTGATCTCCTTGTCTAACATACCGTAATGACAAAGACAGCTACGTTAATTTAGTATTGATCTGTCCACCAAAACTTTTAGAATTGACTTGATATGAATGTCAAAGTAATTACAAACCTTAAACGTTCCAATTTCAATCAGTGGGCCTAGCACAACTTTTATTTGACGTAAAATATGAAGCGAGTATTATTTTAATACTAGCTGACTCGACAGACGTTGTCCTGTCAAAAGCCATTGCGTAACTATAGCAACCGTAGTATGTTGATGCTAACTTGTCAATTTATAGTAAAAATTATCAGTATATATATAATTTGCAATAAATTAAAATTGCGACTATAATTTGAGATTTAAACTATCCTATCTCTCAAGTTGGATCGAACTGCACATGGTGTGCGAATTTTATTATAATCGGTTAAGTGGTTTAGGAGTCCATTGAGGACAAACATTGTGACACGAGATTTATATATATTAAGATAGTCCTACTATAATATTATTATAAACGCGAAAGTTTGTGAGTATGTTTGTTGCCCTTTCACTTAAAAACGGCTGAACGGATTGACATGAAATTTGGAATGAAGGTTGTTCATGGTCTGGATTAACACATAGGCTACTTTTTATCCCGGAAAACGCGGGTGAAACTGCGGGGCACAGCTATTATTATATATAGAAAAGTGTGCGCCCAATTACGCTTGTCATAAGCGCCACTGACGAGCATAAATAGCGTACACTTTTCTGTCGAATACTTGCTACGTATTTTACATCAGAAGTAGTACTATGCCTTTTTTGGGGGGGGGGGGGGGGGTGGGAAATCATCAAATGACCCCTCCCACTCTTGGGCAGAGCGGAAGGGAGTGTCAGACTTCTACTGACTAAAAACCACCCATGTTCCTTCTACGCCCTTGTGCCGCCGAGGCCGCGGTAACTTCTGAACGACCCACAGGCCCGACGGGAGTTATACTATGCCTGCAGTTGAAACTTTGATTAGTCATCACCTATTAATTCCACAAACTACCTCTATAAAACACTTCGAAAACATGTTTATGACCGTTTGTAAGTCAATACATACCGAACATATACATTTCCAAACACATTTGCCAGAACAGCCACAGAATGGCTTTGCAAGGCAATTTATTTCATTTCTCTAAAATATATCGAAACCAATTGTCTTGAGAGAGCTATTCAGCAACAGCAAAGTATTTTAAGGCAGTACGTAAGCTCTAGATTTACAATTTGAGATGAGGCAGTAATTAGGAAATTGCACGATAAAATAATATAAAACTTAATAACGGGCCGAACTGCCTGCAGAATTGTCATCGTTTGGCCAACGTCAGACAATTTTCATTTCAGCTGATGTGTTCATTGCCAGGCAACGGTCAGGCACCATCTTTGACCACACCATCGCTTAAATCTAATTATCTGGGATCAAACTCTTGTTAAGCCCGGTCCGTCAAAGCACAATAAAATTCTGGAGCGCATGGCAAGAGGTAAAAGCTTTTAAACACTAGAAATTACATGCAAAAGACAATGTGAAACATTTTTTTATTTCATTTCGATGAGGAAAAGTTTTTTTTTTGGAATGGCGAGCGCATAAGGCGCTGGACCTAAAGTTTTGGGGGCGACAAGCAAAAGGGCACCTCGAAGGTACGAGCCTCGGCTTGGGCCGTCGCCTGGGGTGGGAGATCAGACTTGCTCTGACACCCCAGAAGGGGTGTGCCCTAGAGCCATATTAAAATGATTGATGGTGATGATTGATTGTTTTGATCTGTATGATCATTATTCGGCAATCGAGTATATTGATTTAGAACTGTTTGATTATTTAGAACTGGTTGTTCATTTAAGGTAAAAACAACTTGATCTGATTAAATGAGGAAAGGTTATGGCAAAGCTTGTCTCGTAATGTCACTCGGTTCAACCCCAAGTACTGTCTCACAGAGTTACTAGTACGGTCTAACCAATTGCTTATCTAGCCCGGTACAGTTGCCGGCGATTGGCTCCACTCCAAGTAGATACGCTTCGGACGACGGAAAGAAGGGTATTCTATAACCTTACATGTGCTACATTGAAATGCAAATTGGTGAACAAAAGATTCGTGATTTTTATTGCTTTAGCTTCGTAGCTTTTGGTTTATATTGGCTCAAAAATAACATGCCGGATTGTATCTTAAGAGGCTCAACTGTCAGATTTAAATAGATTTATTTACTCAAGACCAAACTAAAACGAGCAACTTTACCCTGAGACCAATCAATCAGCATAATAATTCACTTTAACTTATTTACAAAGTATTACATTTTTGTGTACTTAGTGCATTTATTATATTATATTATGAATTAATTTTTATAACAGTTTAACAACAAAAACCGTTACGATGAGTTAAGACCATTATCATAACGCGTTATCTATATATATAAAAATGAATCCCGTTTTCCTTGGTCACGGCATCACGCGTGAATGGCTGGACCGATTTCACTAATTCTTTTTTTGTTGTATTTGTTATTATTAGGAGAAGGTTCTTACGGAAAAAAATATTAAGAAAATCTCTCAGAAATATTGAAAAACCCTAAAAACAGCCCTTTTCTTTTTCCCATACAAACGTTTTCTAACTAAAATGAGCTTTATTGCTATTGTATAAAGTTCATATTGAATTGCAAGCACTCCCTGTTGTTTAAGCAATGTAGGTATGTTCCTAACGTCCAAGAGTCAATTTGCACTTTATTACCTCTGTACAAAGTTCAAATTCAATCATATCTATCAAAACAGTGTGCGTTGGAACACAGATAAAACAAAAAAAAGAAAACGAAATCGAATAGTTCATTCATTTGTTTCAAAATTTCGAAGGATTTGACTCCAAGTCATATCAAATTAAAAAAAGTTGAAACAACAACAAACTGTCAATGTCAGTGTTTTTTTTTCATGGATGAGTTTGCTTTTTTCAACTGATACACGAAACAAATTCGTACCTATAATTGTATTAAAATATAAGTATAAAATTGTAAATAGTGTTTTGTGCAGTGTTTATATTTAATTAGGCAGTACCATAGAGAAGTACTGTATGGCAGTACGAAGTCTGCCGGGTCAGCTAGTGCCGAATAAAAAAAGCCTGCTCCATAACTTAGATTAACTTTGTAACTCTTTGTTCGATGCTAAGTTAAAGTACGAGTAACAACATTAAACTAGAACAAAAAGGTTCCATAAAAGTTTCATTTCACCAATTTGAAGCCTGAAAAATTTCACGTCACGAGACCATCACGTATTTTTCAGTTTAACGATATTTTTTGACTTTCATCGGGCTATAAAGTTTTATGACAGAAATTTTCGTACCCATCACTCTGATGTTCTGATATTTATATTCCTAGTAAGTAATATTTTGATGTTCCATGTGCAAGCTCTCACAAAGTTAAAAACGTTTGACTTTTACAGTTTGTTTGGAAATAAAAATGTGCAGTAAAATATCGATATTGATATTACTTTGACGTCGGTTAGTTCAAAAATGTTTGGATTGCTGTGAAACAAATTCTATGTGTGAAACTTTACGTATTCTGTGACTTTATAGAAACAATTTTGATAAAAACATACAGACGAATTGATAACCTCCTCCTTTTTTGAAGTCGGTTAAAAATATCGTGCGTTTTTAGAAAAGAGGCTAAGTAGAAACTAAGAATACTTTCTCACATCCAAGGTCCAAGCCTAGCTCAGCTTGTAAGAAAAACAGAACGAAACTCAATAAAACAGCTTTGCAAGCGTCTACAAAAATACCAATTTGGAATCAAGCGAGCTAAGTTAAAAGGTTGCCTCAACAGAAGAGTTTTCAGATATTACGACGCGATTTTACTTACATTTTGTTTGGAACTGAATTGTCGATCTTCAGTGTAAGAGAAAAAAAGGAAATGAGAACAAAATAGAGTACTAAAAAAGTAGCCTTATGGGTCGATTACACGTAACGAGTAAGTGGCGTGGCGTAGAGTGGCGAGACAGTGCTCTCGTCCGAGTACTCAGTTTGTATAAACAGTTTTGACGAGGCGAGACAGTCACTAGAACCATGATTCGTTTGGTTGACCGATTATGCCATTTACTGTCTCGCCACTGTACAACAAACATCTGCCCGACCGGGAATCGAACCCTGGACCTCTGGCTTATAAGGCGGATATACTGCCGCTGAGCCAAACAGATCATCCTTGTCAGCATTGTCATTGTGATGAATATAATTCAATAATAATAACATATTATATGACATTTCATCTTCAAAAACTTAACAAATAATACGTAAGTACAAGAAATAATAAAATTAACCGTAATAAAATGATGGATCGTGCTTTTAACGTAGGCGCTGTCGATCTCGAAAAGCGTCAAAGCTTCGGACAGTTGGCGCATTTTCACCGCCGGTTTTCACGGCAACACAACGTAGGTACGATACAAAAATTCACGTGAAAATGGTCTGGAATTTGCCACCGGCATTTTCGTGGGGAAATGAAATTACTCGACACACGTCAAGTTGAGTTCAGCCTAGTGAAAACAAGTGACGGATCAAATTGGAGATCGATTCTTATTTTATTTTCAACTAGAATATCCGCGAGTTTGTTTGCGATGGCGATCACTTTGGACACAAGTTTAGTTAGGTGGAGATATTTTCCTTCTTCTTTTGTAACCTTGCCGTTATCATTTTAGCGTAATGTGGTAGTGGTAGCGTAACAAAGAAACAGTGATATCAAAATTAAAAAACAAATTGTAAAAATTGTGCCTACACACAGTGCATCAAAATAAGAAAAAAATAAATGCCATATTTTATTTCCATTGGAGGGGGGATCCGCAACGAACAATAAATTTTTAGAGCATCTGTTTTCAAAATCTTTCACCATAAAGTTTTTGTGTACTATATTTAGAACTTAAAAACAGTTAGTTACATGTTACATACGTTTTGAAAAGATGATTTTCTGAAATTTCCGAGTAACTTCTTAGAAAATGTATTACAATATCGGTTCCTCTAAGCGGCCTCTAAAAAGGTGCCGCGTTATTTTCTAGAGTAGAAAATATACCAGATTTCATTTAGATTGCATACGTGTTTCTTCAACTTGGTTAAGAAATTGATATTCAAAATACATTTGCGTATTTATCGAAGCGAATAAATACTTACTTGCTTAATGAGATACTTGAGACTTTCGTAACCGCCTCGCGAAAATAGGGGAAAGAAGTTTCAGACGTGAATACGTCTTTAAATTTGCTTTCATAGTGGAAAGAAATTTAGAAGATGGGTTATAGCAAAATCGGGGGATACAGTTTGGTTTTGCATACTTTATCTTCGACCACATCGTCGCCTAGTCGCCTACCATAAGACGAGTCGGTGGTCAGACGTATTTGTAACAAAAAAAGTTCTATTATCATTTTCTATTAACTACATTAACAAGAACATTATTTTTACAAAACAAAAAACAAAAACCGACTTCAAAAGACCGACTATTGAGTTATTCATCTATTTGTCGCGCACGTACCTAATGCAAATTTAAGACTTAAGTATATGGTTTTCTCATGGATACCATTATCAGAACTGGACTAAATTGAAATGGGACCAAATGGGAAGCGTCAGCTTTCAAAAAAAGAATCATCAAAATCGATTCACCCAATCAAAAGTTATGAGGTAACAAACATAAAAAATAAAAAACATACAGACGAATTGATAACCTCCTCCTTTTTTGAAGTCGGTTAAAAATAAAATTGCACCGTTCGACAGAAAGATTAAAATATCCAAAGTCCCGATAATTCCCCTAGACTTTTAAGACCCCACTGCAGTTGTTTGATTGACACTGCATTTACTCTATGAAAAAGAACCATTCACTTACATTTCCAATTCAAAGAAAAACCTTACCCTTTATTCCTGTAAGGTAAGATATAAATTAAATAAACATGTTTTTCTGTCTCCGTCTCTGTTTCGCACCACTCTATACCATTCGCTCCTTTTATCTTCAACTACGCTCTATCCTCGACATCATTTCGAAGACAATAAATTATCAAAAACTTTCCAAAAAGCTATCAATACAAAATTTAATAAAATCTTTGGCATCGACCACCAATAACTTTAGCGCGCCCACTGACCAGTATCCGCAAACAACTAAAATTAAACCGGGTACCAATAAAATCCACCATCAACTTTGGTAATAAAATCGACTGGGTTAAACCCGATAAAAGACGGGATTCAAACCAAACAAAATAGTATAATGCCTCCCACATGCCAATGGAAATATTTTCTAACTTCAGCCTTTGAACAAGCTAGCAAGTAGACTACACGACTGCGAAGAAAAAGAGCATTTCGTACTCTATTCGCGGTCTATAGATTTTTAGGGCAGCGCAAAAAACTTTTTAGCCAAACTTTCACTTGTAAAATATTAGCATCGCAGATAGTAAACAAATACGGCAACAACAACTAGGTAAGTTGTACAACTGCTACTGCAAAAAACTAAACTATCTTCAAATCTCAATTCAACCAATTTAAGTATTAATAGCTTTACATTCAACATCTCTCAGTAGCATAAAAAAGCATAACTTACTTACTTCGAATTACTTGTGCACTTTTGCGCTCCCTCCACTTGGATCCACAGCTCGTCCACCTGTGGATTTAGGTGGAAAAAGAAGTATCCATGAATCCACTGTGGATTTAGGTGGAAATGAAGTATCCATGGATCCACTGTGGATTTAGGTGGAAAAAGAAGTATCCATGGATCCACTGTGGATTTAGGTGGAAAAAGAAGTATCCATGGATCCACTGTGGATTTAGGTGGAAAAAGAAGTATCCATGGATCCACTGTGGATTTAGGTGGAAAAAGAAGTATCCATGGATCCACTGTGGATTTAGGTGGAAAAAGAAGTATCCATGGATCCACTGTGGATTTAGGTGGAAAAAGAAGTATCCATGGATCCACATGTGGAGCCGAGCTGTGGATCCAAGTGGAGGGAGCGCACTTTTGTATGACATTCCTTTTCTTCTTAATTTAGTCTCTAGGTATGTCATTATTAGTCTGCCTAGTAATAAATAAATATCAGTCTCTACTGATTCTCTTTTACATGGAGACCACAACTAATCGTATTTAGCAAAAAAAAAATGTTTAATTTGTTTTTTTTTTTATAGAACTACTAAGTACAAAACACTTATTCTTAACACTGAATCTTCATTCTTGTGTTAGTTAGAACTATTGAAATTATTTTATGTAACTTTATGACTATTGTTAATTTTTCTTCTTTTAAGTTTTTATTTTATGATGAATTTGTACAATGTGTAATGACTTGCCCAGTATAACAATCTGTTACAAGGCCAATAAATCACTTTACTTTACTTATAGCTTAAAATAGTTTTAAGTTTTGCGATATTAAACATTAAAATAGTAGTTAATTCTAGTATTATTTGAATTAAGAATCAATTAAAATCTCATCCAACATTGCAGTCCAACTACCCGCCTAGGTATAAAGCTTTAATACATCCCCGGATTAAATTTGGGAAAAAATTACCCAATTTCAGCGTTCGGCGTGAGGACGGTTGGTGATACATCATTTTTATGTGAGGTTTCGGTGCTGTAACCAAATATTTGTATTGTCTGGAAGAGTAACGTACATTCCGCGGATTTATATCCAACCTTTTTCTATTAGGGATGGCATAAATCGTAAAAAGAATTATTTTTCTCCTTCTGATTGTTTTACACATGGCTCGCGGGAGTCGACGGATAAGGAAATCGAGTTGGCCGTGGCTTGTTTAGATCTGTTGGTGAACTCAAACGAACATCAAACCGGGATTTAATCTACGTATATCATACTACAATAATTGCTTTGTTTTGTTTTAGAACACATATTATCTGAATTTAGGTATTGTTAGTCATTTGATCAAGGTACCTACGAGTAAGTACTAAGATTTAAATGCGTTCAACTGTTTTCTATGGCTATAAAAAGTTGAATAATAAATAATCATATTAATTAAACAAAAAAAAAATGTATATTAGATATATTTGTCTCTAGCTGCCTTTCGAAAGTTAACATATAACTATATAACTTTTTACAGGGCAGGGCTTTTTTAGGAAAGGGTGTACCAAAACCGAAAAGGAGTCATAGTACTCTTCATTATGAACAATTTTTACAAGGGGACCAACCCTGAAATCTCGAAATAAAATCAGCGGTTCCATATAAAAATGACAATGATACTCGACACAAAATGTTTTGACAAAATGAAACTTTTACAATGGTTGGTCCCATAGTTTAAGCTATACGCATATACGCTGAGTACTATGCACCCTTTTCGGCTTATCATAATTGCTTAAAACCCTGTATAGCTAACTAAGCAATAAATTCTAAGTAGATAACTAGATACTCAATACCCTCAACGGTACAACAATTATTGTTCCTCCGATCTCCAACGCAACAATTGTACTAAAACACAATAACAACTATTACGAGAAGTGGTAATAATAAAAGAAAACCTTTTCCATAAGTAATGCGAGGCCAATATCAGAAAGTTAGTTTCCGAAGAGTGGTCACGATCGGGCCCCACTTCTGAACTAACTTCGCAGAAACTAAATTGAGCGCGTTTCTGTAGTTTTTTGTTCGCGATAATCCGTTGAATGCGGGTTTGTAAAGGTACGAGGCCCGTATCTCGAGAACACGATTATTATTGTTTTTTGCTGATAATCTTTGTAAGAAATGGAATGAAATTACAGGGCAAATGGGAGATTAAACAACTTATATCTCAGGATGACGACCGCAGTGCTGTGCCGCGCAGGGTCTTGAATTCTGCGAGTTCAAAATTCTGGGTGGCGCAGACCTGTTAT
Organism: Alcis repandata; assembly: GCA_949125135.1. Classification (NCBI taxonomy): domain Eukaryota; kingdom Metazoa; phylum Arthropoda; class Insecta; order Lepidoptera; family Geometridae; genus Alcis; species Alcis repandata. The sequence goes on along the minus strand of OX421233.1, from coordinate 10,910,252 downwards.
GGGCAAACGTGACGTATAACATCAGGCGAGCGAATTGCTCGTCTCGTCACTCAATTACATAAAAAATAGTAGATTGTACAACGAGGGCATAAAACAAGCCATTTTATACGAGACGTTTAGCTAGCCCGAGCCGAAGGCGAGGGCGGATATAGAGTCGAGGATAAAATGGGTTTTATGCCCGAGTTATACACTCTGCTTTTCACTTCAGTTGCGAGGAAATAAAACAGTAATAATTACTAAATTATGTTTAATAAAAATTGAAACTGAAGTTAGAACAATGTTCAATATTCAGAGTGGTCGTTTTTTTGAATAACTTCCTTTGCATTTCTTTCCATTAATGTGTTCGGAGTTAATTTAGTCTCATCTTCGCTTGATGACATATTTAATTTTCAGTAATTCAGTATCTCGCAAATTCCAACAACTAAATAAGTGCTAGAAAACGACATGAACATTTCCCCGCCATTGTATTTTTTTAACTTTTGTTTTGAATTCGAAATTCAAAATTCGACAAAATGCATTTGGGTCTTAAATAATAGTACTACTCTAGTGTTATGAAAGACACGATCACGGTCTATGGGTATTATTAAAGACCCGGGTAAACTGAATACATAAAATACTTATTACAAACTGAACCTCTTTGCTTTATTTTTTAAAAAGAAATTACTTTTTCGCCCTTGTGCGTAAAAGTCCACTTTTAAGCACAAGGGCAAAAAAGTACTTTTCTTTAATTCAGAGAGGTTGATTTTCAGCACAAGAGCATAAAAAGCCGCTTTAGTCCGCCTACACAGGGCGTAAAGTAGGACTTTACGAGCAAGTGAAGTGAAAAAGAATCTTTACTAATTCTTGACACCTTTCTTTTTATTTGACTTCTAAACTATTCGTCATTAAGTAGTTACTTCTTACATTCTATTCTATAATTGCATTAAGTTTCATCGATAGGGTTATAGCTATAATGCAAAGGCATAGGAAATAATGATTAGTGTAGCATTCGGTTGACTGAATCTGTGCTCGTGGCTAAATAATCTGATATGCGGGAGCCACAAATGCGGTCGCATTTTTCACAGTTCGGTTAAGTATAATTATTGCGCATATTTATTTATTTTCTTACTTTTTTAATTTTTTACAACATACGAGTAGAATATAAAAAAACAATATATTATAAAAAACTTAAAAACTAGAGTTCCACCGGCAGCGGGGCAGGGCCCAGGCATATCGGTGGTTAAGGCTGCAGAGTGAGGAACCTAATTAAATTAATGAATTAACCTAATAAGTATAATTATTATTAACTAGCTGCGCCCATCGTTACCTATCTTACAAGAACCGCAGAATTTTCTGGGACAAAAAGTAGCCTAGGTATATCCAGGCTATATGCTACCTCCATAGCAAATTTCATCCTAATACGTACAGGCGTTTTTGCGTAAGTGAGTAGCCAACAACTTTGACATTTATACCTAATATTATACACGTATCGACAGTTAGTTAGTTAGTACGAAGTTTACATCAACTTCTGAAAACCAGGTCATCATCGTTTCCCGAAATTCTAAGCTCTTCCGTAATTACCTCACTTCTAGGAATAGAACTATAACTTGGATACCTATTCCCTACCTGCCTTCCAAGTAAGTAATATAGGTTAACTATCTGGTGTTATTTCGTAGTAATGTAGCACTCGCCTATATTGTCCGTAATATGATAGTTGCTTTCATCATAAAGCCGTGGTAGCTCAGAGGGAGAATAGCCGCTTCGCATTCTTGAGGTGGCGGGTTCAAACCCCGACTCGTACCCATGAGTTCTTTGGGACTTATGTACGAATTTACATGCCACTGGCTTTTCGGTGAAGGAAAACATCGTGAGGAACTGCATACGTCCGGAGAAGAAATTCAATGGTGTATGTGAATCCACCAACCCGCACTTGGCCAGCGTGGTGGAATACGGCCTAATCACCCTTCGAGGGTAGATTTGTGTCCCAGCAGTGGGAGGAATTAAAGTTGCATACATGTATAAGTAAGTAATATAGGTTAACTATCTGTTTGGTATTAGTTCTTAGTAATGTAGCACTCGCCTATATTGTCCGTAATAATAATATATATTATGATAGTTGCTTTCATCAAGATCACAGGTGACATGAATTAAGTAATCATATTAATTAGAAGCTATTATGCTAATTAGGTAATGATTCAATTAAATGAAACGCAACTTAAACGTGTTAGAAAGAAAAAAAAGTATGCAATTTGTGAAATAGAATCAGAAACCGTTTCTCCATTTGATACATATCTAGCAAAATTCATTGTAACTGTCATGTAAAGAAAGGTTAATCAAAGCAAGAAATTGTATTTTTTCCAAATGTTTAACAGTTAACTAGAATTTACTTAAATTAAAAAAAAAAAAAACAAATCAAAAAGTAATTTATTCAAACACTAGCTGACTCGACAGACGTTGTCCTGTCTTAACGATGACTATTTAATAAAACAAGAACATTATTTTTACAAAACAAAAACAAAAACCGACTTCAAAAGACCGACTATTGAGTTATTCATCTATTTGTCGCGCACGTACTTAATGCAAATTTAACACTTATATGGTTTTCTCATGGATTCCATTATCAGAACTGGACTAAATTGAAATGGGACCAAATGGGAAGCGTCAGCTTTCTAATAAAAAAATAATCATCAAAATCGATTCGCCCAGTCAAAAGTTATGAGGTAACAAACCTAAAAAAAAAACATACAGTCGAATTGATAACCTCCTCCTGTTTTGAAGTCGGTTAAAAAGCCATTGCGTCAATTCTATGACAAATGTCAAAAGTTATATTAAAAAAGTTTACATTGTCCAAAGCGCTATATTTTATGGTTTAAGTATTTTTAAATTTTCTAATTTTTTCATGTTTTTTTACTATAAATTGAGATGTGAGCTATCCTATATCTCCTAAGTTAGATCGAACTGCACACGGTGTGCAAATTTGATTGAAATCGGTTAAGTAGTTTAGGAGTCTATAGCGGACAAACAACGTGACACGTAATTTATATAATATACTAGCTGACTCGACAGACGTTGTCCTGTCAAAAGCCATTGCGTCAATTCTATGTCAAATGTCAAAAGTTATGCTATTGCGTAACTATAGCAACCGTAGTATGTTGATGCTAACTTGTCAATTTATAGTAAAAATTATCAGTATATATATAATTTGCAATAAATTAAAATTTGAGATTTAAACTATCCTATTTCTCAAGTTGGATCGAACTGCACATGGTGTGCGAATTTTATTATAATCGGTTAAGTGGTTTAGGAGTCCATTGAGGACAAACATTGTGACACGAGATTTATATATATTAAGATTAAGAAGATAATTGTGTTAGGAATAGTAATATTTTGTTAACACTATCTGATTACTTAGTACTTAAGTATTGTATTAATCTAAACCTTTTGAATGAACACTCAGAGTTTATTTAATTTAAGCTGTTTCAAACCTGTGCTTATTCGCTACAGTCACATATTGGATGTGACATTTAAGATCTTATGTAATAGGACCTCTTTCCTTTATAGTTGGCAGGAACAGTTGAGTAAAATAAACTTGAGGTTTTTGAAAAAAAGACAAAAAAGGCGGCAGATCGTTCGAAGCTTTCGAGAGTTCGGATGGGATTTTAGATTGTTAAGCTTGAATTATAATTATTTGTAAACATTTATTTGTTTTTATATTACCAAGATAAGGAGACATATCGAGCTTTTAATTGTACATCAATGTACACTTATGAATGTCAAATACAAAAATTATCTTATAATAAATGCACTAGCTTTACTTGATTTAGTTTCGCTTAATTCTAGTTTTACACCATTTTAGAAAAAACAGATTATTATTTTCACTTGTAATCTCCTATGAAGATCACCGGATGTAATCGAAACTAGTTGGGGTTGCCGACTCAATCTCATGTGAGTGTTTCCTTCCACGTTTATGATAAATACAAGAGAACTATTATTAAAAAAAAATGTTGGCCTAGAGAATTTAGGATAGAAAAAGATGGAAATATCTAAGGAATGTGGCATTTTACGTTACTATAGGCTAATTTTAAATTAAGTACCTATCCATACCTAAAACTATTCCAAGTATCTTCGGCATGTAGTAACGTGAAATATTTGAACCCAACCAACCTTAAACGAAATACCGACACATTGCCACAAAGAGCTCTAATAAAATTACCAGAATTTAAACAAAAGTAAGCCCAGCCCGTCCATTGTCCCCGATTCCAGGTAAAATGAGCTTTACGGCTTAATCTTTAAACCCTAAATTGGATTGTCAGGGTTAATAATAATAGTTGTTATACAATGAATGACATTTCCACCACCTGCCTTTACAGTATTGTCATCTGCTTCACTTGACCATTCAGTATCGGTTTGACTTTGAGCCAGTGAACACTGAACACCTGTTTAATTCTAAAGTAGTGCTGCAATTGTGAACATTTTTGGAGTTTTGTTTCAACCGTGTTTTATTCTGGATCTGTTTGCCATAGGTAATTGTTTTGTTTGATTATTTTATTGTCTTCTTTTATTTATTGTATTTATTTTTTTATTTATTAGATTTTATAAAATTTAAAGTTTATGGCAGGAATTAATTTATACTCTTTCAGTAGGTATACATAATTATATTGCGTTGCGAAGCAATCAAACTAGATTTATTTTGTCAAATAATGGTTTATTTGAAAAACATTAATTTTAAATTATTAACCTATATTTCAAACAACCATCGTGATTATAGACATAAAAACTAATAAATAAATATTGGTTTGTACCTATGTACTCGTACATTAATAATAACATTGCAGTTTTTAACTTATTTTGTTAAAATTTTGTATTTTATAAATATATCAGTTAATTTGTATACTTTGACTAAGTTGTAGGGAATAGTATAGCTTTAGAAAAATTATAGGCCCCAGTTGTTTACCTCATAACAAAAAAAACGCCAAGCATGAGGCGCCCTAAAAACTACTCTACTCACTAAGTAATTAAATTTTATTACTAATATTTCTTAACTATAAGTAAAGTAAATTCCACTAAAATTTTGAACCAGATACAAAAGTAAAGTTTCTGCATCATCTAGATAGAGCAAATAATTTTACTCCCCAAACCCATTATTCTCAAAACAAGAAGTTCTTTCTCGCCTTTTGTTGAAAGTCATTGCAAGCCTTATAATGATACTTTTCCCCAACAATCGTTGGTTCAAGCTCGCATAATGGCATTCCATTCTCACAAATAAAACAACCCACGACACACCGATCGATACTCACATGTAAGGTCACAGAACAATAACATGTTATTACATCCATGTGACCGACCGCTGTATAAAAACATCCCTTCTATTGACTAAATACTACACGTGTCAATTCAATTGCTTTCTAGAAAAAGTCATTCATTACGACTAGGTACTTTACTCAATTGACTTCAAACTCATCAGACTAATTGATTGCATATTAAAAATTTAAACGTAATTTTAATTAAGTTAATGTCGTTTCACAATTTAGACTAATAGGCGATTACTTTAAAGTATCTAAGCGCTGTTTCATTAACTTTGACGCTTAAGTGCGCAATTTTAATACTTTACTCATTCACACGTTTCATTGTTTCAGATTTGGGGCGGTATGATGGCGGAGTGCGCAAAAGACAATATCTCACAACCGACGTCGCTTCACGAGGCAATAAACATTATTAAATTCCTCAAAACGTCACATAAACAGGAGATCGCGAGGCTCAAGGAAACATACACGAAACAGGCTGAAGTTATAAAGAAATTGGAATCGAACAGAAGGAAAGAATTGGAATTCCTTTCCAGCGAGCTGCAGAAATACGAAGTGAATTTGGCGCTGCGCACAGAATCGGTCGCTAAACAACTCGCACAAAAGGACATTATTATACAGAAACAGGCCGATACGATCGAGGAGCTGAACAAAAAGTTGAATTTACAAAACGAATTCACGAGCAGCGTTCCAGAAATAAACATTCTAGTCGATTCGAATTCAGATTCTGGTGTCGCGCTGGAGCACGACGAGACCCACGTTAAAACAGTAGAAAAAACCGAGGCTAAGCCAACGAGAAAATGTAGCAGGAAGTTTGGTGAAACGATCAGTTTTCTCCGCAGCAGAGTGGATTTCTCCCCAATGAAGTACAAGCCGTCGAACCGTGACGCCGCTAAAAAGAAGGAGGAAAAGAAAAATCTGCTACAAGTTCCTGTTACAAATCATAGAGCATTAGTCCGTAAAACTAATAATGGGAAATCATTAAGCGACGATGATAGGCGACCAGTTTCTATGGATGATTCAGTATATTCCGACGGTGGCATAGAACCTGTTGTGATTAGGCCTACTAAAATGAACGACAGTATGAACAATCATTTCTCCGATGACGGCAGTGAAGATACCAGTGAAGAATTATTCGACAGAGTCATGACCCGAAGTAGTATCAGGAGATCTGTGAAGGCCAACCCTAAATATAAAAAAATCAATAGATGTAAGTCCAAACTACTAGAGCAGGTTAAAATCAATATTGTAGATTAGAAATAGATTAGCTATAACGTTTGTATGTATTAGTATAGATAGATGTAAATTGTAATATTAATGTATGTGAACTGTCTCAGACTAAAGCGACAACAATAAAATTGTTAAAAGTTTGTTGACTTTATTTTTTGTCCCGCTCACGAACCTATTTATTCAGTAAGAATTCTTGTAGGTTATGAATAAGAATTCTACATTGGTGAATAGCTATCTACGTCTGTCTTGTATGTACACTAATTACAGTGAGCTTACTTTCATACAGAGCTAATATTTATTCACCTGTGTTACAATCAATAAAACGTCTGAGTAAAATTAACAAAAGTCAGATAATACTTAGATATCTACTTTTTGCAAGAAAGATAATGGTCGGTTTTTTTCAATTCACACTCGTATATTAGGTAGGTGTTTGAATAGAAAGTAATTATAAAGCTAGACCAAACTTGTTCTCTTATTAATCTATTTGGAGTAAAAAAAAAAGTAACAATCGTTATTTTTTGTTATTTTTATATTTTTATTCAAAACACATCAGTCTATAAAGTGACCTACTGACCGGTATTACACGATCTTCAAGTCAACAAAGTTTTATTAGGAGTCTACCAACTAGTGATATTTGGCACCTCAGGTCAAGCTAAATACAAACGTTCGACTTCCTCCTTTCGATTTAATCAAATTTATAATCAAAGATCACAATTTTATTATAATAATACATCTATGATCGAGGGTGAACGATGCGCTAAGAGAAGGAAGATGTCATTATGGTTGCGAAACATCCGAGACAAACAATACCAGCGTCGAAGTTTTTGAGTATAATGGGTTGAATCCGCAACGAGTACAGTGGCGAGACATTGCCCTCGGCCGAGTAGGTAGGTACTCGGTTTGTACTTTGTATAAAAATTTTGACGAGGGGAAGCAGTCACTAGATCCATGATTTTTTTGCTAGGCCGCGTATGCCCATTTACCTACTGTCTCGTCACTGTACTCGTTACGTGTAATGTAAGAAGTGCGCTGAGCTGACGGCCAACCTCCAGTATTGGCACTCCACTGTCACTGCCACTGCTGATGATGATGATGATGATATAAAAACCAGCAGCGTTATTCCAGGCAATGTCAACTTGAATAGGTCAATCTAAACAGAAATAGACGTCGTTAATAAACAGGACATGCCATAGTCTCGTCCGAGGTGATTTATCCCGAATCCGGGTATAGGGCGTGTTTGCATTTGTCTGGATCGCCGCCGTGCATATATTTCGTGAATCAGTGTCCCGTAGCTTTGTGAAACGCGTGTTTTATTCATCGCTGATACTATTTTCGGAGCATTAGGTATTAGGTACATTATGTAAATATAGATTCAAATATGCTGTAAACAAATATAGATCAAAAAGAAAATCCTATACAACATTACCTAACTACTTAAAAGTTATTAATTACTACTTTTACTTTTCAAGAAAATTATTAATATCACCAGGGTTAGCACTTTGACAGTGGCCGTGCAATCCTTGTATTACCGCAGTAGATAATAGTTACTTAATGAGCAGTCTAGCAATGTATATTTTTTGAACAAGTGCACATGAAAGTTTCTCGCTCATTATTTTATACAATACCTAAGAAAGTTACTTGAGCATTATCTTATACTATGCACTTGACACTTGTGTAACTGACAGCCAGAGTTTCAGTACAGCCTGATATGAAACAAACAGTCTGTGGCCAGTGATGGTAAAACACGTAGCCTGTAGAAAGTAATAATTACCTTTAAGGAAACGAAACTCACTGGTTAGCGATAGGTGTTAGCTATGAGAGGTTGACATCAAATTTGATAACTGCTAGGTCATCATTATCACCATCGTCAGTCTGTTTCGACCCACTGCTGAGTAGTCTCACTAGGCCTCCTCTTCCTTGTGCCATTTTCGGAACAACTAGCCTGGTGAGTACCTACACGAAAATGTCATACCCAACTATGGTTTTCATACGATGATATCTCAACAAGATCATTGTTAAGGTTCAAACCCACGCCCTACGTTGCAATACAAGACTACTCACTACACTGCAGCTGCGGTGCAATGGGCAACTCAATTATTGTTTAATCTTGCGCTTAGCCAACTTAACGTAAAAAGTTAAACCAAGCAGATCTTCTAAGTTCTAAGTAACCAAAACCATAGAACCGCCAGTTGTCGCACTACTTTTAGGTGCTGTAATCCCTTTTGTTTGTAATTTATGGTGTGAACAATAAAGAGTTTATCTATCTATCTATGAATCTATCATAGAACGTGCGTGCGCACACAGTCTCACTTATCTCATTATTTCACGCCAAAAAAGATATCTGAGGTTTCATACAGAAGTAGTCCCAAAATATATGCAAGGTCAGGCCCCCAAACGGAATATAAACATCAACCGGGGTACGGTCAGGGGTATAAAATAAATCATCCTGGACCCGGCGAGATATCAATAAACAAGCATACTGCCTTCGCTACTTATATAGGCTTTGTGAGAAATCGAATGGGTTTTTACAATGGGTTTTCTTGTAGGCTTTTTTTATAGATATTAATGCGGACTACTTTTGTTTTGTAGTTTTTTGTAACTTCTATGCTAAATATCTAATATTTTACTTGCTCAGAATACTTTACTTTACCTACAGTACTGCATTGCTCTTTACTTTTATTTAGATATGTGTTATGAACACTTTTCTTTACTGCACTACCCTTTACTTTCTATTTTTACTTAGAAATGTGTTTTTATGTCTGATATTTTGAGTACCTACCTAGATAGATATATAAATAAACTCTTTATTATTCACACCAGAAATTACGGCCTTATCGTTAAGAGCGATCTCTTCCAGTCACTACTTACCTACTTCTTAACACTTTTAAAATTAAAACTACAAATTCCATTTATCTAAGACTTTTTCTAATTTACTTACAATTAATCCAGTAACCCTCTAGGTAGAGATTAAATTGAGTTTTCGTATAATAAATCAAATCAACGCTGTTAAACTAGTGAAACCCCAATTATTGCGAAGATAATACAACTGGTAGACGAGACAAAGCGGAGTGTAAGCAAACTGCCTCATAAGGATTACGGGGCGCTCTCAGTGCCAATTAAGAAGATGCTGTGTCATTAAACCAATAAGTAAGATTATGCCAGTAGTTAGTTGGAGTAATAACAATCAAAATGTAGGCGGAGAGCCAGGCGTTCTATATGAACTCAACAAATTCTGTTAACTCAACAAATGACTTATTTGAGACGAAATAGTAACATTAGGTTAGGTTTAGCTGCTCAATACGAAAGGTAATTTTATCAGGCGTATGTTTTTACGTATGTTAGTTTTATCTGTGTGTGTAATTGTGTATGTAAATAATATAATACATGTTGCTATTTTTAATGTGTAATTTTCTTTAACAAAAAGAGCAGTAAACAGGCAGTCGATCAGCCTAATGATAAGCTAACTGCCGATGAACACCTGCAACACTAGCGGTGTTGATGATGTTTTGCCGGCCCTGAGAGATATTTGTAGACACCCAGGGACACCAGGGGGGTTAAATCGTCTCACGTACGCTCGGCGAGAAGACCTTCGGAAGAAAGACATTCCACATCTTGAAAGACAGTTAATAAAATCTTTTAGTCTATACATTTTGTAAACGTTAGGTTTGTTTTCGTGTTTAACGATTTACAAAGTAAAGAAACACTTAGTGAAGTACTTAAGTTTTAAACTTACTCACAACTTCAGTTTTTACGGTGGCACCTCCTCACCTATAAAACGCTCACAAAACTAGTTAAACGACAAAGTTAAATTGTTTAGCGAATGCAAAAGCGCCCGAAGTATGCCATAACATGATTCTAACTATACACAAATTGAATTGTTACTTTACAAGCTATTGTGAATTCTGTAAAGGGATTATACCTACCTAGCTCAGTATTTTATTTAAACTATGACAGAATTTTCGGCGTTTTATATTTTTAGTTTGCGCTTTTCTGATGTTTCTCCCATTATGAAACGAAGAATTGTTTCATGGTTGTTTATCTGTTACCATTTTCAAATAGCTGAACTGATTTTGATTCGGTTTTTCTTTATTCTTAGCTAATCTTTATCAAAATTTTTACAGCAATTTAGTTATAAGCTCAGGTTCGAATCGGTCCTGATTTTTTTACAACAAACAATTATTCGTCGTACAGGATTTTAACTTGCAACCTTTAATGTCATTGCTGATCGCTATATGTCGCGGTCGCGTCGCCGTTTGCTGCAAATCAAATGTAACAGAATCTATGAGAAGAAATCTGTGTTTGTAACATGTGTCTGTATATTTAAATGCTTGATGATGATAGCTTTGCGCTTTGATCTATGCTACATACATGTATGTATATATTTCGTAGGCAAAAAAGACGTGGGCATGATAAAGAGCATTTCAACTTCGTAAAGCCATTATATTTAGAGCTACTCAAAGTATTAAATGCCTAAATGTTAGTATCAAACCTACGTACTTAGGTACTAAAGATTTACCCTTCCACGCGAAATACAAACTTTTTCATTAAGCCATAATTCAGGGAGTACCACATTACCCATTTTAGGCGTAATATTTATGATCATACATATTCAGCGGTACTTATAAATCATAGATAAAATACCCGAACAATATGAATGAATATGACCTTTAACAATTTATTTTAGAATAAAGTTGCCCGATACGCTGGTTAAGTTTCGAGGTTTTTAAAAGCTTTTATTAAAAGCTTTTATTTAACTTGCAATGTACGTTTGTTGGTTAAGGTCAAATCTTGTAACTGGATTTTGATCCACTTTCCGATATTCAATTGAGGTGAAATTTGGTACCTGTGATACTTCGATGACAATGCAGTAACAGCTTATTTTTTTTTTATTGCTGTTTCGAACCTTTTAAGATTTACATATTTATAATTTTCCAGACGTTTCTAGTTTCAAGAACATAATATGTACATAGGTAATGTACGATTACATAGGTAATGTACGATATACGAGTATACCTACTTATTTTTTTATACTAGTTTGATATGTAAGAATCTCACATATTTTTTCATCACAAATTGTGTTGACGTATCAGATACTAAATAGTACCTATGTATATCAATCTCACAATGAACTATCTGTCATTATTTCTGCTATGAATAACAAAATAACAATAAAACTAAACAAAAGTTATAAATGACAACACTACGAAGAAAATCAAAGTAAATCTCCGCTAAGAAATTGAAAATTCTTTGATCTAGAAGTTTACCCACCCAAACCATAGTTCAAGGACGTCCGAGTGGGGAAAATCTGAAAAAGATCTAAAAAATCTTCATGAAAACAATCAGACATTAGGTTCAAGAGTCTCTAGGGACCCAGTGCTTTGTTTGCTAGATCTTGTTTTCGGAATATGTCTCTCCTGTGGATTTTACGTGTCGTTTGAATAGATATTGGGCGGTAAAGTAAAGCGGAAGTTTTGAGTGAGAAAATGTTTGGATGTGGTTAAACTTCGTCTTTTTTGTAGTTTACAGCGGTGAGGCTGCCGGTTGTTCCACTAGTTTTAGGCGTTATTTTCCTGTTGTTTGTAATTTCGGTGTGAAGTATAAAGGTTTTGTTTATCCATTCCCGTGATAATTAAAATGATGATGAATTTAAATATCTGTTCTGGGTCTGGGTGTTAGTTGTCTTTGTCTTTGGCATCCCCGATATAGGGTATCATAGTGAAGAGCTATGAGTGTGAAACGTTGTAATTAAAACAAAATGAGTCAAATCACGTTATTTTGCATAGTAAAGCTAGAATATGATTAAATAATTGAAATAATTTGATTGAATAATTGTTTGAATGATGAATTTAAATATCTGTTATGGGTCTGGGTGTTAGTTGTCCTTGTCTTTGTGTGTGTTCCATGTCATCCCCGACACAGGATTTCTTCCTAGTGGGGGAGCTATGAGTGTGAAACGTTTAAATAATTATGTTTGTCTCTTTCTTGCGAAACAAAAGCAGTGAAAATCTAAGATGATTTTAACTCGTGGAACGATAGTTCGTCCGCGGTCTGTTCTAGGGTTGTAGGTGGTAACATCTTTGAAATCCAATACAAAGACTCAAATATTTACCGTATCCACGACTCGTACGTCTCCAGTACATCGCCAATGGCCCGTGTAATGCAAGAGGCGACAAGGCGGCAAAGTTCTGGACTCCGGGATGATACCAAACTTTTCACTTGGTATATGCTGATTCTCTGTCGGATGTTTATAGAGGCGACTGCTGGATACTTGGGGAAATCTGTGTAGTACGTACGGAGTTTCGGTAACTGTCGGCAGCTTTCGAAGTTGATGTTGTTCTAAGGTTTGATCGGATGAAATTAGAAAATTACGTACAAGCGATGTTACCCAGGTTCAAAATTCTTAGGAAGATTTATTAATGAGTGATGCTTGATAAAATTAAATAATAATCTACAATTTGATTCGGTTTTTTGTTTTGAGAAATCTGTTAGCCATTAAAACATTAATTTAAATATATGTACTTACTGTACATTTTTGTAGTAAGTACCTAGGTATATTAACTTTACCTACTTTCTTATAAGTTTACTAACTTAGGTACTTTAAAATTATATTTTAAAAGTCTACTTACACCTATTACGCCAAAGTCCAAACCAATCTTTGTGATCTCAATACCTAGACTCAAACCTCAAATAGCATTGATTCTATTTCTGAACATAACTGTTTGTTTTTCATGACATGTGTTACGAAAACATGTTTACCCCAATATATTTAGATTGACGCATTTGTTTCATAACTAATTAGTTACAAATTGCTACAAATGACGCTCAAAGTCATGCAATTAGGAAACAGTAAAGAAACTCCTTTGTTATTATAATTCACTCGCTAAAAGTAAATTGGGCATGCTCTCACTAACTGCGGAGTATGACGCCTGCAAGAAAAGTTATGTAGGCCGTAAGAAAAGTTATGTATGTATTTGGAATTAACCGACTGACGTGAAGATTGTGAGCTGTTTTTCGAGAGAATGCTAGTCTCATCTCAGAGGTACGTATGTTTGTCTGTTTCTAAGTATGTGATCTATTATCGCTTAAACGGCTTGACCGATTTCGGATTAGTTTTTGTTATAGGATTCTCCTAGGCTATATTTATCAGAAAAAAAATTATACTTTTATTAAAAGGTAATAACTTTCAAGTGCACATTCCCTCGTGTTTCTATTATTTCCTATAACTCCTTTAACTCGAATTACTTGAAATATTTTAAAGTGATTTTGCTATCGAATTAATTTTAACCCTTAATCTAGTTTCGTCCAGAATACGGGACATAGTTTTCAAAAAAATCTGGAATGAAAAATAATGGGTTTTTCAATTTTATCAATATTTGAAATAATTCACGGAACTTATCTACAAATATGCGAAAAGTCGGCTAGTTCATGCGTTTACGCCATGTTCGTTAGTGACCCGCACAATGTCGAGGAGGGAGGACGTGTCGCGCGCGCTCTTGGTAAGTATTTTTTTAAATATGATTTTCTTAGACTACTCTATGACTCCTCCCACTCTCTTACTGTTTTTGAATGTATGAAATAGTATACGTAAATGTTATGTAAATTCCTTGCTTTATTTTCATTTTATACATGTCTGAATCGGAACGTCCAGTATTCTTCCCATTTCCTGTTATGTAGTTTTATGACTTTCTTTGAGAGTGTCCAGTATTCTTCCCATTTCCTGTTATGAAGTGTTATGACTTTCTTTGAGAATGTGCAGTATTCTTCACATTTCTCGAAACATAAACAACTAAGGAAGAAATATAAACGTGTAAATCTAATGTATTATTAAAAATAAATTACTGATAAATCAAAAAATATATGTAAGTATGCGTAGTTCATCAGTAGATTTAACTTTTTGTAATAATAATTGTTTTTCTACAGTAGGTACCTAAACTGTTCTGTTCTCTCACGATGACTCTGGTCATTAGTCATAAGGTAGCTTGTTTATTCATAAATGATTTGATTTTCAGCACATGCAGAAGTTTTCAAGAGGGAGGAAACTTGTTGGGCTAGTTCCCGTTGAAGATGCCCCATCGGACGACGGTAACTCGGATTCCGACGAACACGAAATAGAGCAGCATCGTTCTTCTTCCGAAGCTCCGTCAATAGATTCATCTTTAGAGAGACTAGATTTATTAGATGAGAATCCAAAGAGTCCCGATTTCATTGAGAACAGCGACTGCGAGGAAGAAACTCCGCTCACACCTATAATAAGAAGAGTTTTCCCCAATCATAACGAAGTAAACTTTGAAAATATTCCCACGCTGTCCGCTGTCCCATCATTGGAGTCTCCTGGAATTCGATATTCCCCTGCCCCAGCTTCACCTGCTGTTGCTTCACCCGCTACAGCTTTAGCTGCCGTACTGTCCCCTGCCGCACAGAGTCGTGCAGTGCCCATCACGAGAGCCAAAAGAAAGTTAGCTACAGTAGTAAACACTGTGAGACAAAAACGTAAGAAGATAATTCCTACCAAGTACACATGGAAAAAGACAGGGTTCAGATATAAAGCTGAGATACCAGATGATGAATTCGTGTTTATCATTGATGAAGATTCGCCTCTTGATTATTTCAGAAAATACTTTTCTGACAACATCATAACTGACATAGTAATGCACTTCAAAATGCAGGAAAGTCCATCAACCTGAGAGAAGACGAACTAAAAGACTTCATTTCTATTCTTTTAATCACTGGAATAGTGAAGATGCCTTCGTATTTGGACTATTGGTCACCAGAGTTTAGACTTCTAAGAGTTTATACGATAATGTCAGCCAAAAGATTCCAACAAATCCGTAGACATCTACATTTTGTCGATAACACGTGTCAAGACTCTGACAGGTACTATAAGGTGAGGCCGTTTATAGAAAAGATTAGACAGAATTGCTTGGCCACTGAAGAAGAGGTGCGATACAGCATTGACGAAATGACTGTACCCTACAAAGGTAACAAAGCTGGAAATCGCAAGCAATATAACCCAATGAAACCAGACAAATGGGGTTTTAAAAATTTCGTGCGCGCTGGAATGTCGGGAATCGTATACGACTTCATCTTATATGGAGGCGAAGACACGTTTAGGTATGTGCATTTCACCGAGGAAGAAGAGAATTTAACTCTAGGTGCTAAAGTAGTTGTAGCCCTTTGCAAAACCATCAAGACATCGGCTAGTGTAGTTTATTTTGACAACTATTTTTCAACCCTGGATTTGGTGAAACATTTAAGAGCCCACTACGGGCTATTCAGTTTGGGCACCATTCGCCAGAATAGACTCAAAGGATGTGAAAAATTGATGATGAGTGACAAGGCCATGAAAAAAAAAGGTAGAGGAACGTTCTGTCAAATGGTTGACAATCATAACAAACTGGCTGTAGTAAAGTGGTTTGATAATAAGGTGGTGACCCTAATAAGCTCTTACGAAGATGCTTATCCTGTAGTCAAAATCAAGCGGTACAAGAAAGAAGAAAAAAAGAAGGTTGATGTGCACTGCCCGCAACTTGTGAAACACTACAACCAACATATGGGCGGGGTTGATCTCTGTGACATGATGGTTGCTTTATATAGAACGAAATATAAGAGTCGTCGTTGGTATACCGCCATATTTGCTCAAATGCTTGATATTTGCGTTAACAACGCTTGGCTGCTTTATCGCAGAAATTGTAGCCGTCAAGCTGTGAAACATTTCAACCTGAAGAGGTTTCGCAGCACACTAGCTCAAGAACTGCTTCAAAGTACGAGAACTCAGAAGATTCCTGCTACAACCACTCCAGTTGATGTGATTCAAGCTCCTGTGAAACCCCGACCACCTGAAGCTGTGCGGTATGATGGTGTCGGTCACTGGCAGGACTTCACAACCTCTGGCCGTTGCAAGTATTGCAAAAATAACAAAACAGAAGTTTACTGCACTAAATGTAACCAAAGACTATGTTTTGTCAGAAAAAGAAATTGTTTTAGCAAATTTCACAACAAATGATCGGTATTTGAAACCTACAACCTACCCTATGATCTTTTGATCATAAAAGTAGCTTATTTACTTTCCACTATGTGATTTTGCAAGTATATGTGTTCCTATTATGAGAATGAGACTGATGTTTATACGGGTACTATTAGGTATAGATTTATTAAATAATCATATCAATGTTGTCTGGGCTAATAAGCTAAGGTTTAATATTGTTATTTTGATCTCATTGTGTCTGAAACTTTTATAAGATGATTGTGAGTTTGACTCAATAAATAGTGTTAATTATGTTCTAACTACAGTCTGTAACCAAATATTTAACTAATTGACATAAGTGATGTTGATTTTGATAATTATAATAAAACTGATTTTATAAATAGTAAAAAAAAATGTTTTTTCAATTATTTCAAACAATAAATAAGCAGTACTAAAAGTCTGCATCTCAGGAAACGTCCAGTATACTGAACGTCTAAAACAACTCTCACTTCTTCGCAAAGCGGAGAACGTCCAGTATACTGGACGTCCATTTTCTGAAAAAGTAATAACAATAGATTTTTTTTACATATTTTTCTAGTTTACTTTATCATTTAACATCCTAAAAATCAATAGCAATCACAGAAATTCGAAAAAAAAATGCTTGGCTAAATTAAGGGTTAAATCCGGGGTGCCAAAGTTTCACATGTTTCATTCAGATAATTATCTACTTAATAACTACCGTAACTAACTTACTTACTAATCTACTTAACTAACTAATTAATAACGAAGTCATTAATCCGGTTTCAGAATATTTCAATGTCATTAGAATAACAATTTTTCACTTACTGAAATTACTTACAAAATTTAGTGAATAACTTTTTTTTAATAAGTTCAGCTAAACGCAGCGTCTTATAAGTCGGCTATGTTAATTTCTTACTTATGCACTTGCATCCGTTCTCAAGACAACAAAAACTGACAAAGGATATAGAGGACTACTTCTTAAATACAGGATGTTTCTGAATGGTGTAATATACTTAAGGGGGTTCTTCTACACGTCAAAGTGAACAGTTTCTAGATCAGAAGTTTGCTAAATTCTAGAAAGAAAATATCGAATCGCCATAGAAAATTGATTTGTCTAATAATCAAACCGGTGAAATGTTTAATTTTTTTTTTATTAATCATATCCTGGACTGAAATTTGTTCGGCAACCCATATGCAATATATTTATTGACATAATTATTAAATTGAATATAAGATACGTTTCATCAAATAAACATCTCGGTGAAGGTCGTTGTATAGCGGGATCTTAGACTATGACACTCGATTTTTTTTTTCGGATTTAACAAACTTGTGTTCCAAAAGTTGTTCACTTTGACATGTAGATATAAAATATCCTGTACTACTACTATCCTGTATTATCCTGTATTACTCCTGTAATTACTACGCCATTCAGAAACACCATATATCTATCAAGCGAGATGATGGGAAGCTAGAAGTGAAGTCAAAGACCTAAAACAGGAATGGTCTTGTTCAAACTGGACATCGTGGGAGCACTGTTCGAACTTGTGGATCTAGTGTGAAGAGCTGGTGCTACGAATTATTACTACTCAGTTAGGTCTATTCGTAACAGTCGTTAAAACTATTTTATGTTTACATCAGAAATCACAAACAAAAGATAAATAACATTTAAAACTAATAAATCAATGAAGGAAAAAAACAGTAATTTATATTACAATCATATCAATTACTTAAAAACTGAAATACATGATTATTTTTAAAATGAACAGTACCACTGCTAAATGCTACTTATTTTTAATTGATTTATGTATGGTATATAACATTAAAACTTGATGAACATGACTTTGATTATGCAGTATGCACTTTGATTTGATTTTAAAAGTATTTAACTACGGTTTTCAATTAATTTCCCATGATCCGCATCAAACTTTGTGATTTAAAGTTGGTATAGTAAAAATATTACGTATTTAGGTGTATGTAGGTATTTACCTAAATAAATGGGCAATACATTATTATGACCATAATGAAAACATAAAACATAGGCGCTGTAGTTTAGTTAGTAACAAGTTCGGTAGATAGCCAGATCAGTAACTTTATCAAGCACTAACTCCTAAACTACAAAACAGAGAAACCCAGCAAAGACTTTTATTTTTCCTTGACTTGGGATACAAGAATTTTAATGAAACCGGTGCCAAAGTCAGGCGTTGGAAGTGGGCCGTATTTAAACTGCAGTCAATGTGTTATTATTCATTTTAATTATTATATTTATAGACAGAATATACTATCATCATCATTGTTCAATGTTCAGATTCTAATCCGTACAGGCCGGGAATGGAACAGACAGACGTCCGGCTACCTTGTTCCCTGAGATATATAATATAATCTTGAACTTTTCAAGGTCAGGTACAAAGTCGCCCGCATCGTCGCATATCGACAGCCAAGATGGTGGTCAAACGGAGATTTGATCCTTATAAAATTAAAAAAACTATGTCTTCAATGGCATTCATCTTATAATTAATCTTTTCTTTTTATCTTTCTATTTATCGTTTTTGTTTATCCTGTCAGTCTGGTGTTTTATTCAGTTGATTCTGTCCAATCATCAACCAACCCGTACTTGGCTAGCGGGTTGGAATACGTCTGCAATATTCATAGGAATAATGTTGTTGTGTTATAAATGTTGTTCTTACATTAAATTATAAAACAATAAAAATAGGTAAAAAAAATTTTAAGTTAAACGGTTTTATAAAACAATAAAAAAAAATGTACTAAAAACCAAAAAATAATAAAATAGATACAGTCGTGGGAATTATAAACATATGCATAGACTAGACTAAAATAAAACCGTGGGGCACGTCACAACGTCTCTAACTTAACTAACTTAACTCTCCCCACGGTTTTATTTTAGTCTAGTCTATGCATATGTTTATAATTCCCACGACTGTATCTATTTTATTATTTTTTGGTTTTAGTACATTTTTTTTATTGTTTTATAAAACCGTTTAACTTAAAATTTTTTTTACCTATTTTTATTTTCTAGTTTTTAGTTTTTATTTTATATAGTACATTGTATTATACTGGTTGAGCACTTTCATTTGATACCCATATTGATGGGATCGATAAAACCTACGTTATCCGCCATTTTGTAGCGGCCGCCATCTTGTATTTCAATTTTTTATAGTATATTGTATTCTGCTTGTTGAGCCCTTTCATTTGATACCCATATTGATGGGATTGATAAAACCTACGTTATCCGCCATTTTGTAGCGGCCGCCATCTTGAATTTCAATTTTTATAGTATATTGTATTCTTCTTGTTGAGCCCTTTCATTTGATACCCATATTGATGGGATTGATAAAACCTACGTTATCCGCCATTTTGTAGCGGCGGCCATCTTGAATTTATAATGATAATGAATAAACATAATTGTATTGTCACCAAAATCCAAAGTGTATACAAAATTTCAGATTAATCGGTTGACAGGAAGAGGGTGAAATTTGAATTACTAAATTTGACCCAAGAAAAAAGAAAACGTGAGCTAAATAAAACCGTTTAAAAAAATATTCAATACAAAGAGCTGGCTGCTTTCGCCTGAGTCTCATTTCACCTGAGGTCATGATAATCATGATGAAAAGTAGCCTATATGTTAATCCAGGGTATACGGTACCAAATCCGTTAGCTGTTTTTCGTGATTAAGCAACAAACGTCCAAATATAGGTACAAACTTTGACATTTATAATATCAGTAGGATAGTAAGATGATTACGACGTTAATTCTAATTACTCATGATCATGGTTCATTTCGTGATCATTCACACAGACACATTCTTCGCAAACAATTCAATAAAAGTCCAATGACGATCACGCACGGTACAGTTCGGCCGTGTAAACTCAGACGCCCGAGACAAAGGACGACGAGCAATTGGTCTCTGCATGATGCGTGGTCTAAGGTGCTAGCTGAAATCAAATACTTACACATAAAAAAACACTCATAGCTGTGTTGGATGCCATTCGATACAAATAAAGATAACAACTAACACCCAAACTCGGAACTAGAACAAACATAATATATCATAGCAGCTCAAATAGCTGAACCAGTCTGCGACATTAAACCGACGACTATATTTTGTTTTTGATTATTTATCTTGACTTTTTTCTGAATGGGTGACCGTATCTGATTGTGGCTCGGATGATAAAATAGCAGACCAGCAGCAGCAATGATAACTGGTAGTGGAAGGTGACTATGTTTAATTATATGTAGTGATTTTTATGTGGAACAAGTTTTGACGACGACTTCAGCAATGCAACGGTGCTTAGTAGTTGATAACCGCTCTGCTATATAATCATACGTAGTCATAGTAAAAGCAACCAATAACGACGGACCTTTAGTCAGCGGCCACTAAAAAAAATAAAAATTTGAGAAGGACATTAAGAACATGCTGCGTGAGTTAGAATGAGAAGGACAGACTAAACAATATGCTATGCTGACTGATATGCTTGCACTTATTGCATTTAAAATGAACACCTCTCCAGACTGGCAAATTCCCATCAATGCCACTAGTGTTGCAGGTGTTTATATGCGACAGTTTTGTTTACCATCAGGCTGACCATCTGCCTGTTTGCAGCTCCTTTATATAAAAAAAACTTTAGCAAAAATTCTCCTGCCTTGCACCAAAATCTAATAGTACGTGGGCAAGCGGGCACGGACTGGTCAAAGGCGTCCGTCGCCGCCTTGTTTCAGGAAACGAGGATTATTGCTGCTGCCCCCGCTATATTACACTCTCTTTAGCATCGGGCGATACAATACTAATGGATTGACTTTTTTACTATATATATTTTTCCTAAATAGAAATAAAAACGCAGACTCGGAATGGATGAGACCGGAGGAAACGAAAAATCAAAAGATCTTTTATTTATTCATTGTATTCAACCAGTACTGCTCAAGCGAATTACACTAATGAAAATATAAAAAAGTCAAATTACGTAAAAAAAATATAATTAAAATATTAGCACAAAAAGAATAGGCAAATAAAATTAAATAAAATGTAATGTAAATATCGTAATACAATTATATTCCACTTATAATTAATTCATTTAAATACTCGACACTTTCTTTGAGGTAAGCGGCTCACAGCAATAAAGTTTCCGTCATTTATTTTATTTCATTTTTATTTAGATTTTTTTTTCATGATATCTCTCCAGTCGCCTGCCAGTAAATCACAGTCAGGTCTGTTGTTGAGGAAAGCATTTAGCGTTTATAGCTTGTCATGGGAAGTGGTGATAGTCCACGGCCTCGGTGTGGGAAAGCGACTGAAACAAAGAATAAAAATATTATTTAACACGACAATGAATACTTAGAGTAAAATACTAATATTATAAAAAGGAGACGAAAAAAAAAAAACAAGTAATTAAGAAATAGTATTCAAATCGTAACAAAAGAGACCCAACTCAGACAAAATACCCAATGCGAGACACTCAGCGCTGGTTTTTCGATTTTCCACAGGAGAACTTAGTACTGGGTACTGGCAGACAGATCACTTTGTGTAATTCCACAAAGTTCCGTTATCTTTATGATAATTTTTATGGGTTGCTGTTTACGCTTGGTGTTAGACTTCAACATCGTTACTTTTCAAACAGGCGAGTTGGTGGTCAAATGACGATTTATTGATAATTAAAAAAAAAAAACAATGATTGCTTACCATCAAGCGACTGTTTTGCTTCTTTATCATCTCTTTTTTGCATAATTGAGGCTGGGTGGTTGACCACATCTCTAACACAAAGCCACTAAGTACCTATTGAAATTCCGCTTGACATTGACCTTTGTCTAGGAACCTCGATTAAATCGGAAACAATATAAATAGAAGAAGGTCGCTAAACCAGAGTCAATGAGTTGGAAATGACAAAAAAGGGAAACAATTTGGTACTTACTTGCGTAATATCCTTTATTCTGCTGAGAAAGACTAGTAGGCCTGAGACGTCAGTTTTCCATTTATATACCTATTTGAAAGACTAGCTTGAGTAGGTACTGATAGCGATGTTAATAAGAAACTGGTGCCGGACCTCTAAATGAAACACGTCTTTTGTCCTGAAATTAATGTAGAATGAAGAATGTATGTAGGTACCTATGTATAATGTATCAGAAAACTTTAATCTCAGACTGTCTGCAGTGTTGCATAAAACTACCGCTAGACTATTCTAAAGATCAAATATCTAGAAAGTATTGCAATAATTTCAATCAAAATTTTCTTTGCAGATTTTTTAACGTTTCAAAAAGAAAATCCAAAGACAGCCCGTTCCAAATCCGTTCAAAACAAAATTGAAAACGTACCTACAAAATGTTATCATTTCTATCTAGTTACGTTACGAAACAAAAATACAAAAATGACAAACAAAACTGTATTATAAGTACCTCGGTGCTCGGGAAGTCTCTGGAGAACACCCTTGTCTTTGATTTTTTTATTTTTTCCCTTGTTTCTGTACCGGTTTAGGGACGCTACGTTTCTGTTATTTTCCAACTTTGTTGAAAGTTGTTCCTTCCGTTTTAAATATAAAAGATACAAGATATCCTGTCTGGAACACAAAGCGGTGCCGCTGACGTTAGAGTATTTATTTTAAATTGTTCAGCGCTTTTATTTCGTTAAAATATGGGTTTTTTGGTTTATTGTTTACATTTAATTTTACAGGGAACCTTTTGGAACGCCGCGTGCCGTGTGTTGTACTTTCGAATTTTTCGGTTTTCGAACGAAATTTTAAATTCGATGAAATAATAAATCAACTACCCACATTTTTAAAAATAAAAACTTTGATGATTTAAGTTTTATGTTGTCATTTCAGAATTTCATGACGATAGTACTAGCTAGATTAGTATTAATCTATTTATTTGTAATTACTGTACTGGTTTATTGATAATTTGAAGTGGTGTTCATAATAAAAGAATTGGATGGCAACAGTAAGCATATTTTACGAAGATACGCGTATGTTTGTTGTATGTTGATAAAAACGAATGACATTCAAAATACACTTTGTGAAATAATCAATACTTGTTTTCAGATTGAAATGAGGCATTATGGCTCGAAAAACTACTCCAGAGATAAACAAACAAAAGAAAAATAAGTCAAATCTATCTAACTCGAAACCGAAACACAAATCAAAGAAGAAAATAAACAAATCAATACAATTCTCGCCAACTGAGACTTACACAGATGCAGTTATGATGTCAACTTGCTATCCGTATCCATATTACAGCTGTCCCATAGGTTTCACCGAATGGAGTCCAATAGTCCCAGTAAATCCAATATATACTCTGCCAATACCAATTATAGTAAATCCTACTCCAATGCTGTCAACATCAATATGTCCATACGTGCTTCCAGCGGTTATACCACCCGTCGCAGCTCCAATGGTATTATCAAATCATACATCACCATTGTCAAGCTTCCATGATTCTATTTCTGATCTAGAATCACCAGCCGACAGTTTCTATGGAAGCGAAAGTCTCCACATTACAGAAACAGAAGACCCAATTGACTATTACTTGTCATTACCAAAAGATCTGTTTCCTTCTGCGAGAATGATGATGATGGATCCCAATGATGTGATAGAAGAATTTTGTAGACTGTCAAATGTTTATTGGCACGTCGCTTGGATTTTGGATTTGGAATTTGGGATCCCCAAGTCTCCTATAACGAGACCTATTCCATGTTATAATGTTAAATTCAACAGTATCCATTGTAAGAATACCCCCGAAGCGATCCATCCAGGGTTTGAGAGCTGCAGCCAGGATTTTAAGCGAGTGCTTTTGTTTTACTATGATTGCATAGTGTCGGCGTGGTATCGCAGTTATGTGTTTTTGAATTGTGATAAATCAGTGGAAAACTTTCAAGCTTGGTTGATGTTACCTATGCAGGAACTTGGTATGTGTTGGTCTTAATTACTAGTACTTACTTATTTACACCATGCACAAAAATGTGCCTTAAACTAAGTTAATATTTCGATACCTCCGTCTATCTTATTTTTTATAAATTAATATTTTTAAGTGTCGACTTTGTTTGAATTTAATGTGTAAATAGGCATGAACTTAATTTTATTTATAATGAAATCTGTAAAATACATTTTAATAAATTGCACGATTGAAGAAATTTAAATTGCAGTTTTTACGTTTTACAAACTCTTAGCCTATTATGTTTTTTTTTGCATTGATTCTAGCTCAGAACTGCAGAAAGTATTTTCTGAATTAATTTCACGACTTAAACCTACATGTGAGAAAATTGTAAAACTTACTTACTAAATTAAGTAAGTAAGTACACACCTAATAATGCAATGAGTACTAATCCGATCCACCCCATAACACTAAGCTATATTCAGACATTAAGCTATATTCAAACGCTAAGCTATATTCAGGCACTAAGCTATATTCATTTGGCTAAATTTTAGTCACTAAGCTTCCACCGTAATCATTGCTGACCTAAATATGAGGTCCCTAATGACTGGGACAGTGGTCAGTCTGGTCAGACCTTCATGGACTAATTATATGTCAAGACAAGAAATGCTGTGTCGAGTTCTTCAAATGCACTATGCTCACTGCAGCCTACTTTTCTGCAAGGGAATATTTCCCAACCCCAAAAGATCTAAAAACTAAATCTAAGCCCACGTCTGATAATATATTATAGGTTCACAGTTTTTTGCTTTTATGTTCATATAATTCAAGCACGACCTAAATTGAAACATGGCCTCTGTAACTCAATAATTATCAAGCCAGAATAAAAATATTCAGCCATTTCTCAGTTTAGGTGATGTGACCCACTACTCAAATAAAGGTCTTCGGCATTTCCTTCCAAGTATCCCCTCTTTTCTACCGATGTAGGGCGGTTGAGCTGAAAATTATTACTCTGCCGTCTCGTTCGTCGGCTGTCTCCAGGCTCTCTTGACATTGAGTGACAATCTTCACTCATTTTGACGTGCTTACTCTTCTTTATTACATTTCAGATTATCTGCCTCGGATTGGCAAGGCAAGTTCGTGCATTGCAGGTGTTCGTTTTCTAAAAATAAAAGTTAACTCAACTGAGAGTTGCGTTCTTCTGTACCCGTTTATTCGATAAGCCTGTCTACCCACGAGTTCATCGACGGCGCAAAACCAATCCTACCATTTCAATTTTGGATGGAAACTAATTCGTGAACCGCAACTATGCTATTAGGAATGTTCCAAAGCCTAGGGCATTTACTTAATCTTAATCGTGGATTGTGTACACCCCGAGGGAGTTCTTGTGGAACCTTTGTTTGAATTTGTAGTAAGAAGGGAATGGGATTGTTTAACTTCAATATTGTCTTGTATAATAGATTATTCCTTAAGGTGAACTCGAGAAACTTCTAGTTTGAAATTTCTGTGTATTTGGTCTTTGGTAGTAGAAAGTTTGGTCTATAAATCTATAATGTGGCCCTATTCTCATAGCCAGTAAATAAAGTGTTGTAAACTTATTGAACTTTGTTGTTGGCTTTAAGAACAACGAAGAAAAAGATTTACAAAAGGTGGAACCCTAATTTATCTCTTAATAAGGGAAAGTTAAGCTACGTAGATTCAACAAAAACTACTCCAATCAAATTATATCAATTTTTAATCATTAACAAAATATTTCTGTGCAAACTAACAATTGTAACGTCATCATAAACTATAAATACAAACAAAATTGCAATAGGTTCTATACAATATAAAAAATCACTTTTAAGCTGAAACCTAACTAAAGTCGTGATTTAGTTTGTTTCAATGAAACTTCATGAAACTAAGGGTCTTACACATAAACACAGTTTAAAGTTAGTCACTGCTTATGATGCTCTGACAACTTCTCGCTGACGTGAAATGTCACGTGCGAAAACAAGACAGAAAATGTTAAGCATTGATTAAGTTTAAGCAAGCTTTATAAGTAAGTCACTGTGTGCTTCATTTATATAAATGAAAACTTCATAAAAATTAAAACCTTCATTTAAGGTGCAACTCACATTAGATTGGGTGCCAAATGTACCCCTAATGATTCTTGTATTGCAATTTTAGCAATAAACATAACTATCTTATATTATCAATTTATCATAGGTATAATTAACTTTACAACTGCATTATGCTCCAGCCAAAAATACATTAAACGAAACCCTATTGACAATTAAATCATCATTGGTTCAAAGTCTAAATCTTACTCTAAAGTATGAAAATATAAAAGTACAAAATGTATAAAAATCTACAAATCTGGCTAAGGAACTATGTATAAATTTCATCGTGAAACTGATTATTTACAAAATTTTATAAAACATAATACTGCGATTATACAAATCTTAATTTACAATTAGGCAAGATACATTTTATATTTACAATAAAATAATTGGTCCGTATTATATAACAGATATAATGTCTTATTTACATGTGAGTTGATCATTACTCACAGAAAGTGAAGCAGTCAATATCATAAGGCGTATATTACTGTTCAAGCCAAATTATATGCCACATTGGAGCTCCATAGTGTCTGAATTGCACTCGTCCAATTAACAAATTACTTACATGATTCAGTTTGTCTAGGTAGCACTAGTGCTATAGCAACTGTTATCGGGCATACGCGACACTAACTATCGAGCCTTGCTCATCTTGTGGTCTGGTTGTCAAAAAATACATTATATTTTCACAATTTTCCTAGCTGTTTCGGTAACTATAAAATATCAAAATGCTCATTCATATTTATTTCCCTAATATGTATAAGGTTTGCATAAGGCATGTTCAATGTTTTCTTTTAAATTCATGTAACTAGTTGTGTTTCCTGTGTTTTCACAAGATTCGGAAGTGTATTTGTTTAAAATAAAGCTTTTTTAATAAATCAATTGTTTAATCGTAACTTGCGTTTGGCCGCCATCTTGCCTAATGGTGAGCAAAACTGTGGACTACGGTAGAGCACGCTGGCTTAAAAGAAACTGATCCACTCTCGACTTCAAGCTATTTAACAAGGATTTGAATATCATTGAACTGGTGCAATTCATCCACTACGTGATAAAAGATTCGCATCGAGTCCCGTACAGCTCCATGGCAGACTTTTCCAATAAAACGCCTCAAAAAACGTTGACTTCATCAACATTTTTGAAGGTAACTCGCACTGCTACCGAAATTTCGTTTTTTTTTCTACATCGTCACGAAAAATGCGTATGAATAAATGCTTTTATCATTAGTTGCATTCTGCGGTTTCACTTGCATAGAAAATCCCGCAGAAATTGTTACCATGCAAAAAACTACGTCGATCTATTGTTCTGTTGCTACGTCAAAGAACGGTACAAAGAACGGCAACTTTGCACATGTCATCAGTTTTTGTGACGGTCTTATTCAACAATAGTTTATCAAGCTGGCTGGTAAATTCTACAGCAATCGATATTGCTTCTGCCTCGTCACTCCCATGCCATCTCAACGGGAGTGAAGGACACAGAAATAACAGCCATTGCTGAATGTTCTGAGCTGTCTTACATAAATATCACCGAGTCTCTTCCTCACAGTCTTACTTTCACTTCACTTCACTAAGAGTTCGTGTTAACAGTCTGTAGTATCCAGGGTACGAACTTGGATATCCTCGTGCAGACTCCAGGCAGGTTCGCCTCTCCACACCCGATGCCCCAGCTTATGATACCGGCCAGGAAGTACCTGGAGTCTTTGCCTTTGACCTGAAAATTATAATTTAAATATGTTTACTATTTAGGTAACAATAATATTTGTTTGAAGTTTTAGCAACGTCTATGATGGAGTCATTCCGGCTTTACCAAGCTATTCTATTATTCGTGCCATCGAGCCCAAGAGAAAAAGATTTCAAACGGCCGCTCGGCCTGCAGTTGCATTTAAAATATAAAATAGTTTAATTAAAGTAATTTTACGCTAGCTACTAAGTCTTATTTTGTATACAATTAAGTGACGATACCAGCAAACTGCTCATCTACGACGA
Organism: Alcis repandata; assembly: GCA_949125135.1. Taxonomy (NCBI): domain Eukaryota; kingdom Metazoa; phylum Arthropoda; class Insecta; order Lepidoptera; family Geometridae; genus Alcis; species Alcis repandata. The sequence goes on along the minus strand of OX421233.1, from coordinate 10,881,805 downwards.
TTTTAAGTAAATATGAGTTTATACACACAAAATGAGTAAGAATACATAAACGATCGTACAGAATACTGCCATGTGACGTTTCAGCCTTCATCCAGCAGTAGAAAGACATTAAATTTTAATAGGCAAATGATGAAAAAGTTTAAAAGTAATGACTATGTTGGGCTTGATGATTATAATAAAGACTAGACAAAGTTATTCACACTCGCAAAAACCAAAACAAAAATCAAACATGTTCAATTCTTATCTGAAAGTCAGCCAAAGTTAACCTACGGACTTAAAGAAACTTCCAAAGTATGATCTCTTAGGGCTCATTTAGCTAACTTACTCTGTTTTATTACGTCAGGGAGATCATAAAAACAAATAAGCCGTCAGGAGGATTAAGAAGTTACCGTGATCAGGTTTATGTTTTATGAGACTGCATATAAATTGGGGAATTAAAGTTATTTCTTTCGGATAGGCGTCGGAGGTGGCGTTAAACCTGATGAAGTGTACCGTAATGCGGAGGGGATGGATTCACCTGGATTACGGGTAAACAGGTGTTGTTCAGTTGAACGCAGTTAAATAAAGCGACATCAGTGATATTGACAATAACGTCCACCAAAAGTAGCGTTTGGACCGCGGGAAACACCACGCGCCGCGCCATCCTTCGTTCTAAACCGAACGTGTAGACGAAAACGGTGGATGGCAGTTCGATGTAGTTTGGGACGAGAGATGACGTGGCGCGTGGTGTTTTCCGCAGTCCGAACGCTACGTGTGGCGGGCGCTAATCACGACCTCTAGATATTTTGCAATGTACCAGGGCGCGATCTTTTAATCATTTATTTGTATGCATTTTTGTGTGTTTTTCTTTACAAAATCACTGCGGGTTTCCATTCCAAAGCTAATCTTGATGTATAAAATTACTGATTCAAGCGATTCAAAACTGACTCAGGCTTGATGGCAATGAATACTGATGATAAGGAAAGAAAGAAGACTTTTGAAGAAACCAACATAGGACTGGAAAGGATGACGCGCGGAGGAAGAGACTTAACACTAAGCAGTGGGTAGAAAAAGGTTAATAATGATGATGACTGACGGTAAAACTAAGAAAATACAAAAATAATACCTGTAAAGGTCCCCCAGAGTCTCCCTGGCACGAGTCGTGTCCGCCTCGCTCGTGGCCGGCGCACAGGAAGATGTCCGGGATGAACTCGTGACGCCCAGCTCTCAGGAACATCGACTTGCATCTGTCGTTAGATACTATTGGTACTTGCACCTGGAATGGTAATTTGAGAAATAAGAAGAAGCGTCGACATGTTTTTGACGAAACATGCGTAGAATTAACAAATGAGAACGACCCTTGATTTTGTTGTTATTCTGGAGAGTAAGATATATTCTCGGTCACTGTCGCTCACATCAGAAATGTCATGGCAGTGAGAGTGACAGAGATAATCTCAAGCGCCTAAGAAATGGGGTCCCTGGGCTCTTGGGTACTTGATATTATCTCCACCAGTCTCACGATATATCTATCTACTAGTACTTACTAGAATAAGGCCCCAGTTAGTTACAGCATACTAAAAAAAATTAGTTACTGAAAAGCTTAATGCGCTACTGAAAAGGATACATCGATTTAGCTACAAAAAGATCAAATCTAAATGATTACAACTCCGATAAGTACCTATGTTAGAAGTTACAATGAAGTGAAAAAATAACAGCTGAGCCGAACAGGTTATCAATTCAAACTCAATCAAATATTAATCACCTCTTGCAAAATCGACGGCAGCATCCCCCCTTCAGACAACCGCCCCCACCCCGTCACCGTCGCATTCTCCCCAACCAGGAGATCATCACTGGCCGGAAGACAGATCGGCGCTATATGCGGCGCAAACGCCACTTGAGACTCCAGCTTCACCAGCGCCAAGTCATATTCGTAAGTGTAGTAGTTGTATTTCGGATGGACGAACTTCCTGGCAACTCCTCGCTCGACGAAAGGAAACTCTTCAGATACTGAGGAGAAGTCGTACTCGCCGACTCGTATCCTGATTTGAGAGGTGAGGAGGCTGGAAAAGAAATAAGAATCATGTTAGTAAAATAATTAATAAAAAAAGTGTTACAAAACACACAATCGGTGCTTAGGCCCGTTGCACAAAAAACCATGCGGCATTTAAAATGCTCTGAATTATTAAGGATCGATAGAAGACCCTGACTTTTGCATGTCTTGATGAGTTGCTCGTCTTCTATAGCTGACAGAGATTTAGTAACACCTCAAATCGAAGACAATCTAATTCAGAAATGCATCTTCTTCTATAAAATGCACTACGAGCTTATTGGAGTACTCGTATTAGACAAATTAAGTTTTAAATCTGATTACATTAATGTTTTCCAATATTTTTTAACTAACTTCTGCAACACTTCTTACCCATTTTTGTCTTCAACTTTTATTGTGTAATTATGTAACATATAATTACTTACTCATCCACACAGTGGCCAGCTGTCGCGATCCACCCCTCGTTTATAATGGCGCCTCCACACCGATGAGTGGACGAGAAGCCGAAGAACGACGTACGTCTGACGGACACCTGCCACGGCCACCGACCAAAACTGGAGTCTTTGCCTCCCATGATCCTGGTTTCTGGTCGCGGCCACATTGACGTCACACCACATTCTGAAATCAAAGACCGAATTCAATGAGAAATAATCAGTAGATGATCAACACTAGCGATGATCACAAAGCCACTATTTTTCATACTCATAGGTGGAAAATAAGCAACAAAGATGGTTAAGCCTGTTGGTTAGTAATCACCATACTTCGATCTCTATTCAGATATGTTGCGTTGCGTGCGTTGCCAACCTCAAATCGAATAAAAGGGTGATGTTAACTAAATTGCTTAATTCAATATCCCACTTTTAATAACATTTATGATATAAATATTTCGGTAATTGCTACGATATTTATTTCCCTTTTTAATTAACGCAGCCAAAGTGCCATTATACTTCTTCGTATCCCTTTTTCTAATTCCCTAAAGTAACTTTGACGTGGCCCAAAAAATACAAAAACTTGCACATCACGTGTAGCTAATTTTGAAGAGATTTTCCGGCACGTGACTTGTTAATAACGATTAAAAATTCTCAAAATAAATACAGCAGTTCTTTGCTTAAAATTGGGTTTCTAGAATCCTTAAGGAGTGTTTGCCTGACTTGCTCAGCCACTTACACTTTAACTTGTAAAGAAGTTAAGTTACAGCTTGGTTTATTACAAATATTCAAATTCTATTCAAAGAGAGACTGACTAATGGGGTATGAAATTCAAGTAGGTAACTGTCAGTTCACTCTTGCGAGATAAGCAAGCTTTTTACTATTCACTATTGAAGAGATTTTGCTCATAGTTGTTTTTAGCTGCTGTTACCAGAAACTGAATTATGAAGCTAGGCTAATGGTTACAATACCAAAATTTTTGTTTCTAACCTAAAAAAAGACTAGCTAAAAAGTAATCCAAAAATGGAAATTGTAAGTAGGTTTCTGATTATTTTTTGGAGGGTGTGTTATATTAATAAAACTGAGTTACAGACAATCTAGATAATTTTTTCAGCATACCCGGATAACATTGGAAAAAATGTTACCGACAATCTAGAATTTTTTTTCAGCATACCCGGATAACATTGGAAAAAAAATGTTACAGACAATCTCGATAAATTTTACAGCATACCCGGATAACATTTATAAAATTATTTTACAAACAATTTGGACAATTTTTTCGATACATTTTTACTCGGATAACACTAGTGAAAATGCAAGGGAAAAGGCGTTGGTCCCAAATATTTCCCAAAATAAATTGCATAATGTAGTAATGCGCTCAAGTGAGATTACAGCTCGACCCGGTTCCGGCACTCATTTAATCCAAAGTAAACACGTTTACAGTGAATGTCGGGATCCCGCACAACTTTAATTTTCCTTTTTTTAAAGGGAATTTTCAAGCTTTTACACTTTTAATCTCCGTAAAAGCATGTTGGAAATGCGCAAAGCTCTTGAAATGGTGCTGAATATTTTAGCTGTGTTTCGGTAGTACTTAGCCGTTAAAATTAATAAGTTAAATTTTATTCCAACTTATTTTTAAAAGTACTTGGAAAGTTTTAGGATGCTATCCTATTTTTGTTCTGAAAGCTTGGCCCGGTATGCTTGGACATAATGAGTTGAAGTGAGGGAAAGGCTGAGGTCGCAGATATTAGGCAAGTAGGTCCTAAATACTCATTAGGCTTTTCTAGAACTTTGCGAGGACCAAGCTTTTCGTGTTGATTGATTCTGAATAATATATGAGATTTTGGGCATCCCAATATCGTCTCACCTACCTTTTTTATTTCTTATTCAATTATAGTTTCTTACTTTTTTTTTAACTGAACCGAATGAATGTAACGATTTCTATTTTAGAACGAATAATCAAGACTAACAAAATCGTATCTTTCTAGGTCGTATCTACCCAGCTATAACCCACGCGTGGTCAAGAAAAAACTAGCTGAACTATAGTCGTCACAAAATAAGAGGCCCGTTTGGACACTTGAGAAAGACCGTAGAATGTAACTTGGAACGCTTTTCGCGCATACTTTATGGTAGCATGTAATGTCAAATTATAACGAAACTCTTAAAAACAGTTACGTTCTCAGTCTTCTTTTTTCAAATATTAGTGTTGTAACTTGTAAACAATTAATTATTGAATTGACGATAGCTCAACTGACGATTTTGGCTCATCATCCGAAGAAAATTATTGAATGAAGATTCAATCACTTTCGTTTTTTCTAGGTTTTTTGTGATTGAATGAATGTTATTGTAACTAAAAATATTAAATTAAAGACAAATTGACCTCTCGCACCATTTCGTATCATTTCAAACCTATAATATTCAAGTTTAAGTTAAATTTTCGAATCGTAACCTTAATCCAATGTACTTTACAATACATAATCAAATCGATCAAATACCTACTCATACAAACTTGAATTGATTTATCGTGAGTATCGAGTACCGAGTCGTATGGTTACATCACTAGTTACGTCGCAATGACAAACGTCCAAACGGGCTTCTTATTTTGTGACGACTATAATTATACTTCTCCTTTTTAGTTCCGCACCTATCGGATTTTGGACAACATTAGGGTAACTTTTGCCACGATGAAGGGTGTGATAGCCAATAATACTTACCAATGGTATTCGTAGCCGCAGTAGTCTGAATAGACACTGGCATATGATCTTCAGTTTTGTTGATCATATTGATCGTCGGGTCTTTAGGCTTCACGTAGTTCTTATGTGGTTTTGTCGTGGTGGTCGTAAACTTCTTCGTTGGTTTCGGCTTGGCGCCAGGCTTTTCCCAACCTGACGGTCTCGGCTTCGTAATGAAGGAGGGCTCCGTCGTCGCCTGCCAGTGTATCGTGTTCAGGTTGCTTGGTCTTGACATTAGATGAGCTGGAATGGTTAGAAAAATATTATAAGTTTTTTTTAATAGGTAACGTTTGATGATTTGTTACAGCGTCATCTGGGAGTTTTGACAAATATTAAGTAAGGCACAAGAGCTCGATTTGTCAAAATATATGTATTTGGATTAGGTACGGATTTGACAAATTACTCGTAGTTGAGTTTTATTTTGACGGAGGGCTCTTAATAAATAAGTAAAATTCATAGGCCTAATTACAGAAAGGATTTTTTCTACTGTCAGTCTTTCGTGGTAATATTTTAAGGATTATTGAACTTACCAGAAGAAATACTATTTTCAGCGTGTTGTTCAGAGACCGCCATGGGCCTCGCTCCCGACATTATGCTAAGACTAGACGATATCTTGTTGTGGGGACTAGTTTCCACTTCGCTTGGCCTATTTACATTTTGGTACTTATTTACACTGTTATAAGATATTTTATTAACTATATCACTATTTTGTTCGCTACTTGTATCTAAATTGCCTAAGGAGGGTAGGTTGAGCTCTGGCGGTCTGTAGCTGTAGGCTGGAGCGCCATCTATTGGCTTTGTCATGAACGACGGGCGCTGGGTCTGCCAGTTGGGCCGAGCGATCGTCTGCGTGGAGGTCTCGGGCGGGGGAGTTGTTGTAGTGTGCGCGGTGCTAGATGGCGCTGTGTACACCCGCTCCGTTACTGTGACTGCGGGCAGCGTAGCTGAAAATTGAGATGTAAAAACTAAAGTCCCTGTCTGTTAGATAAAAATAAAATTCAACAATGACAATCAAAATACGGAAATGAAATAGATTTTGCTAGATCTAACAAAAACCAAAGATATCAACTTTGATTTTTGCTATCAAAATTGCTGAACAGATTTTGATTAATCTAAAAACGTTACACGACAGAAAATATTGTGATTCGTAGAAAAAAGTCTGGAGAAAACTGGAAATCAACTTTGCACTGCGGATTTTTAGTAGTGTTTTTTTATTAAGTCGTATGAAAATTCGAACAGGAGTTCTAAAGAGCCCATTGGTACGAGTCGAGGTTAGGTACCGCACAGGCGAGGACTAAGATAAACGGTTTGGCTATACCTATTATGAAGGTAAAACAAATAACGTCTGACCTTCGGCAGTCACCGGCCTGTCCGGCAGGCGGCAGCACGAGCCGAACATGAAGCGGTCGACGCAGACGCCGGCGTGCGTGCCGCCGAGCCGGCTGCAGTCCTGCACCCACATGCACGCGCCGCGCGCGCCGCCCGCCACGCACGACTTGCGCGACATCTGGTAACCTGGAAACAAAACTTAAATTAGTAAAAAAAGAAAATACGGCTAATTATATTTTTACATTAATAAAGATTAATAAAGAGCCGCCAAGTCGAGCAAAGGCACGCCGCGCCGTACCATCTTGTCTCGAAGCCTACTTTCTTCATACTACTTTACTTCACAAAAAACGATGAGTAAAAACGATTTATAAAGTAAATTTTTTGAAGTATTTTTGTCAAGTAAATTACTGATCGGTATAAATTATTTATAAATTAAATTACAAATTGATATAAATGTATCGTCAGTGCAAACAAATATTTTTTTCATTATAACTCAAAGTTTGAGAAGCATTGGATAAAGAATAAGAAAGTTTTACAAAAGTGACATCTGTCGACGTTTAAACAAACTAAGTCGTATTATATTTCAGTGTACTACGATTTCCATCTTTCAGTCGGGTTTTCCAAGAGAACCAGTCTAGTTTCAAGAGAATCAGTCTAGTTTCTTACCGGACCAATAGATGGCAGTAGTAGTTTTAAAATATGTTTCTTAACTTTATTTCTCTCACGAAGCAACGAACGAATTTCCAATAATTAAATAGCCAAGCTTTAAATGGGGTAATAAGAACTAATTTAGCTAATAAGTAGATTTGATTAATGAATAGAAACTTAACCATTTTATAAGTATTTCTCGGGAAGTAATTAGAGGTCCGTAGTCGGAACGGTTTTCTTTAATTTTCCTATAGTTTTTAGTGTTTGTGATCATGTACCTTTCTAATCAACTTGAAAAGGCTATTAACCGCAAAACAGTAAAACAGACAGAAACATTGTAGTTAGTGTGTTACAGTAATGAGGTAAAAAGTCGCTTTCTTAAAGCATAGGGTTTAATTTAATTTCTATTTTCCGCTTTAAATTCCTATATAACCGATGATCCCTATATGAATATCCACTATTGATCCTCGAAGGTAAAGAAATATTAAAAGAGATCAGAATTTGAGTTATCAAGGATCGAAAACGCAACAAGAGATCGAAGAAGGTTTGTTTATTGATTTTTTTTTATTAATAGGCTTGCGTTTGACCGCCATCTCGTCTGATGGTAAGCAACGATGCGTACCTACTACGAATTACGATGGAGCACGCGCCTAGAAGAAACCGATTCACTCGCGACTTGAAATCACCCAGATTACATCTATCGGGAAACACCCACTCGGCTACCTTTTTACTACTATTAACTTACTGGCTAGCTATTTGCTATATAATACATACTTCAATTTGATGCTGATAATATTGAGTCTCCCAAACTTTAATACTTAGCTGGTATTGATGATGATGATATCATTAAAGTGGTATACCTTCTCCCACATCCACAAGAGAAGTAGCCTGACGGCTCCCAAATCATAGCTATCAGATTCACCAGCGGCAAAACACTAAATTACAGACTCGATGTTAAGCACTAAACACCTCGAGTTAGACTTAAATCGTTCGTACATGAAGGTACAATACGGATGACGTATCTTAGCGAGACTGAAAATAGGCTTTTGCGCGTGTACACTCGTGAATAAAACGGTTTAGTCAAAATAAACAGCGAACAAAAAATTGGTTGCCTGTAAATTCGGTTTACGGACGATAGTTTAACGTGACAATGTCATAACAAAACGTTGTTGAAATGATTGTATACTGTTCTCGCTCCGATTGTGACGTCACAATGAGCGTAACGGGACAGTAACGGGACACTTTTTCGTGCATGCACCCGGTGGTCATCGATTTAATAGGCGTTGTCACGTCAAAAGAAATAATAACACCTTTAAGACAAAAAGCTATAACAAAATTTTATTCTTATGCTAGCGGTATACTAAAAAAAGTAAAAAACTCAACCTTCTGCGCGAATTTTAGATTCGCCAAGATACGACGGGCGTATTGTAAAAGGTAAAACATATTAAAACTCAGTTACACGAACTGGCACGACTCTTTTAAGGCTGCCGTAAGGATCTGTGCCAGTAATGCTCTCGATTAGATCATATTTTCTGATTAAAACTGAAAGCTTCGGATGAAAACGATTCCATTACATTTCGAATTTCACCGAATTAACTTGGTTATTTTGAAAACTGTCTACAAACTAGGAAAACGTGCGACGAAAGTCAACTCTTGGGTTGTCGACTATACCTCTCATGTACGACCAGCCCAACTACCTAGACCTAGATATTAAATACCGTTATCGTCAGAAATAACTCTTCAGAGTATTGTTTCGATGTTTCAATTTATTGCCTTCTGGCTGGATAGCCAAATGATCCAATCTGCGGCTGTGGCTTTCTATTGTTGTGTTAGGCTGAGGAGTTAGAACACCCGGTACAATGAGGCTGCTGAAAGCTCTAATGACTAACGTTTATTCGAGATAGGGCTAAGAGGAAAGGGTATGCTACCGAAAATGGTTAATACCTAGTACTCATAATTTTAAACGAGTTTTACTTGGGACCAACCCTGAAATCAAGAAAAAAATCGGTGCCAAACATTCTGTAGAGTGAACATCAACATTAAACAACATTTAAAATTAAAACATTAATCATTTATTCCATTAAAAAAGAGCCAAAACAATATTTTTCTTAAATGTATAAAATATTCGTATAATTAGTACGATTAATAATATTGTGATTTTGCAGTTTTGATTGTGTTAGTAAATAAAGAAGAAGTATAAGAAGAAGAAGTATATTTATCTAAAATTATCCTGCGATTGGTAAATAGTTACCACCCAAAGCGAAGAGAGCTTGGTAATAAACATACTTTATTTTTCAGACATGTCAAGTACTTATCGATATTTTATTTATTACACAAATTGCATTTGCTCAATCTTCACTCAAGACTCTAGTATTTATTATAAAGCTCACTCTTAAAGCAGCGACCAAAGTAAAAATATTTACTAACCCAAAAAATAACAAAATTCCACACTAACTTTTGTTTTGCAAGGATGTCTGATAGTTAAGTGTTTATGTACATACGTTACGTTAGACACATGGATCAGTTGGAATTTAATATATAAAACTTCAGGAAATGCAAAATTTTAGCAAAGTACCACGTCATGAAAAACGGCGTAAATTACTCGTATTGTAAACATATAAAATTAAAAAATGTATAGGTACGCGTTGTCTTGAGAAACTTGCTCCATTTTTTCGTCGGTATTTTTTTTTCTAAGCATTTTTTTTAATTATGCCGTCCAGTGTACACGCAGCTCAAACCGGGGGTGTAAGATAACAAATTTACGAGAGGTGGTGTACCGCTGCAACTTGCTCAGGGCTTGATACATCGATATACCGTTGGAGCATAGCTCATGTAATGTAGAAGAGAACCTCTTAAAGCAACTAAATGACTTTATAAGCCAGAGGTCCCGGGTAGATTCCCGGCCGGGCAGATGTTTGAATGATGAAATTAAATATCTGTTCTGGGTCTGGGTGTTAGTTGTTCTTGTCTTTGTGTGTGTTCCATGGCATCCTCGACACAGAGTATCCAAGTAAGTAAGTATGACTGTGAAACGTTTATTTATGTCGAGGATGCCATGAAACACACAAAGACAAGGACAGCTAGCACCCAGACCTAGAACAGTTACTAAAATCAAAACACCTGCCCGGCCGGGAACCGGACCCGGGACCTCTCTCTCTCTCTCTCTCTCTCTCTCTCTCTCTCTCTCTCTGAGTTACCTAATTTTGACATAAAACCTAGTATTAGATATTGGTACCTTGAAAGTTTTGCCACTCATACCAGACACACATATCGGAACAAAATGGCTAAGCATCGCGAAATCTTCATCGCCATATATTGCATGACGACCACAGCCGCTCTGTCAAGAGTGTTACGATCAAGAAGAAGTAGATACCACAGAATAAACAATAATAGTATTTATAAGTCCTCGTGCCCAGTTTTATAAGTAGTTAAGTATTTCGCCATACTGCAGTATTTTTCCTGTGCCAAACCAAGATGTATCGGCTTCAGTAACCACCATTTACGTTCTTGATGAACGAGATGCCTCGTGGGAACTTGCAACTTTGAAAGTATCTTTAATACTCGAGCTATCTACAATCTTTAATTTTACTTTGCTGTGCGCAAATTAACTATCAATAAAATTATTGTGGATCAGTAAAATTAATGGAGGTTACACGCAGACCACCTATTATGTGGATAGCAGATGTTTTTTATACAACTAAGTGACGAGATGAGCAAATCGCTTGTCTGATGTTAAATGTCACGTGGCTTGTGTTCGGGTGAGGAGGTAAGATCTGAGCAGGATAAATAAATAACGTTTCACACTCTTAGCTCCCCACTAGAAAAATCCTGTGTCTGGGATGCCATGGGACACACACAAAGACAAGGACAACTCTGACACTCAGACCCAGAACTGATATTTAAATTTATCATTCAAACATCTGCCCGGCCGGGAATGGAACCCGAAACCTCTGGCCTATAAGGCGGATTATAATTACCACTGAGCCAAACAGGTCGTCGTGAGGATCGGAAGGAATGATGTGCTAAATAATCTGGGCCTTACTTACAAAGCCTTCTTAAAGATTCGATGTAATGAACACGGAAATACTGACGTAAAAATTAAGTTGTTCACTAACGACTAACTTTGATCACATTCGGTGACCTCCACCAGGTGAGTTACAAGCGTGACGAGCTCACGGTTGCGTCTCGCCTGGCACAGTGCCAATTTCTTCAAAGACATAGAGACAAAAAGCCCGAGAAATTTTGGTGAAAAAACAAACATAATTATTTAATTCTGTTTAAGAAAACTTTTGGAACCTTTCTATAAAAGTAGTTCCAAAACTGAAACACTTCAAAACGTATCAGCTTTACTTCTATCTGATATTTATGTACAAAAGAGAGTACCTAAATATTCTAAATAGATAGTTTTATGACCGGCAGCGCATTGTAAAATCGTCAAGGCAACCTACAGCCATTCCCGCCACCAGCGAGTGACTTAACATCACAGATATCAGGACAAACGAAATACGTACCCCAGAACGCTAAAGGTAAGAACGCACTGTGCCGGCACCGCGCATGACTTTTATCGATAAAATTCTCCTATTAGAAGTCTTACTTGAAAAAAAATAATAGTTAAAAAAAACTAAAAAAACACGCTTTTTATAAAAAACCGAACTAAAAAAATAGAAAATAAAATTTTATAAATTTAAATTAAGAATAGGGTTGAAAATTTCAATAAATATAAATTAATAATAGTGTAAATAAATAAATATATGTATTTTATTTTTAAAAAGCGTGGGGTGCATGGGTCAATAGATATTATATATTTTGTAGATACATTTTGTATTGACAGACATGAGTAGAGTGATTAGCATTTTGATAATATCTTAGAAAGCACCCCACGCTTTTTTAAAAATAAAATACATATTATATTTATTTATTTACACTATTATTAATTTATATTTATTGAAATTTTCAACCCTATTCTTAATTTAAATTTATAAAATTTTATTTTCTATTTTTTTAGTTCGGTTTTTTATAAAAAGCGTGTTTTTTTAGTTTTTTTTAACTATTATTTATTTTTCGCTTTTTAGTTCGATTTGCCATCCTTAATATGTACAAATGTGTTGGTGTTATCCGATTTTGGCCGTCTGCTCAAGCAAATTAAAAATAAAATTGATGCGTAACAAAAAATATTGAGCAAAAAGATTTGTAGCCGCGTGGTTTCGATCCTCAGACCTCATAAAATAAAATTGATGCGTAACAAAAAATATTGAGCAAAAAGATTTCTAGCGCGTGGTTTCGATCCAGGGACCTTTGGGTTATGAGCCCAGCACGCTTCCACTGCGCCACTTTGTTCTCTGACACGAATGACGAAATTACCATTTGTAAGTTAAACGGTATTAAAGAAACTTTATAGAAAAAGCGTGTTAAAAAAATTAATAGTTAAAAAAACTAAAAAACACGATTTGTTTAGTGTATTGTCATCGGTCCTCGATATATCTACAAAGTTTGAAAGAAATCTGACCGTTTAAAGTGGGTCAAAAACGCGCTCAAAGGAGTCGGTTACATACAAACATACAAACATACAAACATACAAACATACAAACATACAAACATACAAACATACAAACATACAAACATACAAACATACAAACATACAAACATACAGGTGAAGCTAATAAAAGCGTGTTAAAAACACACACAGTCTACTCATCATTATGAACAACTTTTACTACGAGACCAAACCGGAATTTGCGAAAAAAAATCAGCTGTCCCATACATGTTTCCGATTGTCATTGACATTTTTCCATGAAACGCTGATTTTTTTCGCGAATTTTGTGTCGGTCCTGTAGTAAAACTTGTTCATAATGATGACTACTATGATAGATAGATAAGAGAGTGGATAAACTCTTTAATGTTCACACCAAAATTACAGACAAAAAGGATCATACAAATTAAAACTAGTGCAACAACTGCAGGCGTTAACGCTAAGAGCAATCTCTTCCAGGCTATGAGTCTTTTTTGGCTTAGCATACCCTCTCCTTACGGAGTGCACAGTAGGTACAGCGCAATTATGAGCGCATTCTAGTGCGGTTTTATCTTAGTTCTAACTCTAAGCTACTTGCTTATCAGCTGTCACCAGCACGATCTGATTTGCTGCTCTCCTGTAAAGGCACTATAATTTGTGCGATAGCCAAGAATGTCGCCAGACGGAGAAGTATTTGGAAGAACGGTCAGTCGTAGATACAAATTGATTTAGGAGATATTGAAGGCTATCGAAGGAGGGCATCTGATTCTGTAGCGTGCCTGAGATGCTTGAGAATTGGTTCTGTTCGTAATGTTATTTACAATATGAGTAGGTAAAGACAAACACATTCGAGTACATATTTACTATACAGGGTTATACGGAAAGAATATGCTAAGCCGAAAAAGACTCATAATACTCATAATAGGCTAATGAATAGCTTTACATGTTACTGTTACTGTGAAACCAGCTCAAAATACGAGAAAAAAATCCGCTATTCCATAGAAAAAACAATGTCAATGACACTCGACAAACAGTATGGAACAGCTGATTTTTTTATATTGATTTCCGGGTCGGTCCCAAAGCTCATAATGATAATAAAATGATCAGTACCATGAGCCTTTTTTTACTTAGCATACCCTTTCTTTATAGCCCTGTAAACATATTGGTAAATAGTGCCTTAGATAAATCTCAAGGCACTTGTTTCTCTCGAGTCAATAAAATAAGTTGATAGTAAACACTAGATAATAAAGTGATGTCGATAAATAATAGTTACAATCTTTGCAACAATTTATGCTTTAGCAAAAACTTGGCAAATCTTAGGTACCCTTAGCAACCCTGGAGCCGGGGTCTTAGAATACGGCTTCGGTATCCCCTGCCTGTCGTAAGAGCCAACTAAAAGGGGCCTTTGGGCTCGTGGGTGGTCAGATATGGGGATCTGGCTACCTTCTCGAACGAACCCAGGGAAGACAACGACGCGGTGTGGCCCGTATCGTTGTAGGGGCCGGAAAAGGACCAACGTCCTGCGAATGGTGCCTCAGGTAACGTGATAATTAAGGGGGCACCAGTGTGAGTTCGTCAGAGACCCTGGTGCCCCCTGTCAAGCACAGAGGGGCCACCGAGAGATGGCCACCGAGGGGGTTTTAGTAAGTGTAACCTCACATAACCCGGTTGCTCCCCAAAGCAGCCGGGTATCTTTCTAAAATTACCCCCCCGTCAACAAAAAAAAAAGGGTACCATTTTCTGAGATCAAATACATTTTCTACTGTAATCTTTATCTATACTCGTATATACATACATCTTTGTTCCAAACAGAACGCTTGAGTGAGCACCGATTTTTCTCAGTAAGCTCTCTCAAATATCTAGACGCCGAGGAATCTCAGCACTAAAAGCTTTGAGAATAGCTCTCAAGAACTTCGACAGCGAAAATTCTAGAAAAATCCAGCTAAAAAAGGCTTGAAATAAAACTTTGGGACATATTTTCCTGACCACCTGTCCTAGATACCTAGGATAACTGGGGTGAGGTGGGCCATATATTTTGTGGCGAGTATCAATTGACAAATGAACCGCTGGACATGTCACTTTAGCCGTTCTTCCTTTCTTTTAATTTATTCAATCAGGCGTTACTTCGTATTTCTAGTGTGTGTTCTTATTTTTGACTTTATGTTGTATGATTTATATCCAAAGCTGTTTGAAGAGTCATCAGTTTATTTATTTGCTATGATAACGAGCACTGAAAAAAATATGAGATCAAATTCATATAAATACCATGACTATATTATGTACTTATCTACATGAGTTTCCTCCCCACTCTGTTTGACAAATTATCTAAAATATTTTGTGCCAAAGCATATTAGCCTTAATAAACAACCTACCAAGTTTTAAACTGCTGCGTTTCGTAAAATTTACAATTGTACAAAATTAAAATATAGTTATGAGAACAAATATGACCCAGCAGTAGGAGAGATAAGATATTATGTACCTATGTTATACTTAGATAATCTCTTTATTGTGTACACCATAAATTACAAACAAAAATAGTCATAACACTTGAGCAATAACTATCGGCCTTATCGCTATGAGCGATCTCTTTCAGGCAACCTTAGGATAACGATGAAAATATGATGATTTTCTGGTGCGGTTCGTGTCCTACGCTTTATTAACTCAAGCAAGTACTCAGGTACTCTGTTATAAGAGCCTTCCTCTCTGTCTCATCTTTCAACCTCAGCTGGAATGAGAGGTAATAAATTACATAATAGTGTTATTACATTTCAGCATTCGTGTGGAAAAAGTGGGTAAAAAATTGGGTTAAATATGAAAGACTGCCGACGGCAAAAACTGAATGTTTGTACCAGTTTATGTATGAAACTGGTCATTTTTCAAGACACTTGTGCTAATTACGTTTTAGAAGAACTTTTCTCGTCTGTGTTAAGCTAGTTTTTACTTATCATTATTTTTTCATTCATGCTGACCATTTAAAAGATAAACTTCGATAAAAAAAAATGCAAGAAATGTTGGTTTTGGCATTATTTTTAGTTATATGGGAATACCGGATATGAAGGAACTAAATTATAATACTCAACAACGTGTAATAAATTGCAAATCATATAAAATGTAAAATTGGATGAAAATTGCAATAGAGAAAAAAACAAAAATCTTATTAAAAAAATAATATTTTAATCAAATCTAATATTTAGAAATATAAAAAATATGAATCTGAAAAAAAAAACGGAAAACAAAACTCAATTATTTTCAGTTTATATAGCAAGTCACTAGTCTCTAACATAACCTAGAAGTATCCAACATAAAAAGTAAACCTTATCAGAGATCGCAAAACGCGGTAAAACCTCATCGGAAGCCCACAGGCCCATATAAAAGCTTCCTCACCATTGTTGCGGGTAGGAAGACCCGTAATGGGCGCTATTGTCTACTAAATCAACTGGCATTGTGATACGGCTGTTACGTAGTTACGTTACGTAAACTGAAATTACGGCGCAGATTGGCTAGCAGCACGATTGATGGATGTCGGTGCTGGATCACGGTGAGTCAGGGATGTGTGGCATTAAATGTGTGTGTGTTCCAATTTTATTTTCATGTAACTTTTTAAGCTATTGCATAGCTTCTATCGCGGGCCTTGAGCCTGGAGACCGAATCCAGAAATTCCGTAACGAAAATAACCTAAGGCACAGCGGTGATACTTTTTAGTTTTGCCATCTATCGATGAATAGCAGAACTTTTAATGACTTTTTGAAATATCACGCTTGTCTCTTTAGTTCAGCAACTCGCCTCTAGGTGGCATTGGTTAATGAAATGATTATAATTATAATTGCATAAGTTGATAAAAAATGCTATGCAATAGCTTTACCGCGGCAGTCCCCGAGTGCCACAATTTCCGCTAATTAATTAGCTATCTACTTGATTTAGTTTTTTGTTTTTATTCTGATAAGATTTTAATATGTTTTTATTATTGTATTTTTTACTAACCGTACTTAAGAATTGATAAAAGCATAATTCCACTTCCATTTATTACTTTTTTGATCTTATTGCATCTTTCCGTGTCTCATGCTTCATGTCTGACATTTGTCTTCAGTATATTATATTATTTATTATCGTAGTATTGATTGTAACTTAGATAAACTCTATGAGTGAAATAGTATTATATTTTACCTGTGTATTATAGTAATTGCATATTCGTATTTAAAAACAAGGACACATCCAGATTAGACCAGATAAAAGAGGAGGCAAATATCATGTCATACCAGGAGGTCCTGGAAAACATCCTGGAAATACTCCAACAACAGCAAGAGCATTGGCCTTACTCTTAAATTTAGTATAAATGAAAAAAATGTTTGGGTAATAAGATTAGTTCCAATTATGCGAATCAAAGGCACCTTACTAGATAGTTAGTTAATTATACTCTTAGTATAGGTCTATTTAGCGTCTTCTAATTTAATTCATATGTATACCAAGACTAATATAATTAATATTACGATTGAGTATTTGCAATGTAATCATGTCTGAATTTTATGTTACATTAAGCAACAGCATTAGAGCCATTTCCCGCATACCCTCAGCGAAAAAATCATCCAGCCATTTTGTGATTTCGCAACAACGCCCGTAAAAAAGGCATTAGCCAGGCTCGGCTTACATTCGAGAACAATATCTGTTAAACAAAAAACAATATTCTTCTAAAATGAAGTGTCGGAATTGTTTTTACAGGACTTCGCCGGAATTTTCAAGATAGGTACAACTGGATTCGACTGGATTTAACTTTTCCATTTTCGGAGTGCGCGACGGCGATAAGCTTTGCCAAATGCCAATACCTTGGACTTATAAAAAATGGAGGAGTGACTTGACTTCACTATGTACGCCTTTTGCAAACAATTTAAAGCATTTATTGAGTCGCGAGTAACCAATTTGGGTAACTATGAGGTAATAAGACAACAGCAAGAAAAAATGATTTTCATCGTGACTGTGTGAACTACATTTTATTTAAAAACATTAGAATCATACTTTTTGGCTCCACTATCTCATAAATATTCAATATCCAATGGATCTCATAAAGATCAATGCATCTTACCGCTATGTTATAAAATTAAAAAACTAACAATTGTTTTGTTCGTTGGTCTTTTCTTCGAAATAACGTTATATCAACAATGGCTGTAACTTCAGTAGAAAAGTGTACGCCATTTACATCTATCAGGGGCGATTCTGACGGGCGTAAATGGCGTACACTGTTCTATCGAATATTCGCTACGTATTTTACGTCAAAGTTATGCTAGGTCTGCTGGTTTATAGATTCAATACCAATGACTCTTGGCGCAACGCCACGTCTTCTGGTAAGATAAAAGCTGCAGAACTTGTGGTTATAAAATTTTCAGTGGCATATTTTGCATGTAAGAGCCGCGCTAAAGGTGGCGTGGAATTTTAAATTCCATTCCCAGAATTGGGGGTTGGGGATAGGTATGTTGCTTTTGGTCACGTAGTATTTTGCTTGTAGCTACAACCTGGGGTTGTTAAAAAGGAGAGTGGATATGTATTTCCTAGGCAAAGCGTGCTACATTTACCACATCGTCGCTTCCCATCAGGTGAGATTGGGTCAAACGCATGTCTAGTTTGTTGTAAAAAAGGGTAAGTATTATGCGTTTTTTCGACGTAAGCTCTTCATCAACATCGTATTTTCAGAGCGATGCTCTTGTCGGTGGACCTAATTATAAGAAACACCGAGCTACCAAGTTCGAGCATCGAGCGTGGTGGAAGAATCACCCAAATTTTGAACAAATTGCGTAAACACTAAGGTATATTATCATTTTGAGTATTTTTCATCTGGTATAACTTCATTTCTGTCAAAATGATAAAATACACGTGCCTGAAAATAATTGAAATACTCGAGAAGAATTTTCATATTTCATCAAGCCCAGGAAGCTTAATAGCGTTTTACGTAAAAAGTCAAATTCTGAATAAAGTTTATTCACTTCAAATAAAGTTAAAATTTCATCCTCTCTCGACTCAAGTTCCCGTCCTCAATTCATTTCATAATCAAACAAAGGACCTCTTACGTTACTGAATAATGGACTTGTTTGTAGAGATGAGAATAGTTATGTTTTGGCCGAATATCCGGTACAACTTAAACACCATACCATGGTGTGGTAAAACGTTTGACAGTACCGTAACCTAATTTGTCCAAATATCACCAAAGTCGTATATGTAAATGTATATGTCAAGATTTTTTCAAACCTCACCTCTATGACAAATCCGCGGAAATCTCAGCGACAGAGCGGCAAGCGAGTGATAATTTTGCCATACTTACCAACCATTTTATTATGAAAAATGAGTCATATCTCAATATGTCACGCCGAACAGGTTTGATTTTAGTACGTATGAATGGAATATGATATTTAAACGCTAAAATCACCTACAATTATAGATTCAAGCTATCGATAACAAAATCAATAACAGCTATACACAGACACACACAGCTCAAATATATGAGTTATTCGGCAAACTATGGCTATAGTCACAAATCGGTCGGATCACAGCATCTCTACGCGTTACAAAATTTTCCGACCACAAATTGTCCCCAAATTTTTGGTCCGTAAAGCACTTACTGACCTTAATAACTACGAAATGTTTTGTACATCTTTTGTCTATTGTTTTATTAATAACAATAGTGATGACACTGTATTATGAAGTGTTTTCAGAGGGCCGTATTTCGCGACATGTTGGTAATAAGGACCGCAGACAATGCCCCTTGCGGGCGCTAATAGGATTTTCATTGTGGCCTTAATTTAGTTGGGAAACTGTAAAATTATGAGCAATTTCGGAGATTGCTCGCTTGAAGAGGTTACTGAATTTATCAAGCTGGCTTTGTGATTTTGTGAAGAGGTTTCGTTTGAGAATACTGTGATTATCTAGTCAATGAACAAATTAGTTGCACTAAATATCGTTATGATTGTTTTACTGTTGTTATAATTGTTTGTTTATCATCATCATCATCCACAGCCCTCTCTCTCCCACTGCTTGGTATAGGCCTCTCTCCCGTTATGCCATCTGCCTCGGTCAACTGCTAATCGGGTCCAGGTTCGACCCGCGACTCTGACTATGTCGTCGACCCATCTCGTTTGTTTATATCAAAGGACTTTATTGGTTGATTAAAAATATTAAAGAAACTACTATAAGGACTGTTGGTCTACCTCCAAAATGGTTTTGAGTATCAATCTTTAACCTTTCTTTGACTAACCAATCTTTTATAACTGAATCTATATTTTTTGCAATACTTTTGTTACAAAAAAATGGATTGAAAAGTTTAAAAATAATAATTAGTTAACATGCCTCATACTAATATTGTGAAAAAGAAAACTTGTGAGTGGGTGTTCGTGGGATGTTCCTACAAACATGAACACTTGTTTGTTTTTTACTTCTTCGCCAAAATATCGGCTCCGCGCATTCAGGTGAAGTTCAGTTTCAGGTAGTTAACCCGGGATTAATACGAAGGTTAATTTCATTGCAAAAAAAAAGTATTTCAGTATGATAGCGAGCGAAACCACATGGCACAGCTAGCTAAAAATGAACATAAAGTTACACACAAATGAAGTTTTTTTTAATCACTCTAAGCTTCCTGATAAAAGTAAAAGCAGCGCAGCCGAAGTTTAATTTCCCTAATGATCGCGCCCAAAACTCATTACCGAGCTAAATAGAATCTCACTAGAACCTATTAAAGCAAACGGCAAACGAGAGACCTAAAAACTTTACTGGTTTCTCTTATTTCACGACCTTTGCCCGTAAAACGTTTCATTTTCACTACGCTTACCCACTTCGACCCTAAAAAAGGTTTTAGCATTTGCCTACATCGGCGAGCTAGTTCTCTGGCGATCGATATAATTTTTCCCTTGTCACTCCTGTTAAGATTGACACGGCAGAGACAGGGACAGAAACGGAATCGATAGTTTCAGAATCAGCTCAGACGTCGGGAGCAAGGCACATTTCATTCAAGAATTCTCATGAATAGTCAAAGAAGGCCTTTGTCTCTTGACAATTATTTGTACTTCCTGCAGCATTTGCAATTCATTGCTCGATATCTTGGCTCTTGCGGCTCAATTTTACCAATATTGCGTCAATGGGTAACGTACCTACGGTCTGTAATGTCGAGTTGGATCACGAAGGTTTTGATTGAAAGTGAAAGCATCGACCCAGAGGGAACAATCATTATTCCCGTGTTTGTTCTTTCATTCATAAATCGGTAGACGAGGCTCAGATTGTTTGATTTGTAACATCTTACTTTCTGATACAAATAAAGACGTTTTCTGGAATATTATTAGACGTATTATTCAAGATTTTTTGTTTTTCTGGTAGACTGGCGCTTGTCCACTGTCTGGTCTGATGGTTTTCAATGATATAGTCTACTAAAGAGACACTTGCTTAGAATAAACCGCTTCACTCGCGACTTGATAGGTATAACCCGGTCACAATATCTGTGCACCTCGCTGGAATGCGTATAGCCTTATATAGTGAGAGCGGAGAGGTGACAGGGGAAGCGGGAGCCTCTCCCGCTTCCCCTGTCACCTCTCCGCGCACTCCCCGGTGCGACAGTGCGACAGTGCGACTATACAAGGCTATACGCATTCCAGCGAGGTGCACAGATATTGTGACCGGGTCGTATATAATACCCAAATGTTAATAATTTAAGACGTGGTGAGATGTTCAAGCAAAATTATTCAAAAGCCACAATTTATAATTATGAAATTATGATTTATGAATTAGCAATCAAAGTAGAAACTGTAATGTTTACCCAAAAAACTAAATTATCTGTTAGTTATATATTTTAGTGATAATGAAACTAGATGGCGCTTTTAGCTCTTCGTTTCAATTCAATTAAACATAATAATAGACCATTCTATAAACAATAATCATATGCAGAATATTTGATCTCATTTATAACAAAATACCTATTCCAAGTTTAACAAAATACCAGTCTAATAAACCAACACAAAAAGCACGGTCATTGTACAACCCAGACAAAGTCGTACAAGCTTGAAATTTCCTTTCTATTGCGTGCAGAGCCATAACAAAACAACTATGTATTGCTGGTAGTCAAGTCACCGCATAATTAATAGCCCTTCTTATCTCCTCTTGGGGCCGATTTTACCAAAATTTAATTAACTGCTTAACGAAGGTTTACCAAATATTTCCATTAGATTAGACTCATCTGAAAAATCTAATTAAGGTTATATGTTAAATTAATCTTATTTATCTGTTCATTTAGATTCACTAATTTGCTCATAAACCTACTTAGTTTGATTTGATCCTCCGAAATTGAGCAGTATAAAAATGTGTATTGTCATTTGTCACCTCTTCAACATAACATTTTTTTAGTAGCCATACAACGTGGTAATGGGGCCAGCATTTTGAAAACAATTCCCGCAGGCAGCGGCCTTTTAGATTAGTTTAGTTTTATTGGTTTAGTTTTTAATTTAATTATATTTTAATATTCAAATGGATTTGCATAATTTAAGTTTCTGTGAATAAATGTTTTTTTTTACATCATAATTAAACTAAGACCTACACCTTAATACATCACAGAGAATAGTTTCAAAATTCACCAGCCAAGTTAACATTCCTACGCTTCTACTTCCAACTTAACCGATGTTTAACGACCCGTTAAAACCATGTTAAACTCGCCCTTAGAGAGTAAAAGGGCAAACACAGGTGTTTCTTATCGTGTTACTAATTAAGGCAAAGGGAAACTAGGGCAGGCCTTTCCTCACTTTAATAATTCATATTGAGATCACTTGATAATTTATAGAGCGGGTGTAGAAGCCATTTGTATTAGGAATGGTGTTTGGTTTGGTATAACGAGGTTGGTTACCTGAGGCCCTATTCTGGCGACGGAGATATTATCGTGATCACTGTCACTCTCACTAGAAATGTCATGAGAGTGAGTCTGACGGAGATAATCTCGAGTGCCCAAGAATAGGGTACTTGCTCGGTTGATGGTGTTATTAGTGAGTTAATAGCGTATTTGACTTAGTTATTATGGAAATTTTACAGCGAGTGTAGAAGTTAAATTAAAATTAGGTTTAAGTTTAGTGCACAAAGTAGTGAAGTGGCCTTTAAACCTTAATTAGTTACAATAAGATAATAACGCTTAATCCTGAGCTAACTAAAATAATAAATTCGAAAGTGAGCTTTGTTACACTTTTACGCAACCATCACGAAATTTCACGTAAACGTTATAAAGAACATAGGCTACATTTTATCTTCATAATCTCTGTTTTTTATCAACGCGCGGGTAAAACCTTGTGCTTCTGCACTCGAAGAATAATCTCGATGTCAACTCGTATAGAATGCATAGCCGAATGCTTTAATGTCATGTTGGCTTTTAGGATACAAGATGTTGTGTATATTTAGTCTCTTATGATATCTTGTAATCTACAGGATTATAAGGAAAGGGTATGTTAAGCCGAAAAGGGCTTAAAGTCCTGACATTATGAACAACTTTTACTATGGGGCCAATCTGAAATTCGCGTAAAAAAGCTGTTCTATACATTCTGCAGTTTGTCATTGACATATTTCTATGGAATAGCTGATTTTACGCGACAAAAATTATGACAATTATTTACGACTAAAACAAAGCTAAATAATTTCAGAAAGTTCTTCGAGAAGAGAAAAACGTAAAGAACAACAAACCCCCGATGTTTATACGGCAGCTAAAGCAGGCAGGACATAAACTCCCCAAACGGACGGTTAGTAGACTTGTTAAAATAATAAACTGACATTGGGGCGTCTCGTTCCCACATAACCGTATTTTGGCCCAAAAGCTCTAAAATAACTCCTCCGGAGTCATAATATTGCACCCTTAAAATACACTCTAATACCTTAGATAGGCTGTGGAAGATGTGTCACCTTTTTTGTTATAATTAAACACGGGAATAGACGACTTAATTTTTACGTGAGTATTCCCGTGTTTAATTATAACAAAAATGTGTGAAAACCACGTCAGTTTCCATAGTATGTGTCACCTTTAGTTTTGAGAACTTTTTAAGAACTAGGCGGGTTAAAAACTAGCACCTTTTGGTAAGCCAAATGGAGTTATTTTTTAGCTTTGGACTAGCTTAGCTTATACGAGTACTTATAGCTTTTTGACTTAGGGCTCGTTTACGGAGACGCGAGGCGTTATTGTAGTATCGTGCATGGATTATCGGGTTAGGGGGCAACTCGTCCACGACCGAAACTCGTCCAATGGACCAGTCGCCGTTTTTAAAGATCGTTAGTGGTTGACTCGTCCACGTCTGAAATACGCAATACGTCCGCATCGTTGCTTATTTCAGTATATGCGTATTTTTCATTACATGAAAAAAACAATCTTAAATCTTAATACTTCGATGACCGTACGCCACTTGTCAGCTAACGGAGCTCTTGTATTCTGTGAAATAATTACCTACTGTAATGTTGGTACTGTTTTTTCCTGGTTCCAAAAAGAAAACTATTATTCACATATCAACGAGTTCCAGAGTAACGTATCTACATTTTGGAATTCATACTACCTTCCGCCAGCCCCTACACAGGGTGCTACAGTATAATCTCTCGGAGCGGATGTTCATTTCCCAGACAGATTGTAGCTACAGGATGTTCCCATTTCTCCAGACAGCAATTCTACTCGTACCTTTGTTCGTGTTTTATGTATGTAGGTATAAACTCATAGCGAGAAGGCACTATTTTGCTTTAGCTTGTATTTTTCACAAAATAAAGGAAGGTTTGGTAGCCTGTTTAAAATCCAAGAAATCCCTTTTACACGATAATGTGCTCGTACCTAAGTCCACAACGTAATAATGAATCAGTTAAATACGTAATTAATAATTAAATTGGTTTAGTGGTGCCTTCGGATAATAATTACCAATGATGCCTTAGGAATTAAGCGACAAGACCGCGTCCGTAACACCATACTGCGTTCCATAACAGGCATCAGGGATGTAGGACGCACATCTGCCAAGCTCAAATGGGAGTGGGCGGGTCACACGAGCCGAATGAACCCAGACAGATGGGCAAAGGTCTCCACAGAGTGGGTGCCCCTGGACAGTCGACCCCCAGGTCGCCCCCCGACGCGATGGCGCGACGAACTCGGGCGGTTTAAAAAAGACTGGACGGCGCTGGCCCAAGACCGCAGTAACTGGAAAAAATTGGGGGAGACCTTTGCCCAGCAGTGGGACAGCATAGGTTAATTAAAAAAAAAAAAAAAAATGATGCCTTAGGAATACCGTTTTAATAAAAAAATTGATATTTTTTTTTAATTTAAGAATTTTGTTCTTGGGTGGAGAGTACCTTCCATATTCAGGTGAATATGTCATTAATGAATATATTAATGTCATTATTGAATATCTTAAGTCAGGGTTTTTTACTTTATTCCTCCAAAATCTTTAAAATATAGCAAGTTTTATCAATATAATTCTAGGAGACTAACATAACCTTATTTCAATTTTCTCTCTTTTTTTCTCTCTCTTTTCTGCTGTAGATAGAGCTGGAAACAATTACGTTCTAAGAGCTAAAGCTTCGTAATAGGCCCCCAGACGCAATATGGACTCGACAAAATAATCTGATTCATAAACCAGCCTTCCGCTTGGAAGTCGGTTGATAAACCGAACAAGAAATTTCCAACGACATGATCGAGATTGCTTCGACAAATGGTAAATTTACTATCAATTGTCCGGCAATTCGTCGTCTGGGAACAATCTGGAAAGCATGTAAAGTTCGAATACTATTTATGGCAAAGCAATATCTGGAATAGTAATTTTGAAACTGCTGTTTTTGAGCATCTAGTGCAGGCGATTAGAAGATTAGAAGACTGGTTAGAAAAGACAAGATGTAATCGTAGTTGTGCTGTAAGGACATGTTTTTGGATTTAGCGGAGGCTAACGCGGCGCGGCAATAGCGGGTAGTTGGTTGAATAGAGGGATTGCTGGATGATCCAAAAGGCTGTAATTCATTCAGGGTTATAAAGAAAGGATATGCTAAGCCGAAAAGGGCTCATATTAGGTACGCATTATTATGAAACTTTTAATATAAAAAAATCGGAAAATCTAACTTAATCTTACGTGAGAGTAGTCCCGTGTATTTATAAATAACAAAATGTGTCAAACGTTAGTTTTCATACCTATAAGGGTCATTTAGACTCGCATCCTGAAATGATTATGTTGCAATAAATATAATTGCGTAATGAGTATTGACCAAGGAAGCATCTACGCTCTCCACGAAAACGCGCCCTTAGTTTGACGGCAGCAGAATTTTAGCGTGTAAGTGCGGTAGCAATAGTCGCCGCATGCCATCCCGCTCGTGACAACTTACTCGCGCCATACGAGCGAGCGGGATGGCATATGTTTACCAGCGCTACCACGGTTACACAACAAGGCCCGAGTCAGGTACGCGCTTTCCCGTCGCGTGCGCAGATCGCATCGCTAGAGAAAAGCCTCTGCTGAGCCGAGGGTACCGTGAAGATTCTTCAACTTGATACTTCCACTTTTGTTTTATTGTTTTCACTTTATACGCTGTTTAGCAGCAATCGGATATTCACTTTTGTGAATAGGCATAAGGAACTATAATTTTTTTATACAATTTGAGCTTTTATACAGAAATATATTTTTTACCAAAATGACTCACGAGAATACCGTGCATTATTAAGTCGGATGCTCAGACTATTTTGACGAATTTCGGTGATCTTTTTCGAGGAGTGAATGACAAATTGACAAAAAACAAACGACCGCGTCCTGCCTTAATATTCCCTTGTAATAATTAGAATACAACAAGCGAATTTAAAATTAAAATAATAATTTAACTAAAGACTTTCAAATTACTTGTCCTAAAAACCCTTAATAAATTCTAAGCTCGTAGATTAAAAATCTGAGCCAGATTAGCAACCTTAGCATTCAACACAGGAAAGACGAAAAAAATACGATTTTCTCGGGAAAATCAGAAAACCCGAGGATTAACTTCCCAAGCAAAAAGCTTTTCTTCAGTAAAAGTATGTACATAATCCTTAGCAGGTCGCCTAAAGGCCGTTCAAATACTTACGTACCAATACAGCACATAGTCATATAAAATACATGACTGGATTACGTGGAAACGATAGCGTAGAACATTAGAATCAGTTGGAATAGACACTGCTTCGAGAACATATCGCCACAGGTACGAGCAACTCAAAAAAGATGTTACTATGACAACCATTTTGTTAGCAATGTCGACACAGTTGTATGTCATAGTATGAGCAATTGAGCATGTTGAGTTCTCTTAAAAAGCTATTTATCTTAAAAACTGGTGCTAATCATCGTAGTTTTTGGTGAAATAAGTATGCTCCGAACTTTAGGTGAATTCATCATTCTTTTAGCGGAATTTAGATGCTAATTTTTTCACAGTATTTATTATTGCGCTTGTGTTCAATACATTATGCAGCTTTACTTTCACTCAGAAAAATATCAAAGACATTTTTTTTTAAACCCTTCAAGACCCGATATCCCAGCAGTTGAGGTGATTAGAGGTTGATTTGAGTCGATATATTTTATTTTATTTTATTTCGAAAGAGAAGGACTTTTGTTATAATTAAACACGGGGAATACTCACGTAAAAAGAAAACCAACGAAAACCACGAAATGAAAAAAAAATGAAAACCATGGAAAAAAAACCGCGTGAATGTGTACAAACCAAATTAGTTTCCATAGTAGAGATCTTTTCGATGTCCTTCTGGTGTTCCGTAGGTTTAAGAAGGTGGCTGTAGAAAACGAGGGTAGATCTCTCTAGAGATACCTTTACATTAGACGTACCCATTATTTATCAGTTCCGGCTATCGTTTAGAATCGAATGCTCTGTCGATTTATTTATTTAGGAAACAATAAATAAGAATTTGTTTCCCCGTGAAAACATCTTCACATCGCACTTATTTTAAATTACGAAAGTTTTTATGCTAAAACTAACTGCACCTAGCGGTTTCACCCGCTGTTTTTTTTTACTTTTAAACCTTCCCTGGATTAGAGCGAGCAAAACAAAAAAATATTCAAATCGGTCCAGCCGTTCTCGAGTTTAAGCGAGACAAACGAACAGCGATTCATTTTTTATTTAAGAGAAGAGAAGAAGAAGAAGAAGATAAAAACAGTTTCTATAAAATAGCGCGGTGCATAGTTAGTAAAATAATATTTTGTTACTTGCCCAAATATTTTTTATCAGGCATATAAGGCAACGAAAAAGTTCCTTCATTCTTGGCAAAATGATGGCCCCGAAAATCCCAACTTCTCAAATTCTCAACTCCAGCTCCGCAAGTAACAAGTTAAGTTTTGGCACTGCATTTGTTTGTGAAATATGAACCTCTGTGTTGCCAGACGTTATTAAAGTTATCTGTTCGCAAACAGTGTAAAAGTCGTTCCAGTAAATTTGAAAGCTTCTGTGACAGGGTACAGGTCGGGTTATTAACCAGCTACTGTGACAGAACAACACAACCTAAACTGAAATTTGTCCTTTGAAAGATTTTGAAGTCCTTGTATCAATACACAATACATTTTAATAAACGTCTTTCATTATTTATTCTGTGCCCTAATTCTCATTTAGATAGACTAGAGCTAATATTTACATCAACACATTGACTTGTTTCTGAGAAGTTAAGATCTCATTACAGCTTTTACACAACCACTTCTGAACTCATTAAAGAGAGTAAACAAGGTAACAATTTCGGAGATAAAATTACCAAGGCATGGCAACACCGAGCGACGCCTTTTAACTTTGACGTCTTTGTGTCTCAAACATGTACGAACACATCTTGACATTCTAGAGTTCTTCGAAGTTTGGATTAAGTAGGTTTATTGTTGTTTACCCTTTTGTGCTTGAGGAATGAACATTTTACTTGAAATATGTGTCCCCAAATTTTGGCAATCTGTGGAAATTATTTTGCTTCCTTCCCAAAGAAATAAAAAGAAGGCTCGGGAAAGCACTATGTAATCAACTATTGTAATTCAACCTACATTGACATAGAGCCGCCACCATCCAGAAAAAAAAGAAAGGTAAAAGAGAAAAAGTAATGACTGGAAAACCCGTAAGTAGGTGCACTTCAGAAAGTCTTTGAACTTCCCAAGCTTTTGTCCCTTGAGGACTAGATCTGTATCAATTGTGACCAATTCGTTCCGTGACCCTTATCTAACAAGACCGTATGAGTAATCAATCACTCGACCGCCAACCCGTCTAATCCCTTCGTGACTATCTTTGCTGCTTGACTTTTATAAGACCTAGTTACGAGACGATAAGAATTACTTGTAGGTAAGCCTGACTTCACTATCGTTCGATTTTTTTAAAAGGCCTTCGAAAATAGCTAAAAAATCTTCTCCAACTTGGGCTTTATCTAAGACACAACCAGTTGCTGCATCGTTAGACTAAGCCAATCTCTACTGTAGCATCATACGTAATACAATTTATATCTACGTAAAGATTTGAAGAAAAATCATCAACAGTCGTCAGTTAAAGTTTTGACGACTCTTTTTGTGGAATAAAGCAAAAAACCCCGCAAGATTTCGACCAGTGCAAACTTTAGCAAATAACCGTCAAAATCCACAAGTCGATTCAAACAAAGCCGTTTCGCCAATAGTCTGTTAGATAAACAATTAACTTGCCTAATAGGCAATAGCTATTATAACAGTTAAGGTAACAGTTAAAGATAACTCAGGCCCGCCGAGGCCTGAATATGGACGTAATCTTGGCTATTTCTTGGCGAGCTTGTGGTTATAATTTTAATGCGTCACAACCAGTAGCTATTAAGATCCTGGGTCCCGTTAAATACCAAGGACGCGGTTCATTCTTACGGGGCTTACTGTTGGTACTCGATCTTGACCTAGATCGAGAAATAAGAAAAAGGGAATGAAAGTATTTTTGAAGTTGTATAATGAAAAAGTTAATAAAACTATTTTAGGTGCGTAAGCCAATAGTGTTTATTGCATTTTTTCTTAAAATGTAAAAAATAGATCATATCGAAATTGATCATAATAGTTAAGTGAAACACGTTCCTTCACTTTGAATTAAAAATAATAATGTTAGTGAGACTTAATTATTAAGGGATCTAACTTTGTTATTACAAATAACATGTACGAATGGATCGGAATTACTTGTCTTGACTTGACTTGTGAATTAATGAATAAATTAATTTTTAATATATTAATTTGGCGTTCATTTTCGAATCTATAGATTTTTTATTAAATCTAAAGTATAATAAAATTCAGATCACGTTTAAGATTTAGTTGAAAATTTATTTTAGTCTATTCAACATTTTGCAAGTTGGTAAACATCATCGTACTATACTCTATCTCTAATTTCTACCTTATAGAAAAATGCATCAGAATGCACCTACTTTTAAAAGAAGTCTACTCGATCACACCTGTAGTAGAGCTCATACGCGAACACACCTTAATAATCGTCTTGCATCTCAACTGTTAATCAATAAGATCTTCCTCCAGCCTGAATGGCCGAGGGGCCCGATTACCCAGAAGTGGGCGTCAAATATCCATAAATAAAAGCTTTATTAAGTAGCCTTTGAATTGCAAAAAACGGTCGACAGTTTGCGATGCTATCGTAAATTATGCATCTGTCATAACTTGCTCGAGAATGTTGTAGAATGCAGAATATGTTTCTGTGAAGACGGAAACCGCTTGTGAGAAAAAGTAGTCGGTATAAACTGAAATTTGGCCAATCCTACTAAAATAACAAAAATATAGTTTTAATATTACTAACATAAATGATAAGATGATGATAAGGAAACAATGGTAACTCTAAATAAATGACTAAATAGAGAAGTTACATCGAGCCCGAAACCAATCAAAGTCTGAGTCTTTTGGGCAACGTGACCAGTTAAATATGATAGATGCGCTCCACAGATTCAATGCATGTGATGAAAAATGGTGAAAATGTTGATGAAAAGCCGTCTATGCCCTTTTCTGTCCCCTGACAACGTGTACACAAAATTTAATGACGAGCGGTCATGTATTACTTAAAATGTAATTTATGTGAAATAGTTTTTAAGTTATGAGGAGGTCAAAAGTGGCTCCAAATGGTTCGTGTAATATTACACACGGTACTGCTCGCCAGTTCTGTCACTTGTACTTGGCTTGACACGCTACCGCGTGTCTAAAAAGCGTAACAAATAAACAATCGAACTCACTTTCGCATTAAATATATGTAGGTAGTAATGTTACTCCTCTTCTTCTTTATCTGTTTCTGTTCCCACGTTAGGTGGGGTCGGCAAGTCGGTGGGTCGGTAGTAATGTTAATTAAAATCAAATGAACTTATTAAGGTGGGTATGTGAATTTCGATAACTATTTATTTAAGAAGAACTTCATTCGACGCGACTTAATACATCCACACAAATAGTATCAAAATTGAGGCTAAGATATGCTTGAAACTAGCTTAAAACTTATCCCATCTTGTCATGATCCTCGTGACAGGCTCTCGAGCCTCATTTGCAGCGCTGATGAGGGCGGCCATTTCCTGAGCGCCGCCATTTTAATTTCCATCCACAAACACATTTCCAGAATGTTCCGCCCCGTGTTCATATCCTGGAGGGGACGTGTTGTCTGTGATGAGACGACTGTGTTTTGAAATACAGTGACTTAGTTTCAATTTTTATTTTAAAAATAATCCTATCCTACTAATATTGTAAATGTGAAAGATTGTTTGTTTGTTGCCAGTAAAAGCTGAAACGGCACAACAGATTTACATGAAATTTGGATTCAAAGTCTTTCGTGGTCTGGATTAACACATAGTAGGCTATTTTATATTCTGGAAAACTCATGTCAACCTTTTGACCGCGGGTGAAATCGCGGGGCGTAGCTAGTAATTACAAATAAATAACTTAAATAATAACGTTGCTGTTTCAAATTTATTAAGTTATTCATGACTCTGTAGTAGCTTTATAAAATTTAATCGAAATTATTGAACTTAGTGACTTATATTTATGCCGACTTTTTGTTTTTTATTGACTTTTTACAAGCTTTATTTAACTTGTCGATAACGTCTGAAGTATCTTGATTCGATTTCACGAAGTTTAAAAATGTTGTGATAAGATATCACGTAGGTAGATTACCAACTTTCTGAGTACTCTTAACGTGTACGTTGAAGAAAGTCAGAATTCTGAATTTCAAAGTACCTACATACCACATTACTTTAATTTTATCTATACTAATATTATAAAGAGGAAAGATTTGTATTTTTGTATGTTTGTGTTGAATAAACACAAAAACTACTGGACCGATTTCAAAAATTCTTTCACCATTAGATTGCTACATTATCCCTGAGTAACATAGGCTATATTTTATACCCGTGCAAAGCCGGGGCAGGTCGCTAGTTAAATATAAGTACTTATAGCAACAGTCAAGCCACGTCAGAAACCGTACGGCTTAAAACTCTTACACTAGTGCAACCCACGCGACAAATACAGGGATATAAGGAGAGAGTATGTTAAGCCGAAAAAATCTCATAGTACATCAATAAGAACCACTTTTAATGGACCCAGAATTCGCGAAAAAAAGTCGACTGCTCCACATATTTTTCGAGTGTCATTGAAGTTTTTCTAATAGTAAAGTCCTTCAATGTTAGTGGCAAAGCAAAGTGTTCAGGGAAGCTTACGTGCTCACAAATTCTGAGTGTATAGTAACATTACGGATTCCTACATAATTTAACGTTTACCTTTATAGTCGTTTTGCTCGTTTCGCTCTTATACCAGGCTGGATCGCTTGCCTAGTTTTCAGGCCGGACGACCTTCCCGGATATTTTGTTACGAACTTTTACTTAGCATTATACCTACCTACTTTTACTTTAAAGTCCTTGCTTGCTTGTTAATATTTACTTGGGGGTCATTGTTCCTAAATGGAAAGTTAATGATGAACAAACTTGTAAGCTTTACATGTTTATAAAATTGTGAAGGACCGAAAAGGTGGCCTAAAACTTCGACATTAGGATTAGCCACTAAGCCTGTATTCCTATAATATCTATAGGTATATTTTCTTCTTCTCTTTTTTATATATAAAAATGAGTCTCGTTTCTCTCGCTAAAACTCGAACTCGGCTGGATCGTTTTCAATATTTATTTTTTTTTTTTGTTAGCTCTCGTGTCGTTCAGCAAGTTTGTTTATTACGCTTTCACGCATTTACTATTAAATCGATCATCAAGAAGTTTTGCACGTTTTCAAGAGTTACAGAAAAGGACATGAGCTACTTTTAATAATTATCATCTGTTATCACCACTGCGCTGCATATAAACATACAGATACTTATTTAGAGCTAAAAAGAGGAATACAATATATAAGGAAAGGGTTTTCTAAGCCTAAAAGGGCTTATAGTACTTTACCGATTTCAGGGTTAGACCCATAGTAAAAATTGTTCATTATGATAAGTACCTAGGTATTGAGCGTTCTTTTTGGCTTTTTTGCCTTCTTTTTTTCCCTTATAATCTTGTATAAGTACCTCGACTACAGCCATTTTTATTAGATTAAAACTACATCTGATATTTCATAGAATAATACCAATAGGTACTTTATACCTATCGAAAATAAACTCACAGACAGTATCTGTTCCGCAAATCGAAACATAATGGGTAACGGCAACTAGTATTTGATCACCAATTAATTTCCTGAGCCAAAAAAACTTCATCACAATGGCAAAGAAAAAACATGGGTGTATCAATTAAGGTGAGATGGTCCTGATAGTATACAATTGAAATTTCAATCCATTTAGTTTAAAATTGTATTTGACTATCAAACAATAAGGTTCAGATTAGATTGAGTTAGTCAAAAGGATTATTTCAGATAGTTTCTTTGTAAAAATTGATGATACCGGTGCCGGTCTATTGTTGAAGCTCACAAAGAAATGAGCGTTTTGTTTAAGGTGCACTTATTGTCTCCAAATGTAAAATGTTGTACCTAGAAATCCAAGTTATTTTCAAATCTCTTACTAAATCACACAATCACAAAAAAAAATTAAAAAAAGGGAAAATTCAAGGTACCGCTGGATTGACGTCGTGGGATGCGACCTGCGCGAACCGAGCCATCGGCTGCAAGAAACAGCGCAAGACCAAGATCGATTGAAAGAGCTAGTGCCAACCTCAGCCAGAGAATTAGCATTGCTACTTATTCTTTAGGTAACATCGCCTTTTGGCTACTCGTACGAAACGCTTTGATTCCACTTTTATAGTGCACACTGCTTGAGTATGGACTACTTTGCACGAGTGGGTGTTTCCTGATAGATATAATTTGGATGTCTTCAAGTCACGAGTGAATCGATTCCTTCTAAGCAAGCGTGCTCTATCGTAGACCGCATCATTGCTTACCACCAGGCGAGATGGCGCAAAGCGGAAGCCTAAAGTTGAATATATAGAAATAAAATAAAACTTTCTTAACAATACTTATTTTTGCATTCTACTGCTGAATCTACCCTCGAAGAGTGATCAGGCCGTATTCCACCACGCTGGCCAAGTGCGGGTTGGTGGATTCACAAATTTAATTGAATTTCTTCTCCGGACTTACTCCGGTACTTTTTTCATACGGCACGGGTGGTCCTTACTATCGCTTTATCTCTCATCTTTCTCTACTTCATGACAACTAAGTATTTGGCATCCTTGTCTCTTTTATATCATAAACGAATGCATACGGAAATTAGCATTAACAGTAGGTAACCAGCTCGTCACAATCTCAGATCAAGTAGGAAGGCAGATATAGTCCCGCCTTAGATCCAGGTGAAGCCAAAAAAACTACCCTACTGCCCGTGTACGTATACTTCAAGCACATATTGACGCATAAAACTACCTTTATTACTACTTATTTTTCTTGTCCACGTTCTCTGAGCAACTGACGTAAGAATTGACGATTGATTCGGGTAGTTTTTATGCGTCAAATGTGTGCTAGAAGTATACGTACACGGGCAGTAGGGTAGTTTTTTTGGCTTCACCTGTATCTAATCAACACTATATCTGCATTCTACTTGATCTGAGATCACAATATACTTAACGTAAACTAACTTACTAAGTTATCAGCTTAGCTGGAAGGCTTGTTAGCGGAAGCTCGGATGTAAACGCATGGCTGTTTGCGAGATGACATCATTATTGCATTACTTGAGTAACTGCCGTGAACCGCACCGTGAATTTTGTTTGTACTGCGGTAGTGGGTAAGTGTGGAGATGGACTTTTTTTATTTTATATCTTACTAGGTGCGCTCCGCGGTTTCATTCGCGTTTTCCGAGATAAAAAGTAGCTTATGTGTTAATCCAGACCATGAACGACCTTCAATCTAAATTTCATGAAAATCTGTTCAGCCGTTTTAGCGTTAATTAGTAAAAAACATATTATATATACCATACCTTTATAATATTAGTAAGATAATGAATAAATCCGCATTTGACCACCAACCCGCCTGTTGGTAAGCGATGATGTGGTCCAAGATGAAGCACGCAGATTTAGAAGATACCTCTTCACTCTGACCTTGAAAAGTCCAAGATTATATCTCTCAGGGAACAAGGAAGCAGGAGGCCCGTTCCATTCCCGGGCGGTACGGATTAGAAACGTGGACTCGAATCGTTTTGTACGTACCCAGGGTTATATTGATTCTTATATTTCTGCTTAAAGATTTGGCACGATTTCTCATACAACGAAAATATCATGGTGCAGCTCGACTAGGTGTTTGTAAACGACCACTGATATACGTATTAATCAACCAAAGTCACGATAAGTCTTCGAACGGGTGACGGCAAGTGGCATTAACAGCTGAACGCTACCGTGGTTTCGATGACATGTTAATTAGTAGGCCACAATTGTTTGTCCCTATTATTATAAACACTAAGCTAAGTCAGAAGCTTTCAGGCAGCTTGAAGACTCTAACTTTAGGAATAGTCACTCGGTCTATACGAACTAACTTTGGTTTTACAGTTAAAACCGTAACAGTAGTGTAGTGGTAGAGCAACGAAGAAATACAAGAGATAAAAAAATTATATCGGTATAATAAAAAGTTCCTTTTCCATCCTTGTCCAACCCACGGCAGATTCAGTAGACAGTTACACGTAGATAGGTAATGAGTGTGGCTAAAGCCGCTATGTCACTGCGGTGGTCGACCTTCCGCAATTCTCGGGATGACATACAATGCTGCCTTTGTAGGCATCTGTATATAATATGTAGTGGTTACACGGCAATGTATTTAAAACTTTAAAGTCTTTAAACCATTTAAAAGGTGTTTGGTTTGTTCTATGTTTGTTACGTGCAGAAATTGGTTCGTAGCTGGGTTAGGTAAGATTTTGTATATCATAGATGGTAAGAAGCAATGGTAAGCGATCATCAGCTTTAGATACATACATCGGAGGTGACACGGATATTTTGTCGATCTTTTCAAACTCTATTGACAGATTATATCTAGGAGATCTAGATCTAGGAACCTTATCTTATTTTTAACTTTTTTAGTTTTAAAAGGTCAGCAGCGTATCTGTGACGCATCCAGTGTTGTAGGCGATGGTGACCGCTTACCATCAGACGACTCATTTGCTTGTCTGTCTATGGCATAAAACAAGAACATTATTTTTACAAAACAAAAAACAAAAACCGACTTCAAAAGACCGACTATTGAGTTATTCATCTATTTGTCGCGTACCTACGTACTTAATGCAAATTTAAGACTTATATAGTTTTCTCATGGTAACATTATCAGAACTGGACTAAATTAAAATGGGACCAAATGGGAAGCGTCGGCTTTCTAATAAAAAAAGAATCATCAAAATCGATTCACCCAGTCAAAAGTTATGGGGTAACAAACATAAAAAAAAAAAAACATACAGTCGAAATGATAACCTCCTCCTTTTTTGAAGTCGGTTAAAAAGATTATCCAAACTACAAAATTATTCAACAACTTCTCGCAGACTATTCGTAATTAATTTCAATTAAAAATCCAATAGTTGCAAAGAAATTTCAACTTTTAGTTCAAACTAGTGATACCGCTCGAAGCTCCTACAAGCTACATTAGCTCAGTCAAGAAAACCGTCAACAGTAGATACAGCAAAGTGCACAAATCTGCTAATGGATTCCTTAACAATAGGTTAGTACCCTCGTAACAAGCTACTGTCAATTACAGCGAAATTACAGTAACGGTCACCGTCAATCGGCAAAGAGCACCCACGGAGCCGACGGTAGAGGAGATGGCATAACGAGGTTTGCTTTAAAGCAATAAGAGTGAAGCTCGGAGTAAGAGTAAGAGTTTTGCTGCCTTTTTTTTTAACGTGAACTAGTCCGCGTTTGACCACCAACTCAACTGATGGTAAGACGATGTGGTTGAAGATGAAGCACGCAGACTTAGAAGATACCTATTCACTCTAACCTTGATAGCCCAAGATTGTATCTCTCAGGGAAAAAGGAAGCCGGCAGTCTGTTCCATTCCTTGGCTGTACGAATCAAAAACGTAGATTCGAAACGTTCTGTACGAATCCAAGGGAAATCCACGGTGTAAGGGTGGTAGAAAGTCGCTGCTGCAAAAGAGTAAGTACTGATGTAGATAAGAGTAAGTACTGATGTAGATAAGAGTTTTGCTACTGCTATGAGTAGTCTTGTCTTTGTGTGTTCCTTGGCATCCCCGACACAGGGTATCCTAGTGAGCTATGAAACGGTTATTTATTTTTAATAGTGAAATCACAGTTGCTTTTAGAAGGTGTAACGGAAAGGTGTAGTAATACTTCAGGGTGTTCTTCCACGCGCCAAAGTGAACATCTAGAACACAAGTTAGCTAAATTCGAGAAAGAAAATATAAAATCTCCATTGAAAATTGATCACGTGACTAAATATTTTGTATGGAGACTCGAATTTTTTTTCTTGATTTTAGCATACTTGTGTCATTAAACTTGCTCACTTTGGTGTGTAGAAGAAGACCCTTAAGTATTACTACACCTTTCCGTTACACCTTGTATAGTCCGACAAAAGGACCCAAAAACCAAAAAGAAGGTCCGACTTGACGAGGCGGGTGCCACTGTTCTCAACAACGTATTTAAAAGTCTCTCTTACACCACTTTCTTTAAAGTCACTTGTCTTTACCACTTTCGACATAATTACAGTTCAATATAATTATTACAAAATTTACGCAGCAAAGTCTTCAATGAACTTACCTACTTCAAAAACACTTTTCAAGGTAGCCGTTTTTAAAACGACGCAAAAGCGACTGGGTGTTATAAGTTAGACGTGTAGATATGTGTGTGCCTGTCTGTGGCATCGAAAATCCCAAATACGGATGAACCGATTATGATTTCTTTTTTTTTTTGTTTGAAAGATGACTTAGTCGGGAGTGTTCTCTGCGATGTTTGATGAAAATATCTGGGGGATTTTAATAATATTTCAAAAGCTATCGCCAACGTAGGTACACTGTAAAAATGGCCATCAAAATTCCGAACGATTCACCTAAAGTACGGAGCATACTGATAATCACCAAAAAGTACAATGATTAGCATCAGTTTTTACGGTGACAACGTACTTTTGGTGAATCCATCGGAATTTTGATGGCCGTTTTTCTCAGTGTACTCTAGTGGTATAGTACCCTCTCCTCTCTGTATCTGCTCCATGGTAGCACCTACGATGATGTCATTCCTCGTTAGTGGCGAAAAACATGTGAATACTCGGCCCATGAACAAAGATCGGTAAAAAACTTCGGCAAGTCTAAAAGTATGTGCTAATTACTGTGCGAAAGCATGAAAAATGTGTTAAGACTATCAAATTATGGCTCAAAAAACTTTACTTAACAGTGTTATTGAAATAAGTATCAGTTACATAAATCTAGACACTTGTATTAAACAGATTTAGTATTGTTCGCGCCGTCTTCGCGACCTACTTAAATTACTACAACTATCAACTACTACTTACTTAATTACTACTTTTCTACATTATAAACTAAAATCTTAACTGTCATTGTCAATGTCAACTCAACATACACTCATGTTCGCGCCATAAGCGCGAACTAACTACTCATTCAAAAACTCATTCATTCATCTCATTTCATTCTACAAAACTCACTCAAAAAAACTACACACGTTATAACCTATTTTATATAAAGAACTCGATCTACAAGAAATAAAAAGTAAACGTAATTCACCAAGAATTTTCGTTTCATTGTTCTTAACGAACAAGTATGTATATATGTATGTTTGTTTATAGAGGGTAATCTCCTAGTCTACTATCTCGACTTTGGAAATTATTTCACCAATGGAAAGCCACATCATTCATGAGTGATAAATTTCTACTGTACATTATTTTCGAGTTAGAATTCTAATAATTACTTGTTCACTAAAAATTGGTCTCAATATAACAAAACTTATTAATTAAATTTCATTCCGTATATTATTGACGCTAAACTTATTAACGACCTGTCAAAAACAGATGAATAAGTGTTTAATCGCTTTGTCAAGTTTCTATTAATTCCGCCCGAATCCACTTATAATACCGAACGTAATTGATTCAACTAAATAGATTTCGTACGGAACAACAAATCAAAAACGGAACAGTCTCTGATGGCTAAGTAATATACTATCTTCTCTTCTCCAAGTGCCTCTCCATTAATGAAGGTTGGCAGTCAGCTTCTTAAAATTCTCATTGTCCAGCACGAGTCTGAACAGTTGTTCCACCGTCTTTATCCCAGTCCACTCCCTGATGTTTCGGAGCCACGACGTCTTTCGTCTTCCGACCTTACGCTTCCCCGGTATTTTGCCCATCATTATGGTACACAGTCTTATATACACTTACTTACTTTGTTATACTACCTATACATATAATAATTTTACTCAAAATACATTATTAAAAACCTCTTCCAAATTCAATTTTCCCTGAACCAGTAAACATACAAACTAACAACGCCATAACAAAAGAAACATATTGGCTCCGCGAAACTCTCGAAAAGAAAACTCGTTCCATAACTTGACTTAAATATCTCAACGGGTTTAAGGAGCTCAAGTAGCTTTAATTTGGGGACGATAAAAAGGAAGGAGTGTGGTGTAATGATTACATAAAACTTTATTGGCGGCCGTAATCATAAGAATGGTGTACACGATCTGATTACGACCCACTTTGGTAACTTGAAATCGACTTGAATTTTAAGTGACAATATTTTATTGCGCCGAGTCTTATTATTAACGTGGTTGAAAGTAGAACTGTCGTCTACTGAAGTAGCCGTCGTGACTTAATTTCTCTAAAGAGTCGAAGAGGTATACTAGACTCGTAAATATCTTCGTAGGAATCGCAAAATTTAACTCTAATGTCTTTAATTTAATCTTTTAATATCTGAGCTTTAAGCTAAATTTTGTTTGTAAGAAACAACTAAATGAAAATCAAGTTTTAAACAAGACTCTAGGTATTGACGTTTTATATTGCAACAAAACGCTGATTCAATCTTTAACGTCATGAGAAAGTCACTTTACCGTACAGCGATTGGCGTTAACGTTTTTGCTATTCATAACTTGATTGATTCTTGTCTTCTAAAACAAATAAAAGAGTCGATAATTACGACATCAAAAAACAAATATCTGATTGCGTTTTCTACAACATTTAAAACGTTTTTTCTCTACAATTATTACTACTTTAAACTCTAAAACGTACGATTTAACTTTAAATATTTGTAAGAACAGAAGTTAAATTTATTATCTCGGAACACAAAAGAAAGTGTTTTGGCTCGGATCCAGAAAGCAATCGTAACTCAACTTGGCTCGGACCGTGTGCGCTGCCCTTATGCAATTCTCTCAATAAACGGTACATTGATTCACGTACAGTTGGAATTTAATTCGAACATTATTAGGGCTGCCTCGAGGATTTTTTGACGTTCTTTTTGCGATTGCTGTTGATTGTGATCGAATTTTATGCCGAAGTGAAAATAGAATAAGATGTACTCTGTCGTCTTCGTGGAAGGTTCTGCTGGCTGATTCAGCTATCCGAACATCGAATATATTCGACGATTATTTTCGGAAAGTCTTCCGTTTTCGGAAATAATACGTCAAATTTTTTCTAGATTTGACATTTGAATTCTAAAAAAATCCGACCACGTTCCGACAACATGAATTGCGAAAAATTCCCGTCTTTGAATTCTTTCCGGTGGTTCTTTCCGAAGATAATCGTCGATACTTTCGATGTTCGGATAGCAAAATCAGTCTGCTGGAGAGGTTTTTTCGAAAAATAAAAAAAAATTTACTCTCATGCTCGTAAATTCCTGTATCTGGCGGAAGCGTACTAAAACGGCTTTTTATGCTCTAGCGCTTACAAGTCCATTTTTTTAAGTTAAAAGAGTTAAGTTTTTTTTATTCCCTAAAAATTTTAAATCCTATTTATGATTGTGATAGTAGTTTTTTCAAACAAAAGGCTTAATACAAGAAAATTATTTTTACAAAACAAAAAACAAAAACCGACTTCAAAAGACCGACTATTGAGTTATTCATCTATTTGTCGCGCACGTAGGTACTTAATGCAAATTTAAGACATATGGTTTTCTCATGGATACCATTATCAGAACTGGACTAAATTGAAATGGGACCAAATGGGAAGCGTCAGCTTTCTAATAAAAAAAGAATCATCAAAATCGATTCACCCAGTCAAAAGTTATGAGGTAACAAACATAAAAAAAAAAAAAAAAAAAATAAGAAAACATACAGACGAATTGATAACCTCCTCCTTTTTTGAAGTCGGTTAAAAAGAATGAACAATTATTTACAAAAATTAAAAAGACGGGAAGAAAAAATGCTTTTAAAAAATCAAAAACTAATGAATATTACAAATTTCAAAACAAGATTTATTTTGTGGTGTCAATATTTCCATTGTATTATTTTCTTACATTCACTTGTTACTTGATCATTCTGATATGACTTGTTATTGGTACCCACTGCTTTATAAATCCAACATTATTCTCAAAAAGATTCCAAATAAATAATTTGGCAGATTCTTTTGATATTGTGTTCAACCTCGTCAAAGCGGAAAAAATACCCTCCCAAGACGAAGCTAATCTTCAAAGGGAGTCAAGCACCTTTGTATTGAGACTCTTTATAGGGAAGTATGTCACATACTGGGGAAAGCCTTCTACATGCCTTTAAAGGCATTAGGTACAGTAATTTGACGAGAAATTCTTTCATCAAAGCGCTGTAGTACTAACCAAGATATAAGATAGTAATAAATAATAATAGACAAAGGTTTATGAGTAAGAGTTAGGCGATTCACTCACTGAACTGTTTTATTAGTAGCTCGCTTTGTTACAGATAAGCGTTGTTTTGATATGAATAACGTTGGACGTTTACTGTTTAAGCGTATTTTATTATCTCGATCATACATACGAGTATACATACCTACTACGTGTTTTAGATCTAAATGTATAGGTAGGTATACCTAAAGAAACTAAAGGTTTCATTTTTAATAAACATATTTAGTACTATCCGTAAGCAAAGGTCACTGTTTAATTTATTTATTATACAGGGTTATTCATAAAGGGTATGCTAAGCCGAAAAGGGCTCATAGTACTCATCATTATGAACAACTTTTACTACGGAACCGACTCGAAATTCGCGCAAAAAAAAATCACCTGTTCCATAGAAAAATGTCAATGGCACTTGACAAAATGTACGGAATAGCTGATTTTTTTTTCGCGAATTTCGAGTTGGTCCCATAGTACAAGTTGTTCATAATGATGAGTACTATGAGCCCTTTTGGGCTTAGCATACCCTTTATGAATAACCCTATATAGATAAAGTACAAAAGAAGTTATAAAACTTTCCTTTAATTCAATTATTCAGCCAACGCTAAAACCATCTCAGTTTTTCGTTTGTCATGTCAAAATGAATAAATCCGAGCAAATTAAATTGTAATACCGAAGTGATGCCGCCTCGGATTTATTCTATTCACGTCGGAAACCTACATAATCGTTCTGAACAGCTGGTGCATAAGCCAAGCCTTAGAGAAAATCTCAGCGTTCGGAAATTTAGAGACCCTCATCACAATTTGAATCCGTTTTAAACTTTTGCCCTAGATTTATCCTGCTGTCTGTTAATCGGGTCACGTTTTCTGATTTAATATTTAGAACTAGCAACGATTCGTGGCTTCACTTGTAATATTTTTTTATTGTGACGTATCTGGAATTTTAAC
Organism: Alcis repandata; assembly: GCA_949125135.1. Lineage (NCBI taxonomy): Eukaryota > Metazoa > Arthropoda > Insecta > Lepidoptera > Geometridae > Alcis > Alcis repandata. Next base: position 10,839,006 of record OX421233.1, on the reverse strand, counting down.
TAGGAATCTCAAATAACATATGTCCAGTCTCGTAAAATACACCGCTGCCTTGCCAAATGTCATAAAGAATAGTTTAGTCATTAGCAGTAAATTGTAACAAACAGATAAAACACAGAGAGAAGATCTTTCTATAGTTTCTTTGCATTTATACCCGTAACATTTGAATATATTGTAAAGAAATTAGTATTCTTTAGTTAAAAAAAAATATAAAAATGTGTTACTTACAATTTAAAAAACTTGCATTACTCCATCTTGTTTTCGTACGTCAGCGAGAAGTTGTCGCATTGTAAGCAGTGATTAACTTTAAGCAGACTTTACAAGTATGATCCCTTTGTGTCCTATTTTATACTGTTTAGAACGCATTAGCTGTTTGAACCAGGGCAATAAAGGCCTTACTTGGCGCCCAGAACCAATCTAACATGCTCCGATAAATCGACTGCCCCTACGAATAGTATCGAACCTGCAAAATAACGATTTTTTTACATTGTGGTTCCAACAAGTATATTAAATAATCATAGAATTGGTATACAAATCTATACTAATATTATAAAGAGGAAAGATTTGTATTTTTGTATGTTTGTGTTGAATAAACACAAAAACTACTGGACCGATTTCAAAAATTCTTTCACCATTAGATTGCTACATTATCCCTGAGTAACATAGCCTATATTTTAAACCCGTGCAAAGCCGGGGCAGGTCGCTAGTATTTAATATACTTTTAGGAAAACAGCAATGATTCGGTCTACGATGGAGCATGCTTGCCTAGAAGGAACCGATTCATTCGCGACTTGAACACCCAAATTATATCTTTCGGGAAACACCCACTTGGGTAAAGTATTCTACACTCTGGCAGTGCGCACAATAAAAGTGGAATCAAAGCGTTTCGTACGAGTTTTAGGTATGTCTACTATAAAATGTCGCTTTTTGTGCCCTTAGTGGTCCAATAGTAGAATGGGCTAGAAGATAAGAGCATGCACACTCCCCGAAATGACATGTTTAAAATCGAGTGAAACTGTTACTAAACTACACATTTTAACTTATTAATATAGGTCAAATTTTGACTTTAAATTGCTCTTCTGTAAAAAATGCCATTTGCAGTTTCGATACTGCTTGTAGGGGCGGGCAGTCAAAATACGCCGTTTCATTTTAGCAAGCGAATTTTCGCAAAGCTTTGTACTACCAGCTAAAAGCGAAAATTGGATCCCTCGGTTCTTTGGTCCTGATTTTTCTTAATTGCTGTTTTGGGGATTTCTTTGAAGCTGTGAATATATTAAACGGATTCGTGAGCGTAAATACGACCATTGATCTATAAATGTGATTAAGGGGAAATAAACGGTCTGATATCTCTTTCACGCTTCTTCACATTTTGGGAGAAAAATAGGACCAATTTCTTTACTGCACAAAATATGAAGCTACCGTTTTTGTCTTCGTAAGTAAGTTTATGTCAATAATAAGCTTAGATTGAGTTGGACTTTTGCTATTATAAAAAAAAAATATTCAAAGAACCAACAATACTCGTAATTCTAAGAGTTAGGTCGAGTACAGTGGCGAGACAGTGCCCTCGGCCGAGTCCTCGGTTTGTATAAACATTTTGACGAGGCGAGACAGTCACTAGAACTATGATTTGTTTGCTCGGCCGAGTATGCCCATTTACAGTCTCGCTACTGTACTCGTTACGTGTAATCAACCCTTAAGAAGGATAGAATTCAAGTAAAGTATTATAAATTCTCCTCTTACTCATCACACTGTTAAGTAATTTCAGAGTACATAAGTTTCACTCTAAAAAAAATCATGTTCACAGAAGAGAGCCTTCTTCAAGTAAAGTTATTTACTCGGCGGCGTATCTAATAAAAATACTAAAACATATTTATAACCCACTTTTGCGTGTAAACGGCCAACAAAATTCAGAGGCACCGCTAATATTACCTATTTATGAAGCTTTAAATTTTAACTCGCAGATTAAGCCGGCGCAACTCATCAGCTTTGGAGTTAGCACTAATAAAATAAAATAAACGTCTTTTGATCACAATTTTGTTCAGTTACTGCCTTATAAACTTCCGACGTTAAGGCTTCCGCGCACTCGGTACCTTTTCTCTTATTTTGACCTCGTTAATCTATTTGTAAAGGTTTCAATAGTTTTGAAGCGATTATTTCAACTGAAACACTCCATTCTTGAGTAAATACGGTATGAAATAAAAGAATCAATCAACATTGTTTTTATACATAACACTTTTACATCCTTGTCAACCTGTGACAACGACAGAATCTAGGTATTTCTAAAGAATGTATGCCTTGCCACATTTAAATTAAATAATGTCTTTATCGAAATTCTATTTTAAACATTGTGATACTAATTAAAATCACAAATTAAAATGTGTCATAAGCACACAACACATCACACATACACTTTACACTACCAACATAACACCAAACCTAACACACTTATTTCGATATACCTATCCAATTTACATAATTATTAATTTAGTAAAGTCAATTGTTAGGCATCGTAAGTTTCTTGCCTTATTTCTCAAAGCGCTAAAGCCCTTGCCCTTGCAAACGAAACCTATAAACTGCCAAAATAATATCCGATCGGAACAATATGTTCCACAACGCGACAGACCCACCGTCGCCGCCACGATTGTATCGAGTGCGCGCGCGTTGTTTTCCCAATAAACTTCCAAGCTTATAATCCAGTAAAATATTGGACTGTGAGGTGTTAACGAAGTGTATTGATTTGACCTACTTCGCGGCTGAAGGGTTTCAAATTACGCGTGAACGGTACAATACTGAACGATTTTACGCGGTAACGTAAAGTTTTTGACATTTTGTTATTTGGAATGTTTGTGTTTGTAGCTTTCAGGTAAATTAGGTTGGTAATTCTACAGCATTGATATAGGTACTCGTATTTACTCTGAGTTCTACAGAGATTATTGATTGAACTAGGTGGATTCAGTACGCACAGTCTTAAACCGGAAGACACGTCATTCTCGTTTTCATTGTTATGGTATTAGTAGCATTCTAGAAAACAAGAACATTATTTTTACAAAACAAAAAACAAAAACCGACTTCAAAAGACCGACTACTGAGTTATTCATCTATTTGCCGCGCACGTACTTAATGCAAATTTAAGACTTATATGGTTTTCTCATGGATACCATTATCAGAACTGGACTAGAAATGGGACCAAATGGGAAGCGTCAGCTTTCTAATAAAAAAAAAATCATCAAAATCGATTCACCCAGTCAAAAGTTATGAGGTAAGAAACAAAAAAAAAAAAAATTAAAAAAAAAACATACAGACGAATTGATAACCTCCTCCTTTTTTGAAGTCGGTTAAAAATCTAAAACTTAGTAAAGTACCTAGGTAATTTTTTTAGTTAAGTAACCTTAGTTTTTGATGTTCTGCAATATTATATGAATAAGAACTATACAAAACAAATTAAAAAAAGTCTCAGGCTCTATATTTTCAGTAATACATAGTTGTAATCGCAATAGATTAAATCGTAGTATCTCTTAGTTTCTATGCGCGCGTGTTAGCCCATTTTCACAGATTCCAAAGATATTCGATGTACGCACAGATTGTCACGGTTCGTACTTAGAAAGCGAAGGAAACTATGATCATCTGATAACTAATGTTCGTTAAAGCTTGGACTTGATACAGTCGAGTTTGTTACACTTTAGAACCTTTCTTTATGCATTAGGTGACAAACAAGCAGACATGTCGCTTGATGGTACACTGAAAAACCATATGACCCATTGTATTTTAGGTTTATTTTTAGTAAAAACTAGCGGCTCGTCCCGACTTCGCATGGGTGGACACTATTGAAGTTTTAGTAAGGATCCCTAATTTTTTCAGGTAATAAATATAGCCTATGTCACTTTGGGATAATGTAGCATTCGAATGGTGAAAGAATTATTGAAATCGGTCCAGTAGTTTTTGAGTTTATTCCACACAAACATCCAAAAATACAAAAATACAAATCTTTCCTCTTTATAATATTATTACCTCTTTATAATATTATTACCTCTTTATAATATTAGTAAGATAGTATAGATTAGAAGTCTTACTTATAAAGCCAGCTTAAAGTAAGTCCCTGTTTAAAATTATCTGACAACTCGCTGACGCGAAATATCACGTCCAAAAACAAGACAGCAAATTTAAAGCAGTGATTAAGTTTAAGCAAACTTTATAAGTAAGGTAACCTGAACTCAACCCAAATTTTCACACGGCCGATCCAAATCTCATTTACATGATTCCATCCAATCAATCATTTAAATCCATATTGATTGCGACGCCACATTGCATAATAGGTTACGGTTATACCAAATTAGCATAATGTCATTACTGGCCTTGGTCATCAATCATCATTTAGTTTGATCGGTTGTTTGTGCCCTGTATTTAGATGTTGTATTTGAATTCATTACGAAAATGTTTAAAACGGGGTGATCGAGACAAAACGAAAACAGTGTTGAAATTTAATTTAACTTTTTTTTTTTAATATTTGTTTAATTTACAAACCTAGACAATGCATATTATATGTATGGCTTTGCTATATGTATAAGGTAATATGGGTAAAGTAAGTGTTAAGTTATTTAGTAAATTCTCATTAAGTGAATTTGTAATTCTTAGAGAAATAAATTACAGGGCAAATGGGAGATTAAACAACTTATATCTCAGGGTGACGAGCGCAGTGCTGTGCCGCGCAGGGTCTTGAATTATGCAAGTTCAAAATTTTGGGTGGTGCAGACCTGTTATGGGCAAACGTGACGTTAAACATCAGGCGAGCGATTTGCTCGTCTCGTCACTCAATTACATTAAAAAAAAATATATCTACAGCCATAAACCACAATTGCTAGAACAATTCAAAAACCTTTTTGAAGTCAAAACGAAACAACAAATATTTGAATTATGACTTCTTTATGTATAAATCTGTGTCAATGTCTACAAAAATTCTATTCCGGCTCTTGTTCAGTCAACTAATTCCTTTATTGTTTAAGTTTTCTATCAAAATCACTCGTCCTTCTTTTTGCGAGTCCATTTTCTTATCATAAATATTGGATGTGAATGAAAAAGCTTTTATTTTCCTTTCAGTATCAAACGCGGCCTACTTTCCGAGCGATAAGGGCTTAAAATTGTTTATACAGCCACCATTCAAAGCCCATTGTTTTGTTTCGTGGAACTCATGGCGCAGTAAATCGCCTTGATTTGTGAGTTTTCACGTTGTTTTCATTTAAGTGAGCGCTTTTTAATTCAGATGTGATAACGGAGTTGAATTTTTAGTTGTTTTTTTTAGTAAATTATCTTCTTTGTATCATCAAACGTATATTTTATGCGTAAGCCTGAGTGAGTGTGTGCGTGTACATATTATGTTACTTCTTGACGCTGAAACAATTCAATAATTTTGAATTAAATTTAGAATGGAGATAGTTTATGACGTGGATCGAAATCTGAGCTACTTTTTACTACGAACAAAATTGCAGTTAGAATGTAGCGTAGAGTAGCATGTAAAACCGTAGGAAGCTGTTAGTAATTCATTATGTTATGTGGTTACTATTAGTTACATGTCTGGTTTACTTATCTCAAATTGTACCTAATATGTCAACCTACACTTTCCAAATTAGAAGTTACACCAAAATCAACCTCTTCAGTGAGATTTAAATTAATTAAATCAATCCCGGAGAGAACCCTTTCAGGGTTGACAAGTAAGCTAAACCGTTTGATGGACATTTTGGTAAATCGCCGCATTTTACAGCCGGGTGTTAATGCCGTCATGACCCGGGGTTGTTCATGGTATGAATACCAATAAAGAAACGTTGTTTTGTTTTTATTATTTCTGTAAAACAACGATTTGACCGAAACATCATTAGAAAGATATTTCAGAAAAGGAAGATGGAAGTCTCGATGATTTTAGTCTCGTAAAAATTCGAAAATTTAAACAAATATTTTTTTTGTTTGCGTTTTGCTGAGCTGATAAATGTTCACAGTACTCATCATAATGAACATTGTGAACATAGTTTTACTATGGGTTTAGGGATCAACAAAGAATTCGCTAAAAAAAAGGTGTTCCATTGAAAAACTTCAATGAAACTCGACAAAATCTATAGTTCGTATGTATAGTAAAAGTTGTCTATGATAATAATAGAATAGTACTATGATCCCTTTTCAGCTTAGCATAGCCTTTCCTTATAATCTTGTAAAAGTATGGTATAAACGAAAAAAGAAAATTAGGGAAAACTTTAGGTGGTCCGAAGTCCACTGAGCCACCTGCAATAATAATCATATGCAACCTTTAATCCTCCCACTGCTGGGATACAGGTCTACCCTCGAAGGGTGATTAGGCCGTATTCCACCACGCTGGCCAAGTGCGGGTTGGTGGATTCACATACGCCATTGAATTTCTTCTCCGGACATTATGCAGGTTTCCTCACGATGTTTTCCTTCACCGAAAAGCCAGTGGTTTGTAAATTCGTACATAAGTCCCAAAGAACTCATTGGTACGAGTCGGGGTTTGAACCCGCCACCTCAAGAATACGAAGCGGCTGTTCTCCCACTGTGCTACCACGGCTTTTTACGGCCAATAATAATACATATTTTAACAAATAACTAGAACCCAGCTCAAGCGTGAACTTTTAGGAGGCACTAAGTCATATTTATCGTTACCTAATGAACGCCAGACCCGCCCCGTTTTTGCCTACATTAAGCCTCATTTGCATCGGAGAAGCTGCTCCCTTCACTTGGACTTCTGTAATTTATACGGATTTCTTCTGACGACGTCCCTGATTCATGAGATGGAAGTTATTTTGTTTTTACACGACAGACCGTATTTAACTATATTAGCGGGCTTAGATTGACAAATCCCATTTAACTTTTACATAATGTAATAATAAAATGTGGTACTAACTTATTAGGTACGACCTTTAAATAACAGTTTGGGAAATTTAATCGAAACATAGTTTCTCTACACTTACTTTACATATGAGCGTAAACACATTGAGATGGCCTTCAGTTTAGACTAGATAATCTCTCCTGTATCAATGACAATATACCTAATCGTGCCTTGAATTTTTTCTCTCTATCTTACAGGATCTGTTCAATTTGCCCGGAAAATCGCAAAATTAGGAATACATCGAGCTTACTTTAGCGAAGATTGATGATAATTATTTGGACTTCCTTGCCGAGCAATCTCTCGGAAAGGAAGGAAAATAATTATGTATTAATTAAGGGAACAAAATAACTCCATTCCGAATTCCACTTATAACTCAAAGAAGTAACAAAAATACCCCACAGACAAACACTCAAGTTCATAGAAAAATGTCAATGACACTCGACAAAGTGTATGGAACAGCTGATTTTTTTTCTTTAATTCCGGGTTGGTTCCATAGTAAAAGATGTTCATAATGATGAGTACAGTACTGTGATAACCTAGAATATCCAACCACCACCACCAGTCAACCTCTATAGTACCTATATGGTGTGATGTGATGTGATTTGCAATTCACGATTTCTGCGCTGTAAAAAGGTTGTATTACGTAAACAGAAGCCCGGTCGTGTAACTGTATGCCGTAGAGAGTGAAACCGCCGGCTGCGCTCACTCTACTTATATTTGCTCGGCGCGGTATAAATCTGTATAATTCAGCTGGTGGGGTGTTCCCGTTGTCTTTAACGGCACGGTTTAAAGATAATTGAACCGGAAGTAATACTGCTATTTAATAGTAATAATATTACTATTTAACCTACAGTTATATTACTTACTAGCTGCGCCCCGGGGTTTCACCTGCGTTTTCCGGGAAAAAAAATAGCCTATGTGTTAATGTAAATCCGTTCAGCCGTTTTTGCGTGAAAGAGCAACAAACAAACAAACTTTCGCGTTTATAATATTAGTAGGATAACTGTGATATAACCAAAGGAACTAATATATTATTTCAATATATTTGAATTACGAAACTAGAGCATTTCAGATTTTTATTTAAATGAAATTATATCCTTTTTATTTACCTATATTTTTTGCACTACATTTTTGTGTTGTGCACAAATTGAATTACATTTGTCAATTTAAGCAGTTCCCAAGCAATGTCTATAAAGTAAGGCCCATAACAACTTATAAAGCCCGCTTAAAGTTAGTCACTGCCTAAAATATTTTGTCTTGTTACGTGACATTTTCCGCTATCGAATAGCATTTTAAATCTCTTTGCTTCACGTGACGCAACGGAAACCCACGCGCCTGATGGCGTGAAATTAAACGACCCTATTCAGAGATGGTATCGCAGTGTACCGGCCAGTCTAGTTACCGCTGCTTATTAGAGTTAACACTTTAATGATGGCGGACCGAGCCCGGTAATGTGTTAGATCGGGAATTAAATCTGCTATTTACGCCTAGAATAGATAAAAGTAACTCCGGTTCCGTGTAGGAGTAATTGAGTTTACATAATAATGTGTGAAGGTTTAAAGACTTTATTTGACAGATATATTATATTAATCACAACCTATTAGAAAAGGGCTCATAGTACTCATCATTATGACTGTTACTGAACCAACCCGAAAATCGCGAACAAAATCAGCTGTACCATAGAAAAATGTCAACGACACTCGACAAAATGTATGGAACAGCTGGTTTTGTTTTCTTGATTTTAGGGTTGATCCCTAGTAAAAGTTGTTCGTAATGTGAAGAACTAAGATCCTATTCCAGTTCAGCATACTTAATGTCCATAAACAAGGGTCTAGCAATTTAAAAATGTAGAAAGATAAAACTCATTCTTATTATCTTTTTATTCTACGTTTTACTTTATCTACCTAAGTGGCTATACAGTTCAACAAAAGAGCTGCAGACTCATCTTTCCTTTTTTTAGCGAGCCTGACAAAAAACATAAAACATAAAAACTCTATCATAAAACTTGTGAAGGTTCTTAATTAGGAAAAAAGCAGACTAAATTAATAAAAAAATTAAATGGATGGATGGATCTTTGGTCAAGAGTCAAGGCGAAAATAAGTTCAAACTAAGCTTAACTTTACCTAATCTAGTTTTCTACATTAGTAGCTAATACTTTGCTACACTTTAAATTGTGTTAACATCGCTTTAGACATTTACTTAATTGCAGTGAAAACGAGCAGGGAAAAAATCAATTGGTTCAAAGACGAACGTACTTACTTGCGTGAGGCATTTGAACATGTCAGTAAGTATGAAATTTTGTGTAAACAAACAGACCGACAAACAACCCGAACTAGTTTTGCATTTATAATAAGGTGATATTACAATCTAACAGTCACCAGTTATCCGTTTTATAGCTGACTCTGCACAATGCCGTAATTTCCGTAAAGTTTTGACAGCATATTACCGTAATAATAGGCACGTTCAATGCGTAACAACCAGTTTAATATGCGATAAATATTACGCTTTAGGTTTGAGCTTATCTCGTTATTGTACTAGCTGTTGCTAGGGCGTCTCGTTACTAATGTTCTTTGGGTTGATTACACGAGTACAGTGGCGAGACAGAACCCTCGGTCGAGTACTCGTTTGGATAAACAGTCTGACGAGGCGAAACAGTCACTTTTGTTTGCTCGGCCGAATGTGCCAATTTACTGTCTCGCCGCTATACTCGTAACGTGTAATCAAACCATTACAAAGAGGACTGATTTGTTAATTATAGTGGTAACTACAAGATGGACTTTAGTTGTTACAAGAATGTTAATTTGGTTTTACCTCTAGATTGCAAACAAGGTTATTTTAAGGTTCCGGGTCCTTCGGGGAAGACCTCTTATGCCGAGACTCCGGTGTCTGTCAGTCTGTCAGTATATCACAGCCTATTTTTTGTAGTCGGAATAGTTTTTTTGATATTTTTGCTAGAAGTATCAAAACTGACAAAATTTCTCTGTTAACTGTGGTTACGAAATTTTAAAATGGGTCGCAAGATATTGCAAGAAGTAACAGAAGTTTTCAAATGCACAATGATCATACTGGTCTTGTATTGTGGCTAAAACAAAGATAGGATGACAAGGAGGATTAAACGGGCTACGCACTCCTTTCTGTGTGTATAATCTGTGAGGGATCAGGTAACAGCGTACCCTCGTGTTTTTACCCAAAAAACGTTCAGCTTTCTTTTCATTATTTACGAGTACGACCTAATGCATTTAAGTATTTTTTATCTTTAGATAAGTAAACTTTTTTTACTCTTTTATTGTTGTATGTTGTTTATATGACCTAGAATGTTTTTTTTAAAGAATATCTTAATATATATAAATCTCGTGTCACAATGTTTGTCCTCAATGGACTCCTAAACCACTTAACCGATTATAATAAAATTCGCACACCATGTGCAGTTCGATCCAACTTGAGAGATAGGATAGTTTAAATCTCAAATTATAGTCGAAATTTTAATTTATTGCAAATTATATATATACTGATAATTTTTACTATAAATTGACAAGTTAGCATCAACATACTACGGTTGCTATAGTTACGCAATGGCTTTTGACAGGAAAACGTCTGTCGAGTCAGCTAGTAGATTATATATACATAGATTTTTTGGTTAGAAAATTACACCTATCAAAGTCCAAAGAAAAACTGTCGATTTGTAATATAAATGAACACCAACAAGACATTCAACACCACGCTAAATGGACAGAGCACTACCATACTTAATCTCAACACTTGAGAGCTTTCCGCTAACATAAAACGTATGGAAGCGCCTCTCAACAACGGTCGCCATTTTGTTTTCTACTTTCCACCGGTGAAATTATTTGCACATTGCGGAAATCCTACTATTAAAGTAGTAGTTAAGATGCAGCGATATTTATTATGGGCGAAGATATAAAAACAATCAATGATGAAGAGTTAGTAGTAAAGTAGTGCCCTTACATAAGTTACGCGAGTACTTAGATGACTAATTTTCTGGTAGATCTTATTTTCTATTTGGTAAAGGCTCGTGAAGTGGCTTCATAAAAAGCTATCAAAAAGTGTAGATTTAAAAAAAATGTATCCCGATATTTCTCACACAACGATAGAATAAATAAGGGTTTTCGATATCGGTTCTATAGACAATATTTCCCTAAATTGTGATTTCTCTAAACGTTGTGATAAAGGTTTTAGAGAGAAAACATCAATGCATCCATAAAGCTACTTGTGATACCACCTCAAGATATTTTCTTATGTAGGTACTTAACTAAGAATTGGCACAATGAGAAGTTTGTCTCATCTGTCGCAATCAAATCAAAGAATATAAATAATAAAGAATAGCCACTTCTTTGTCTTTATGTCTCCAATACAGAAAACCAATCCCTCAGCACTTTCCGCAAGCTGTCCAGTTCGAATTTCACTCCCGTCTACTGCAAATCTTCCATTCACACCATTTTTCTCGCAGAACGGATGGGAAAACTTTTATTTCAATTCAACAATGAGCGAAGCTTTTGTGCTGTTCAAACTAGAAGTCTGAGCTTTATTCATAGCTTTTAACTTTGAAAATGTCTTCCGCTTATGCAGTTTGTAGACTTTAGTCTTTACTATTATTTTTGAAGTAAAATGTGGGAACGAAGCGTTCCCACATCACTCTACCACTCTTGCTTTCGTCATGTAGGTACCTAAGTGTTTAGTCCATAGATAAGATGATGTTCAAGAGCATACCAATCAGCTCGCTGGACGAATAGTATTGCATAGACGGCAGCAACACAGTTAATGAGACTATAAGATGACTATGCGAGGCTAGAAATGGTATGCTACGTCGAAAAGGGCTCATAGTACTAATCATTATGACCAACCCGGAATTCGGTAAAACAAAATTAGCTGTTCCATAGAAGAATGACAATGACACTCGACAAAATGTATGGAACAGCTGATTTTTTTTCGCGAATTCCGGTTTGGTCCAATGGTAAAAGTTGTTCATAATGATGAATACTATGAACTTTTTGTATAACTCTGTATAGGACTAGAATAGATGAAACGTCAATAAGAGACCTATCCTAAGTGTCTTAGGTATCTTTTTTGACGTTCGTTTCAGTAGCGGGTGGAAATAATTGATGATAGGCATTCCTGAGAATATCTTATAAGAGAAAACTAAACTATTACTCTACTTATAGTCTTCGAACATTTTATGACGCAATGATACCCGTTCATGTGCGAAGCTGATGAATGGTTTTCCGATGAGAAAATAGTGTGTAAAAATTTATCTCTACTATTTTGTTTCTTAACAGCTTTGACATACAAAAAGTATGGCGTAAAGGGCCACTTATAAAAACTGCTTAAAGTTAGTAACTGCTCAAAAATCTCCGTTTTCGAACGTGACATTTCACATCAGCGAGAAGTTGTCAGAGCCTTTCAAGTAGTGTTTATAAGTAAGGCAAAAGTGTTTAAGGTGGTTTGAATTAATGGTCATTTTTAAATAGACATACACACTTACGTATTTAGCTAACAAAAGGGCCTGGAAGATATCGTTTTAAGCGATAAGGCCGACAGTTATTTCGCCGGTTTCTAAGCGTTATAATGCTTTTAATTATAAAGATTAGATTACAGCCACGTCAGAAATCTTGAGGCGGCCTAAAAACTGTGACACCAGGGCTAGCCACTTACATACTTTAACCAGTTATTTTTGGTGTGAACAATTATTATAGATTCTATTGATTTATCATCGTCATCTTCTTACCCTCATCCCACCTACGTGGGGTCGGTACAGTATGTACACTTCTTCCATTCATCTCTATCACTCGTCATATCTGAATCTATTTATTCATCATTAAATTGAATTTTTTGATATCAGCTTTTTTTTAGTTTGTCCTGTTTGTTGTTATTTTGTTTTTTTGGGTCAAATAACTGAATTATGAATCACTTCCCGATTTCTAATTGAACTGGAATTTAACGCACCTGTGTAACTCCGATAACAATACAATAAAAGCTTATTTTTAAATATATTTTTTCAGATAGATAAATAAACTCTTTATTTTTCACACTAAAAATTACACACAATAAGGATCATAAAACTAAAAAATACTTACTGAGTACTAAGTACCTTGTTAGCTATTCCTTAACTGATCAAGCTAAATCTTGCCTTGTAACTTAACTCGAGCCTAAGTGGCCTAAGTATCCGCACTTACGTCAAGTACTAGGGCAGCCGATCGATCGAAAGTGACGAGCAAAGTGGCTTGACGGGTTGAAAGCATCGCTTTGTGAGATGCACATGAGTTACGTCAAAAAGAGGATATATGAGACTCGTGAGGCATCTTGGGACTTTGTGAGGTATGTATCGGCAAGAAAAATACAGGTGAAAGCATTAGTAATGTCTTGAACATTACTTATGGTGTTGATAAAAAAATTAGACAGCTGAACTTATTTTAGTGTGAGATGACTTGACAATATCAAATTCAAGTCAAGACACCGGAGTCTTACCATAACAGGGTTCTTTTATATTGGTCTAGATTTCTAGAACCCTAAAAATTGGCTTCGGCTTGACTAGGTACATCTTTATAGCTTTATTTTCAATTTGTAAATTTTAGTTCATAGCTAGTAAGTACATAATCTATTCAAAGAAAATAGACAAAATATGTTCAAAAATAATTAGTTTTGCTCGGCTTAAGATTATTAAATTAGGGCTGCTTTTACTAACATAGCCATACTTCATTAGCCCTTAGTATTTTAAAATTATTAAAGCAAAAAAGAGTGCTGAAATAGTTGTATCCTTTGAAGGTAAATATTTAAAAACTTAGGTCTATAAGGTATACATCTACTTATTCCTAAGTATGAAATGTATTGAAAATATCTTCAAGAGGTCTTCAAGAAACTGTTTAGTATACATGGGAATTGACATAGTGTGGTCACAATACTCGTCTAAGGGCCCACGTCAAACAAATAAAGGCGTTTGTTAGGCCGCGAGTAACACACGAAAGTGAAACCGCTCGGTTTCACTATCTCACATTCAATATTATGCCTAAGGCTTCTATGGAGCCAATGCGACCTAAACTAGACTATTAAGTGACAGAAGGAAGTCGTCTTAGTTCGCTAGTAATAGGTTGATTACATGTAACGAGTACAGTGGCGAGACAGTGCCTTCGGCCGAGTACTCGTTTTGTAATAGTTTGACAAGGCGAGACAGTCACTGGAACCACCATTTGTTTGCTCGGCTGAGTGTGCCTATTAACTGTCTCACCACTGTACTAGATACGTTTAATTAACCCATAAGCAACGCATATATCTAACGTCAAAAGGCTAAGTAGGTACCTAAGCAGTCAAAAAATTGTTGTAACTGGATTGTTAATTATACTTATTTTTTAGTTGACGATGGGAAAATATTCATGTGTAGTCAGCTTACCTAGTAAAATATCCGGTGAAAAAAAGACAGACCAGCAGAAGATATAGCCCATTTAATTGAACATAACTTTTATTAAAATCTGATGAATATTTTTCGAAAAAGAAGAAGCAACGTACGTTTGTATGACAGTATTCCTTTCCGTGGTGCTGTTAAAAAGAAGAATACGAAAAAGAGATACATAAGTTTGAGTAATTTAACCTAAAGCACTCCAGTACTGAAGAGTCGAGTTTCTACGTTCAAACATCCCACTGCTAGAGAACTTCGATGTCAACTGTGTATGTATTATACATGTTCTCATCGTCGCTCAAAAGTAGTCCTTCTGCCCTTTTTACATCTTCAACGGAGACCGATATGAGCCATAAAAGATTATATTTAACGAGCCTCGTCACTGTGATTAAACCGAAGATAAAACTGCGACGTTGCCCACTGTTCCTTACTTGGTTAGGTTTTGTGTCAACATAAAAGAAAATGTGTATAGTTCACGGAAAATTGGCGACAAGAGAGATGACAATGATAGTCAGTTTAAAAGTAGGTACCTATGTTAAAAGATATGAGTTATAATTTACTATAAAAAAATACAGTTTTTTTTTTATATGCGATTATATTTTTAAGTAATTTCAAGTGTGCATAAAGGTATACAGAGTTCTAAGGAAAGAGTATGCTAAGCCGAAACAGGCTCATAATAATTATAAAAATGAACAACTTTTACTATGAAACCAACCCAGAATTCGCGAAAAAAAAATCAGCTATTCCATACATTTTGTCGAGTGTCTTTGGTTTTATTCTATGAACAGCTGATTTTTTTATGGGTTGGTCCCATAGTAAAAGTTGTTCATAATAATGGATACTATGAGCCCTTTTCGGATTAGCATACCCTTTATGAATAATCCTGTATATCGGTAGTAAGAACTGAAGTACGATTTAAAAAGATTTTCGAATTTGAATGCTTTTAAAAAGATTTTGGAACCAACAAAAAGATGAAGATTATTCATAAATCTGATATTCAGCTGCGTTCAATTCTTCAGAAAGTTACGGAAAGGATTTCCAATAGCAATTGGACTTAAAAACTTTTGGCTGAAGAATTTCACAGTTTTTGGGGAACGGAAATTCTTTGGGAGATATTATTTTTATTGTAATATTAAGATCTTTTTCCCTCTAAGTACTTACTTACTTGCCTATCTAAAAATTCTAATAAGTACTTAGAAAGCTCTATTAGTTATAAGGAAAGTGTGTGTTTTTCTGTTAGGCAAAAACAAATCATAAATCAAAATTCACGCAAACAACCCCAAAGAATCAGGCTAGGTATTATTCTCTATCATTATTTTGTGATACCTAATATGGAGATTAGTATAAAAAGTTCAAAAAAGAATATTCAAGCAGATGTCCTTACACTAAAAACATTTCAAACAAAGTTACAACTTAATCGCTAATTCTTAAAAGGAAACTTAAGGATTAAAATATTACGAAAGCACTTAAACCTGACGCCTCAACGTAATAAAAGCTACAGCTAACTGAAGCCCCAATTCTAGTAATAGCCGATATCTGACGTGATACGGTTTATGATTCAATCGCTGCCGTGCGGTCGTGGTATCGAATGCTTCGCATCACGAAACTTAGCGATATTTTTTGCGCACTCTGCAGCAGTTTTGGAAAAACTTTTTCGCATTTATTATTATTTTTATTCCAATTTCCTCAAATTAATTCTTTTTTACTGCTGTTTTTGCCATGTTTTTTTTAATAAACATAAATGTAGGTTATCTTTTCAGTTTTGGAACTGAGGGTTGAAAAACAAAGAACGGACTTCATAAGTAGTAAAATAATACGCTGTCTTGTCTAATGTAAAAAAAGGAAAACTGCATTACAAAAAAAATTGCAACACAAATCGAATGACGGAATTTTAATAATAATCATTATTTATTGCAGGTTGTCTGAACGCCCATAAATATTACCACTAACATTCCACTATTTCATCACATTCAAAATTTAATCCATTCAACCGACAAAATATCGTACAACACTAGAATAAGGTCCGAAGCTGGTAATAAAACCATAGATAAAAACGAACGAGGGGTATATAAACCGCGACTATGTGCCATTGTGGCATAAGATGAGCTTTAAAAACAAGGTGCTTACGCCACCGCTTGCCTTTGCTACTGCAAATATATTTAAAATGACGTGAAAAGTGAGTGGCTTTCTCTTAAACGACATTTGAAATTTTCATAAACATTTTCATTTTGTTTATTATTATATTTTTAAGAAGCTTCTAAAAACAAGGCTATCTTCTTTTTTAATTTAGGTAGATATTTTCATAATTATAATTGCGCACGAGAAAGTTTTTGCGATATTGATTACTCTAGAATTCACTATGAGCAGAAATATGAGGCTTGGAGTGTAGGTATACATGTTAATGTCGCAAAATATTTAAAACATAGCTCGGAACCATGTTTTGGAACCTTTACAAGATCTAGTGTTCTAGATTTAGGTGTTTACTAACTAAGCTTAGGGTTTTTACCGGAAATTCAAAGACCTACAATCTCATTTACTTCCTACGTCTTTTCTGATCTGTCATATATGGATTTGTGATATTTGGTATCTCATCTTAATAGAGCTGAAGATGTACATCATTTTATATTAATTTAATTTGAAACCATTATTTAACAAATATTAAATTATTATTATTTTGATATTTGTTGAATTTAAAGGAGTGACTAATTTAATTTAATATTTAATTCTTACGTACGAGTAAAACTGTTTGACGTGTAAATTGACGTTTAATGAATACATTATTTTTTACTCATGCTACTGCCGTAAAAGTCAGAAGTAACTACTTATAACCTTGCCTTCTAAAAGCTCAGCCACCCTTCGAACATTTTATTACCCTTCGAAAATCTCCGCCAAAACTTTGCCTGTACAAACCCATACTTAACTAGCTTTATATTCTAATTTACATTCAAGGCAGCGAAACCTTTCGTCGTAGCATACAAATTTTACCATTACACACAAAATGTTATGCGAATTCAGGAACAAGGCGAGAGAACATTATAATTAACATCAAAGTTAATATAATTACTTTCATCCGTTATATGAATACAGAATTTAATGTGTTTACTGTTTTATGATGTAACAGTAGTTCAAACGCCAAGAATCAGTAGACAATATTTAGTACGCGGAGTTTTTTTGTCTCTTTCTAATCTACGCAAAAATGTTATTATTCGTCTACTAAGAGACAATAATGTACAACCACGATTATTACACAGCCCGTGTTTCGTGGAACCGTTAAACACGGGCTTCGTACGCCTAAAACTGTGCTTTTTTTTTCATTAGATATTTCTAACCTACCTGAATTAAAATTAATTTTATTTGAATTGGACTACAAGCGCCATCTTGTTTCCAAACCTGTAAAAACCTGAGTTACTGTAAACTACATTATATCGCGACCGTAATTCCGTCTTTCCGTGTAAATAAGATGTTCAAAATACGACGTAATTACACTTAATTACGCGGTTCATTTACGACTCATTACGAACCAGGGGCTTTATTCTGGCGAGTAAGAATTATCTCGGTCACTATCGTTCTCATTACAAATTGCATGACAGTTACAGTAACCAAGACATTCTCGAACGGTCCAGAATGACCCCCTCCCCTCCTTGTCTTGGTCTTGGGCAAATAATTATGACCCTTTTGGCACAATCTTTAAATACTTCTCGTTAGCTTATTAAATTAATAAATAGCATTAATTTTATGATAAAAACCATTATTAAGTCGTGCGATTTTTGTAAAACTCATTAAATAAACGTTGTATTTTTGCTGATTAAACGATTTAATTATGTAAAGCATAAAATGTGTTAAATGATTTTAATTAATGCAGGAATCGGTCTCTCAAATACATGCAGACCAAACTAAATGGCCCTTACTTTTAAAGTTTTCTGAATGTTAAGTAATATTGCTGCCGTGCGTAGGTAGGTACCACATTTTTGTATTGCGCACACCGAAGTATGATTGCGAACAAATACAATTACATATGTTAATTTTAGCAATATGAGACCCAGTTAGGTAAAATAACGTAACCGAACAACTACAAAAAAGCTTAAACTTATTCCAAATCACAATGAATTACACAATATACCTAAGAAAAACACAACACAAAAACATAACTTAACATATAAAAGTATAGCTTATTCTAAACACAGTGGGCTCTACTTACAAAGTTTCTTAGTAATTGCTTAGATTGATCATTGCACTCAACTTTAAGCAAACTGTTTAAGTAAGACCCAAAATATTTAAAGAGGATTTTAAGATATAAATTTTATAGTATAGAATGGAAAAAAGAACGGAAGTAAGTAGTAAGAAACTTACTCACGCCACCTCTTCCAGTGCTGTGTGTGACAGCTGCTCGAAAACTGAAATGCAGCGGATACGTAGAAGGTAGAAGCTAGTCGTTTTTAACCCAAAACAAAGCCCACAACTAGGTCTATTTCAATCTATTATTTACTCTAAGATTATGCGATTAATTAAGAGTGTAATCCATCGATCAATAGATTTATTTGTTTCTGTCTTACTCGGTTTCACTTCACCCACTACCCGCTGGAACCGTTTCTTTTTTTCGGCATATAATAGTCTAAGATCCGGCTGCAGGATTAGTGCGTTCATCGGTTTTTTGCTGAAAACCGAATTTTTATGTATAGTTATAATTAGGAGAATATATATTTATCAGGTTGCCTATCAAAATTTGGCCGCCAGTATTTTTAATTAAATTATTTTTAATTGATTTTTGGGAAAAAATTTCGTTCACTTGTTTTTTAAATAAAATAACGTCTACATCACGGCAATTTATATGAAGATTCAAAAAAATCACGGTTGCCGTTGCGCACTTGGCCGCACCTCTTCGCAGCCAGGTGTAAACAGGTATGATTTCGATACATTTATACGTTCATAACGTTTATTTATGAATTATATATCAAATTAAAGCTAATTTTTTTCTATTTATTATCATATATCCCGCCTAATTAAATCTACCCGCAAATAAGGGTTGCTGGCTTTTAAAAATTATAAATATTTAAGGTAGAGTGAAAGAGAGTTAGCGCGTAACATCATTTGTCAGACGAGGATAGCGATTGCCGGCTGTGCTACGCTTTTAAGCCATTGCGCATGCGTCGAATGTTAGTGTTCTCAACCACCGAGGAGTAATAGAGACGACTTAATAAATACTCCAAAAAATGTCTTCCTTTTCAAAATGACAAATTTAAAAATTACAAAAAAAAAAAATTTAGATTGTACTACGTTACCGCGTTTTTCCATAAAAATAAACATTAATATATATTTTTTTTTATTTATTATTTTTATTTAATTAATTTTTTTTTTAATTAATCAATTATTTTTTTCAAATTATGCGTTAGGTAATTGTTTAAGTTATTAATATTAACTAATTAATAAAAAAAACCATTAAATTTTAAATTAATTTAAAAATAAAAAATATTAATGTTAATTTTTATGGAAAAACGCGGTAACGTAGTACAATCTAAAATTTTTTTTTGTGATTTTTAAATTTGTCATTTTGAAAAGGAAGACATATTTTTTGGAGTATTTATTAAGTCGTCTCTATTACTCCTCGGTGGTTGAGAACACTAACATTCGACGCATGCGCAATGGCTTAAAAGCGTAGCACAGCCGGCAATCGCTATCCTCGTCTGACAAATGATGTTACGCGCTAACTCTCTTTCACTCTACCTTAAATATTTATAATTTTTAAAAGCCAGCAACCCTTATTTGCGGGTAGATTTAATTAGGCGGGATATATGATAATAAATAGAAAAAAATTAGCTTTAATTTGATATATAATTCATAGATAAACGTTATGAACGTATAAATGTATCGAAATCATACCTGTTTACACCTGGCTGCGAAGAGGTGCGGCCAAGTGCGCAACGGCAACCGTGATTTTTTTGAATCTTCATATAAATTGCCGTGATGTAGACGTTATTTTATTTAAAAAACAAGTGAACAAAATTTTTTCCCAAAAATCAATTAAAAATAATTTAATTAAAAATACTGGCGGCCAAATTTTGATAGGCAACCTGATAAATATATATTCTCCTAATTATAAATATACATAAAAATTCGGTTTTCAGCAAAAAACCGATGAACGCACTAATCCTGCAGCCGGATCTCGTACTATAAGAAATAATGATGATGATGTATGAGTAAACATACAATAAATCTAGGGAATAACTCCATACCAAAGTTCATTCAAATTCGTTGAGCCGTTTAGAATGTTTGAGTAAGAAATATCAAACAAATTTTCATATTTATAAAATTAGTAATATTTTTATAGAATTCTTTGGTCCAGTGAGTTCACGAAAATCATTTGAGAATATAATAATAAGTCAGCTTTGCCTCGATCAAATCGAATAAGGAAAATGTTAGGCTTATGTAGGTACCTATAAGAAGTACTCGAAAGAAAACAGATTTATTTACGAAGGGACATTATAAAAGCAATAACAAAAGCAAATCCCGTAGTGATTTCATATTCAATGAACTGAACATAATCCGCTCTGATTTTTCCTCATATTTTCATATATTTTCAGGGACATTTTATCGCAATATCCTGTCAAAATAAGATTGTATTTTCCTGACGATAAAAAACTAATAGGATGTGATAGATTGTGTTTAATATAGACAGATTGAACGCTGATTATGACAATTGCTGCAATTAATGAGAGTTTTTATCTTTTGTAATGCATTAATTATTTTAGTACAATCTCAGAACTGTGGACCTGTGAATTGTACTTTGCCAAGTTCCTAGGAAATACTGCGTCCTACTATTCTGTGGTACTACTAAGAGCCACTAACATAATCTATAGATACTAATAGTGTGGAATGGTATAAAAAAAGTTTAATTAAACATTTTTGACCCATGCATAAAATTAATAAAAACAAAAAACGTTTTACACCCATAGCTCTTTTTTTCCAGGAATGACTATTGGCCACTGAGACCTCTACAGCATACAAGGTGGGTGGCGAGCGCATATGGGCTGGGCGTTCAGACTCATAGCTCCCTACTAGGATTCCCTATTTCCCTGTTCCCTTATTGTAAAGGTTACACGCTACTTCTATATCAAACGACCTATCCGCTGCATTCCAACTATGCCGAGGGAAACAGTGCTGTGCGATGCTTACTGTACACGAGCTCACCATTCCCGGCCCTGGGCGCGGCGAGGGCGGGCGCGACCAGCGCAAGCGCGAGCGCCCACCACCATGTCATCACAACCACACCTGGAACAAGAGAAACAGCATCGTTATTGGCCTTGTAACATTAAACTTATACCTCTAAATGCAAAATCGTATTGGTAAATTTGTCACTTTTTGACATTTTTTAACGACTGGACGGAACTAAACACAATTTGGAATAAGTTACACTTCACACTAATCTACTAAATTCTACTTATGCTATAGATGCCAAAGGAATAGAGATAATTTACACCCTGGAATAAAACTGACAAATTTTCATCATCACCATTTTCCATATCTGTTCGAGTTAAATCGCTTGGCCCTGTTAGTGTAAAATAAGAGATTATTCTGTAGCGTCCAATTGACTGCAACTGCGCTCGTGGCTAAATAAACCAATACAGAAAGCAAATATCTAGTCACATTTTCGCAAGAGAGTTGATTTTTTTGAAGAGGAAAGAACCAGGTGATAATTCAGCTTTTGGTCACAAATTACATATATAATAGTTATTTCTTTAGTGCCACTCCAACAGATATAATAACTTGTAAGTGCACAGAGTATCAGCAAACTCGAATAGCCAAGGCTGGTCTTATCAGCCGCAGAGCCGATTCAAGCCTGAACAAATCAACCAACCATCAATCATTGTCTGTCATACATATAGGGTATAAGGAAAGGGTAAGCTAAGTCGAAATCAGCTCATAGTACTTACAACACACACATTTTATAAACACATTTTATACAACTTGTTCTAATTCGTAATTCGGAATTACTGAAAAAAATATTAGCTGTTCCATACATTTTGTCGAGTGTCATTGACATTTTTCTGTGGAACAGCTGGTTATTTTTTTGCTAATTCCGGTTTGGTCCCATAATAAAAGTTTTTCATAATGATGAGTACCTCATTGAGCCTTCTTTGGTTTAGCATACCTTTTCCTTACAACCCTGTATTTCTAAAATACACCTGTTTTCTCACCTAACTTTTCATTTCTCACAAAGCTATATTATCACATTTATTTTCCTCCAAAAACAAATAACTGCTTCACTCTCATCGTCGTAAAACAAACATAAAGATTTCAAATAAAGATATGAAAATGAAACTTGAAGCGAAATAGAATAAAGACATAAACTAGGTATATAAAGCTAGCTGGCATATTTTTCCTGGCCCACTTTTGATAAATGACTGTCGTTAAGTAGTTCGCAACGATAACGCCTAGAAAGCCACCGTTAATATTAACGGCCTGTGTACAAGCCATAAATAATACTATTGATAAATTGTGTGGCTAAGCTGACCGAGAACATAATAGTAATTAAGATTTATGAATTTGTTAGTTTCAAGCTTTCAGTGAAAATTACTTTGGAGTATAAAAATAATTAAATGTTGATTATTTTTTTAGATTATAGAATAATCTATTAATTTTGGAGCTGGCTACACTGATGGCTGTCTAAAATTAAAACCCTTTGTCCAAGGTCCAGTCAGCGGACTTTCTTTTTCGACTCTCTCAAATTTTTATAAACGTTTCACACTCGTAGCCTCTTACTAGGATTCCCTGTGTCGGGGATGCTATGAAACATACACAAAGACAAGGACAACTAACACCCAGACCCAGAGCAGATATTTAAAATCATCATTCAAACATCGGCCCGAAATCTGAGCCAAACAGGTCGTCTAACTAAAAAGGTAGTCTAAAAAAATTGATAACCGTTTCATGGTAGGAGTCGCAAAGCCATTTCCAAATACCTACGTGTCTACCACTTATTACCACACTGGGACATTATAACATCTAGTGAGTTTTTATCAAAGGTTGTAAATGACTGAATTATCATAGAAAACACTCTCGATCAAGAAGTCACCTTTCAAAAAAAAAACACTAAATCAAAATCACCTTACCCCTTTGGGAGCTACGATCAGACAAGCATTTAACCTACAACATCCCTCTGTTTGCGCCGGAGCCTTATTTATTTATTTATTTAATTTAAACACTTTCAAAGAGTTTTTAACAGGCCACCGACAAAAAGTCCGACTTCTTAACTCTATTATCTATGGTGGCCTGTCAAACTTCTGGAAAACACACAAGGGACTAGTTGCCCATCTAGTTTGCGTTGATTTTCTGAACACATCAAAAACTCGAAATCACATTCCGGCCCGGTGTCGGGTCGAACTTGCAAAATCTAATTTTCTTCACATCCCAGAAACTTTTATTTCCCCTCTGTAGTGCTTGAACACTTCAAAAATTGCTTTCGAATTTCATAAAGTTGTTCATGCGATGATATAAAAAGATAGACTGGAAAAAGGTTTACATTATTTTACTTCCAAGTAGGTGGGCCGTACCTTGCAAGGTTCTTGGACTTCTTGGACTTCTTGGATACAGAATTTGGAGTCTGAGAGTTCGAGTTTGAGTGCTCATGGGTAAGGTAGTGTTAACGCTAGATTACCAGATGTATTTTGTTAATTACTTAGGTAAACTTATGACTGTGTTGAATAAAACAAGTTAGTAAGTGTATTAAGTTTCGGTTCTGCTAAGATATAATACACTCCAAAATTGGTAAGAAAATTGAAATAATTTTCTTTTTGTTGTTCTCTCAGCCTGCTGTGTTGGGCAAAGGCCTTCCCCATCTCCCTCCACGCGTCCCTATTCTCGACAAAGGTGGGAATTTTCATCAATCGTCTTCTTAACAGGTAAGCTCGATTGATTCTCAATTAATTACGGATCATTGATTCATCTTGATATGAAAAATTTGATCAGCCGTGTGGATCAAAAAGCGTAAAAATCATTCAGTATGAGAAGACACATCTCTCTATTTTATCAAAGGTTTTTCCTTCGTCAC
Source organism: Alcis repandata (assembly GCA_949125135.1). Classification (NCBI taxonomy): domain Eukaryota; kingdom Metazoa; phylum Arthropoda; class Insecta; order Lepidoptera; family Geometridae; genus Alcis; species Alcis repandata. The sequence goes on along the minus strand of OX421233.1, from coordinate 10,814,667 downwards.
GAACAAGCCCCGTGTCAAAGTTGCGAACTTGTTTGGTAACGACAAGTAGGTAACATAGTTTTCGCGTGTATAGTGTGACTAACGTACCTTACAGCTCAGAAGAGGCGCCACCATCGCAGGTTCTTAACAAAACTTTGTGAACGACTTTAGTTTGCTCGTTGGCCAACTTTGGAGTTAAGTTGGTCTGGCGTAGTTCAGGTTGGTTGAAACTGTTTTCGGTAATAGAAAATATTTATGGCGGGTTAGTTCGGTGATAGGGCGAGACAAGTTATTGGTTTGAGGTTGGTTATAATTTGCCGAAAATATGTAGTTATGATTTTAGTTTTGGGTATCATGAATGGGGTAACAATTTGTTTCCCTATACATACTTATACTTTTTTACTAATACTTTTACTTGTAAGTTTGTTATCCAAAGAAAACACTTTTTTTTTACACAGAAGCACAATGTTTTATGTAATTGAGTGATGAGACGAGCAAATCGCTCGCCTGATGTTAACGTTTGCCCATAACAGGTCTACGCCACACAGAATTTTGAACTCGCAGATTTCAAGACCCTGCGTGGCACAGCACTACGCTCGTCACCCTGAGATATAAGTTGTTGAATCTCCCATTTGCCCTGTAATTTCACTGGAAACAATGCCCTTCCAACCGGAACACAGTAATGTTTGCACATTACTGCTTGGCGATAGAATAACTGGCGAAGGTGTGGTGCTTCCCCAGGCGGGATCTGCAAAGAGCCCTACCACTACGAAAAGCATTAGATAACGGATTGGCCTCCCAAGTTAAAATTTAAAATTGACCGCTCAATTCCCTTTACACCATTGTACCGCCCTTACACCATAAGGCCTTCGAATGCCACAGTACCGTGGCAGATGACACACTAAGTAAAGAGAAGCCTTTTACTCAGCAGTGGGATAAAAAAGGCTGTTGATAATGAGAATAACTTCAATTCAAAAAATAATCACACTTGTAGTAGGAAAGTTAATTTTCATGTTGACATTTATACAGGGCTATAAAGAAAGGGTATGCACTCATCATTACGTAGTACGTACTCACGTAGTACTCCTCATTATAAAAAACTATGGGGCATACCCTAAAATCAGGAAAAAAATTGCAATTTTGCTACAGAACAGCCGATTTTTTTTTTTATTTCACTGTTGACCCCATAGTACAAATTGTTCAACATAATGAGTACTATGAGCCCTTTTCGGCTTAGCATGCCCTTTCCTTATAACCCTGTATGAAGTCACGTATTTAAGAATGTATGACAATCAGACCACTTCACCTTTATCGTAATGATGATAGTATGACCCAGCTCGTAACCTTGTGACACATCAGGCGTCACTTTCTTTAGCCCATTTACATATTTGAAGTTATCTTTATGACGGACTTTATTATCTTTGCTATGAGTAATGGCTTGATAAAATTCTAGGCTGTCTGTCTGTTGTAAAAAAAAAAGTTTTTGTACCCGCAGTTTTCTTTTTAGTCCTGTGCTTTTAGAAGTGTACCTATACTTACACTTTATGAGGTGTTTTCTCAAAGCATCAAACTCTACTATTTAAACCCATTTTTTTTTCATGTCGATGATCTTTTTATGGATCCTAAAGCCCTACCATTATTTTTCTGTCAAAACAAGAGTAAAATGCTGGCAAAATATTAATCAGATATTTTCAAACTATGCAACATTTTAATTACATAATTTTACTACCTCCGTTCACTTGAAACTACTACCTAAACTGCAACAAATGAAATCGCTCAATAAATTTTACACAGCCATAAATTGGTATACGCTAATTCACACATGCTCTCGCTAACATTCACGTAATTTCCTTTATACTCTAATAAGAAAAATAAATAGTAATCAAATTAAACAACTATCTGATTCTGCTACATTTACCATCGTTAAATACTTTCTCCGAACAGGAAATTATTACGTCTTTAACTTTACCACTTTTATTGCCTTGTTGAGTAATCTCATTAATTCTTTATCTTGTATTAGCTATAATTACGTTACCGTGTTCTTGAAACAAGTAATAGCTGCAAGTGCTTGTATTCTTATTTCTTAGTAACTTTCTCCGTTTTGTATTTATCGAGTATAGTTTGATAGTTTCCGAAAAATGCCTCGAGAAGGCTTCTGAGCTGTTTGATTATATCAAACGGCCTCTGACAAAAATGGGAAATACGATTGGCCACTTCTATATTTATCGATACAGTATAGTTTTTAATTGACCACTTTAAAATCTAAAATAAGAATTATGTTATTAGCAGTCTATGTATTGTTTGTATAATGTATTAATTTTGTTTTGTTTTTAATTTATTTTTTGTATTTTGTTTTGTTTTTGTAAGTTCCACCGGACCGTTAAAACTATCATGCGATTAAAATTACTTGCTGTGGTCCAACTTACTAGTAAATACGCTATGTTTTATACAACAAAATCAATACAACTGATGCCACATGCAAATAGTGGAGGGTCTCAATATTCCTTTTCTGAAACCGAGTTACAGCAGCGGAGTGAAAAAATAAAAAAAGGAAAAGAAATTTCAGAAAGCTATAGAAATCATACCGTAGCCGTACCAAAAATATGAAGGAACAGTTATATGGTTGGAAAGCGTACACACAAAAGAACCCAGCAAATAAATAAGAAATACACCAATACTTCTAAGCACAAAACTTGTGTAAGGTATTTTCACCTTAGGGATAGATTTGTCGGGGCTCAGAATTTTCATTGCATAATATCATTCGTCGAATCGACGTTTTATGGCGATTTAAGAGGGTGTTTACTATAAATTCGTTGTTAAGGGGCTGCAAGACGAATGAAGGCAATTTCGACTCAACATAAAAGTCAAGTATGTAAAAAGTCTTCGCTCTTGTTCTCTAAGCTTGTTTTTATGAATACTTTATAAATGTTTTAGAACAAGTAAATAAATGTTTAAATTAATTTTAATAAGTTTACTTAACGCATCAATGAATAATAACACGTTTTATGTAAATTTAAGCAATTAAATTTTTTTAAGATACCTCATTTCACAATTTTGTTATTTCAGTTATCTTCTAGTCCTTGACTAAACCAAAGTACTTGAATAACAAAATAAAACAAATAATTAATCTTTTTCAAGTACTGTTAGGGCACAAGAATTTGAAAATGAAGTAACTCTTCCCCTCTAAGTTACAACTCTTAACCCTCTCTTAACTCTTAACCCTAAAGTAAGAACACGGGTTCTGAAACATAAGGTCCTCCAACATTCTATAAAAGGAAGAAACATCGCCGAAACAAACACGAAAACACGGATAAGAGGTAAACAATTCTGCTAAAAGTATACAAACATAAACGGTATAAATAGAAAACGAGCCTTCTAACACGTGCGTGAAACTGCTACACTGCTTCAGCGAATTATCGCAAAGGCGATTTTCCGACATATTTATCATGATATACAAAGAAGACGCAGTAACTCAACATAAGACAGAGACTTGCAATCACGTTTTTATTCAATCACGGTAATCAATTTTGATAGGCTGGAAAATACTAACAAATTGGTACAAGCGGAATATTTGTCTCTTAACAATAGTTAAGTCTTAATAACGTTTTAAAATGTTATTACGTTCAATGAAGTTGAATAGTGACTTGTTTCGTTTGTGTTGCTTTTATCGTGACATCTGTCAAATGTTACAAATATAAAAAGGACAATTTCAAAAATTACAAAAAAACGCTTACTCCCAAACTAGACCAGAATGCTTGTGCTTTTTTATCTATATCTTTCTTATGGATATTAAAATTCCAGGACAAAAATGGCTTTGTTTTTTCAAAAAGTAAAACAATACAACTCCACAAAAAATAAACTGTTGCTTGACGTGTTTAGCCGTAATGTGACGTCCATTGTCGATCAAGTTGAGCAAACTTGTGCTTCTGTTTCCAACTCACCCATAGACATTACCTTGGTGATATAAAAAATAATTACAGAGAAAACTGCGTTGTAAACTGAGACCAGACCGGTCTCATTAAGTAGAGATCCAGTGATTAACTCTGGTGCAACTCAACATTTATTACCTTTTACTTCGTTTACTTTTAGAACCTATAAGGGATTTAGTAGTATTTCAATGGATGAAGGAAGCGGTTCGTTTGTTTGGACTTTCTATTTCATTTATGTACTTAGACTATAAGAAAGGGAAAATCTACTTAAGAGAGCATGGAACGTTTCGTTTCTGTTGATCCTACTAATATTATAAATGACAAAGTTTTGTTGTTTGTTGCTCAATCACGTAAAAACGGCTAAACAGATTTGTTATGAAGTTTATAAACTTATACTCTGGATTAGATTATAGGTTAATTTTTATCCCGGGAAATGCTGGTGAAACCGCGGGGCGCAACTAGTAAATTTTAAAGAAAGATAATTTATTATTCTATTACAAATGTTCATTAGAATGTATGTAGGTACTTAATTAGTGTCGTATATGTATTGTATTAGATGTCAGTGTCGGGAAGATCTTGATAAGTATCGATCTCGAACGGCGCGACTTGAAGATTATTATTTATAAGGATGAATAAAGCGAAAGGTGAACAGAGCTCTGAAAGGCAAGGCACTAACAATGCCTCGGATATTAGAGGTGTCCATACGTGGCAATGTCTTATTACCATTAAGTGGAGCGTCGCTTGTTTGCCACATATAATATTAAAAAAATATTTTAGTCGATTTACTAGTTTATGATCTTCTGTCTGTAGGTATGTCACACCACAGCACAGCCAATTATATCAGGAACTATGAAAGCTAGCGGCCCCAAATTTAGCAAGAGGCAGATTGTTGTGAACGTATATCATAAAAAAGTAAATGTATAAAATACTAGCTGACCCGGCAGACTTCGTACTGCCATACGTTTGTATGGGAAAAAGAAAAGGGCTGTTTTTAGGGTTTTTCAATATTTCTGAGAGATTTTCTTAATATTTTTTTCCGTAAGAACTTTCTCCTAATAATAACAAATACAACAAAAAAAGAATTAGTGAAATCGGTCCAGCCATTCACGCGTGATGCCGTGACCAAGGAAAACTGGTTTCATTTTTATATATATATAGATTACAAATAAATTTATAAAATTTATTTCTAAAACAAATGTACTAAAAACTAAAATGCTATTCCTTTTGTTTTATAAAACGACTTTTTTTTTGTTAAAATATAATTGCAACTATCAATTTACGCGGACAAGGTGCTTTCGCTATGCTTAATTTTTACACGGTTTTAAAATATGTAAAGCTCGTGAAGATGGCCACTTAACTTGCTGGTTATGGAAAATGTAACAAAAATTAGTATAATGGGGTTGCCTGTTCGTGTATAAAATTAATTCTTATGACCATTATTACATAAAACGTTCATGTAGACAAATAAGGAGCTTGTACATAAAAAGCAGTAAGAAGAACAGGATTATCCGGAAAGAGTGTGGTAAGCTGAAAAAAGTAAAAAACTTTAAAAATGACATTAAATTCAGTTTCATGCAATTTATCGAGTGCGAATATCTTTTTCTGTAGTACAGCCAATTTTGTGATTTCAGGATTGTTCGCGAAGCACACTATTTATTTTTTTTTTACGTCGGACTAGACATGCGTTTGACCGCAATCTTACCTGATGGGAAGCGACGATGTGGTCGAAGAACTTTACTCTATTCACCTTGAGAGATATCTAAATAATTCATTTACCTTTTTCAAATTAATTTATTTCACACCATTGAAACCCTATCATTTAGCATACCTTTTCCGAACAATCTTGTATACCAGAATCCGCATCCTATAAGCACCACTTTTTGCACCCTATTCACACGGTCATCCTATAATCATTATTTCTTATAATGCAAGAAAATTATATAAAATTGATTCCCATGATCCATAACGTAGCTACTAGTTACTAAGTGGAGAATAATCTGTGACGGCGTAATGCGATTTAGTGCCTGTCCGGTCTGTCTGACCGTCAGTCGGGCTGTCAAGTGGTGACTAATGAAACTTTGGTATTGGATGCTGGATACCCACATTCAATCTTGAACAATAGTTTAGGCATCAAACAATAGTTTAGGTTTCGAACAATAGATTAGGTTTAGATGTATGTTGCAAATGGGTTAAGCGATGTTTGATGTGTACCTACATTGTATAATAGTATGTAGTAACTTTGCTGTGAGTTTAGTTTTGAGTGATGTTTAGAATTAAACGCTAATGTAGTTCTGTAGATACAGTAAATTGTAGAACCTGGTTGTTTGTATCAGCATCGAGAGGCATCGACAATATCGACATGTTTTCTTTTCGCTCACATTTTATGGTGGTTTTGTCGGACTTTTGAATTACTTAAAGAGGACACAAGTTATATTTACTTATATGTATTAAGTCATTCAACTTACTTTACAAATAAATTTAGAAGTAGCTACTTTTAAAATCTTTAAATGTATATATATTATTAAAACAAAAAGACTGTATGGTAGTGGTTCCCTTTTAATATGCTCATACTTTTTTAGTCAAGTAAAGATTCTTTATGCGCCATTCTTCATGTTTATATTATAAAAAATACTCAAAGCATAATCATAAGTAAGTGAAATCACCGATTTCATAAACACAACCCAAATAAATAGTCTCCATGCTTTTAAAATTGCCATGAACAAACAAATTGCCGCTTTATAAATTTCCACTTTCATTTTCACATTCGAAATTAGTGACCGATACGCACACACTCACGTTAAATGCACAAACATCGTTACGCACACATTAACATGTTTAAACAGCTAATGATGTCTAAGTACTAGTAATCTTCCTTCATGGATAGCGAGACATGTCTAATTTGATTCGCTTCCGATTTTTCCAGTTGAAAGTACAATTTCACTCCATTTAATGGGCATTTAGTTACACGGTTGTTTATGGACGGACTGAATGACGGACATTGTTTTACTAGATCGTCATTATCATCGAGAATCATTATCTAACTCTAATATGATTAATGCGAAAGTGAGTCTGTTTGTCACGCTTTTACTACTCAACCGATCGTCATGAAATTTAGCGTACACATTGTCAGAGGCATAGAAAAGTATATGAGCTTCTTTTTGTTGCCGATTTTTATGAACGCACGGGTTTTTTTTTAATGCGATTGAGTGACGAGATTAGCAAATCACGGTAAAACGGCGGTCAACAATAAATTAACGTAACTTATGTGGCACTCGTAACAAAGCAAGATGCAGTCAGTCCCTTGGTAGCTAAAAGAAAGAAAACTTAATATTACTGCGCATTGTGTATTGAATGGCACGTTAAAATGTAGGTTCGGTTCAGTTTTTGCTCCATATATTTGCTTATTTTTGACATGTCATTGTTACATCGTCAGAAGATCATTCTAACATGTTTATGGCGTAACAGTCGTTAAGTCAGACTGCCAGAGGCTTTTAAATGGCTTTTTGCAAGCTGCCTATCACAATGTTATTCTTTTGCAACTTTTAAACTTTTGCTGTATCTACACACTTTTTGAATCATCTAATAAGAACGTTAAGACCTTAGTCACTATTTAAAAAAAAACATAGGATTTTTCATCTGTCAAAAGCCAAAAAAAAACTTCCCCCCAAACCGTAAATTGGTTTCCAAATTTCCCCAAGAAGGACAGTAGATGCCAACTTCCAAATCCTAGCCCTAAATCAACTAATTACGTTCCAAGTTTCCAAATAAATCGACCTAAGTTCGACTAACTTGTGCTCGAGTTCCATCTGACCTGCATTATTCACTTAACAGAAGTTTTCAAAGGCCCTAGAACTTTAAAGGCTTACCCTTACTCCGGTCAAAGGGAATTGAGGAATTCCAGTTGGTAGATACCAGTTAGGAATTCGCTCGCAATTTAATTGGCCTTTTGATAAAGTATTCCATTTGTTCTGGAACATATTTCGGATCTTTGGAAGTTGGAAGTCGATGTGCCCGGAATGAAATCTTGTAGAAGAAAAGAAATGGATGTATGCATTTTTGATAGGAAAAGTAATATTACATTTTATTGCAGAAAGAAGCCTATTAATATTATAAACTCGGCAGCGTTTTGTTTTCATAGTGACAACTTTATAAACCAATCAATTCGAAATAATGATGCGGATGTTAGTTAATTATAAACAGCTTCAATAACTTCACTTTTAAAACTATCGTGACTACCAAGAACGGTTTTTAAATGAGTTATTGATGTAATTCTGAGTTAAAAAACCTAGAAAATAATTTCAAAACAAATTGTTGAACTTCCGCAAAGAAATGTTTTATTATATAAATTATAAAGAGTTTCAAATGCTGGCACTACAATTAATGAAAGAAATATCACCCCTGTAACGTATTTGTTTATTACGCCAAAATGCTGTTTTATTACTCGTCACAAAAGCTTAACTCAATGCCGCAAAAAAGCTGTTTCAACTTGTTACATCAGCTCATAATACGCAAGCAAAAACCAGCTTCAAAAAGAAAGGTCAACTCTTTAGCAGATGTCAACACAAAAGCGATTGTCGTGCCATCAACAAGCGAAAGCGAGTGTTGTAGCATAGGTTTGGCTTCCATTGATAGCTGTCAATCATTTCGAGAAAGCCGAGGAAGATTTACTTGTCAAAACATTATGACTGGAAATGTGCATCGTCATAACAAAGTGGAGTCAAAGTGGAGTCACGGATGCATTTGAAATGTGCTGTATGTTGAGTTGTGTTACAATTCTGTCCCTCCTGTGCAAAATGATACAACTCGGAAGTGTCCTTTGAGTTGTATCATTTTGCACAGAGGTACAGAATTATAATTTGTCGTAATTAGTTAGTTAGTTAATTAATCAATAAGACTGAATGAAAGTAAAATAGGGTTGAGTTTCAATTCTCAATTTGCGTGCATGAATTGAAGTAAAAACTATTCTCATAATATTATCGTACTTTTACCTTAAACGTCTGCATTATCATCAGTAGTTTAATCGTTTAAATATCTAATTGCATTATGTAATTATTTTACTGGAATATCAGCTTACTAAATTTTAAGAGCTCAAAAAATGCTTAAAAAAATTGTTAAGAAACCCACCACAATGAAACTCGCGTTCTCAGCAAAGCTTCGCTTCCGCAGCAATCTCAGTACCCACAAAAGGAACCTCGTATAACGCTAGGAGGTAGGTAGACGAGCTACATTATGGAGATGACAGACGAGCCACTCCGCTGATGAGGTCTTGACGGATGGAAGGCACAAGGGAAATAAGCCGGCGATGTATCGCACCTTCTTGCAACGAACTTTGCGCTTTTATGAGAAAGTGGGTCAAGGTAGAGATTTGTGTCCTCTGTTTTCCATCCATCCACTCATTCCATAGATGTGTATAAATGTAGTACATTGCTCTGAGTTATCAGAGAACCTTTTTCTGCATATTTTATGGCGAGTATCTAATTTTAAGAAGGGATGCTTGATGGATTTGAGATCTTGGGTCTGGATTTTTTTCTTAATAAATAAAATTATTATTTTGCTAGGGTCGGCAAGTATTTGCTTTAGGTCTATAATAGGATGTAATAAGATAGAATTCAATCAAACATAAATAGGCATTTGAAATATTTTATGAAAAATGCACAGATATATGTCGCCGCGAGGGCATTGGGCGTCTTCGAGTTTTCGTTCGAAGCGACACTAGCGCCGCTGATGGCATATCCTGTGAAACTTACACTCGAAGTAAAATCTATTTGGTAACTAAATACTCGAGCAAAATCTATTTGGTTGAATATTTGCTGCTTTTGTTTAAAAACTTGATAAAGTGGCAGCCGCATTCCTTTTTCATACAAGGCGGGCCACTTTTTGTTTGAGACTCGAGGTGAAACGTTGTAAGTAAAACTTTGAAGAAAACTAAAATAAAAATAATTCAGTGTTTCATGTGCTTTTATTTCAAGAGAATTCCAACGAGTGCTTAGAATCATTTCTGTTAGTTTTTGAGTCGAAAACTAGGCAGTGCAGAGAGTTCAATTGTAACAGTAAAACCGATGGTCGTCAAGGCTGGCGGTTTTACTCGCTTTTAAAAGATGCTAGTTAGTTCTCTATTCGACATCAGAAGTGGGATAGTAATCTATTGATCCCTCTCTGGCCGTTAACTATATTTCAGGTGATCCTGGTCAAAACTACATATAAGGACCCCCGGATGGATGCATCCGAGCAGAGTCGGCCGGCGCCTGGCGCGTCGACAAGTTCAAACGAGTCTACACAGCCTGCGGCAGCTAGCGGACTTGATGCGACGAGTGGGCCTGCAGCGGGCGCCATATCACCGCCGCCGCTACCACTAGTCTGGTAATGTGCCTCCAGAATTTTACTCGCACATGATGACGATGATGCAGCATATGAGCGAGCGTCTATTATCACAACAGAAATCTGTTGGCAAGGTAAAAATTACTGAAATATTTCTACCTTCGTACGACCCGGACGGCAACGTTGGAGTCCGTGAGTGGTGTACGCACATCTCTATTGCTAAAAGGTCGTGCCAAAATATGGGCTGATAATTGGCTTGTTACGACATCTAGCTGGGACGAGTTACGTGAGAATATAATCACTACATTTGAACCAGAAAACCGTTACTCGCGGGACGTACTCAGGTTTAGAGAACACACCTATGATTCTTCCAAGGATATTGCAGAGTTTCTGTCACAATCATGGCTGCTATGGAGGCGCCTAACGAAAGACCAGCTCGAGAGTAGCGATGCTGTGGAGGCAGTGATTGGAACGGTGAGTGACGAACGTCTCCGCATTGAATTAATGAATGCCAGAGCTATTTCAGTGCCCGAGTTGATATCTGTTGCATCTTCTATTCGCGTTAAACGCCCAAGTCAAAGTAATATCGACAAACCGCTTTTGAAACGTCCCCAGGTTACCGTAGATAACAGAGACTCCCTATTTTGCACGTTTTGCAAAAAGAACGGCCATACTTTCAGTATTTGTCGCAGTAGAAACCATCGGAATGTTCCATCGACCGAGAAAAGTTCCGTGACGTCATCTACTACGTTACCTAAACAAACTAATGACAAATTTTGTTCATTTTGCTCAAAGCACGGTCACACGTTTGACACTTGCTTTCGTCGCGAAAAACAAGTAGCTTCTAATGTGAACTTCGTATCTAGCGATAGGTCGTGACGTCCGGTCTAAATAAAATGCGTATTTGTGTCGGTGATCAAACTGTCGATACAGTCTTCGATAGTGGCGCGGAATGTTCCGTGATGCGTGAATCGGTCGCGAATAGAAAAAAGTGGAGACGATCGTATGTGTGTAGACTATCGGGAATTAAATTCTAACACTGTAAGAGATTACTTGCGAGTTACTTTCGCCGCTTCATCCCAGATTTTGCGCGTACTATGGTCCCTTTATATAATCTGACTAAGCAAGGCACTAAATGGCAATGGACTCATGTTCATGAGGAGGCACGACAAGCGATTATCCATCACCTCACTTCTGCGCCTGTCCTAACAATTTTCCGAGAAGGCGAACTTAGAGAATTATACACTGATGCCAGTGGAATCAGATTTGGGGCAATTTTGGTACAAATCATCAGCCGAACTCACGTGATCGCCTACTTCAGCATGCGCACCACGGACACAGAAAGTAGGTACCATAGTTATGAACTGGAAACATTGGCCGTAGTGCGAGCAATTAAACATTTCCGCCATTTTGTTTACGGCCGTAAGTTCAAGGTGATCACGGATTGCAACGCCTTAAAGGCCTCCAAGCACAAGCAAGATTTACTACCACGCATACATAGATGGTGGGCCTACCTACAGAATTACGACTTTGAAGTTGAGTACAGGAAGGGCGAGCGGATGCAGCATGCAGACTTTCTCAGCAGGAATCCAGATCCATTGACGGTAAACACTGTGACCAGTAACCTCGAATGGATTAATATTGAGCAACGACGCGATGGTGAGCTGCGGCCTATCATAGATAGCCTACACAATGGAGATGATGTTCCCGGATACCTCCTCGAAGGTAATGTACTGAAGTACAGAAAGAGCGATCCAATTCAAGGAGAACGAAAACTGATAGTGGTCCCAAAGTCTTTTCAGTGGAGTCTCATGAACACGTTCCACACGACCCTTAAGCACCCAGGCTGGGAGAAAACTTTACAGAAAATACGAGACACCTACCATTTTGACAAAATGTCAACCGTTGTCCGAGAGTTCGTGGATAACTGTGTAATATGCAGAACTTCAAAACAGACATCTGGAGCCATACAGGTACAGTTACATCCCATTACTAAACCAACGGTTCCATTCGAAGTCATTCACATGGACATCACTGGCAAACTCGGTAGTTCGGAAGAACAAGAGTACGTCATTGTTACAATAGACGCATTTACAAAGTATGTACTTCTCCGACACTCCAACGACAAGAGTCAGTTTAGTACTACGGCTGCCTTGAGGCAGGTCATTCACCTCTTCGGGATTCCGAGACAGATCATCGTGGATGGCGGACGCGAGTTTTTAGGTGAATACAAAAGCTATTGTGACAGGTATGGTATTGAGATTCATGCCATATCCCCAGGAGCGAGCAGAGCCAACGGATAAGTGGAGCGAGTTATGTCAACCCTGAAGAATGGTCTCATAATGATTAAGAACTATGAAACCCCAGAATGGCACACAGCTCTTGATGGCTTGCAACTCGCTCTGAACTGTACGGCACACAGAGTGACAGGTATCGCCCCACTTACACTACTAACTCGACGTCAAAATTGCGTGCCTCCGGAACTGCTGCAGTTGGTAAATTTCGATAACACGTCCGTCGACGGCGATGCTATGGATCGGCATGTACAGCTCAGAATGACGGAGTTATCTGCGAAAGATAAAGCGAGATTCGACAAAGGACGAGCGAAAATTCACAATTTTCAACGAGGAGATTTCGTTCTGATAAAGAACAATCCAAGAAATCAGACTTTGAAATTTAGCGTGCCTTATGAAGTTCACAGAGTTCTGGACAACGATCGCTACCTTGTGAAAAAGGTGGTGGGTCACCACGGGCGGCCCCGCAAGGTCGCGCACGACCAGCTGCGGCGCGCCCCTCAGCCGGCGGGAGGCCCCCAGGCGGCCGTGTCGCCCCGAGCCAGCCCGTCTGCTGTCGTCTGCGGCTCGCCGGCGCCGCCACACTCCGCGGCGGCGCTGCACGTGGCTAACGTCACTGATGGTGACGTCACTGCTACTACACAGCACGAGACCCATCGCGCGTCACAATGATGATATTATTGGTGAGCACGTTTCACTTTATTCGACACCAAAGCATGCGTATGAAACACAAATTGCATATTGACACGTGGAGTTGACCAATATGTGTATTCACGCAAAACATAATAATTTACATATTGGCGCGTGGAGTAGACCAATATGTGTATTCATACAAAACTTAATCTGCACATTGGCGCGTGGAGTAGACCAATGTGTCAAGCAATAAAAATCGAATTATTAATGCATATGCAACCGACCGACCGAATATGCGACCGTTATAATGGCCTATTATTATTAATGCATATGGGCGCGTGGAGTGCCCATATAGCAATTAAAAGATGCACATTGGCGGTACGACCGTCAATGGCCTATTATTTGCCAAGACTATTACTTTGACCAATGACTGACTATGACTGTAATTATTAATTCGATAAAAAGATGCACACTCGCACTCGCACCTACTTGATGCATGGTAAATCAGCGATTCAGTTGATCTACATACTATGTACCAACTTAAATTTAAATCATAGGTTTAGGTGTACTGTGGAAGTACCTAGCCTCAAAACATTACTTCCTTTATTTCAGTAACAACCAGGATAAATGCCAAAACGACACAGAGCACGCGTCGCATTGCAGAATGGCCGTGTCGCCGCGAGGGCATTGGGCGTCTTCGAGTTTTCGTTCGAAGCGACACTAGCGCCGCTGATGGCATATCCTGTGAAACTTACACTCGAAGTAAAATCTATTTGGTAACTAAATACTCGAGCAAAATCTATTTGGTTGAATATTTGCTGCTTTTGTTTAAAAACTTGATAAAGTGGCAGCCGCATTCCTTTTTCATACAAGGCGGGCCACTTTTTGTTTGAGACTCGAGGTGAAACGTTGTAAGTAAAACTTTGAAGAAAACTAAAATAAAAATAATTCAGTGTTTCATGTGCTTTTATTTCAAGAGAATTCCAACGAGTGCTTAGAATCATTTCTGTTAGTTTTTGAGTCGAAAACTAGGCAGTGCAGAGAGTTCAATTGTAACAGTAAAACCGATGGTCGTCAAGGCTGGCGGTTTTACTCGCTTTTAAAAGATGCTAGTTAGTTCTCTATTCGACATATACAATTATCAATTAAAACTGTCGTGTATGTCGGTCTAGTCAATAAATTAGTTAACTTTTTCAGCAGGCATTATACCAAACACATGAACTGAATGTAACGCAATGAGAGACGCTCTATCTTGGAGATAGATAAACCCGCACCAAAATATATTTTTTGTAGTGGTAGGGCTCTTTTGCAGAGCCCGCCTGGGGAAGTACCACACCTTAGCCAGTTATTCCACCGCCAAGCACTAATGTGCAAACATTACTGTGTTCCGGTTGGAAGGGCATTGTTTCCAGTGAAATTACAGGGCAAATTTAGGGAGATTAAACAACTTATATCTCAGGGTGACGAGCGCAGTGCTGTGCCGCGCGCAGGGTTTTGAATTCTGAGAGTTCAAATTTCTGGGTGGCGCAGACCTGTTATGGGCAAACGTGACGTTTAACATCAGGCGAGCGATTTGCTCGTCTCGTCACTCAATTACATAAAAAAAAATATTAAAAATAAAAAAAAATTAAAAAAAAATATGCGACCTATGAAGATTGTCACAAAACATGTCGCTGCATCACAATTGCAAATAGTGTCAGCAAAGAAACGTACAGAAGTAATAAGAGAGTAGTTCGCCATAGCTTTTAACCGTAGTAACTTAGACTCCAGGGTATTACCCGTACAGTACCGTAGAGCAAGGTGCGGTGGCTTTCGGGTCAATTGGTGGTCAAATTGATTGGTTGCCGCCATTAGTTCGCCTATTGAGTTTGTTCTGGGCTGGTTTATTGAGACAGTGGGCAACTAGCATGCTGTAATTTGCAGTATGTACTTCTGGTCTTATTTATTGCATCGTTTAACAGGCCAGGGAAGGTGAGTTTGAAACGCTGTTACAAGTAAGATAGGAAATAGGTAACTGTAAAATGTTACTTTTTCAAAACATTCCACGTGAATTTTCAGTATTATAACGTTAGTGAATATGACGGAATTATAAATTGCATTTCCCTGCTTTTTTGTGTCGTTGAGTAAACACACGTGGTTGTACGAATGGACCAAAATTGACAGCCCAAACTACAGGGATAAAATTGCTGAGTTGGTGAAAACCTCCAGAAGTGAACATCAACAGCACTTTGGGGATTTTATGACAGGCAGCAAAGACCAATACGGTTGGAGCCAGACTTTCGGCATTTTTTTTCAATTTGATAAGTACCAGTCCCAATTAACTTGGTTTATAAGCAATCGAGTTTGTCAATGGTGAAGACTTCAGCGTCGCTAAACATGTTATGGGTACCAGTCGCTCCAGAGTGCCTTTTAAAAGCATTCACCAGCTTATTACACGGAATGTCGTGGATATCCAGCCCCGCATTGAATGACATCATGGAAGCGCTAAATTCGTTTTCCAAGCTCCGTTTTGGGACGCGAAAGAAACTAAGCGGCTATTCGCATGAAATTTTGAATTCCATTTTCGCTGCAATGGTCTATTTTTGGCAGAAGTGCTTCGGTTAAGTGCCGCCAGGGTTAAGTGCCGGTGTCAAGTGGAAGTGTTTTAAATTTTAATTTCAGGGACGGAGTTATAAAGTTCTTGTTTTTTCGCGAGGTTTTTTCAGTCGACTTTTTGACGTTAAGAAATGGGAGATTCATTTTTTAGTTCTAAAATTATGCTAAAATGTCGGAAAATGTTGTAAACTAGCATTTTTTCTACTTTAGCTTTAGCACTTGAGTCAATTTTAAGGATGATGAACAACATTTTGTGCACAAAATTTCTTTTGCAAAAATCTGAGTCTGTGGAAAGCTTTAACATTTCGAAATTTACCATTTCGGACAACTCCACCATTTAAGTAGTTAAGTACATATTATGTTGTGGTCAACCAGCCACAGCCTGTCTGTCAACTAATTTAAACGGATCACTACTTTTTAGCTACAATTTTGGAAAACTCGCTACTTTTCAAATTATTAATTTATTTTAATTTTAAACTGTTTTACTACTGGCCACTTATTTTAGCTGTACTGACTACAAATATTATATATTTACAACTAATCCCTACTCCCTTCACTACAGCTAAATAACTTACCTAAAAACCCAACCCAAAATCAAAACAAATTTAATCTCCGAAATCCCTTTTCGTAATAGAAAATTGTTTGAGTGTAACGAGGGCTTTCGAAGATAATAATTGAATTTCCTAAATTTAGTTTGCCGGCCCTGAAATTAGGTCAACAGTTTCCATCAGGCCTGAATTCGCGTCACGTTTGCAGCGTCACGCGGCGACGGGACAATATAATAGGTGTCACGAGTGATGTAAATGGAAAAACATGATAAGTCGAAGCTGCTATTGTATTTAGGCTTCTTTTATACCGGGTTATGAGTAAAGGGTATGCTAAGCCGAAAAAAGCTTACAGTACTCATCATTATGAACAACTTTTACTCCGGGACCAATCCGGAGTTCGCGAAAAAAAAACAGGTTTTCGGAAGAAATATGTCAATGACACTCAACAAAAAGCTATACAGAACAGAACAGTGTAGAACAGCACTAATTATTTTTTCACGGGTTGTATGGATGTAATACGAGTCCTTTTCGGCTTAGCACACCCTTTCCTTATAGCCTCGTAGAACCGAGTACGAAGTGTTGAGCATGGGCTAGTTTTAAATAAATCAAGACATAAATAGATATAATAAACATTAGATATTTAACGGTACTCTTTGCTCCTGCCTTAGATTAGTTGAAAATTTTAAAAACAAATTAAATACCTAGAATAATTTTCGATGAATATTCGATTCGAAGTTTTCGTTGATTTTCGTATATTTTAAAAGCTTTTATTTAACTTGCAATGCAAACTAACTGTGTACCAACAATGTTAGTATGTTTGCTCCGGTGGAATCTTGCAACTCAATTTTGAATCACTTCCCGATGTTCGATTCGAGCTGAATTTTTTTATACCTGTGTAACTCCGATAACAATACAATAGAAGCTTGTTTTTAAAATAACTTACTTTTCAGATAGCGTCGAGTTGCAGTCGCAACAACAGGTAAGGCAGTCGCACGCCTAGTAAAGAATTATGAAATCGCACAGTTAGCGCTGTGTAACATAAAACTGACAGTAACGACTCTTGACAGTTATACGACTAACTACACACGTTCTTGTTTTGTCCTAAACTGGCGAAAACGGGGTAATCAAGTCTCTAACTCACTCTAAGTATCTATATAGGGTTATTCATAAAGGGTATGCTAAGCCGAAAAGAGCTCATAGTACTCATCATTACAAACAATTTTTTTTCGTGAATTCTGAGTTGGTCCCATAGCAAAAGTTGTTCATAATGATCCATGAGCCCTTTTTGGCTTAGCATACCCTTTATGAATAACCCTATATAGTTTCATCTCTAAGTAATTTATCAAAAAACACTAGACTGCTCGGCTTTATTGACATTTCTTCAAGTATACACATTAGGCCTACAAGTAATATAACAAGTTTTCCTGAACAGGTTTCGTGGAGTTGTCAGTAGCTGGTATCTATTAGAAAAGTTGAGTTGTTTCGAAGTTTAACAAAGCGTGGACGTGCTAAACTTTAGGGACCAGTGGAGGAATTAGAAAAGTATGTTGTATGGTGTGTGTAAGAAGAAACTTGAACCAAATAAGTCCTTTTGTCGAGAGTTTGTGGACAGTATCGCTAATCAAAGAAGTACCTGCCTATATATTGCTCACTCAGAAGCACTTATCTATGATATTGTTTATATTTATTGTGCTTTTCTCGTATGTATTTTACTATCTTTGTGATTTCCTTTATGTTTTATTAATAAAGAGAAACTGTATTGTATTGAGAACATGATTAACAATTACAGATCACTAGCTATCTACTAATCATAAAAATGTTTTAATTTGGGGTGTGCCAATTAATCCCATTTTGCAATCAATTTTATAACCCGGTCACAATATCTGTGCACCTCGTTGGAATGCGTATAGCCTTATATAGTCTATTATATATATTATATAATATATATATATATATTAGGGGAAGCGGGAGAGGCTCCGCTTCCCCTGTCACCTCTCCGCGCACTCCCCGGTGCGACAGTGCGACTATATAAGGCTATACGCATTCCAGCGAGGTGCACAGATATTGTGACCGGGTTGTACTATTACTAATCTGTAACGTACGTAAGTCTGGAGATTTCTGGAACAACAATTTCAGAATACATCTTCGGAACGAGTGTGCTAAGCCTCTAACCAGCTCATAATACTCATCATTATGAACAACTTTTACAAAGGGACTTACCCGAAAATTAAAAAAAAACTGCTGCTTCTTAACTTATAACCCCGCAAAATTGCTTGAAATATATTATTTGCTTGAAATAATTCGAGATCCCAGAATTTCTCAGTACAGTCGCCAAGCGCTATTTTACAAACGATAGAGGCTTCGACTCCTGGAGTACCTAACTATATGTCACGGAATTAGTCGAAAATTATACAAAGAAGTAGAAGATTATGTAAACTCCATCATAGACAAGAACTCGTAATATTTCTTCCGACACCATAACCAATTAACCCATAAAATTAGCACACTACACACTATACAGAGAGATCAATATGGCTACAAAAACTGGTCTGGTCCGTAAATGGGTCAGCAATACGTGGCGTGCCGGTTCCCAGCGCCAGTCGTATCAAGTGAAAACGGACGCGGAACCGTGTGGAAATCGCGCAAAGAAAATATAGGCGTGAGCTCGTGGACTATTGTATTACTAGAAACTTTTATGGATTGACAATAAAAAATTGCAAAGATTTTATTTAATACAATAATCTCCAGAATATAACCATTTATTAATTGTGATTTTTAAACCAAAAGCAATGGATTATAACTACTAAGAAATGTAATCAATACACACAAAAATATAACTTGAGTATTACATCGAGTCGTAATGAACAGTAAAATACCCCCCTCATTAAACACACTCGTAACTTAACAAGTCGCTGTCTCCCATCCTACACTGTTTGGTCAGATAGCGATCCGTAAGCAATAAGCGCGGAATTTCTTCGATTAGATAGAGCTCGTAAACTATTAACTGGCAGCTGGTTATGTTCATTATCGAACGCGATCCGTGGTTGATTTCGTTTGACTGAAAAAAAAAAATTGGAACGAAAAAGACTCATAGCACTCATTGTTATGAACAACTGTTACCATGAAACGAACCCTGAAATCATGAAAAAAAATCAGCTGTTCCATACATTTTGTCAGGCTACATTGACTTTTTCTACAAAACACCTGATTTTAAATAGTGATTACCAGGTTGATCCCAATGTAAAAGTTGTTCATAAAAATGAGTACTACAAGCTCTTTCCGGCTTAGCATATCCTTTCCTGATAACCCTGTATTTGTGCCGTTCGGCCAATAGGTTAGTGACTAATTGATTCGGAATCGCAATGCATTACCGTCGCGCGTCGCGGTGGAAAGCTGTCGGACGATAATTAATTGCAACGTCATTCAATTGTTAACCCTGCTGCGGACACGCGTCAGCGGCTGCGATATTGGTTGGTTTGGTTGGTTAGTTTTTTATTGTGTAGTTCTGCTAATCCCTCAAATAGTTCAGGATTGAACCGCAATGGGTATTTTAAATTAGCATACTTCTTTCTATGGATTTATTCTACTGCTTTATTACCATTCTAGGGACTTACTATTGCTATGGTTTATACTTTACAAACAATTACTTATTTTTTATACTTGTGAAAATGATTGTAATAAACTTGACACTATATTAAAGTGGAAATAAGAAACATAATTAATATAAGACACGTGGTAATAATTATGCTGACTATCAAATTAAATAATCCAGCGTATCAATTATCTGCTATTGACGTATCTGATTGTGATTGCATTGAATTGGATACCTGCCAGAATAGCTGATTGCTAATTTGATGAATTTCAAATTTGAGCGCTAATTTTGCTGATTTAACGGAATAATTACGCGATTAATTATTATTGACAGTCTTGTTTAAACGAATGATTTGTTAATAGCTTTATTTATTAATTTTGATATTACCATTGTCATAACACGGGTGAGATGTGATATATAGATTAATCTTTTTGATTATCAAAGTTCTTGCTTGTTACTTCAGATTTTCAAGAAAAAAGAAAAAGCAACCTACTATGGTTAAGTATTACCGAGTGATTGCTAACGTTACATCATAGTTCTGTTCTGGTATCTTATGAGGTAAGGTTTCTTGCAGCCGGATCTATCTATATGAGGCTCGAAGTGACATCAGTCAGGCCATACATTTTTGAAAACCATGATTTTGAAGCCAGATGAGTGTAATAACGTACTAGTATGAACATTTCACTCATTAGTATGTACGAATGACTTGTGTATTTTTAACCGACTTCAAAAAAGGAGGAGGTTATCAATTCGTCTGTATGTTTTTTTTTTTTATGTTTGTTACCTCATAACTTTTGACTGGGTGAATCGATTTTGATGATTCTTTTTTTATTAGAAAGCTGACGCTTCCCATTTGGTTCCATTTCAATTTAGTCCAGTTCTGATAATGGTATCTATGAGAAAACCATATGAGTCTTAAATTTGCAGTAAGTACGTGCGCGACAAATAGATGAATAACTCAATAGTCGGTCTTTTGAAGTCGGTTTTTGTTTTTTGCTTTGTAAAAATAATGTTCTTGTAACATAAAAATTTCGTATCGTAATAGTCAAATTATAATTCATAGATGAATTATATTTGTCTATGTCGAATTTCAAAAATCAAAAATGTATGGTCAGACTTACACTTTGGGCTTAATATAAGCTCCAGCTGTAAGAAACCTTAACACATAAGATACCAAAACAGAACTACTATGGTATCGGGAAGTGGTTCCAAATCCAGTTGCTGCTTTTGACCCCTAAAACGCAAGCTAAATAAATAAATAACGTTTTACACTCATAGCTCCCCACTGAGATAACCTGTGTCGAGGATGCCATGAAACACACACAAAGACGGGGACAACTAACACCTAAACCCATAGCAGATATTTAAATTTACCATTCAAGCATCTGCCCGGCCGAGAATAGAACCCGAACTTAAAAGACGGATATACTACCACTTAGCCAAATAGGGTCATTCCCAGTTGTCACACAATCCCAAGGGTGGCAACTGAGAATGACTCGCCAAACAGGTCGTCAAAAACGCAGCTTATAAAAACGGACGCGCCTTTATGGGATCAGCTATCACGCGCTTTAAATCTTATTTTAATTTCCTCTCTACTGCGATTTTATTTCCTTTTCCAGTAACCATTCGCAACCCAAATAAATATTGTAAGTACTCCTATAAGGAAGTACGAAATCGATTCTATAAATCAAAAGACGTAAAGTTTAAGGCGAAATTTCAGTTGTTAACATATAAATCGAATAATTATTGACCATAACTCAGCGAAACGTTATGTGCTGTGTTTTCGGAATAACTGGAGTTGACAACACTACTTGGATGACTTGACCACGAATCATATACAGGGTTAAGAAAAGGTATGCATCATTATGAACAACTTTTACTAAGGAAAAAACCCTAAAAACTTGAAAAAAAGACAGCTATTCCATATCACAAAAATCTACCATTGTAAAAACTATTCACAAGTTAGATAAAAACATAACATAATTTGAGAACATTAAAAGTCAATTCAATGTTTTATTTGTAAATCCAATCGCCAGTAACAATCAAACGAATTATTCGGGGCTCGGTCGTTCGCAGTCTCATTCTAAATGCTAATACGATTACCATACCGATCTTTTTCGATACGTTTAAATAGTATACAGGCTTTGACTAACTATGACAAGATCAGTAAAAAATCTGCCTAAATAATGTTTTTTGTGAAATGTTAAACTTTTGAATGAAATTGAAAACACGTTTTCTGATCGAAGGCTAATTAATTATGTTTAATTATGTTAGTGCGTTAAGACAGGATTTTGTTTGTTTTGTTTGTCCAGCAGTGGACTAAGTTAAGCAAATTTTGATAACGATGATCTTTTTTGTTATAATTAACATTGTAATACTCACGTAAAAATTAAGTCGTCTACTACGACTAGTTTCAACAAACATTCGACGTTCAGTGCCAAGCGAGACGCAACCGCAAGCGCGTCACGCTTGTAAAGTCTCCTGATGAAGGTCACCGAATGTGATCGAAACTAGTTGTAGTAGACGACTTAATTTTAACGTGAGTATTACCATGTTAATTATAATAAACATGTGTGAAAACCACGTTAGTTTCCAGAGTAAAATAACGATGATCCTCCAATGATAATCATAATAACATGATAACATTATGATCAGCATATATGATGACCAGCTAGTCTACAGAGAGCTTTAACTGTCATCTTAGTCGTTCACTCTTGACAGAATGGTTGTTGTCATAATGTCACACGGAGGCTCCTCGCCGTCGTCAACGCCCCTTTCCATTGTCGGCGATTCGTTGCTACAACTTGCTGCTAGTCAAAACGTAATTTCTCCTCACTTTTGTTTAACACTTTTTTTGTCAACTACGGCATGAAAATTACTGTAAATTGGGGAAGTCACTGGCTCCAGACACACGGTATTCGACTAGTTTGAGAGCCTCTGGGATTTTATAAATTGTTCAAATGTATTACGCCCAAGTAAGTTATTTCTATGAATTACCTATATCTCGCTTTACACTCTTGTGTCGAAAATATATTTACAAACGCAAATGAAGATAGAACAAAAACAACCCCAAATATGTAACAAAAAGATTCACCAACAAAAAAAGCGTTTCATTCATGCAGAATTGCAGATACTCCAATTCAAATACGAATCCCAAACGAATTCGGAATATTCGAGCTATTTGCGTATTCTCATCGATACCGAATGTCGGCGTCGAGGGTTCGAATTTTTATGCCGCTATTTCGGACATTTTAATCTCGTGTGAGATGGCCCGCGGTGAGGCTTTAACTTTCGCTGCTAGCAATACTATCGAAACTGCAAAATCAAGTTTTTTTCATTGTACCAATTACACAAATATTTAATTTACATTTAGGAAAACAAATAATTCAAGAAATAAGTATTTGTTTGTTTTTTTTTTGTTTTCTTGGCCGGGTAGGTAGTTAAACGATTAATTTAAATATCTGCTCTCCTGTTTTCCTAGTCTTTGTGTATTCCATGGCATCCCCAACACAGGGTATCCTAGTGGGGAGCTATGAGTGTGAAACGTTTTTTTTTTCATTTAGATACTATGAATTTTAACTTTTGAATAATAGGTCAAATGACTTTAAGTTGCTCTTCTGTAAAAAATGGTTTTTGTAGTTTCGATCCTGTTCGTAAGGACAGTCGATTTTATTGCTGCCAGTACTCTGAATTTCTGGAAACCGCAACTTTCTGTCGTAAATCTAGATTTTTACGTGCGGCCGCTCCCGGTGTCTTAGTGCTTGTTGGACGTCAAGGGAAAGGGTCAGTAGTTTTTGCACAACTGGCTATATTTTTTATGTTATACCTAGGGCCTGGATAGTACAGGGTTATAGGGAAAATTGACGTGGACTTTTGACAAAAATTAGAAAAAAAATTGCTTATTTTTTTATACAATCGTTGTCCAGACAACAACGGACACAATAAAAAACTTTTTAACAAAAAAGAAACCAACTTCCAAAAACTCCCTATTAGCCCTAAAAAGTATAAAATAATACTAAATCAAATCTACTTAATCTTGAAAATCTAACCTATATAACCTAACCTACCTAACCTATAACAAAATTTAACAATTTTTGGAGTCTGAAAAAAAGAATCATCCAATTTGGTGCCGTCGCTCGGAAGTTATGCGCGTATACATTTCAGCGAGGTTCCGCGCTTGCCTAAAATACGATGGTTCAGAACTCTCCACATTCGACAAGCGTTTTATTAATTATAAAGATATTATTATATATACCTATACATAGAAGCTAGAAACAGTTTCAAATTAAAAGGTTTATATTACCAAGGTGTTACAATTACAATTATAAATGACTCGATATAAATTAAGTAAGCTAGAACCTGATATTCTTAGCACTCTCACTTTCCTCTCCTTGGGTAATAAGGCCATAAAATAACAGATTGGTTTTATTGCTCTTTGAATTAAGACGGATATAAACGGTGGACAAGGACAACTATCTCTTTCACGCAATGTAGATATACAATTACTGAGTGGAAATTACATAAAAAAAACAAATCGTAATTTAAAATTATATTTTTAGCGTTTTAAACTAATAACTATGTATTTATTTTACTACCTCTATGTTTGTTCGGGAGGAATCTTTCAACTCAATTTTGAACCACTTCCCGATGTCTGATTGAGCTGAAATTTGGTATACCTACGTGTGTAACTCCGATGGCAATGCAATAAAAGCATTATTATTATTATTTTTTAATTAACTTATTATTTTGATATTTTTATTTCAGACGGCAGGATCAAAAGTGTTGGTTTTTTTTAATTTTCGACATTTTTCTTCATAAATATAAAAATGTCAGAAAGAGCTGCTAACTGTTTATTTCCCCTTAAAGCCGCGTGAAAATATTTAATAGCCATTAAACATTTACGATGACCCATTGCCAGTAACTTCTTAAAGGATAAGAAATGGAACCAGTTTTTTGAAAGCGGAGAATTTCTTTTGTTGCTCTCCAAGTGCTCATATTTCATATCGTAAAAATTGCATGTCAGATCAACTCTTATATTTTGACAGTAAAATCTTGCATCTCCAGTTTTAAAATCTTGTTAAAGGTTGAAACCCACTGTAATATGAGACATAAGCCAACTTAACCTACCAGGTAAAAATCAATGAGAGATAAAAGATTTTTCCGAACAGTAAATTAATTTACATATTTATATCTTTTTGTTGTTTCTAGTCCACAGCTTATTGCTACAGTTCATGCACTTGTTTCGGGGTTAAGGGGAGCTCGTGTCTAAAACTCGTTCAATATCCTATAAAAATATCCAATATAATATCTATCGAAAACGTATTTGCTATCCACGAACCTATCATAAAGACTATAAAGAGCCTATAAACTTCTGAAATTATCACAAACATTTTGGCCATTTCCAGCAAATACCTTTTTCTGTCGTCGACCCTTTAACCCAGTAACGTTCACTATCAAAACTATGAGTCAACTAAAGATTAAAATGGCATATTAATCCAGTGAAACTTGACCCTAACAAGTCTCGTGAACTTTTCTAAAACATTATGACTTATGACACGTTATGGGCTGAGACTGAGACGAATCAGTGATCGCGAACGAGTCGCACTTCATTTTGCACTTTATTGTTACTTGACTGGTATCACTTTCACTTTAAAATAAATGATAGTCATGGACGGAATGACCGTTTACAAAAATAGTAATACAGGAATATTCAGAAAGGGTATACTAAGCCGAAAAGTGCTTTTAGTAGAGGAAAGTCACCAAATATGGAATCTCTTAATTTCTCCAAAACTATTTAAGTTTAAAACACAACACACTACTATTTTCTATTTTATTTATTCCTACCGCACTCACACCATTGTTTCAGTTGCGCGAACGCTACATGTGTGTCAGGTGTGTTTTGTTTTGTTGTCATGCAGAAATTTTTAAAGGTATGTTAGTAAATGAGTATTACCAGTTATTATGTATGTTTACATAAGTTTTATACTATTGAGTATATCGATATTAAGTTTATCTTAACATTTTGTGACCTTCTGTAATTAAAATATTCTGATTTGGAAAAATATTAATACGACTTTGAACTAGTATAAAAATCCAAATATGGACAGTCGATCGTAATGATGAATGAACATGATAAGTTATGGACCAAGTATCTCCTGACTCTGCTGATGCAGAATGTATGTTCCGTCCAAGACTTTATTCCATCGATAAGCGTGGAGAAAGCTGGATAAAGTGCATAAT
This sequence comes from Alcis repandata, assembly GCA_949125135.1. Lineage (NCBI taxonomy): Eukaryota > Metazoa > Arthropoda > Insecta > Lepidoptera > Geometridae > Alcis > Alcis repandata. Next base: position 10,788,539 of record OX421233.1, on the reverse strand, counting down.
GCTTACATATATTATTATGCATGTAATCCAGGTTTCTTTGGGCACATTATGATTGTGCTGGTCCAGAGTTTTATACTTGGATCTGTGACTTTTGCAAGTTAATTAAGCAACTTCTTTCATTTATCACAATATTTTATTAAAATTTATTTGATCTCATGGATATTTTAAGTCTATTTTATTCATTGATATGATGATTTAGGTTTGTATTCCATATAATGGGTACCTATTCCATATATGGTCACTGTTTTGTGATTTTGCTTTTTGTTTTAGATTTTAATTTGATAATTAATATTTTTGATAAAAACCTGTTAATTACTACATATAAATGTATGACTGATTAGTAATGACATTAAACTATTTTCATTTCTATTTAGTTTTTATTTTATATCTCTAAAACAAAATGGTATTTCATATTTGGTGACTTTCCTCTATTCATCATTACGAACAACTTGTACTGTGGGCCCAACTCGAAATTTAGAAAAAAAATCAGCTGTTCCATACATTTTGTCGAATGTCATTGGGATTTTTCTATGGAATAACTGTTTTTTTTCGCGAATTTCGGGTTGGTCCCATAGTAAAAAGTTGTTCATAACGATGAGTACTATGAGCCCTTTTCGGCTTAGCATACCCTTTATGAATAACCCTGTATATTCGTGTCGAGAGCGGTTACCGAACGAATGATTTATGTTGGGCGGGTGTATATTAATTTATGTTAATGGTTTTATACTCGTTACGACCACCTTCTAGAACTCGCTTATCTACAATAGGACGTTTAGTAAATGTTAAAATATCTATTAGGACCCTAAAATATAACGATAACAATAGACATGAATTTTGATTCAACTTGTAAATTGTATGACTCAATCAGATTTTTAAATTTAGCAACTGGAATTTTCCATTCGCGAATTTGATGTTATGATTTGAATCCATGTTCATTAAGCATTTCATAAATCAAACATTTTGTATTGTATGTTTTTGACAGCTCTGCTATTCCAAATCAGTTAAATCATAAATGCAAATTGGTGCCCAGAATTTGGTCTTTATTTATTCCTAAAAGAAAATTCTATTTGAATGTGGTAACGAATTATGATCGACTAACTCAGACGCAATTCGGAAAGTCATGAAATAGAATTAACTTCTACAATCTTCAGAAGCGGACAGCAATAACTAACTCCATTTATCGTCTAATATTATTAACATTCAGTCGTGATCTCCCCTTTCATTGAATAGCACAAACCCTAGACAGCCAGGCGTCAGATCTCAAATTTATTGAATTCGAGAGAATCGTCTGAAACACAAGATGCTATCGCCTCACGAAAAGAAACAGAAACTACACGACATTTTGGCATAATCAATATTTACGATAAAATCAACTTCGTGACATATCTCCGACTTTCCCTGAGAAAGTGTCATAAAAAGGCCAACTGACAGACAATTCCGAATTTAACAATGAAGATAATGGCAAGCTTAAACACCGTGAAGCAGTTTGTTAAACAAAAGATAAATAACCAAATGAGCTCAATCGATCGTCACGCTCGAGACAAACGAACGGATGAATGAACGGCGACGGCGATAGAAAGAGATGGTGAGTGGGAAAACGACGGGAAATAAGAGATAGCCGTCGGTGGTCGCAGAAACAATGTTTTCACTCGATTTTAATATTATTTCTTTGTAGTCACATATCGGGAGCGCGTGATTTCTCTGTTTGCTAGTCACATTTCTAATGCGTGTGATTAGGGTCAGCAGATTGCTGGCGTTCGATGGTTGTATGACTTGTATGGATAGTAAAAAGTGTCGTTTCGATTGCTATCTGTTCTGAGAAGTAGATTTACGATGCTTGAGATGTTTTCTGTTTGTCAAACGAGCCGGCAATCGTTAGGTATCTTAACAATACAATTAGGTGGTGTAAGAGGAAAAGTGCTGTGATATTAGTTTCATACTATCCATCCATTCACGCAACAAATTCCCTCAATAAGAGTATGCATATAGAAATGCAAAAAAATTGTATGTGCAAAAACACATGGCTGGCTTTATACTTAAAAAGCTTATAATGATAAAAGCAATTTTATCTTAGCATGGATTGTATAACCGAACTTACCGAACCCAGTAATGACTTTCGAAATAGTATTGAAAAAACAAACAGTAACTTGCATTTGTACCTTTTTTCGTGTCAAACAAAAATTTATCCTTTCTTTTGTTTTAATAAAAATAAAAATCCACACTTATTCATATTGACTCTCCAGTAAATTATAGTACAAGTGTTTAATCTATTCGCAATATCTTCACCGTCAATTTACTAGCTTCTTACTTGCATAGCCTTTACTACTGACCCTAATAACTAGCACGATTATATGACAGGTAGCTTACGCCTGTATGTCATTGCAACTTAGTGTAGCCTATGACAGCTGTCTTCACTACATGCCACCGAGGTAACTTTAACTTAGCTTATGATTAATCGCCGTGGAGTTAAGTTGCTACGTACTTAAGTACATGTACATTTTACACGTTACAGTACATTTTGTTGGGCAAATATTGTGGAAACTTTGTTATTTGAGTCTTAACCCTAGATCACTAACCAATTTCGAGTAACGTTATTACTAAACTTGTAACCTTCCAAAAACGGTGAAGATGATGATAAAAAGCAGCCTGTACCGTTCTCACATACTTTTCAAATCGAATGACCAACGCATAACTCAGTGTTCCTGAGGCGATGACAAGATGCGGTTCTGAACGAACCTTCATGTACCCGTGCTTAGCCAATGGGAGCGCAAGCCGACCGGTGATACGTCATCACGTCAGTCAATCGCCATCTTAGAAACCGCGCCCGCGCCGACAACCACCGGCTCCGTCAAATTAAATCAAAATCAAACAGAAACTTTCTCAAAACCTTATCAAAACTGTGGTATTTTCGTGTGCACACCGACAGCGGACCATCAGGTGAAAGAGTCATCGGAGGCTGGAGCAAACCCAGGTACGTGGTACATGTGTACTTGTTTCGCCTCAAACTCTGAGTTATTGCGAGTAATACATAAATCGTAATAGTCCCAGATTATGTACCCGAGCTTTACCCTTCTGGTGAATCGCGACGGTACATAGCCTATGTCCTCTTCCGTATCCCTGACAACGTACATACAAGATTGAATAAAGATCGGTTAAGTAAATAAGGCGTGAAAGCGTTACGAATAAAAATAAACTCACTATTTTATTTATAATATTTTTACTATAAAATATTAATCGTATTCACACTCGTACCAAAGAATTGTTAAATAAGACATAGACACAAAATAAAAGCCGTGTACTTTTATTCAACACTATTCAGTATCTAGAGCCCTATTCTTGCGAGTGAGATATTATAGCGGTCACTGTCCCTCTCATTAGAAATGTCATGACATCGAGAGAGACCGAGATAATCTCGAGTACTGAAGAATAGGGTTGACAGGCTGTCCATAACACGAGATAAATCCGCACTTCCAGCTCTGGGCTGTCAGCATAAACTACGAGAGGACAGGAAAATAATATTGTTCTGAAGAGTCGCAGAAATATGATGGAAATGTTGGAAATACGATGAAAATGCTGAAAATACGTTGGAAAATCCTCGCTTCATTGAGCCGAAATCCGAGAGAATAAAAGACAAAGTCGTAAATAAGAGGAAGTGTGTTACGAAGTTGTTTGAAACATATTTCAGGGACGATATTTTTGTAGCCGTATACAGGAATATTACGAGTATCATTTACTTTTTGCGGATTGTTTTTAAATATTGCAAATCCCTAAAGCGCTCTTACAATGCCAGTATATTCGATATTTTATAGACTAACAATTTGGACATTTGCGTCGACAAAATCAATTTCGAATCTAAACGTTGAATTTGTCGGTTAATATTGCATTCTAAAAAAAGAGTCAATTGAATTAGTCTATTTTAAAAATTAGATTAGTGCAATATAGAGTACAAGATAAAAATAAACTGATCGTTCAAAAAAATCTTAATAGTGCCTGGAAGAGTTCGCATTTAGGGATGAAACCGCCAATAGTTACCTACACTAGTTTTATATGAAGTTTAGGTTTTTTTATTAATTTTTTTTTTATCCTTTGAACAATAAAGATTTTATATATCTATGTATCTATCTAATGAAAGTCCAAATAGGGAACAGTTAATAGCAATAGATATATTTACTAATTAATTTCCTACGTGATTTGATTACTACACCGGCTACACCTACAAAGGCTAACCAACAAGTTTCGAATTAAAAGCTATACGATAAAATCATCCCTCCAACCACTATTACACTGATCTAGATAAGCAAAGCTTAATTCCCGCGACCAGTTTCTTATTAAATCATATCTGATTACAAGAAAATATAATTATCTTCGTCGAGAGCATGTTTCAACTTAATCGAAAATATCAACGTGTTTTTAGAGACGCGACAGCTTATCGAAGATTCGATGTTTTAATACTTCGGCTTCATCGAAACTGTAAATAGTAGGTATCTACCTAAAATCATTGTTCACAAATTGGTTTGAAACCAAACTTTTGACTGATTAATTAAACTATCACATTTTCAGTTTTTTTTTACTCGTAAATGGTAAAAACCAAATGTACGTGCTGTAACAATATATCTATCATCAACATATTTCCAAGATTTTGTTATCTTACCGAAGACAACTTCTCTTACATAGGTTCAACTAAAAAACTTTCAATGTATTCAAACAAGACATCGACTAAATATCGATAAAAAATTCATCCTCCATCACTAAACATAGCATAATCCGGAATAATCGTCGCAAATTCATCCGATTGAATGGATTAGCCCCGATGGCGGCTCATTTTAATTACATGAAAGTGGAGCGATCTCGAGCCAAGCCATTCAAAGCTAAACGTCGTGTCGACAACTCATCGATATGTGGTCGAGACGTGATGCGATCTCTACCTTTGAAGCCTGTGTAGTTGTGTGGATAAACGTAATTATCGGTTTGAAGACGTTAGACTAGTTTAAACGTATCAATTGTATTCAATGAAAGCTGCAGCGGAAACACGATTGCATACAATGTTTGTATTGCTGTGGTGATAACCTCTTTTGCTATTCAAATAAGGCTTTATGCAGTACTGGGAAAATTTCTCAAATTCACGGAACTTTGTTTATTTTGATCTGAATATGACAGTAGCTTTACATATTATAAATATTCGAATAGTGTTCAGAATTAGTACCTACTTATCGGTATTTGTGCATTGCCAAAAAATGGTATTAAAATTAGAAAATGTTTCAACAGTAAAAACAAACATAAAAAAAATTAAAAATTTTAGTATTAATATCAGATGTGTTATCATAATGCTAACTAATATTATAAATGCGAAAGTTAGTTTGTTACGTTTTCACGCCTTAATTTATTATTGTTTGACCAATCATGAAATTTGAAATACACGTTATAAGAAGTAGGTACAATAAAAAGATAAACTTCTTCTCATCACCATCATTTTCAGTATTTTTTATCACAACGCAAGTGGATCCGCTGAGCACAGCTAGTGGTATAATAAATTATATGTATCAAGAATTAGTTAACGCAAAAAGAGAGCTGCGTGGGCGGAATTAGGCTACCGTCGATGACAAAAAAGATTTATTATGTTATCAATTATATTTACAATTTAAATTCGAAAGTTTACATTCTAGTCTTATACTCGTATATTCTCACCATTATCCTGGATCTACTCTAAAACAGGCTTTCAGTAATACGCAAAAGTTAATTTGGAACGAGAAAGTTCCTTAAAGAATTTTTCACAATTTTCCTTCATTTAACTTTCTTGTCTTTTGCGTTATCCAGCAGAATTTATAGGTCCAATTATAATAAAATCTAACAGATTTAGATTAGGCCCATGAATAATGCAAATTTTAACTTTAAACGTAAATAATGTGGTCATTCTCACATATTATGTCGTTTGACCACTCGTGTCAACAAGGTCATGAAAGTTATAAATGAAATGCTAATTTGGATGGCAAATTGCAAGAACTCGCTCGAAAGATTAATAGATGAGTCGAAAATTATCATATTAAAATAGTTTCTTTGAAAACGCCCGATAGTTTTTTTTTCCTTATAAAATAGCTTCTTTCAAAGCATTTGTTTCGTTATAATATGCATTGTTATGGTAATTATTTGGTGTAATATTTTTTTATAATTGCAACAAGATTTGTTTAAACGGAAAAAATAATAATTTATTGTGAACGACTAAACGTACATTAGAATATACACATACAGAGTTACAAAGAAAGGAAATACTAAGCCGAAAAGGGCTTACAGACACTACTAGGGCTTTCATCATTATGAACAACTTTTACTATGGAATGGAGACAACCAATTGCGAAAAAAAGCTATTCAATAGAAAAATGTCAATGACACTAGACAATATGTATGACAGATGTTATATTCGCTATTTCAGTGTTGGTCCCATAGAAAAAGTTATTCATAATGATGAATATTACAACCTCTTTCGGCTTAGCATACCCTTTCCTTATAGCCCCGTACAAGTGCCATAAAACAATAAACTAGTAAAAAAATCGTAACGTAACTAACAAGAAAATTCAATTAACAAATCAAGCTAAACCCGAAGCTCAGACTCATTCAACTAAAACTTGAACGGATCACTTTCACTTTAACTACTTCAGATAACAAGCATGGACCATGAATGAGGCAATGGCTAATCCCGAGAGAGCGATCATACGGGCCCGATAACACTTGGGGTTCACGTTAGCTACGTACTCTGTACTGAGATTAAGATGACTTAACACTTTATTGAAGAAACCATAGAGTTTATGGAAACTAACATGGTTTGAATAGTTTTGTAAGAACGTTTTGTTTATTTTTGTTTTTGTTATGATATCACGGGAATACTCACGTGAGTATTCCCGCGTTAATCATAACTCAAAATAAAGGGTACGTTTTTTTAACGTGAATAAGTCTGCATTACCAGCTTGTTTGTTGGAAAGCGAAGATGTGGTTGAAGATGAAGCACGCAGACTAGATACCTATTCACTCTGATCTTAAAAAGCCAAAGAGACTGTGCACTGGGAGAAGAAAGGAGTCAAAATTGCGAAACATCGGAGAGTGAACAAGCATGGCATAGCATAACTTGACTTTATTGTACGACCGTACAGTAAAGTCAACTCCAAACAACATTCATAATTTTAATTATAAATTTAATTATGAATGTTGCTTGGATTGACAAAAGTCATTTAACTTCTGCTCAATACAAAAAGTAGTTCACAATACCTATTATAAAAGGTTACTAAAGTAGCTTCTACAAGTCAGTCTCATTAGCAGCAATCTATAGTGTTTTAATAAGTGGTGGATTTTTGGCGCCAGTCGAATTTATGTGTATTTGAAAGATATTTGACACCCAACTTAAAATATCTTGACCTTTGACCTAATATAATCAAAACCAAATCATATAGCTTTCTCTTTAAAAAAGTCCAGCCAAACGTGATACGACCAAGTACTAAATACTTTTGGACTAATGAGCAAAACAAAGTCTTTTTTTTTTTATTCAGTGATAGGCTTGCATTTGACCGTCATCTTGCCTGATGGTAAGCAACGATACGGTCTACGATGGAGCATGCTTGCCTAGCAGAAACCGATTCACTCGCGACTTGAAGACACCTAGATTATATCTATCGGGAAACACCCACTCAGGCAAAGCGTTCCACACCCTAGCGGTTCGCACAATAACGGCACAATAAGTCAAATAGCATACCTAATGTTTAGAACAGTTCTGCCAAACATGACACACTAAAAATTTCCACTACAATTCCTTCAGTGTTATAATTATAACAAACACAGGTATACTCACGAAATATTGAGTCAAATATTGAGTACCTATTCATAGTAATTTTCTTCTTAATTAGGTAAAGTAAATTTCTTTCTCCTTAGCATAGTAATTTTCCTCTTAAATTTCATTTTTCTTAGCAAAATATTGTAGCAGTATGTGGAATGCCTTACGACACATCTCATGATGAGTAGATTGAGCTTATGCCTTATCAAAACCGGTATTACATTAATGTATGCTTACTATGTAAATGTCATCGCTCTACCGTATTTATGCTGACTGTAGCATGTCAACTGCCTATTAATTTATGCAGACGCTTAATTTGTGCTTACGCTTTAGTGTCAGCGTATCTTCGTAATGTATGCTTAATCCGCTACTTTATCAGTCGCAATTTATGTGTGAATAATTATTATATTAACATCTTTAGAGTTCAGAACGGTTTTGTTAAGTTTAGTAGGCTTTAGGTACATTATAGGTAGAACCATCTATTACGTACATTACTATTTGTAATGTATAAAGTTATATAATACTATAGATTATATTGGATTATATTTTACCGGCGGCGTTGTTTTGTGTTTTATCTTCGTCTAATTATTTGCTAAAAAGCTCGAGCATAATTTTGATATTAATTAATTAATATATTTATACAATACATGGTACATGTTCATTTACATATATTATCAAGATAAGGAAATACGTTTTTGCCTTTATTCACATTCCTTTATTGCGTTTTTTATAAACATAATTGTTGTTTTCAGTCATCATAACATCCAGAAAAGGTCGGAAATATCATAAACTAAGAACATAATCAAGGGTTCATATTTTTGTAGTCGACAAAATGTGATACAGTTTAATAGATTTTCTGTCTTCATAATACTCAGAAAAGGTCGGAAAATAACAATCAACTAACGAACATAATCAGGGTTAACAGTAGACAAAAACTTACTACAAAAGCTTTTGTAATCGATTTAGTAGGCGAGTCTAAAACAACACTTTTAACAAATTTTTTTAATATTATGTTTGCCAGATTTTTTATTACTAACACTGTTAAAATACTATAAGTAAATTAAATATCATCATATCATTTCCTGATTCATTTCACTCGTCATCTAACTTACGCTAACTATGAGAGTTAATGTCAGTAAGTAAGTACTAACTTTGTCATCTAAGTAGGTACTTCAACTTAGTCATCTAAGCAAAGTAAATGCAGTATAAAATTATCTTCAGTGCAATCTTGATGTCATTTAGAAAATAGCCCGCCCAGTACCGTTCAGACATGCATAACCGTAAATGGCGTGATTATTATTTTAGTGAAGATAGTCTTCACACCACAGTCGTAATGCGGCGGTCGAAAATTAATTTATGCCAAGATTATAGTAGTAAGATAGTGTTACATTATATTTTTACTGCAGGGTTTTTGTAAATATAGGTATAAGAAATGTAAATCTGGGAACTAGATAAACGAGTTGAATTTATTTGTTTCTCGTATTTCTATATACTTGTTTGTACTTGTATTTGTTTCCAGAAATGGAAGATGGTTAAATCAGAGAGAGGCCTCTACCTATACCATTGTACTCATCATTATGAACAACTTTTACTAAGGGACGAACCCGGAAATCGCGAAAAAATATCAGCTATAGCAATTTCATAACCAACAAAGACCACCATCTTTTTTTATTCACCCCGTTTTCCACGCCAAGAAAACGTTTTATAAGCACAACTCAGTAAACTCTATTACTTCCTCCATCAAGACCGCAACATATGAGTATTTTAATTTGTTTTCCCTAAAAGCTCGATTTCTCCCGCTTTGCAAATTGCCTCCGTCATGAGCGCAGCTGGCACAGACAGCTCCACTTGAAATATGCCACGGGTTGTGTCGACAAACCCATAACAAATGTACCGCGGTTTTTGCAAATATGTTTGTGTTAAAAAACACGGGGGATTTAAAAAAATAATAATTTTGTTGTCTTTGTAGAGTTAATATAATTAAATTGAAGTTTAAATGAGAAACTCTAAATAACCCCTTTCAACAGTAGCTGATGTGTTTCGTGTGATCGGTTAAATCTTAAGGCCCATCCACACGCTGGCTGTTTGTCACAAACACCGCAAACAGCAAACAAAGTCCCAAACACCAACCACAATCACCCAACACAAACAGCCATCCACATGCTTGGCGAACGTTTACACACAATCACGATTATTCTTGAGATTTGTTTTGACACAAGAAGTAACGTCAATTTTCCCGCTCAAAAACTTTTAAAAATGAATGGGTGCATTCATTTTTAAAAGTTTGTTTTTTAATTTTTCAAATGTGTGGATACGTCGCAAACTGTTTGCCAAACAGCCTTTGATCTGGCAAGAAAAACCGACACCGATGCCGAACACTGCCCAACACAAACACAAACAGGCAAACAACGACAAACACCCATCCACACGTCCGTGTTTGCTGTTTGCTGTTGGCTGTTTGCTATTGTTTGCCAAGCATGTGGATGGGGCTTTACCCTACTGCCCGTGTACGTATACTACAAGCTCATATTGACGCATAAAAACCTTCACCTGGCGTCACCAAAAAAGCTTCACCTGTATATAAGGCGGAACTTTATCTGCCTTTCTACTTGATCTGAGCATATGGCTGAGCGAAGTGGGACGAGCAACATTGCACAAGCGACCTTCAAAGTCACATAAGGACCAGAGACGTACTTTCTTCGCTGATTTCTTGTGTTTATTTTTGTTTTGAGAGTGACAAACAAGCAGATGGTGAACTTTATCGCAAGCAAACCAGCCTACAGAAAACTGTGATACTTGCCTAGATTGGTGAGTTTGTTGTAGATGTATAGACTACATTGTCTGCGTTGTTATTTATATTTGTGCTATGATAGTATTCTGCTAATGTTCCTAAGCACTTTTCAACCACAAAACGCCCATGTTTTGTGGTTAAAATGTAAAATGACATAACCTAGTTGCATCCCAAAGCAGCCGTATCTTTTAAAGATGAACTTACAAAAAGATAAAGAAAAAAAAATATGTTTCTAGGCGACGCGACGGTTCGCTAATTATAAGGCTGACTATATGCTTGTTTGCCGCTCTTTGTATAAAAGTTCTGACTATATTACATTCACGACCAACTTACTGCTATTATGTAATATGCGATGACTTATTGGGACTCACTCACTACGTGCCACCTAGTCATCTAGTGTGGTGTAAGTCCATCCGATTCGACTAAAATCGTCGGTATTTTGAGCCCGAAAAAAGACGAGATTCTCGGACTTGTACTAGAGAATTATCTGTGCGAGAGTATACTGCGATGATTAGATTGCTTTTTTATATTTCGTTTTTTGTTAAAGGTTCTCGCTTCAATGCGATGACCTTTTTCGGCTTACTTTGATTCTGGAATAAATCTAGAATATTTTTTTAAAGATTGCAAATAGCCAATCTCGATTCCCAAAATATAACCAGTTCCCATACCTAATAAAATTTGCATCGGAATGGAAAGGGTCTCGCAAAAACATGATTAAGTTCAAATATTCGGATTATCAGGGTACGGGTCAATCAATTCGTCGGATCCAATCATCGGGAAACTCATTCCGACCCGAAAACCAAGCTCAATCACCCGGATATCAGAATTAGGTGACGTTCCCACATGCAGATCAAAAGTTACAGGTGCTTTGATGCCAGAAACGATAGGTGCTCTTCGTGGACTAGGCTGGGTGCTATTCGCGCAGGTGCTATTCGGACGGGTGCCCTAAGTGGACTACTTCGAAAATTCAGTGTGGAAATAACTTTAGAGTAAAAACAGTTCAACGACAAAAAAATTGTAGAAATATCGCCGTATTAACATAAGAGACACTAGAAACGACAGGCATTTAGTCGGTGGACAGGGACGATCCCCCAAAATCTCCCTTACTTGAACCTACGCACCTCTTTGTCCTTTTTCCTCTTACTGAGTTTACGCAACTGCTGATTAAAAACTTCGTCTGTGGTAGCCCTAAACAAACAGGCTTAGCATAAAGAACCTGTAAGTAGGTTATATAAATAAGGGCGGATTTGCATTATTAAAAAGCCACCGAATCCTGATATTAATATCTTTTGTCATATCGAAAGTAAATATTTAAGTACAGCGGACACAATGCTAATCCCAACACAAAGGTGGAACCTTTCGGTAAACATGCCTTTTCCATATAAATTAAAAGTAACCATTTATTTACACGCGGTGAGAACAAAGAACGCGGGCGGGCGGCTGGAATTGACATCTTTGTGGAGCGCACCACAAACATGGATGTGGAAATACTGGAAAATGCAGAGGTGGGAAAAGAATGCTTTACCTACAAGTACAAAGAAATTAAATATTTAGCAGAGAAAATTTCGACTGAAACGAATAACTCAGAAGCAGCAGGTTGCTCGAAAGATGATTCTTTTACCGAACTTGAAATTTTAGCTTTCCGATTAAATATTTTCTCTACCATCGTGCAAGGGGAACTCTGAACGCTGAATCACGATACTTCAAACGTATTTAATTTTAATTGAGCTACTTCAGGCTACTTCAGCTACTAATAAAGCAGCGAGATGGGTTGAACCTTGACTCGATTGGCATGTGATCGAGGGAGATAGAATGATAAGAGAGAGGCTTTTACTTGGAAGTTGGAAAGAAAAGGCTAATAATTTATGATGATGCTAATTCAAATTATTTAGACTAAATGAGAATACATTGTAAGTGTCCCATGTGGAAATACCAGGGAAATACACAACATCGAAAGTTTGAACTATTAGCATAGTTAAGTGGGTAATGTTTATTCAAATAGTTCATGTAAATATTGTTCATAGAATTATTTCATCGGTTATCAGTGTAATTATAGTCTTTGTAAACTTTTCCCGGCTTAGTGCCGTATCCACAGTTCATATTTATTCATCGGCGAACCCGCATCAAAGTTATATAAGTATATAGATGTTCTATACCAAACTACTGCCACAGATTTAGTCAAATTTCTGTAATTTTTATCGATCATAAAACTGTATATTTTGCCTTTAAAATTAATGTAACGGTTATAGTTGTATCTCCCTCCGAAGTTGTTCTCATAGTTTGATTCAGTTCCTTTATTTTCAAAAATTAAAACTCCTGTGTGTACGGTGTTGTAAATTCTTGAAAAGCCGTATGGGATGCTATTTAAGCCATTTTTACAATAAAATAAGGACACGCACAATTTCACACAATAACATAAAGTAGCAATTTCTCTGTCTGTGGCACACTCTCTGTATGTGACAGGACCACTACCACGAACTCCAAATACGGATTAAATTTGCAGATGGTGTTAAATTAATTTCATTTGTATATTGAATACGATTTGCATATAACACGTCTTCGGTGAAAGGGTACCGAAGTACAAGCTACTGAAACACCTGCTGGGCCTATTCAGTTTATAGTCATTCATTCATCGTCGTGACAACCGTGTGATCTAGAAATTAAACGCTAACCAACTGCATAAACTACACTTAACAATGTTTCTAAATAGATTAACAGAATATTCGAGACGAAAGCCCCTATACTATTTAACCTAACTCTGAAATACATTGTTCAACACGAAAATGTCGGAATCTACAGAATTTAGTACAATCACAGAATAAATAATAGTCTGAATACAGAAGAATCATTATGTGATAGCAAACAAGCGACTTTAAACCTACTTCTAACGCTTTTAACGCTCATAATACCTTGCACAATTTGCATACTCAGATGCGCTGATAGCGAATCAAAATGCACCGTAAGTCTACGCCACAAAAGTCTTATTTCGTCCAGTAGGTCGATCGCGCGCGTGGCACTACTGAATGAACCTCACTCGGCCGCGTGAGTACGACTCACAGCGCGGAGTGCTCCACGCCTGGCACAATGACAACCCATGGTACGGGACACTTCTACATCCAGGTAGTCGGCCAGCATTCTACACATTTTCGGACCGGGCGAAAATTGCCAGCCTACCGCTGGAGTGACATTCTGTACCTAATTAACTACATAGAAACAACGCGGGCTATTCTCTAGGAATACCTATTTAACGCTAATTTAATAGAAACTTTGCTTTGAAAGGCCATTGTTTTGTCGTATCGGTTTCATCTGGAATTTGATTTATATTGATATCTTGTTCGGTATTTGGGTTTTGGAAATCGGTACAAAATGATTAAAATGATTTGGTATTATTGATAGTGAGAGATTGTAGGTATTGTTAGTGAAAATTAATTGTGTAAAGAATTACGAAATTAATGAAACCAATCACAGAAAGCTCAAATCCTTAATAAAAAATAGGATTAACATGACTTGATATAATACTTAATCTATGTTTTAAACCTCAATATTAATGTATGTGTTAATAACGATGTAGATTTGTCTGTAATTTGTGAAACTCATGTCGGCAATCATTACGTGTAAAACATGGTGTTTCTCATATTTTTAAGGCCGAGTAAGAAACGACAAATAAATAACATTTAAAACGCCGATAATCGTCTGTAAAACATGCAAAACATCTTGATTTATACAGAAATTTACATTTCAAATTTCTTGTCCCAGTTCTCAAAATTATGACTTATAATGTCATGGGTGACATGGTCTATTATGATTTGACAGCATTATAATGTTTTATTGGAACCATTGACAGGTGTAATTTTGGGGTCGACCCGTTGATTTTGGATTCACGATGTTTTAATATTCAGAAATGTTTGAGAGGCTGGTAGCCGTTTTTATTCCTAAAAGTTTTGCGTGTGGAGATATATTTCTTTTAAACAATATGTCCGGTTTCCGATGTCCGATACTTTAAGGGGTTAAAATGCAATTAATTTTATAGACAAATCACGGATTTTTTTTTATTTTTCTCCATCAATAAAAAAATGGCAGCACTTTAAAAAAAATTGTTAGCGAAGCATAGGTGCTTGTATTAATTTAACAATATCTACCCAAGTAGAAGACTTACAAACACAAAAGTGGTCTCAAATGTTAGTTAATAGTGTAGACAATAAATCTAGATTCAAATTTTAATTTTTTAATGTTTCAGTATTATTAAAAATAATTTTTGAAAAAAATAAATTGGACAACAAATTGATGGTTTTTTCAGATTATTAGTTTTAAAAAAAAAAACAATGTGTTAACCAATTTTATTTATTATTTTTTTTAATAATACAGGATATTTGCTATAAATGTACATTTAAATCTTAAGTGCGAGTTAGATAGTTTAGGAGCTATGACAGTGTAAACATACGTACTTGAAAAGCGCGCATACCCCAGCAAATGAAATAAAACAAAAAAAATAAAATAAGAGATAATGAGAAAAATAAAAAAAAATCCGTGATTTGTCGATAAAATTAATTGCATTTTAACCCCTTGAAGTATCGGACATCGGAAACCGGACATATTGTATGTTTTTCTAAACTTATTTCATCACTTTAACAATTAAGTTAAGTTACTTATTCATCTTTAATTGTCTAACGGGACTTTTCGCGCATAAACAAACAACACGAAACAAACACAAATCACGAAAACAAACACAACAACAACAAACAACACACGAACACGAATCTTGTGTACAAATCGCGAAAGTTTAAACACCATTAAGTTATTTATGCTCATTTCAGGCAGTTTTAGAAGCTTTGATACTCGCTAGCGCAAAAATTGGGAGAGGTATGAAAATAAGCAAGTGTGTATACGACGAGTCGCTAGTCCCGATGTCAGAGTTTTTTAGGTAAAAAGGTTCACTTATTGAAATGCCAGGCTATGTCAAGTTGTGCATTTTATATTTGCACTTCGTAAACGTGTAAACTAAAGAAATTAGGTACCTACACGATACCTGATAAACAATTTGTAGAGAAAGATAAATACTTTACCGCCAAAGCATAGAAATAGAACAATAGCTACTTCAAAAAGGATATAATATAATACTAACCACGCGATATTAAAAGTGAAGAACATTTTTGTACTATCATAAACTTATGCGACTAAGCCATACGTTTTCTGGTAAACAATTTTGTAGATAACTATACATAGTACTTTAGCATCAAAGCCTACAAGTATATCATTAGGTACTTCAAAAACAATAAACTAATTACACTATAATAACTAGGTAGTTGAACTTTACCTATCGTGGGCGTTTCCAACGCTCCCACGATCACTATCGGTTCAGTTCTCAAAACAACTCTATCGCCGCCGCTACCGCGAACTGATCGATAGTCGATACCCATCGATACGTCACTCCTTACCAATCTACGAGTAACTATCATTCTAAATGCGAATCTGAGTTTGTTTGTTTGTTTGTTACGCTTTCACGCCTTAACTTCAACTAAATAAATACTCTACCGAACAAAAATTTAATTGTTATTAAATTTTGATCAAATGATGCCAGAGGGACAGAAAAGGACATTAATAGGCTACTTTTTGACAACATTGATTTTCGTCATGGCTCGGGTAAATCCAGGGCGCGCAGCTAGTTCTTGATTTTTTTTAACTACTTACGCATGGTGTAAGTAGATAGATTAATCACTTGCACTCCTTCGCGATTAAAGCAAAGAGCAAAGCTAATTTTGAACACGAAACAAACAACACAAAATGTTGGTCTTTGTCAAAAGTTTGCCAGTTTGCTAACGCGACACAAGTACCTATATACCACGTACGAGTACATATGTACGTAGAAAATGTCGTTAGACAGAAATCCACACACGCTTGCAGCGACAAGCTGTTACCCCAGCTCGTGTCCGTCAAATTTCAATTGCAAATATCCATAATTGAAAAGCGGCTGGACGTTTTGGTATAACATACTTCGAGATTTTACTACAAATTGTTAGCATAATTACTTATCTCCGTTGAATCTATGTGAAAACCAAATGTAATTTTATTCGTTTACTTGATAAAAAGATATTGTATTGTCTATGTTTTTGATATCGCTCATACCACCCAAAGAGCGGTAGTAGTTAGCTTTCCAGCTTTCTGCTTAATTTCTTAGTTTAATGGGTGCCTGAAAACGGACGAAGGAGCCGTGGAAGGCCGAAGAAACGCTAGAGTGCTGACCTCTATGCTTTTTTTGCAGACTGGTGTATTCTGGTGGGTAATCGCGATGTCTGCAAAAAGATGGAGGAGACCTTTGCCCAGGAGTGGGGACGCAATAGATTGAGAATTAGTTTAAATGTAAAGTGGGGATACCATTGCTCTGCTCAACAGTAGAATACTACTATTTGATAAAAACTTTTTTTTATTTCAAGTAATTGCAATAAAGGTAGAAATATTTTATTACTATTGGACTTTAAAAAGTCTAGCTGCCAGTTATACTCTACAAATATAATTGTAATATCCAATAAAAATAATTAGCGATAGAAATCGGGTGTACCCTTTTATCTAAACTCTAAAGTACGTATTGTACGTGACAATGATCAAGTTTCCTAGAGACGAGGCACTTAATTTCTATAACTCATTTTGTAAAACACAAAAAGGCTATTACGGTCCACCGCGGCAGGTTTAAGGGCAATTCAAATATTAAAAAATACTACTCGTTATTACTTGTCCCGGTTTTTAGAGACGGTACTGGCGAAGGCAGAAGTTATTTGAACAATTGAGTTTTTTTTTAATTTATTATTTTTATGTAGTACCTACAACGAACGAGTGCATTTAGCATGATTTCAAGAGTGTGCTTTTGAAACTACATAATCATAATTTAAATTAATTCAACTCCAGATACGTTTAACCTTTAAATGGTTTCTGTTATTCTCATGATTCACGATCTAGTCAAAATTTTAGAAAAGACAAATAAAAAATTTGAAGAAGCTATTTCAAAGCTTTGTCTTTGTCTGCAAGTGGTATGATATGAAAAAAATATGCATTGATAAAAACTACTTTAAATTTTCAAAATAGGAAAGCAGTTTGCCCGCAACACACATGTTGATTCAACTCATTCAACATACTTACCTACGAGCAATTATCTCAAATAACAAGCATAAATAGCAATTTCACAAAAGCTAAATTAGGCCAAACGCAACGCTGGGAAACCCCATGCAAACAGCTGTTATTACAAAATGCAAACATAACACAAACAAAGCTTCTGAATTTGAATTGTAAATGTGCGCAGGAGTGTACCAGCGACCGACGAAAGTGAAAATGGCCTTAAAACGTGAACAAATACCGCCTCGGGTTTCAGGCGAAAAACAAATATTGGACGCACGTCCAGTAGCAATAAGACAACAATAGAAAGTGCACTTTTTGTTGGCGTTATTTAGGAACTAAAAACTGGCTTAGCAATAGTAATTTTATAGTAGGTAACTGTAATCTACAACCTTACACGTTTTTATTCGCCGCTATTCGCGATCTGGCGTTTTATTTGCCAATTTGAAGTCGGATAGCATAGTGAAGAAGCCGTGGTAGCTCAGTGGGAGAACCGCCGCTTCGCATTCTTGAGGTGGCGGGTTCAAACCCCGACTCGTACCAATGAGTTCTTAGGACTTATGTACGAATTTACATACCACTGGCTTTTCGGTGAAGGAAAACATCGTGAGGAAACCCGCATATGTAGTTCACGCAAAAAGGGCCGATTACCGGCCTAGTTGCGGAAAAAGAGCCCGATCTTTTTTAGCATAGTGAAGACGAATAGCGACCGAAAAGTACTATTCACTATACAAGTTTAAATGTAGCGGTGTTACTAAGCCAAAAATAGAAAAAAGTATGAAAACTTACTACTAGAAAACTCTGAAATCGCGAAAAACGAATGAACTTGAAAAATTACATTCACAAACATTTACGCACTTTATTTTCCCTACTTTTTTATAGATGCCTAATTACACCGCCTGAGCTTGAACAGAGATAAAGAAAAAGGGTCTAGAAAATTTAAGTCATCATCCAACTATTCAGGTCGCAAAACTTTTTACCATTCTTTTGCAGTAATTTTCATTAGACGAGCGAGAAAATTGGCAGATAATGACCTCCGTAGAAAAGAATGGAAGAAATGGAATGAAATTAACGTAGCTTCTCACATTGTTCGAATAACGATCCAGTGTTACTGGATCCAGCGCTGGCTGGAATGCAGTACTGGATCAATGTAAATCAGCTCCAGAAACTTTCAATGCTTTTACACAAAACACTTTATGGTGACATTTACAATCAACTTTCCTCAATCCAAAACTGAGTTACCGTAACATCTGCTTTATATTTTGAGCCTAAATGTGTCACAATAAACCCATAACAGTAAAAATGAAATGCAAAATCCAAACTGTCAGAGGAACAAATCGTTCGACTCGATCGTTTACGATTACGATCGAATCATATTGGAACATCGATGTTGTATAGATATTCGATTCGTATTACAATATCGTAACAGCTGTAACAAAATGCTGCTATTCAACGCGAAGAGATTTTTATGGTCTTTTGACGATTTTTCCGGCTTCGCAATTCACTCGATCTAAAAATAGTCGGTTTATTAAAAAAATACTTTTTTTGATTGACAATACTTGTATTTAGTTATGCTTTGTAAGACGCTAATTTTAATTCGATTTAAGAACGTTTTTACTACAATCACGTGAAGATTTTGATGCTGTAAATTTGTAAATTCGAGTAGTTACTGTGTGTCCCCTCGTCTTGTCCCACATGAGGGAGGGGACGATTCAGAATAAAAAAAAATCTGTCTGTCCCCGAAGCTGGCAGATGTCAGACCACGTCAGCCCTTGAGACAAGTTTTAAAAGTCATCCGTGGCGTACTGGCGTCCCATTCATAAATATTTTTAAATTAATCTTACACTGAATTTTGTCTCAATCTCCATAAAGATATCACGTACGAGTAAAGTCACATACGACGAAAGTCAAATAAAACTTAAAACCCTGCCCTACTAATATTAATATTATCAATTATAAAAGTTTGCGTGTGTAGATGTTTGTACTCCCATAACTGCTAAATAGACTTTAATAAAATTTGAAATAGTTTGCGTTCTGGATTAACATTTTAGTCACTTGTCATCATTAACGATTTTAAACAACACAGATAAAGAAATTAATAGGTATGAGCCTGATTGGACCAGCTAAAAACCCATTGCTATTCCACCCGCGGCTCTCCCACGGGCTTACTTACGGCTTCAAACGAGGTTTAAATATATTCATTACCTTGAATTAACACTTTTAATTTCACTATCCTAGCAGTCACGTGCAGTAGTACCGGGTAACATTTTGAACTACAGTCACGTTTCAAGTATCGAGTCAGTTGAAGTGGATGGAAGATACAGTGAATGAAGTAGGACGTTTTTGAAAATTAGAGCTAGTGTCTATTATATTGGTAGCTTTATATAGGTAGCTGTCAAATAAACTATGGGAAGTTTTTGGCACGAGTCGGTAGATATAATTTTAATCAAAATTAACACTCTGCAAAAGAGTACCTACAAAGATAGATAGGTCAGTAAATTGTTAAAAACGAGCTGCAGAGGTGTGAAACTCATTGCAAGACAGAGGGTCTTTGCGAAAAGGTTAAAAAACTTTATTTTAATTATTTTTTTAGCGAGTAAGATTTTGGTTAAAACATTAGAAATGTTGTCCGAAAAAAAAGTTTTTACGTTATAAAAAAGAGCCAAAATTTACAAAATTATGTGTATCTTCATCAAACACATGTCGTATCACAGTCGCATCCAATAAATAAGATTTCATTTATATTACGAGTAAAAGACCCTGTCATTAAAGTAGATAGATCACTGCATTCTACAGCGCACTGCCAAATTAATGCTGTCGTTGTTAATTCGAAAAGCATTTAGTTGCGCAACGGGTGACAGTTGGGTAACGTCGAGATGCTTTTCCGAAAATAAGCGATGTTTTTTTCACTTTCACTGGGTAATTGGCGTTTTGTAATTACTCCGTCTGAGAGTGACGGCGTAATGGCGAGCGTGACAGTGACGATCATGTACTTTTTATTTATTCTGTGGTCTGGTCTTCGGAGTAAACCAGCCGATTTTGCTGCTACATGATAATGATGGTGATTTTATTGTAACAACTAAATTTGAATTGACTTCTTTTTTGTCAATTTGATAGATAGTTCTTCGTTCTTTGTTCTTTCTTCTTTTCTGTTCTGTTTTTTTTTTTAGATAACGAAACGTACCTAATATAGATCCACATACAGTCTTTTTAAATTGAGCGTTCTTTTTTAAAAAATAACACAGTCGAGTTAGCATACGTAACAATGAATATTTGAACAAAACTGTGAACTAAAATAAGTGAACAACTTGGACTGACTGAAACTTACATTTCACTTGTAATTCATGTTGACGCTGGCTAATGCACCGACATGGTGGAGCCAAAATTGATAAATAATATTGGTCTAGGGTTAAATGGTACTGTTAAAAGTTCGCTGTTACATTTATTCAAAACGGACAAGTGAATTTGAAAAAATAATTCACTAACAAAATAGCTTCGAACACATCTGCATAAAATAATACGCCTTTGCAGAAATTACAGATATAAATATTTATAGAAATTTAATTATATTGAATGTTACAAGTTTAAGTTCCTTTACAAATATAACTTAGAATTAAATTATGTAAATGAAGCTAGATAATGCTTCCTACTTTGACAATAAATGAAAAATAACATACTCATACAACACTAACCACGAAATCTTTGTTTAACTACGCAAGATATGCCCAGCCCAAAACATTCAAGTGCGTGTTTTCACTTTTTATTAGGGCTGCCTCAGCTGTTAGCAATTTATGTAACAACGCAGCTACACGACCGTGTAATTGCGTTTTGTCTTATTATTATAAATATACTGGCCGTAATTGTAATGTCCGATAGTTTCGATCTATTAACTATTAACTCTTTGAAAGTGAATTGTGGCCCTTTTAGAATGCAACTACTTTGAGGGCAGTACTTTTTATGATGCGATAGTAAAGGTTCAATCACACTTAATCTTGTCGAAATCTGTATGTACGTAGGGACTTAATTTACAACAATGAATAATGGTTTTGGTGTTTTGATTCTTGGTTTCATTAAATAGATTGCAATTCAGACCAAGCACAGACAGAATAGTTTCATTGCATTCTGTTATATTTTTTGAAACCTAACATTTGTATTTATTCCTGCTAATTTTAAAATCGTTATCTGTAATCGATCATATTTTTTTATAGTTATGCAACCGAAAGAAACTTCCTGCTACAGAATTTGGAGGAAATGTCTTTCTATGTACATATGTCTTAACCTTTACAGTAACTACTTTTATTCGAATACGATTTTTCATTAACAAATAACGATTTAATAAAATAGTAGTAACCTCCTTTCGAAGTGCCTTCCATTCGTGTTCTTCAAGTTTCACTTTCAAATAGAGTCTTTTGTTCAAATTGTGATTTAACGCCTCTAGAAGCAAATTTATTGTCCTCCATACTAATATTGACAATAGTTATTAATAGCCAACTGGGAAGGAAAATTAACCAGCCAGCCTATTCACAGGAGGTTTATTTATATCCAATCAGCCGGGCCGTTTCTCAGACAAATGTTTCCAATTTATTAACCAAGTAGAAATCTGAGGGAATTATCAACAATTCAATGGTGAGAGGACTTCAACCGCACGTTGGTTGATTTACAGTGAGAATATGCTTCGTGTTTTGTTATTTAGATTTAGAGGTAAGTTTCAATTTAGGTGTGCATATTTTGTTTGGTGGATCTGCATTGTAATTTTAATCTACGGCATGTAACATCACACAAAGCCATACAAACGACCAGTTGAGTTTAAACATTGAATGCTAACACTATATATTCTAGTAGTTCCCAGCGGCATCTATGTATGAAACGCAACGAACGCCTTGAGTCTCCGGTATGGCGATATGGATCCGTGAGGACATGCTAGGCGTGTCGATGACACTGAATTCAAGTTAACTTGTAGATATATCTATTACATTACTTTGTAATCAATTTATCTCAATCTTGAGAATCGAATCTTAATTTCGCACGCGACATTTCACGCCAGCGAGAAGTTGTCAGAGCATTTTAAGCAGTGACTATCTTTAAGCAGAGTTTATGGGTAAGGCCCTTATTTATTTAAATAATGTAATTATTAATTTAATCACCGTGGTAATTATGACGACACTTTACAGTAACTACTTAGGCTATCTTACAAATATCCCTATATTTCAAATATAATATATTTTTAGTTGGTGTAATTACAGCCTATTATATTAATTCGACTCTAATATTTGGTAATTATAACAGAATCGATTTGTTTATTTTAGTTGGATATGACCTAGATATTTGATTTTATAATTAGATACATTTAAAACAGTAAAAATTAACGGACCGACCAATCTTTGTCTCATAAAATTGTTTTGTCTTTTAGTATAATTTCGGCAGACGCGCAATTTTCGCCGGATTGTTAAAAATAACTGAAGCAGATGGAATTTTATCCTTTCCTTATGCAAATAACGTCATTATATTCGAATCTGAATATCTTTTTTAATTGCCGCGAAAAGTATCTTTTACGTAAGAATTTTGTCGGTTCGCTGATTTGTAAAAACATTTTCTAATTGCCTTTCTAAGAGACGGATTTTCTACGTTTTTTTAAAGCATTTGGTAAGCCCAAACGGATTTCGCTTTCGCTTAACTTTTTGCTTACAGGTTTTTGACTTCTTTGATGTATAAATATGAAACGGATGAAAATTAGTGCAAATAGAAATTAATTACAAAGCAGGAAAATGGTAAATTAAATCAATTTTCTTTGGAAACGTTTCGCGTGATTAAGTTAACTTTCTGATAATATCAAGCGTTTCGTTTAGACTACGACACAGTCTCTCGAATAAAATTTTAAAAAATAACTATTCGATTGTTAATTCACAAATATTCCGATACTATGGCATTTCATATTCGTTCACTCACTCATACATTCATTTTTGACGTTTCAGCTACACCAAAACTGTCAAAGTAAATTATCATATTTTTATATAAAAAGTTTCTAAGTTACTAAAGTAGTTAAATCTTCTTAATATAAAATTCTCGTCTTATATATAAAATTCTCGTGTCATAATGTTCGTTCCCGTACTCCTCCGAAACGGCTTGACCGATTTTTATGAAATTTTATATGCATGTTCAGTAGGTCTGAGAATCGGCTACTATCTATTTTTCATACCCCTAAGTGATAAGGGTTGTCCACCCTTAACATTTATTTTTTATTTTTTGGGCAAAATTTTTAATTTTTTATAATGTGACATTAAAAAATACATACACCCTTCTATCACCGACCCCTATTAATTTATATGGCAAATCAACGTTTGCCGGGTCAGCTATAATTACATAAAAATGAATCCCTATTTCCCTTGGTCACGGCTGGAACGATTTTTTTTTTTTGTTTTTGTTATTAAAAAAAATAAAAATTTAAAATTTTAGAATAGGTAGGTACCTACTTAGCGCTTTGGACAATGTAAACTTTTTTAATGTATTGAATTGCGTGCTCAAATATCATCAAGACACATTTACTCTACGTTTATCCCAAAATGTTTAAAAAATGAATGTCTACCCCCGTGCGAAGCCGGGACGGGCCGCTAGTCTATATATATAAAAATGAAACCCGTTTTCCTTGGTCACGGCATCACGCGTGAATGGCTGGACCGATTTCACTAATTCTTTTTTTGTTGTATTTGTTATTATTAGGAGAAGGTTCTTACGGAAAAAAATATTAAGAAAATCTCTCAGAAATATTGAAAAACCCTAAGAACAGCCCTTTTCTTTTTCCCATACAAACGTTTTCTAACTAAAACGAGCTTTATTGCTATTGTATAAAGTTCATATTGAATTGCAAGCACTCACTGTTGTTTAAGCAATGTAGGTATGTTCCTAACGTCCAAGAGTCAATTTGCACTTTATTACCTCTGTACAAAGTTCAAATTCAATCATATCTATCAAAACAGTGTGCGTTGGAGCACAGATAAAACAAAAAAAAGAAAACGAAATCGAATAGTTCATTCATTTGTTTTATATCAAATTAAAAAAAAGTTGAAACAACAACAAACTGTCAATGTCAGTGTTTTTGTAAATTATAAAAAAATTGAAGTGATGCTCAATCGGGTACAAAAATTTTAACATACCAACAGACTCTCGCATGTTTGCGAACAAGGCAATATTAGCACACAATTAGCGTGTAAAATCATTGTTTACAAGAAATAAATCTAGAAACCTAGTTGTGATCTAGGTTCCGCATTATGACAGCTCGGTTGAAAGCAACGGGACAGTATTGTCAGGTACACCGATCCGAGTCCACGCTTTGTTATCAGTGGAACGAATCGAAAGCACAAGTTTGAGTTTTGCTGAAATATTTGAAGTTTTCATAACTGTTATCCATTTGTAAATAACAAGGAAAACTTACTTATGTGGAATTTAAAAAAATTCTTTGCTTAATTTTTTTGTGTTTAATCTAATTTTTGCATCTAAGTACCAGAATACGAGTAGTCAGTAGCTATTTATGTAGGTCATGTAACGTACCTTGGGACGCTTGTACCTAAGGACATCGATTATATTTAAAAAACTGGCCACATTAAAATTATAAAATTCAACGAAACGGATAGTATTTTACTTACTTGGCAACACCAGTAAGTGGTGTGACCATAGCGGCGCTGAGAGAAATGTGAAGTTGTTGTGAAGTTTTTTGGGGTCAAAAGTAATTTTTTTGATGTTTTTAAGACTCTTTGACATATGAAATACATGCACAAACTGAACAAATTGGTTTCATTCTTGTATCTGTGGCTAGTTACATCTACAATTCAATAAATATTAAAACCGAGTTCTTACCTAAAAATCAAAATAATTATCTTTTTTTAAAAAATGGTATTGTTTGTACGTTAGGACACAACTCTGTCTGTACCTTGGGACAGGAAGCCGAAGAAAATGGGAAAGGAAAAGGCAAAGGAAAATGCTCTAGTGAGCCAGAGCTAAGCTTAGCCGCTCCTATAGCCTGGAAAGAGAATGTTCCTGCAAAAAAGATGTGAAAAAATATTTGTCAGCTGCAAATCTTGTAATAAAATAGATTTAAAAGAAAAAAATCTACAGTGCAGCTCGTGCAAATTTTATTGTCATAAGAGACGTTGCCCAAAAAAAACCCAAGAATAGGTATATTCCAGACAATGACAATAGTTATGATGAACTATCTGCAGAAGAGATATATCGAATAGTTCAATCATCCAAATAAATAGGTACTATCCCACTAAAGTTACTGATTAAATTTCAATGTTCCTATTACTAATTGCTATCTAAAGATAATTTTTTTTAAGTATTTTAGACATTCAATAAGTTAATTTAATTGTAATTAAGACTGATTTTAGCTAAAATTGTTTGACTTTATTTTGTCCCAAGGTACACACAGAAGTGTCCAAAGGTACAAACAAGTAACGTACCTGTGGACAAAATTACCGTTTTTAATATTAAATATATAACAAAAAACGTGGCAACACTAAAGACATCAAAAAAAATCCATTGTAGACCATACGCCCTACAAAATACGGTATTTGCTATTTAGATAACTTAATTATTAACAGAGATAGGCTATTTCAAAGTTGAGGTAGTCGAAAATGTCCATAGGTACGTTACATGACCTAGTGGCTCCCCGCGGTTTCACCCGCATTTTTCGGAA
This sequence comes from Alcis repandata, assembly GCA_949125135.1. Classification (NCBI taxonomy): domain Eukaryota; kingdom Metazoa; phylum Arthropoda; class Insecta; order Lepidoptera; family Geometridae; genus Alcis; species Alcis repandata. Next base: position 10,762,139 of record OX421233.1, on the reverse strand, counting down.
TATAAAGTAGCACCTATGTTAGTCCACTGTATAAGCTACTTTCATACCAAATTTCATTTAAATTCGTTCAGCAGTCTTTGCTTCATTGCGTAACAAACACCCAAACATCCAAACTCACAAAATAAACATCTAACCTTAGACATTTACAATATTAAGTAGGATAACTAATGACGTCATTAGTTATCGTAACATTGAACGACATTCGACATTTTCACGAACTCCCCCTTATCCCCAAGATAAGGGGAAAATGGGGATGTTTGTTCTTAATTGCACCCAGTTTAGAGATTAGTGTAGATTAGAAGAGATTAGCTACAACACTGATAAGTAAATTTATTTTTCAGTAATAAAAATTCTACCTATATTTAAGTGAAAACGTACATATACATATATATCGATGTTTAAATATATGGATATTGGTTCTCATTCACGCAAAAATGGCCGAACGAATTTGGTTGTAGAATGAAGGTGGCATATATGTACATATTACCTTGTATTAACATAATATATAATATACTTTTTATTCTAGGAAACTTATTTGTTCTTGAAGGATAGCGGGGAAAATCACGCGCAGCTAGTACATAAACGAATATGAATTTGAGTATTTTTCTCGACATCTAAACTGACTTAGAACAAAACAAAAATAGCAAAACTAAGTGTCTAAGACCTACAGACCTCATTGCTTACGACCTGATTCTATAAACTACAAGAAACTAGACCCAGTTGCTTACGTCCTAAATTCTTTGTAAATCTTACGACTGCACGGGTAATTAAATCTACAGAACAAACACTTAATTATCACTAAAGATGTTAATTAAATTGCAAATCTAATCGGCATTTTATTCTTATCTTAAACACTTAATTGTAAGTTAAACGGTTCTTTAAATGCGACTGTCGCATTGCTTTTAATGACATTGTAATTAACTTTGAACTTTAAATTAAGTTCTTTTTTGCATGCAGTATTTTGGGCAACATTGCGGAATCGGAGAACACATTAAATATAAACAGCTGTGATTAAGTTAACATTTTCGAAACGAATAAGGTAATTTTTAAATGCACATTGAAAATGTGTAGTTTTGAATATGAAAATCGTTTGTAAGTCATCTTCATAAGTGTTATTAGCTTAATTTTTAATGACATTTGTCTTAGCTAAGCAACGTTGATAAATGAGGTACTATTGTTTTCAATGCAGCACGGATTCTGAATTAGGAACCCAAAAGTCGTGTTAATCTGACCAATAGTAAACTCGTAATACTATTTATTATCCCAACATGTTTTATTATTAAGTAAATACTTTTCCGTATCAAAATCATTACGAGTAGATAATAAACTTTGATCAGAGTTTGTGAAATTATGAAAAAGCTTAGCTTCTTTTATGCCTGCTAGTGGTAAACGAATGTACATTGCATGTTGGCGGCGTCTGACCGAAACAAGAGCGGGCTCTTTTTCCGCAACTAGGCCGGTAATCGGCCCTTTTTGCGTGAACTACATCATATGCAGGTTTCCTCACGATGTTTTCCTTCACCGAAAAGCCAGTGGTATGTAAATTCGTACATAAGTCCTAAAGAACTCATTGGTACGAGTCGGGGTTTGAACCCGCCACCTCAAGAATGCGAAGCGGCGGTTCTCCCACTGAGCTACCACGGCTCACCGAAACATAACAAATTCACAACTTCTTTCGACGTCACAAGTCACCACGAAATTTACGACTCCCTCGAGCAATTAAGACATTAATTTTCAACCGGGCCAACGGGTCAGTGCAAAACACTCGCATTTTCATTAATATTTATACAGAGAAAGTGCTCTTTTGGGTAATCATAAACTTTCAGCTTAAACACAAGCTTTTATTGCTCCGTAAAACTCTGGGAAGCATTCTCGGAATAATAGAAACAGTCTTAATTCGAGTTCCCAGGGAAAATTTTAATTGACATCTGGCATTCAAGTTCGCTTTTTCCATTTTGTGCAATTGTAAACTTAATTGCTTCGAAATTGAAAGTTTCTTTCTGCTCTATGTTGTTGGGTGAAGATTTTCCGTCTTGTTATTTTGAGACAGTCATTGAAGTTCCGGCTATATCAAAACTGAGATATTTTTACATTGCTAAGAAAACAAACGTGGTTCTATAAAATTAAGTTAAAAAATACCGAAATAATGTATAGCCGGCGGCGTATGTAAATAAATAAATATTAAGTTACTTTAAAAATATTTTTTAAAACAAGCTTTTATTGCATTATTTATCATCGGAGTTACATACGTATACCAGTTTTCAGCTCAATCAGACATCGGGAAGTGGTTCAAAAATTTGAGTCTCAAGATTCCACCCGAAAAACATAGTTAGACTAGCGGCCTGTCCCGGCTTCGCACTATAAATTGAGATGTGAGCTATCCTATCTGTTAAGTTAGATCGAACTGCACACGGTGTGCAAATTTGATTGAAATCGGTTAAGTAGTTTAGGAGTCTATAGCGGACTAACAACGTGACACGTAATTTATATATATTAAGATACATAGAGGTAGTTAGATAAATACAATGAACGTTAAATGAAAGATTTTAAAAACAATTTACGTCAGATACTTTTAAACTCTGTTTTTCAACAAAACATGAATAATGCCTCGTAAATAAATATAATACAATATAACACGTATAATTATAAACACTTACCTAATTTGTATGTTAATTATGTCTCAATTTAACTAAGACTCCGATAGGTTCACGTTTTCCAATAAAAGTTTTAGCATAATCGTTATGAATCATCGCAAAGTGGCTTCTAATTAACATTTAAATCTGATGGGAAATGCCACACGGCCCGAAACGTCGTAAGTAATCATAAGTTTACCTACTTTTTCGAAGGCTGTCTGAGAGAGATTGCTCTTAGCGTTATGACTGAATTTTTTACCAATGATTTCTTGTTTTTGTTCTAGTTTTTTTAGTGTCGATAAAGTGTGTTAAGTGTTGGGGTATGTGTTGTGTGTATGAAATGCATTAAATCTTGTAATTTTTTAAAGGATTTAGCTGAATTTATTTATAATGTCATGAAATAGGCGTTAGTTAACGCCAATTATATGTAGTGTGAAAACCCCTGAAGTTCCTAAGTTCAAAAATATCTCTTTCATTGTTTCTGTTCGTGATAACAGCACACATCAACCAATTTGCAATTTTCAACGTAACTTTTAGACCCAATATGGGACGTGAAACAAGTCAGCTGAGAAATTCACTAGACCCACTCCCATTTTGATTTGATCACACCCTTTCATCTAACATTGTGCAAACATTCCTCGGTCGCTGGGTTTTCCGAAATTGGTCTCCGGGGCACGAGTGTGTGGTTACGAAATTTTTCGTGTTTTCAGAACCGTGGCGCTAGTTGCGAAACTTTGAGACATGTGTGGCCGGACACGTCATTTTCTTTTTGTTTTGTGTAACAGTCGTTTGAATATTTATGACGAATGCAGGTGACACACCTTTGGCCCGAATAGACACTATCAGTGGGTTTACCTTTGAAAGTGTGTCACGTGAAATTTGTAAAATTTTGTGTTGAATATGAAAATCAGTGTGGTAATAGATTGGCACGATATAGAAATTCATTCAAAGATAATAGGTATTTCCTGTTGCGATGTTCTTTGATGTTTAATATTCAAAAATAATTAGGTCCTAATAGAGTGTTATCTAATAGCGTCAAATATTTAAATGAGGTCACATTTAACTTTACATTTTTATTCTATTGCATGCATGACCATGTGCAATGTCAAGTACATTGTACATGGTCATGCATGCTAGGTGTAATACTACAATGTATTTTTACCAACAAACACGCGTGTCTTTGGAGAGATATCCCAACCGTATTAATAAATAATAATTAATATAATTATTAAGATATTTATTTTAATTACAAGAGTTTGATTAACTATTTCTTACCGGATGCGCGGGCGGCATGCATGTGTCGATCGCGGGCGCTCGCGGCGCATCACCGCTCACGCTACTGCTGCACACACCCTGAAACATTACAATGTGTCACTAAACAATTATACGTCAAAATAAAACAAACAAGACGAGCTAAAAATAAGAGATAGCGTGGCGTAGCGCTATATTAATTTCTCCTAGCAACTTCCGACGGTCGGCTCATATTTTCTGGAACACCACCGCACGGTCTACGTTATCTGACAAACCACTACATATCATACGATTTATTTTGATTTTCGCAGGTAAAAAAAATATTAAAATTGCTTGATAAATGTTCTATTGATATACCTATATAGGTACATACGCTTCTAACTAAATTGTTTCAAAAAGTACGTGCTCAGATCTTCAAAATTGAAAAACTGCATCCATTTGAAATTCATTTCAAAGTAAGTATCCAAGTTACTCCACAGTTCACAGATGCTGTCTATAATATGTTTCCAAGTCCGATATTAAGTCTATTGATAACACCTACACCTACACATAAAAAGCACCGTTTATCATTACATGAACCGCTCCGGGCCCACGTTTCACCGTCCCATCGTCACCCATTCATTACCACACAAAACCAGTTGATTTCGACGTGAATGCTTGGCTTTTTGCGCGTCTGACCGTCTGACTGGCATAGATATGGTCCCGTTTGTGGTATTTTTTTGTTATGATAGGCAAAGCGTTGTAGGCAACTGATGAAGTTCACAATGAGATGGCAATGAAGTCGGGAGTCATGTTTAGTCAGCAATATTTTTTAATATCCACAGGGTTACAAACCAAAAAGTAGCTAATTTTACGCCTTATTAATTTAGACAAAAACACACAAGTATATTTGTTTATGCTATTAATAACATTTGAAAACTAGAGGAAAGATTGTTTTTTTTGGATTTTTGTAACGAATGAAATCAAAAACTACTGGAGTGATTTTAAAAATTCTTTCACCAATATAAAGCTCTATCATTAGCGAGTAACATAGACTATATTTCATCAAATCACAAATTTCTTTTTTCAACTGTTTCATATTTTTATAGTCAACGACGATTCCAACAGCACTTTTTTTTTCGTGATTTTATGGTTGGTCTTGTAGTAAAATTTATCATGATGATGAGAGTTGCACAATAGTAAGTCGGTCAAACATCAAACGTAAAATAGGGAATGTACAAACAAACAAAGATACAAACAGTCTGAGTAATACGCGTATAGTAGAGGCGCGTGCGCAGCCGGTAACCGTACGTGACCATGATTAGAGTAGCGGACACAGCTTCCAGTTACGACCGTTGCTACTTTTTTGGATAAAATCATCTAATAAGAGGATTTTCAAATGTTTTGACATGACAACATTTGTTATACAGGGTTAGAAGGAAAGGGCTGAAAAGGGCTCATAGTTATGAACAACTTTTACTATTGGGCCAACCCGGAAACCGCGAAAAAAAATCAGCTGTTCCAAAAAAAATGTCACTGTCTCTCGACAACATGTATGGAATGTTTTTTTTTCTGATTCCGAATACTATTATATGAGCCTTTTTCGACTTGGCATAGGTACGTAAAAAATAAATTATAGAGGTTAAATTATAATAGGTGCGAGATTGAAGCCTTGGTTCAATGGTTTGTGTTATCCGATGCTTCAGCGTACGGTGTGAATTCAAGTCGCAAAGATCGATGAGCTCCTTTATCGGTCGGCAGACGATCTTGACTGTTATGCCGAATTTGCATATTACCTCAAATAACATAATTTCTCAACCAAAGGGGTAGAAGGTAGGATAAGGTTTATATAATCATAAATCTGAATCTGTCATTTCAGTGGTCACCTAACTGCCTACAAAGCAAAGATCTAGCGTTACTTGAAGGCCGTGCTAGTTTTCAAGAAGAAAGACACAAAAAAAGAAAAAGTTGAGCTATCATCTTCGACCATTTCTTATCATCGTTTAATTTGTACAAAAACGTCTAGATTCTAGACGGTGATTAAGAAAATTAAGTAGTTTCTATTTTTGTTAATACGAAGTTTTCTATTTCTGACTACATTTTATTTGCCTAGACGCAAATCAAGTAATTTGAGCTAAGTGCCCAAGTTTTATTCGACTATAAACTAACAACATAATGATTGCAAAAGCGACAATAGAAAGTAAATAATCACGCAAATAACCGAAATCGTTCCCCGAATACATGACATCGCAAAAGGTTGAGACAATTTGACTTATTTCATCGTATTCTGAACAAATTACAGTACAGTAGTGAGCATATCCGTAAAAAATCCAAAAATAAATCAAGCAAAAACTTATCTTAGAACTCGTGGAGCAAAGGTTAAAATCGCGTGAAATTTTTGGCAGCGGAAAAAGTACGAAATATAGTAATCAGAAATTTCACAGACAATACGTCAGGCCACTTTAGGATAATAGGAGTTATTTGGACGTGCAAATCATGCCTATTTTTGTGAGTCCCACTCACGGTATGCATGTTTGGCGAATATGAATGAACTTTTATTAAAGATGACTGTATGATCTCTACGTCTTACTACCTACGCCCGGCGGTTTCGCCCGCGTTTTTCGAGATAAAAAGTAGCCTATGTTTAATCCAAAGCATGAACGACCTTCATTCCAAATTTCATGTAAATCCGTTTAGCCAATTCAGCGTTCATTAGTAACAAACGTCCACCTTTATAACAAACTACTTCCACCTTTATAACAAACTAGCGGACCGTCCCGGCTTCGCACGGGTGGACATTCATTTTTTAAACATTTTGGGATAAACGTAGATTAAATGCGTCTTTATGCGGTCTAATTTTTTCAAATAATAAATATAGCCTATGACACACAGCAATAATGTGGCTTTCTATTGGTGAAAGAATTTTTAAAATTGGTTCAGTAGATCCCGAGATTACCCCTTACAATTTAACAAATATACAAACGCACAAACTTTACTTCTTTATAATATTAGTATAGATAATAATAAGTGCTTCTGAAAAACATGACGGACACTGCTCGTCAATTTAATTTAATTTCACGCGATCCTTATCTTGCTTTTAACATATTGGATCTAGCTAGTCTTTTAAAATAAATACACCAGAAAACTGCGCAAGAGTTTCGAATGATGGTAATCCGTGTGAGTCGAATAGGATTTCAATAATGACATGCTACTATACAGGTTTGTAAGAAAGCATATGCTAAGCCGAAAAAGGAAAAATAGTACTTACTCATCATTATGAACAACTTTCATTATGAGGCCAACTCAGGATTCGCAAAAAAAAATCTGCTGTTTCTTTGAAAAATCAATGACACTCGACAAAATGTATGAAACAGCTGATTGTGTTTTCGCAAATTCCGGGTTGGTTCCATAGTAAAAGTTGTACATAATGATGAGTACCATGAGCCCTTTTCGGCTTTCCGTTTTTTTATAACCTTGTATAAGACAGAAGAGAATAGTCATAAGAGCACTAAAAGAAAGCTACTTTCGTATTTATAATGCTGTAAACAACAAATGCAACATTATGTCACACAACATTTCTGAAATTACATTTATGTCGTTGTCGTTTATAACATCGTGAGAGTATTGCAAATTTTATTAATATGTGAAGAATTGATGATAAAGTCTGATACTTATGCGTTGATTACACGTAACGAGTACAGTGGCGAGACAGTAAATGGCCATACTCGGCCGAGCAAACAAATCATGGTTCTAGTGTCTGATTCGCCTCATCGAACTGTTTATACAAACCGAATCCTCGGCCGAGGGCACTGTCTCGTCACTGTACTCGTTACGTGTAAACAACCCATTAGTAAAATAAAACTTTCCCTAAAGTTGTCTGCTCTGTTCGATCGTGCGTATCAAACATTCGTCTGATTGCTTGCATCGGGCAAAAGCTCTGGATGTGGGCTAACTCGCGATTTCGTGCAGACACACGGACATACTGACACTGTTTCAGTGGCTTGCAGTACTTTGTGCATAGATGCATATCGAAGTGGAGTCTCGTTCAAGGGACTTCATGCCTAATTTAGAAAGGGATAGAATTCATTTTGAATTGCGGCAGTATTTTCAGAGTTTTGTCGTAAATTTTAGGCTGTTCACAACTCGCTGGTTTCAGCCCGGAGCTTGAAGACTCGATGCTTCAATAGTTCATCCTTCTAAAATTCAGCTTGGTTTGGTGATTAATTGATTTGAGATCGCATGCTGTTTGTCAAAATAATAATAGAGTTTTGGTTAATTTTAGTTTAAAAAGTTTTTTTGGGGACTTTGGGGTCAAGTTGCAAAAAGGATCCATGTAAAACGGTACAGACATTGGGTGCAAAATACCTTTTGAATATTTAGAACATTAATCTCGTTGAAATACATAATACCTAACCTTCATTGGGAGAAGGCTAAATCCAGAAGTACATAGACTAATAACTAAATTTAAGAGGCCTAAAAATAACCTGATACTTCCTAGTATTATTGTTTACCACTCTAAAGGGACATTGCGAAAATTTGCAATCTATTTTCCTCAACACAATTACCATTTCTCCCGAGTTATTCGAGATGAATATTCGAATGATTTAGCGAGCGGGTGCGTGATGTGAATACCGTTGTAACTCGCGACCGCGTCGTGTATCAAACACATCAGCCATTAGCTGAGTTCCTACTACCGTTCGCGATGCTCTATAATTGATATGAATAACTCTTGCAAGCTGTTCCCCATCAAATAAACTACAGGTTCAAATACTGGACGTATGTTGGTTTTTATTCGAAGATTTTATATGTGTGTGGCTGGTTAGACAGATCATAGTACTCATCATTATGAACAACTTTTACTGTGAGGCCAACCCGAAATTCGCGAGTAAAATCAGCTGTTTTATAGAAAAATGTCAATGACACTCGACAAAATGTATAGAACATCTGATTTTTTTTGCGAACTCCAATTTGGTCCCATAGTAAAAGCTGTTCATAAGGATGAGTACAATGATAACTAGAATATCTAAAGTGTCTAACCAGTCACCCTGTATATAGATAGGTTAGCTTGCGTTTGACCGCCTATGATTATGCGGTCGACGATAAAGCACGTTTGTTTAGAAGAAACCGATTCACTTCCGAGTTGTGTTTCTGAGTGTTTTTGTTTAAATACGCGATAATGCAAATAACACTTAAAAATTTATGATAAATAAGTGATTTGTAGTAATTTATTCCATTGTTTTAATTAATCATATCGAGCAGTTAAACTTTACTCAAACCCTGGTAGACCCAAACGTATATTTACAATATTTTTTTATTTTATTTTAAATAGAAATCATACGCTGGACGACGACGACGCTGGACGCAGGCCGCTTCCAACCGGTCCCGTTGGAAATCTATGGGGGAGGCCTATGTCCAGCAGTGGACGCCCTACAGGCTGGTATGATGATGATGATGAGAAATCATATTGCATATTTGTAAATGTATATTAGACATTTACACTTATTTAACCTTTCTCTTAGCATTTGTCTCGATTATATGCTAGTCTGCCCGCGACGTTCAAGCCTCAAGCCATCGTGATAATTACGTAACAGTTATGAAGTAAATATTTAAATGAGATCCGTGCTTGGTCTAATAAAGCTCATGAATAATTTAGCCTCAGTTACGGTCGCTAATTGAACATATTAAAACTAATTTAACAATGCAAAAGAAAATATTTAGCAATTATCTTTAAATTTGTTCACAATTTACGTAATCACTTTCATTAATTCCTAAGTAATTTAATTCAAAGATGGCCGTCCACTTTCGATGTTTTCACTTCTTTTGAGTTGAACAAATAGATATTAACAATGGCCGTGATTTATTTAATTAAGTAAACCTTTTATGAGATTCAAGTTTTCACTTAACTTGAAATGCTCAAAGCTTTAGAAAGTGCAAACATCGAAGAAATTATAGATAAAATATACTTAACTCCTACTAGTTATAGCTTACTGAGCAAAACTAATAGCTTGTTTAATTATTTTAGCCTAATTACAAAGGAATGTAAATTCATGTAAAATTATGCACGTAACCTCGAAAAGGTCGAAGAATATACCCACAAAATATTTCCTTAAAACCATCAAATAAAAAACGTTAGTCATTTCACTAAAAACATATTCGTCATAACTTTTAATGAACTCGCAAAGAATCCTATTAGTGTCAGTGCAATCAGTTTGGCGAAGCAAAAAACAATCGAGCAGCCTAACAAACGAGTGAAATGAATGAATGAATGACCCGTGACCCCGCTCGCGGCGGCGGGTCGACGGCCTCTAATTAAATACCTACTGTTACCGAGCTTAGATAACTGACTGCCGAGATGACACGCAGCTTAACAGATAACATGAGAAATGTTGCCATTGTTCTTTTATTTACATTCAAATAAAGAAAGGAAGCTATTGGTCACTGTCCGGTCCATAAAACAAATTATAATCTGTGGTAAAGAATAAACAGATTAAAAAGTCAACGTTTCGTTATGCCACTGTCATGTTTATTTCATTTTAAAAAAGAAGAACGAGATTAATCACCTAAAATGAAAGTTTTGCAATTTATTTGGTGGTAGCCAGAAATTCGCTTTTACCGAAATCTTTGGTGGGATTCTGAAAATCGATTCATTCTCTAAGAGTCATTAAAGTTATCTAGACTTTAATTAACTTTCTACATTATCTTGAGTCGAAGCTTGCGGTTTGAATTCTGTGGGCGAGCTCGCTTATCTAGTACGTTTTTCAACGTCAGTGGAACTGATAAGTCAGAGTAAAGTTATCAATCTTTGGATTAAATAGGTTGGTTAAAACTAAGTAGGTAATGCTGTATCAGAAGGCTTATCAAAGATGTTTGAATTTCAAAACAGTATCTAAAGATACAAAAGATGGATGACAAAAATAAAATAATTTACTACTCGAAGCTTTTTATATTAAAATACATACTTATTTACTCGTAAATAACACGTATTCATTGAGATTTACATATTTATCAACTCGATGCTATTTCGATCCTTATAAATATTGTCAGGCAAAACGAATTTTTATTTTTAACCGTCAAATCGATGCTGACCTGATACCCAAGTGACGATGTAATCGAATATTGTAATGAAAGCGATAGTTTTGATTGGAAACATGCAATCTTTTAGATATTTGTGGCTAAATGACCATTTATCTTCATAGATAACATAATACTGACGTGCACCGTAAGTAGCCTCTTTTTTTGACTTTTCACAATTGCCGTCAACATAAGTTTTAGCAATTAACACCGATAAAAACCACTTTTATCTAAATGTCAAATTAATCGATTTATAACTTCTTTAATTAAATCGAGGTGCTGATCGATAAAGACATAATTTAGAAACCATACCTATTTCATACGATCTAATTTCACCACACGAATAAACTAAAGCCTTTCAAAGGCGTACCGTCACGTCGAGCATCCGATCGCGGTTCGCAGTATGTTTTCTTTTTGCATTGATTTATTATCATGCTTCGGGATACGTACGATACACATACTCTCACTAGGCTAGCATGCTCGGGCTACTAACATACTCGCGGAGGCGTGGAGATATCGACGGCTAGATGCGATAAATCGATTGTTTTCAGTTGCCAGATTGGGTTTTTTTTTACCACTTTTTTGAATAAATTGTTGCTAAATATTTTTCAATTTTGGGTATAAATTGCTGGGTCCCGGTGAAAAGTGGAGTTCGGGTTTTTGAGGGAAAATTAATTATAAGTATAAAAGTTTCTATGATGCCTCAGATTATGATTTGTGATGATTTCATTCTTCAGTTCCTCCCTTCTCGTATTTTTTCTATTATAAATTAATATTATTGTAAACGTCAATTAAACTAGTTTATACATGATAATAAAACTGGCATAACATTGTAATTTCAATCCGAATATCAAAACAGAATAGAGTGATTAGTTTTTTGGGAACATAGAGGTATTAAGAAAGAAACTGAAATGAGGAAATTTTAAAATCACATCTGACAACCCTGATTCTTTCAACCACTGGAATAATTGCCCAGCTTTAATAGCCTAAACGCTTACTATGCTCACTTTCTCAGCATTTGATTTCTATCGAATGATCTATTGTTCGTTTAAATCCGTGAACGAAATGGAGTAATCTGTTATTAGGTGAAAATTAGTTCTTAATTACTTTAGTTATGGTAAGTTTGGCACAGTTTCTTTACTTACACAAAATGCTTACTTACGTAATTTTTGTACTGTACATGGCAATTTAGTTCGTGCTTTATTATGCACTGTTAATTTTGAAATTGTAGCTCTTCAATTTTGATAAGGTTGGCACCTGTGATTTGAAATTGATGGTTTTTTTTTAAATTGGCTTCTTAGTTTATTTTATTATTCTTTTCATAAACTTTATTTGGTGCCTCGGTAGTTTTTACGAAAGCCACTGGCAACAGCAATGCTAGATGCGCCTTCGTTTAAGTGACTGAGAAATTTGCATGCTATTCGCACTTGAGGAAATTCATGCAAATTAATTGAATTTAAATATCAAATTGCAGCTGGAAGTGTGAGCAATATCTCGAGGGAGATAGTTTAACATTACTTTTGCGTGATCTGCAATAATGTATCGATCTCTAACTAGTTTGTGGTATCGTTTGCCAGTTTCTGCGTGCGGTTGAGTTAGATAGATTTATTTGTGAATAGGAAGTTATTGATGTTCTAGCTCAAAGAAAGTCCTATCGTACCTAGCAACAGAAATAATATCACGCCATCGGCACGTAGGTAATAAAGTTTTGTATTATATTTATAGGAACAAAGTTGATTTGATTGAGAATGAAAAGTACACTTTAACGAAGATCATCTTTAGTGATAACAAGAATTGTAACGTGCTTTTCAAAATTCTCAAGTTTTTTTTTTAATTTCAGTTTCTATTTTTAGTTTGTGCGGGAAAACAAAAAGGATTTAATTGGTTTATTTTGGAAAACAGAGCGTGAGTTTCGTGAAATTAATACTGCACATGATACCAACGACGCACGCAACACCGCCTGCTATGTTTTAGCGTAGTTTCGCGCAGCACGCGTGCTCCCGCGCTTGTCTCTTCCAGCGGTCTCTCGCACATCTCCACATGTCGTGCGCACGGCGCGGCGCCGGCGCGCCGCTCCGCCGATTTCGTGCATTTTTTTGCAAATGACCACTCCGATTTCTAAATAATTTAAATACGTGCACGACTTAAGATACTCATTACGATCAATTATCGAAATTAGGTCTTTGTGCTATAATTTGGTAAACAATAGCAAAACTTACGGTTGATTAAATCACGATCACAGAATCCGATTGGAACACAAAACCATGTCACTGTCACAATGTTTTTATTTACACTTACGCGAAGCGATCAGCTGAGAGCGAGGTGCGCGGGTGTCACGTGTAGTCGGATCGGGCGCGCGCGGGCGACTGCTGCCGGGTCCATCGAAAGGCGCACGCGCCGGTGAAAATCCCACTGAAATCTCCAAACGAAATCGCGTAACTGCGACTACCTTTAACATGCAACTTCAATGTAGGTTATTGGCAACCCTCAAAATCTAAGCCCCAACCCTAAAATTCCAGATCATGTCGACGCTGCGCAAACAAATCTCATAAGCACATACTCGTAATTCACATTATTTAAAAAAAAAAAAAGAATTATCATCAAAATAATGTCTTTATATTTTTTAATGTGTGCTATGTACTGGTCTAGGTATCATTGTGCTTCTTACCGGGCTTGAAGTTTTAGTTAAGTTCAACACGAGAGTCTAGTTAAAAACATGCTTAGAAACTGTTGCACATTTACGACTACGGGTTCTAGCAGACAGCTTCGCATTCACAGCCGGTTATTATGCGTAAAGTTATAAAATTGTGTCGTCTAGTTATCTTAATTAACAGCCAGGGAATATGGACCAATTTCTCTTATTAACTTGACGTTTTCTCCGTCATTGTATTCAGTGCTATAAATGCTATGATGAGCAATAAGATTTACTTGGTGAATGGCTATCAAACTACAATAAAAGAGGCTATGAAATATTAAACACTGTTTTTGTTATTTAAACTAGTAGGTATGATGTTTTAAAGAGATTTATTAGATAAATGTTCAAACAAAAATCGAGTGCCAAAGACACAATTGTAATTTATTGTGTATTCGGCAAGCTATTTTGCCTTTGAATTTATTAATGCAAATATCTAATATCTTGCTCTGTTAGTTTAACATCTTAAGGGCCAGTTTTATTACATTATTCGTTTTGTAATGATGGTGTTTTAACAACTTATTTGATAGTAATCGTCTAAGTTTAAAATTGAAAAAAAAGACAAGACATTTTTTAAATATGGATTCTGGTTAGACGTACTACGTTTTTGCATCGTTACAACACTAATAGAGATGTAAAATACTGAGTTTTCTTAAAAGGTTGTCAGTAAAAAACTCAGTATTTTAATAATAACTGATTAAGTGTTAACCAATTACGGGTGTGAAACTCATTTCGCGTGAGAACGGTTAGTCATTTCTCACATCGTCGATTGATGTAAATCTCAAAAATTCATTAAACGGTAAACCGTCCATTTATTTACCTTGTAATTACATCACACAACAATGGGTGTAAGTAAAATTAAACACAAAAGAAGATTAGAAAACGTACCGCTATGGGCTCTCAAGTGTTACTGATGAGATACATGGATACATAAGATTATTTTGCTGGCCTGCGGCCACTTGAATTTTACAGCAAAATATAGCATTATTATGAATCTAAGATACGATAGACCTTTATTTTATTTACTTCATATATTAGCCGTCGTTATGTGGTGCTTTAAAGATCAAGAGTTTTTTTTCATTTTTGGGAAAATCAAAGTTATTGTGTTTTTGATTCATGTCATCGATCTGTATTTTTCAAAGATTTTGATTTGGTAGTTCTGGTGTTCTATGTGCCTATGTATTATTAATTTCATGATATAGGAATACTGCATGCTTTTATAACTGAATTTCTTTTAGAAGACATCAGCTGTCAACGTCAAATTTTTACTCGCCCATACTCGTAACACTACCAATCAAGACCCCAAACTGTACAAATCTGCGTGGTCTATTTAACTTGACAATAGCGGAGTTGTGAAGAATCTTTATCAGAGCCACAAACAAGAGTTGATGTTCAAGACCTCCTTGGACACGTTGGCTAAATAACGTCTCCGACATTTACCGGAGGAGTAATAGCTAAACATACAATTTAAAAAATCGTGGGCTAAAATGTGACAACTTAAAATGACTCACTGCAAAATCGGGTTGTACTCGTGGTTTTTGCGTACGAGATAATGTCAGGCACGCAATCAAAATGATCTGCGCGTACAAAAGACATCAACGCGTGCGCAATGCGCATGCGCATGTCTTTTTACTAAAGACATCAAAGCGCGCATTCACTTCTTTTTCAGCTTCTCAGTTTCAAATTAGCAGATAATGAAATACAATCTTAAATTAAATTTAATTGCTTTCTTTATAATTAGAATTGTTAGTCTATGAGCAAAAACTGTTACAGCTAAGAATAATAACCAGCATGTATAGTATAGGCATATCACATTATTTTCCTTTGCAACATTTAGATTACAAAAAAATTGCGCTATCCATTTTTTTGTAATGTAAAATTTTTTAACCATAAAAAAACAGGAAATATTTTACTACTATAAATATTAGATACAATCCACATTTCTAGCGAAATTGAGTTATACATCACTATAAGGAAAAGGAATGCTAATTCAAAAAAGGTGTGTAACTGTATAGTACTCATCATTATGAACCACTTTTACTATGGAAACAACCCTGAAAGCTGGTCCAAACATTTATGGATTTTGTCGAGGGACATTGTCAATTTTCTATGGAGCAGCTGATTGTTTCACGAATTCCAGGTTGGTCCCAAAGTAAAAGTTGCTGATAATAATGAGTACCTACTATAAGCCTTTTTTGGCAGAGCATACCCATTCCTTATAACCCCGTATAATAACAATTCCAAGCTGAACTCATCAAATATAACCTTAATTCCGTAAATTGTAACGTACCGCTTTAATTACATTAATAAGAGTATTTCTACATCACAAAATCCCATTGGGATAAAGCCTGTTTAAACAACCTCATTTCTAACACGATGTACTCATATGTACGAGTATACGATGTATGCTTAGATCAAGTAAAAAGCAGATATAGTGCTGCCTTAGATCCAGGTGAAGCCAAAAAAACAACCCTACTGCCCGTATACTTCAAGCACATATTGACGCACAAAAACTACCCGAATCAATCGTCAATTCTTACGTCAGTTGCTCAGAGAATGTGGACAAAAAAAAAGTAGTTTTGAGGGTAGTTTTTATGCGTCAATGTGCTTGAAGTATACGTATACGGACAGTAGGGTAGTTTTTTGGCGTCACCTGGATCTAAGGCAGCACTATATCTGCTTTCTACTTGATCTGAGGATGTGTGATTAAATTAATTCATTAATTACATTAACATCTAACGTTGTTTCCTTTGAGAATTTGGATATTCGGGATATAAGTAGTGGATGTATTAGGAAGCTAATGTAAGTGAACTGTGACGACGGAAGATATTTCATAATAACTTAGTTATTTACCTCATCATCATCAAAACAAAATTCTAATTTGCCATATTAGCAACTCTGTCAGGTACCTATTCACTTCTTATTTACTTATTTGAGTTTATTGCAAATAAAAGAAAGTTTGTGATTATATTATATTTATGATAATGTTCTGTTAAATACATTTGTTTTCAAAGATGCAAGATGTAACAAATAACTATTTGCAAAACAACTTGAATGTTTTGTCGGGCAGTAGTGCCTTTGAAAGGTTTCTATATTTTAACCAACGAATCCTAAAAACTTCAAGGTCTAGAATATCGACAATTTTCATACAAACCTATTAGTGATATAGAAACGCTATTAAAATGAATATTAGCGAAACGAGAAAGTACCTATCAAAACGACGTACCGTGAAGCAAACTATATTTCAAAATAACTGGACTTCAAATGAAATAACGATTCTGGATTACATTTCTCCGCGTACTTACTACTTACGCACTTACTCGGACATCTCATAATTAATTTCACATAAAAGTTACAATTTCCTTTAATTAAAACCAAACGGGGTTCTTTAATGATAGAGACGTCAATAAATCGCAAATAAACTAGTTTTAAGGCTTATTTATGAGGAGTTCACGGTTTTTAATGGTAAAGTCTCATTTTATAGACACCAGGTAATAATTTATGGTGATGAAGTGAATTTTAACCACCTCACTTAGCGGTTTCTTGCTGATGTTAATATGGCTGAGTAGGCTCGAGCCAGCGATAGCTGGGTTAGCTAACTTTATAAGGTTAGGCTCGTATTACGTATCTACGTAACAATGTTATGGTGTAAAATAAATATCTATTAACGACCTTACTTATGAACAAACTAGCAGCACTTACGAATTTATATGCAAAAACCGTTTTGCTGGGTCTTGAATTCTGCGAGTTCAAAATTCTGGGTGGCGCAGACCTGTTATGGCGTGACGTTTAATATCAGGCGAGCGATTTGCTCGTCTCGTCATTCAATTACATTAAAAAAAAATGGACATAACAAACTCGTAGGTAAATCGCCTGCTGCCTGTATACCTATACCATTTTTTATCCAAACTTTGTGCCGTTTGTGTGTGATTGGGTAACAAGCATCCAAATTGACTTTCAGCAAATTATGTGCTCTGTCAAACTAATGTTACTTAAATATCAGCAGTCAATTTTATGGTCTTATAAATGTGTTTTTAATAGCAGGGCTTTCAAATTTGATGCGAATTTGTGAACTAAAATGAAGTTTAAAATAAAACGCGCCTACTCAATAAATAAATGTTAAATGTCGTTTTACTAAATAGACTTAATGCTATACCAGACTTAAATTAATTGCGTATCAAAAAAACTTAAGCGAAAACATTATAAAACCGATATTTCGTCGATGTATTGAGTGCAATGACCTGTCATATCTCAATATACTAAAATTCTTCTAATACACAAATTTTCGAGTAATGATTTAGCCTAATTTATGTCGAAACGATTCTCATTTCATTTAATGAAGTACCAGGAAACCATACGACCGAGATGTCCACTTAGATTCAGATTTCTAACATGAATGCTCAGGGTCGGTTTATGGGCTTGCCTTTTCACCTACAGGCTGCTATAAAAACAAACCATAAATCTGTCAGGCGACTTTCATAGATCCGTCGCCACAAATCAGCGTCGCATCACAGTCACTGAGAAGTAAAACCAACAGAAAGAAGCTAAAGCACAAATCTTTAGGCCTATTTACTGCATACGCAGCGAATGCGTGGAGTCGCTCGACAGATTATACGAACGCAAAGAATATGTTATTTAAATATATGAACAGAAAGTTTGGCAGAAGTGTCTTCAAGTCGCGCATGAATCGGTTCCCTCTAGGCAAGCGTGCCCCTTGCATCGTAGACCTCATCCTTGATGGCGGTTAAACGCAAGCCTATAAATGATTTAAAAAAAACTTGTCATCGTTAGATGATAATGAGATGACGATAAGAAGAAGACGATAGCCAAGGCGATCCAGTTTAAGCTCGCGCTAAGAGTTCACAGTACGGCCCCAGTCAAAGACTAACTTGTGAGTCATGCATTTAGTAGCACCACAGATCGATGCATAAAAGGCTAGTTACGACACTGACACCTATAACCGAAAAAAAAATCTAGAAAAGATCTACAATTCTACAGTAAGTTACCTTTCTGCAAATGTTCTGCTTGGTGTCAGAACGGCGTGAATCCATCTGTTTCGTGCAAGTGAAAGTGATTGCGCTGATTAGGCGCTCAGTGCATCAGGTGCGAGAGGAAAGCAGCTGTCAAATTTACCCGTCACCCGTCACCTTACCCGTCACCTGTTACCCGACACCTGTTACCTGTCACCTGACACCCGTGTCGGCAGGTTACTGCGATGCGTAAATTGTTGGCAATCCTACTAATCCTTACTAATACTGTAATTGCATGTGTGTTTGTTTGTTATAATTTCAAGCTTTACTCAATCGATCATCATGAAATTTTGCATACATGTTGTCAGGGTACAGAAAATGACATAAGCTATTTTATATTATCATACACCGCTTTCCATAACAGCTCAGGTGAAAGCCTCCCTTGTTCGGACTAAACTCCAAACTCTCGAACATCGGCGCAAAGTTGCTAGTCTGTCGGTCTTTTACCGGATACATTTCGGAGAGTGTGCTTCTGATCTGCATGATCTAATTCCCTCTAGCCCTTTCTACTATCGGTCTACCAAGGGCACTAAAAAGCGTCACCGTTTTATGGTTGATATACCAAAAACTCGTACGAAAAGCTTTGATTCCACCTACCGC
This sequence comes from Alcis repandata, assembly GCA_949125135.1. Taxonomy (NCBI): domain Eukaryota; kingdom Metazoa; phylum Arthropoda; class Insecta; order Lepidoptera; family Geometridae; genus Alcis; species Alcis repandata. The sequence goes on along the minus strand of OX421233.1, from coordinate 10,742,883 downwards.
TAGGGTGTGGAACGCTTTGCCTGAGTGGGTGTTCCCCGATAGATAAATAATCTTGGTGTCTTCAAGTCGCGAGTGAATCGGTTTCTTCTAGGCAAGATGCTCCATCGTAGACCGTATCGTTGCTTACCATCAGGCAAGATGACGGTCAAATGCAAGCCTATTACAGAATTTAAAAAAAAGCACCAGGCGTAACACTAGTCCTTCTAATGTTCTTAATGTAAAAGTTTGTATGTCTGGATGTTTGATACTCAAGAACGGCTGAACAGATTTAGATAAATATGATATGGAAGTATTGTATGTCCTGGATTAACACATAGACTATTTTTACTCTCGGAGATCAAGTAGGTAAAGCGGCGGGGTGCAGCTAGTTAGTGTGTAAGTAGTCAGAGGCTGGTCGCATCTCAGTGAAATCTTGATGATTAAATGCAACAAAATACTCTTGAATTATTTGTTATTAACACGTCAAAGGCCTTCGGGTCATCCAATAGCTCGAACAAGCCTTTGCTACATATCTTTTGTGAATTCATTTATTTATTCCTTTATCAGGAGAGTTGTAGTCAAACGCCTAGCCTGCCGACTATAAAAATACCTCTATTATACTGAACATAATTTTCTATCATATTATAATACTGTTTTCCTTCACCGAAGCCACATAGTGAGGGAACTTATATACGTGTGGAGAAGAAATTCAATGTCGTATGTGAATCCACCAATCCGCACTTGGCCAGCATGGTAAAATACCGCCTAATCACCCTTCGAGGACCTGTATCCCAGCAGAGGGAGGATTAAAGGTTAAGAAAGAATGATAAAACTGGACGTTGGTAAAAACTGTTTGATTAATTAGTCGATAAGTAAGTAGTTACATAAGTAGCATTGTAAAAGCTACTTGAGCTTGACGCTGTAATTTATTCTACGTCAGTGGCTGTAATGAAGCAAAATAATCCTAATCATAGTTTAAACGAAGACCTATAATAATCCTATGAGTCTTTATTATTTAAGTGTTTAAGTACCTATAACTTTCTGCAATGCTAAGTAGATGTAATTGTCTACACTTACTCCTTTTCCCGTAGTAAACTAGTATCATAATACGTATATTTGATGTGTTAGTAGTTGCACCACAGATTTGTGAATGACAACTATTATTTATTATATAACAACAACAACTGGACTACTGAGCTGAACCAGTTGTAGTAAACGACTTAATTTTTAAGTGAATATTCCCGTTTCAATTATAGGAGAACAAGAATAGAGTTAATATTTATTTTAAATAATGACTGCTAATAATTACGACAGGGGCTGTTCTTCGAGTTTTACTGGATCGGAGGTTGGACGAAATGAGGACAATCCTGGCTTTTGAGGCTAAGTCTCTGAAGAGTGAAGTAGATAGATAGATAAACTCTTCATTGTTCACACCATAAATTACAAACAAAAGGATTATAGCACCTAAAACTAGTGCGACAACTGGCGGCCTTATCGCTAAGAGCGATCTCTTCCAGGCAACCTTAGGATGGAGAGGATAGATAAAAAACATAAAAACGGGGTGTGCAATATTGAAGAATACTCATATAAACCTACATTAAAAAAAATAATAATTATTAAGTACTTAGAAATACATTCAAATAAAATACATTCTAATACTAAAACTACCTACATTTCCGAATATATAATATACTAAAACGTATAAAAAAAAGTAGTTCTGAAGCCAAACCAGTCCCGCTCGTTTCTCAGCCAAACTTTCCTCTCGGCCTTTGCAAATTACTTCACAATCCTTCACCCTTACCGCATTTACTATCTCCGTTTCAACGTGGCTAAAAACAAATTTCAGATTGTTGTTATAATGCTATTTTTGTCACTTGACATTCGAGATTTAAATAAAATAAGGGCCCAAGTTTGAAGGCAGATCTAACAGCAGTACTATTAGTAGTAGCCGTAGATGTCTAGTTTGACAGATCTAATAGGCCTGTGTCGTAAATTTCAAAAATGGCTTATTTCGTTAGTTTAGTACCTGTATTACCCCAAAAAAATAATATTTCATGTTAAAAATTATATTTAAAACACATATTTTAAGTTTTAAGAAAATATTTTTAATCTGGCGTAAAAACACAAGAAAGTGTCATGGCGTCGTAAATGACGTCACATAGTGACAAACGATTGTGTTCACTTACGGCAAAAGTTTGTTTTGTTGAAAGTTTTTTTTCGGCATACCACTATGTGACGTCACATTTTCTGATTGGCGTTCACGGTCACGTGACTCAATGCCTATTTTTTAAGATTTTCTTTTCTAAAAATATTAATAATCTTTAATTATTTTGATAAATTGTTTTATTGTTTGAAATCTGTATATCTTAATCAATAATTAGAAACTCCAATCCATCCGATTCATTCTTAGTGGAAACAAGCCTATTGTCCTAAAAGTATTGATGTCCTTATTTTATAGGTTTCAATGACAAAGACAGCATATTTTTAGTTAGTTTAGATCTGTCAACTAAAGCCTTCAAACTTGGGCCTTGGACCTACTAAAATGTCGGTTGTTCTAGAATCAACCCACTGCCTCTCATAGCGTAAAGCAAAAGCATCGCTTATTATACTCCCACACAGATCACTCACAGTTTCCCTTCAACCCCTTAACCAGGAGACAAAGTAAGAGTTTTCTAGTAAAATGTCATTCTTATAAACTATCAAAGGTCATGGAAAATGTCCCACAGCTCTTCTCCGTGTCGGCCATACATTTGAGCTCGCGGAATTATAAAAAGTATCTACCTCTATACAAGGTGTAACGGAAAGGCGTAGTAGTAAGGGTGCTCTTCTTCACGTTAAAGTGAACAACTTCTAGAACGAAAATTTGCTGAATTCGAGACAGAAAATATTGAATCTCCAAAGAAAATTGATCCAGTGACTAAATAGTTTAAACGGAGATTCGATATTTCTTTCTCGAATTTAGCAAACGTGTGTCACAAAAGTTGTTGACTTTGACGTGTCGAAGAACACCTTAAGTATTACTACACCTTTCCGTCACACCTTGTAAAAGTATCAGCTTACATGTACCTCTCATATATTATTTGCGAAGTACCTTTCCCTAGCCCTTTACGCTGTGTTAATAGTCCCAACAATATGTTACCCACGTTTCCATGGAATACTCAAGTTGGATGGAATGGTCTATGTTACTCGTGTCGCTTGAAGTATGAGCAAAATGACAATTCAGGCAACTAAGATGGGTTGATGCTTTTTGTTTTAAAATAAGTACTTAATTTGAGTGATAATAACACATAAGATTGGCTTACTACGTTACTGCGTTTTACTGTTATACTTTTCATATCGTCGTGATAAATAGTTACGTAGCATACGACGCCTACGGCTACGTATTGGACAGATATGCTGATAATGATATGATAGATAGGTGACACCTAAGCTATGTATGTCAGGCGCCTTAAGTTGATCTTAAAAAGTTAACGTTAAGTACCAACTTCTGACTTCCGACTCTTTTGCTGAATTTTTTTCTTGTTGTTATTTATTTCGTTACAATTATAACTTACATCTCTTTATTTTTTCTTGCTTGCAATAAGTATTGCACAAATTGAATAAAATAGGAATTAAAAACATATAGGCCACTCACTAGTTCAAGATGTCCTTTCCATTTACTTGATGATCCATGACTGTCCCCATACATGGTGACTTTTTAGTCTGACGAAGGCTTGAAGACGCAGTCGTGTGGTTTCACTACTTTCTAACTTGGATCTGAAAAACAGTCGCTCATTGAGAGCGAGCGCTGATTGACCATTCGAATATGAGGCTTTCAAATATCGAGCCTGTGTGTATGATTTGCAATTGTTTTGGTTTAGCATTTTGGTTAAGTGGCTTACGGTCATGCTATAAGTATTTCTTGGAATCAAGCACTTTTAGAAATCACACTATTATATAATATAAATAACGTTTTACACTCATAGTTCTCCACTAGGAGTTCCTGTGTTGGGGAGAACAACTAACACCCAGACCCGAAGCATACTAACAATATAAACCCTACTAATATTATAAACCTGAATGTTTGTTGCTCTTTCACGCAAAAACGGCTGAACGGATTTACATGAAATTTGGAATCAAGGTTGTTCATGGTCTGGATTAATACATACTTTTTATCCCGGAAAACTGGGGTGAAACTGCGGGGCGCAGCTAGTACTATATAAACTAACTGTGGCCCGCAGTTGTATCCGCTATCCTGCTGGATGTATTATTTTTCTGGGATAAAAGTAATCTATGTTTAAATCTATGGTATATGCTACTTTTATACCAAATTTCATCCGAATCCGTTCAGCTGTTTTTGCGTGATTACGTAACATTTGTCATGTTAGAGGCCTTTCAGATGGCCTATAACTTTGACACCAGGGCCAGCCACTTGACCGAAATAAATTTACTAACTTAAGGAACCTACTATCATCACTGTAAGCATTTATGCAAAACTTGTGCTCTACGCTTTTATCTTCAGCTCCTGTCTAGATACACCACGAGGCACCTTGTGCAAATCTTTGCTCCACTTCGATACTCGTACCTACCCCTAGTAAAAATACTATCCAGTACGTAACACGTATTTAGAAATCCATGTATGAATAAATTGAATAATGTAGATTCCGTTTACGCCGTAGTATGAGGCCACTGCTGCATTTTTCATTTATTAGAAGTATAAGTTTAAGTAAGTTAATATAACTACATGGAAAGGCTGAAATAAATAAATAAAACACAAAAAGATCTTGAAAACATAAAACTACTCTAACCTACTTATTTTATTAGCCGGTGACCAAATTGGCGTCTCATAAACAAACTGAATAAACCAATCGAATACGTATCGTATATTTCGATACTTTTTGTGCTAGAGGAATGTTACTCTGTTATACCAATACTTGCTTTGATATGACATATGTCTTTATCCCAGCCGCGTAATTCGGGACCTGTGACAGGAAACTGACAAGAACAGCTGCTCGCTAATACCACAGAGTAAGGAAACAGTAGAACACTTCGTGGGAAATTTGTGTTGGAGTAGAAACGCAATGGAACGAGGTCGCGTGTTTACTACCTTGGGGTGACGCCGATGACATCACCGCCCGCACTTAAATCGAGTATGAATTATGAAATGAAATTATCCATGTGACACTCCTCAACATAATATATGTAGATACACCAGCAAGACACTGTATGTTAGTTTGACTGAGATCCAACATGATTACTGGTGGCTGAATAAAATAATAGTTTACTAATTGTACTTAAATAGGATTCGTTACTTGCATTGCGCTATCTTGCTACATACCTACATAGGTTTATATTTATTTGGTGTTATTATTCTGTTTGTTTACGTGAGTTTCAATTTCTGCCACCGCAGTGACGTGATTTTTTTTTTGTTTGTTTGTTCTGAATCTAATTGATACTCCTTGCTTCATAACTACTCCAAGTCTTTGTAAGGGAGTTACATTTTTATAAAGTTGACACACTGTATTTTATTCCACTGTAGTCTCACCCTATCGGAATATTCCAGAATTCCAAGATAGGTTATCAATCTATTTGATTGAATACACGCTTCCATGCGGGAATATCGGATATTTGGTGCGGCTATAAAATAATTCCCGCAATTGTGCGGTTTATTAAAGGCTTAGATTTGGAATTTTGGTATTCAATTAGAGGTACATAAGGGGCCTTATTTATGAAGTCTACTTATAAAAGTTAATCTTTGCTTAAAGTTTTCCGTCATGTTTTCGCACGTGACATTTCATTTCAGCGAGAAGTTGTCAGAGCATTTTAAGCCTTGACTAACTTTAAACAGTCTTTATAAGTAAGATCCTTAGAATTTTATGAATGTAATGAGAGCCATTAGAATTCACGGAAACGAATGCTGAAGATACAAATTATTGTAAATGCTAATTTTCACAATAAAATATTGAATTACCCTAGTTCTATTTTTATTGTAGATTATGTAGATAGAGTTTGATCGATATTCTACCATGGCGCTCCGTTAGATCAAATTACATAATATTTAGCAAACAAAACTTGTCCCTCTAAAGAGGAACAAAAGGGCTAAATTACGAATTCGCTTACTAAGAACCAATTTAGGATAATTATTTGTCTTACTATACTATCTAACTACTATCTAACTTACTTACTTTTACTATCATAGAACGAAGATCAGGCCGCTACGAAGCAAGTCTCATTTGCAATTTGCTGTCAATGCGTTGCCGGATTTATTTTACTGCATGCAATTTGTATGAACATATTACGCTTTTACTGACATGTAAACAAGGTTTTGCTCAATAAAACAGGATAACTGCAGTTCTAACACACGTTTTATTACATTTGAATGGCATTTGTACGTTATTTTGGCTCGGATTTATATAAAGCAACGGGAGCTGTGGAAATAAAATGATCGTCAACGTCATTCACAAACCTATTTTTAACACGCTTTTATTCTGTCTTACGTGTTTATTTATTTATTTTATTCAGATGCTCACTGTGCTTACAGCGAAGCCAAAGCGCACAGCAAGCCAGAATTACAAAAATATTGTACATACACTAACAATCTATATAACTTAAAACAACTATATACAGTGAAACTTGGTTAAGTGGGACCTGGATAAGTGAGAAACCTCCATAACTGGAACTCATGCCGAGGTCCCTACACCTTGGCACTGAATTACCTCTGTTAGTGGGACGAAGCAAACCTCTAAATCTGGGATTCGTTCTTTCGATTTTATCGTCATAGTTACCTCTATAACTGAGACAGCGAGTGAATTTTATATGCATTAACCTCTGTAACTGAGATTACATCGTTTTGTTTGTTTACATTCTCATTCTTATTCTACCCACAAATTCCGCACTTAACTACTTTTGAGCCTCAATGACCTTCAGTTTTAGTTTTGCTTTACGGATGTTTCTTTGAAAAATGCCAACGTTATTTTATTTGGTGGTTTAGATATCTTGTTGTTGTTCTTTGATTTAGTCCCCCAAGCCAAGTTGTAATTCTATGATAGCAACCGCTATAGGAAACTAAGACAATGTATGGGCATGACATTTCTATAATCATTTTATAGGTTCCATATTCTATTACTTACATAACATAACATAGAGCGCTTATCTTTAAAAACGTATCTAGGTCGGCTTTTGTAAGCCTCTTCTTACAAGGACTTATAAACTCCATTTTGTGGTTACCGAACACTGGCATTACTTTCATGATACTCCAACAAAGGCTGCCTACGTGTAAACAAGGCGTTATTGGCTTTTACAAAAAGGCTTGCTGCGTGTGTGCAGGCCGTAATTAGACGGCAGAGCGACCTAATTATTCGGGTTTAATTAGTAGGGAAGCCGCAAACCGCTGGATTTTCCCGTTGCAGCCTCCGGACGAGGAGTAGCATTCCTGTAATAATATGTGCATTGTACCTTCTCGGAGTTGCTTGTGACAAAATAGATAATTATTCTAGAATAGAGTCCGTAGCGTAAGAATAAGAAGTCTATTTTTATGACAATTATTCAGGAGTTCATATTTGGTACACTTTTCTTGATTATATTATAAAATTGTATATTTATAAAAATGCGGCAAACAGGCGGATGGTTAGCCTGGTGGTAAGCTAGACCGCCGCCTATGAAAACCTGCAACACTAGCGGCGTTTAATTTTAACTAAACTAAATCATCTTTTGTTATAATTAAAACTGGAACATTCACGTAATATCTCTCCGACCTGTTCCGATCACATTCGGTGATCTTCATCAAAGAGATAACAAGTGAGACGCGCTGGCGCAAAATATGAATAAAAAAACAATACCACGACAAAAGAGAAACCACAAAATGTGGGTGTGAATGATTCAAAACCACGCTAGTTTTCGTGGTAAAATAAAACTGTTAGTAAAATTAGTTACATATATACAGGTAGGTATGTGTATTTCTAATTCTACTAAATTCAATGCTCTATTTAGGGTTAAAAGCAAATATTCAAATTGTTTTAATTAAGTTAAGAACTCTTGTTATTTTTAACCAACCATATTTAACCGAGGCGCCCTCAACACGTTTAATTTTAATTAATTTCAGTTCTTTAACAATTTAAATTAATGTATGTCGACGCGTTAATTTATTTACGCGGTTAACAAAGCAATTTACTTAATTACAGTTAAGCTTTACCTTTAAATTTCAGCTGTTACAGATGTTCCCGCATTTATTTAAGCTGAGATCTTAAAATAACATTAGCAATGGAATAAAAAATAGTAGCAACATTTCATCAAAATCAAAGTATTTAGGTTAGTCGGTAATTTCTCTACTTATGGAAATCGTCCCTATTTTTATGATGACGTCATCGACAAAATCTATCGATTCTTCTTTTAAGATATTCAGATCCCATCACTACGTTTGCTGTCAAAACTTAACGTCAATTTATTATACGGTAAAAAATAAAGAAAAAATAAATAAATGACCAAGAAAAAAAAAACACCAAGACCAAGAACCAAGACCGAGACCACCAAGTACCACCACCACCCCGAATACGGCCCGCACCCCGAGATGGCGGTCAAACGCAAGCCTATAATTGAATTTAAAAAAAAAACCGCGGTTTTGATACAAATGTGATGTTGGGGCGGTTCGATATAATCCGACTTCGGTGGGGGTGTCAGGTTTTTTCGTTACGGAATTTCTGCATTCCACGCTCAAGGCCCGCGATAGAAACTATGCAATAGCTTAAAAATTAACCACCATATATACCTAATTACCAATGCATATAAAACCCATGTCGCTTTATCACTCATTTAGCACGAAAGCATAGAAGCAATGATCGTTGTTGCATTGTGTTACGCCCAAAATCACATAAAATCGATAGGTTATATATATACCCTAAACCATAACATATTCACAACAAATTATTTCTGCTTAGCGTCTAACGCTTTGGTTCAGGCTAATCAAATCTATCGATTTAATGTGCCTTTGACCGTGATATTATGAGACAAAAATCAAAGAAATATTTGGGTTAATTAATAATTCTTAGCTATTTTTGAAGTTATTTGTCTCAGTTCCCAAGTATTTCACTTAGGTCTGTTAGGTTTAGAATTTCGTCGCCGAAGCTAACGATGGTAAATTATTGGCGACCCAGTTGGCCGTTCCCCGAACGCGAAAGCCTTCCAAGGCTTCGATTTCGTCGCAGATTACCGAAGCTTATTTATGGCTGTGGACTGTGGAATTAATAATTAATTAGAACTGGATACTGCGGTTTGTATAAATGTAAATAAGGCTCGCAGCTGAGATTGGAGACTGGCCTCGAAAGGGGGATTTGTCTGTACCTACTTAGGTAAGTAGCGAAGATTTTAAAACAGTCGAATGCCTAGTGTTTTTTTCGCGTCACGCTTGTAATCTCCTGATGAATCTCACCGAATGTGATCGAAACTAATCGTAATAGATGACTTAATTTTACGTGAGTATTCCCGTGTTAATTAAAGCAAAAGAAAAGAAGATAGTTTATCGCAAATTTTTAATTGAATAATTGGTTTGATGAACGTAACAAATTATAAAACGTTGATAAACTCGTGCCTGCGTGAGCATAAGGTATAAATTAATTGCTAAAAATGTCAAGAATAAAGTGAAAGGTTTAGCACTGTACCCCTGAAAAACTTGAACAGCAAATGACAATTACGGTTTTTGCGTTAACTATTCAGCAGTGAACAGTGAGTTGAAATAAAGGGCAAAACATCTTAGAGAGGGTATCTTTTTTGGCCCAAAGAAGCTATTATATTTACATCGTTTATGACAGGCGTATAGAGCCGTGTATGTATTGTGTATAATTATGTTAGTGACAAACATTTCGCAATCTACCCAACAACCGACCTAAACTGATCACTAAATTGTGCTCTGAAGAATATACTCTAGTTCACTCAAACTTTTTTCGATGTGTTTATTTTAAACCTTGCACATATATAGTGGAAGAACATATAACAGTTCAGAGAGTTATCAAGAAACAACACTCTCTGTGCCGACACCAGTCTTCAATAATGAAGAAAACGACAAAACATAGTTTTATTTAATCTAAACTAAGTGTAGTTCCGCTCTATGGCTTTATTCACTTTAACTCCAGCAATATTGAAAAGCTTAATTTCATCCAGTGAAGTCAGCTTTTGCAAATTTTAAAATGTCATGCTGTAATCTTGAGAAGCACAAAATTAATGTTCTTTAAATGGTAACTTGACACCTATTAAAAATTGTAATAAAACAGAAATCCCAAAATGTTACTCCCCCTGCCTTTTCCATTGAAGCTTGATGATAATGAGAAATCGGAAGAAAAATAATCTAAAACCACTTGAACTCGCTTTGTTGTGAAATTGGATACCCTTTCCGAACCTCCTTAAAAGCATATTTGCTATATAACTGTATTTCCCGTTCAAAATAAAATATGTAAAAGGTGCAAATTGAGGAAAACCGCAAGCCTTTTTGCTTGTTTATACATATACGAGGGTTTGAGTGTTTGCTTGTATAAAATGTGCTATTATACCTATCAAAGGATGGAGAGCCTACGGGTGAACTGCGGAATAGTTATCTATATGTTTGATGTAGGTATTCTAACAATAGCTGTGAACTTCGAAGGCTGTCTGACAAAACTAAACCAAACTGTTCAACTTAACTAAACATCTGTCTTCATATCGTCTAAGACCATTCGTGTTTTGTAGAAAGCGCTTTATAAATAAGGTTGTAAGGTTTTCCATGAAATAGTTTTACGCCATATTATTTTACACTTGAATACTTTTCTGTCAACTAACAACTAAAAAATAAATAACAATAACTATCGTAAAAAAAAGACTCAAAACTGCTCTTCTAAAACATCGTATGTCAGCTTGAGGCTTTGGACTCTATAGAAAGGCGTGCCATAAGACTGATCAATAACGACTCGTTGGTGGAATCCAAGCTCCTGAGCCTGTCGCACCGACGTGAAGTGGCCAGTCTGTCGGTGTTCTATAGAATACACCATGGAGAGTGTGCACAAGAACTGCATAACCTTGTCCTGCCTTCGCCGTTCTTTTACAACAGCACCAGACTTACGAAAAAGAGGCACCCTGTTACGGCGGAAATGAGATTGCGGTCAAACGCATGCCTAGTCCGATGTAAAAAAAATATATTAATAATTGGTGGATTCGCTCTTTCTACAAAACAAGGACGTTGTGACAGAAACATTAACAACTCGAACCGATTGAAATCAAAAGAGCGAATAACTTGTTCGAGTGAACTTGATTTTAGGGTGCTCTGCGCTGTTGTTCCAATCACAACACACCTTCTTATGGAAGTTATGAGGTTGATAATCTTTTACACCAACATCAGTATACAGGGTTATTCATAAAGGGTATGCTAAGCCGAAAAGAGCTCATAGTACTCAATGACAACAACTTTTACTATGAGACCAACCAAAAATTCGCGAAAAAAATCAGCTGTTCCATACATTTAGTCGAGTGTCATTGACTTTTTTCTATGGAACAGCTGTTTTTTTTCGCGAATTTTGGGTTGTTCCATAGTAAAAAAAATTCAGAATGATAAGTACTATAAGCCCTTTTCGGCTTAGCATACCCTTTATTAATAACCCTGTATAGTTAAATACTCTCGTGAATCCACAGCCTCGCTAAAACTAACTAGCCAAAAGAAAACGCCATAAAAGCAATTAAAACTCAACTATTTTAATTAGCAAACTATCTTGCAAAACATAAGCCAATATAATAAGTTTTATGTTGCACCTATCGCTGTTACAGCTAGTTAATTTAGGACCACGCTTTCTTCTCTCAGTGAAAGTTGGTGTCATATTTAATTTTTTGAAACTTATTGTTGTTGCTCGGAGTCTATTACGTTACTACGTAATTACGTTTGGAGATAGGTTATCTTTGCGCTGCGTTACGTATCGTGACGACACGGTGCGAGGAGAATACAATTTTATTCTTTCTTATGACGTCTATATGACTTTTTGCCTCGGATCGGACGAAATGGCAAAAATGTATCGCATTTCATTGAAAGGTTGGTGAGGTACTAGCTACTCTGAAAACTTATTTTGATTTCATCTTGCTGATGCCTGGGAATCGGTGCAAAACGTAGCTAATACTTTTGTGATAGTATAGCTATATTAGCTTTACATTGGTGTAATCAATTTTAAAATAGGAGCAGTTTTCTGGAGATTATATACCTACCCACTACAAACATATAAATTATAAACCTTAACCGTATAGGTAAAATTAGTTTTGTAAACAAGAAAAGGAAACCAAAAAATTTTTTTGAAAGATGAGTCCCCATTTGGCGGAATCTGTAAAGTTCGAGACTGGAAACCCCAATCGGAATTATGAAATCTTTGCCTGCTATACGAATTGATATTGGACCGTCACGTCACGTGGCAAAGCTCAAGTTTCGCCCCCTAAAGGTATAAACGAGTCGTCATTCGGCAGGAAGTTCAAACACTTTTCCTTTCCCGATAACGAAAAACTTTTGCTGCAAAATCGGCCTCTAGGCACTTTTTAATTTACCCAAGAATTGTATCTATCTATGTACAAATTTGCAAAACGATGAAAATCGAAGCTGAAGAAACTGAACACGAAACTGTATGTAATCCAGCTAAGCTATCTACATTGCCCATTGCATTAAAGTAAATTAATTAAATCATCTAAGATGCTATCTTCTATGATCTTATCTCATTTAGCTACTAGTAAGACTACAATGTAGCCGCACTAGTGTTTAGAGAGATTAATTCAAAACCTGAGCATGCGAAAGCTGTCTTTATACCATGACATAAATAAAGTTGTGCGCTGCGTGTTGTCCCAAAGCGCACTGACGCGTGCCTTTGGATTCTAAAATGGTATCTACCCTCTTTTTAATTAACAGAATAATTATACGGGGCTACTCACGTTAGATCGAGTCCCTTGTATTTATAACATAATGTCTCAATTACTTTAGTTTTCATAGTAAAACGGAGTAATTACTGATGGGGACAACCTTCTTTGGCTTTATTCTAGAGGTATAATCGCTCTATCCTTGACATATTCGTTAGATACCTAGAGCCTCTTAACTTTAGTGGTGTTTACAAAAAAAAACTTACAACTGGTGTAATATTTCAAGAAATTGACTATTTTTAATGTGCTTGTAATTGACCAGTTCTTAGCCATAGGTACCTAACCACTTAAATTCGTTAGGTAGGTTCAACAACCTATTTTTTACAGATTAGGAAAATACTCGTAAGGAAGATCAATCCTTTCCGACAATTATGGTACTTAACCGAATCAGGGTCATTATTATTACCTACTTAAAATTTGCTTCCTAAGTTGTTTGAGGGTTAAGATAATTTCAGTTTCTCTGAAATGCAACGTTAGCCCCTTGAAACGTCGAACAAACTACATAAATATATAAAACTAAATCAATACTCTACTTTCGGCTATGATAGATAAAGTTTGTATGTTATTCGCTTACTTTTACTGCTTTTACTATCGAGATGTTTGATTAGATTTTCTCGCATATCATACAGGAAGCGAATAATATTGATTGGAAGCAGTTTTTACGTGAGATAGTATCTAGAAAGGCGAGCAAACATGATCAATCTAGTTGTTTCCGCTCAGATTGCTTGATTGGATTGCGAACGGCATTATTACGTATTTGTTTTGATGTTTCTATAAAGCGTGAAATGAAAGGTTAATTTGTGTAGTGGTAGTTATTTGTTATGGTGTTTTGAAGAAGATACTTACTTTTGTCTAAGATTAGTTTTATAAATAGTTTAAAATTGACCTTACCTAGTCTGTTGTTGTAAAATAGTAAGCCAATAGATCAATAGTTCTATAGCACACATCACGCACTATTCAGTACTTACCTAAGTTCATTTAAGCTGAGTGGAAAAGATAAGAATTTTAGGCCGTAATTGTCTAGATTTCTGAACATTTCCAAGGCTAGAAATAAATTAATTAATAACTCATCGAAACCTAGTCTCAACATTTAGGTATACAAAATGACTGTCTCACAATGTTTTGCGTTGACTCTACCACCAAACGAGTTGGCGATCAAACATTGATATTTAACCATAAAAAGTTAAACCCACGCTGAGAAAAATGCCCATCTAAGTTCTGCTAATAGAATGATGAATTCACCTAAAGTAGGTACGTCATTTTTCTCAGTGATAAAACAAACCTTGCACCCGTACATCTGAACCTCAATTATCCACGGTCTGAATTCCCGCTGATTGTAATTACACTCGCGAAGCTAGCAAAAAAGGGATCAAACAAACGTATCAACAGAGCTTTCGATATCCCTTGTATTAGGGGAAAGGAAATACTTCCGAATCCAATCCGTACCCAATTAGTTGGACGAATTGGTAGGTTCGCTCGATAAATGATTAATTAACAAAAATAATAACAACACATAGATAGGGCCTTACTTATAGAGCCTGGTTTAATCAAGTTTCAGTTTACTTTAATCATTGCTTAAAGTTCATTGTCTTGTTTTCGCTGACGTGGAATGTCACGTCGTTTCACGTCAACGAGAAGTTGTCAGAGAATTTAAACAGTGACTAACTTTAAGCAACGAGTAAAGTTCTTTATATGCAGCTGCTTATTTTTATGATCTATTCGGATCCAATATCTACTCGTAGTTCTAAATTACTACAATACATATATTAGTAACTAGCGACCTGCCCCGGCTTTGCATGGGTATAAAATATAGCCTATGTTACTCAGGGATAATGTAGCATTCCAATGGTAAAAAAAATTTGAAATCGGTCGAGTAGTTTTTGAGTTTATTCAACACAAAAATACAAATCTTTCCTCTTTATAATATTAGTATGGACTAGTTAAGCATATTAACTAGGTATGTACACAAACTACGAGTATAATAATACTTACCTATTAATTGTTAACAGCGCTCAATTAGAGGCAGAAAAAGTATTACTTTCATGAAGAGATCTCACTTGTCCACATGATATATCGGACATTAGTTTATTTCTTACTTCCAACCGGAAAAGTGGGGAATATTCCAGCGATTCGTGTCTATATTTCATCAACTGCCAACTAAAATATCTGATGGTTAGAACCGTGCAGTTTCAATTTCGCTAGAGATGAAACCGCCTCCAAATAAGTACGTAAGTATTGGTATTTTCCGGCATTTGGTTTTTGACGTTTTTTCTCAATATAGGTACCTGGCTTCATTTTCTCGAAACTTGCAAAGCGTTTCTGTCGCCTATGGCGTTTCTAGAGCGTTATTTTCGTGTTTGACTAATTAAGAGTTCCTACATTTTATACAAAACTTGTGTAGTGCTGAGAACCTGAGCTAAACGTAGTAGTAGTACGTAGACTTACAAAAATCTATACTCTATAGTGTTGACTTTCTATTGGGTAATAACTTGTGGGTTTCTTATCATTGTTGCGAAAAAGATCAGCTCATAAAATGCGACCTTAGGCTTACACTTAGTCATGTTAGAGATTTTCATTTTCTCTAAATATTATCATATAAACATTTAGCATTTAGCTCCGGCATATTTTAAAATATCCCATCCGGCAAAACTGCTGCTAATCTCATATCTAATTACACTGTTATCCATGATACAGTTGTGCGAGAATGTTTGGGAGCAATGAAAGTGAGACGGGCTGGCCGTATGAATATGCATCAGCGTTGCGGAGCGCTCTGTTACCGTTGAAATACGTCCTTACATTATTTTCACGGAAAAATTGCGAGGTCTCTACCAAAGTTTTAAGAAGAAATTCAGTTTAAAATTAAGTCTAATTTTTAAGACAATGATGGAGAGGAATGGATTAGAATGACACTCAATGAAAACTTATGCAATTTTTTTTTTTTTCAGTGTCGCTTATATCCGGGACTTCGTGAGCTCTATTGCTAAGCCTTCGGCCTTGCAAGTTTCGGACTCGCACATCTTATCTTTACGTTACTGACGTAAATCTAAGAGCTGGTTGAAAATGGCCTCAGGAAAACAAAACAACAAATAAATGGTGTGATTTACTAAATCCCGGAGAATTAATGGTTGCGGAAGACACATGGATCACACATGCAGCAGCTTTCAATCAATCAATTCCACCAGTCTTTGAAAAAACCTCCATCGATTGTTCTACCACGTCACACACCAAAAAGATTGAGCTTTTAAATTCCCAAAGAAAAATAACGTGCCATTTTTCATTTCACCCAAATTAAAAGCATGAGAGGTCCTCACGCCACTTCACCCTTTAGGTATGGCAAAATAGAAATACGAAAACAAGGGTTTGACACGCGAGCTAAGGGCGTGCTCGAGAGATCAGTTGGATATCGGCGCGTGTCAATTACTGAACCAGCCGTGACACCACTTGACGTGACACCACTCGACGTGACACTTGAGAACATGATATGAGGACGTGCTATGGTTCAACGGTTTCGAGGAGTTAGTGGTTGGGTATTATTAAAAGGCAAAATACCTACGTAGGTACGTGTTATTAGTAGACAAATTGTAGTGCTCTACGCGTAGGTAGATGTTGTGTAGGTAACAAGGAAAGAGGATTGCTGAGCGGAAAAGAGCTCTAGCACTCGTCGTTACAAAAAAAAAACTATGGAACCAACCCCGAAATTTCAATAAAAACCAGCTGTACCTACCGTAGAAAGATATGAATGATCTCTACAAAATATATGGAACAGCTGTTTTGTTTAATCCGCGCTGGGGTGAGTTTTATCGACTGCAGTAAATAGATAGATACTTACCTACTTCGAAAAAAATAATTCTAGATAATCTAGATTATTATAGTATTTTGGCTACCAGCTAGGTACAATCTCGCGTTTAAAAATCCAACACATGTATTATCATAATTTACTGTTCTAATTATTCAACTTTTTGCAATTTATCACACAGCTGTTTTTAATTGCTATTCCCAATGAGGATCAACCCACATACCCTTAATTAATTAATTATACTACGAGTAGCTGGGTACTTAAACTTAATTTTCTTCTAACGAATGTAACGCGAGTTGTGTATTCAACACGAAACACGAATATTGACTCAAACGCTACAAAATTAATCCAATAAGTTAGCCAACCTGAACCTACTCATAAAATTCTCAGTTACAGACACGGAGCAGACTATGTGAGCGAGTAATTAACTAATTTATTAACAAGTAGGTTGTTCACAGCCTCCCTTGACTACGAGAGCGTAAAATTCCTTCATCAAGCGCCTACCGCCTACTAATTTGTGACTGAAAGTTGAACAAAGTTGGTTTTACCTTAGCAACGTGCTGCCGCGCAATTTTAAACTCGCTGCTATTAACTTCTGCTCGGCGCTTGAATAAACTTAAATCAGAAGTTCCTGCGGCGCTCGCTTGTAAGATGATTTGAGTGTAAACTGTATTTACCGAGCTATAAAGCCTGGAAGATTATAGTTTCTTGTTCAAATATTAAACTGGGCTTAATAGTTTTGGAAATGGGACTCGCAAATCTCGCAATTGTAGGTAATGTAGCGAGTGTTCAAGGGTGCTCGGAGATGAATCCATTTGTTTAGTTTAGCGTTGTCACTGCCTACTCGTGTCTAATGAATTTCTGAATGGTTTTCAGAAACTTATCATGTCATTGTATAGTTTGGAAACTAACTGAATACTAAATAGGTACTAAATACCTCATATACATCAAGCATTCTTAGATTAAATTGCAAATTAATCTACAGAGATTTGATCTGTCTAGATAATTATGACAATTAATAGGTTTTTTTTAATTATATCTACCTGCTTACGGTTAAATGAAATACACGTACCTTCATTTGCACATAGATAGTAATGGTGATGCACAGCATCGGTGACTTACTATAGTCACTGCGTTACCAATTGAGTCGTGCGGCCATAAATCATTTCTCTATGTCTATCTCGCTCGCACTTGTGGGTCTTACGGAGCCACATAGTGATGTGCGTAAGATGGTTATTGGCGCATATCGATAAGAATAAAATCAGAGAGAAACATAGTAGATGATATTATTATGGCCCTGAAAAGTTTAAAACGTTTATGACCCTACGACTCAGTTGGTAACGCGGTGACTATAGTAGGTACTTATTTCAAAACTTACTCTATTAACATTTTAAAAAAAATCAGCTGTTCCATGGAAAAATGTCAATGACACTCACCAAAATGCATGGAACAGCAGATGTTTGTCGCGAATTCCGGGTTGGTCCCAAAGTAAAAGTTATTCATAACGATGAGTACTATGAGCCCTTTTCGGCTTTTGTATATGACTATAATGCTCACTACAACTTCTGCAGTAACGATCATAACCTGTAGAGCCTAGGTATAAAGAACTTAACTTCATAGCGTCGCGCCTCGCGGCTTAGCATCTATAGACTTCGAAATCCTTCGTTGTCAATCAAATGTTACTCACTATATCGCCACCCAAAGCACTTCTTTGGCGTTAACCTTTGGTCGAGCCCTCGACATATATTTTGCCAAAAGAAAACAATAACGTGAAATCGTCCGATCTGAACCAAGGTCATTATGCTTAATAATGCATAGCCAATTAAACACCTTGTTAACTTTAAGTTAAATATTAATTGATATGGTATTTAACTAGTAATTTATTCATTAGACACCAAAAGATATGGGATCTCAAGATTAAAAGAAAACTGAATTAAAATTCAAACACGAAGGGCTAAAGTATAATTTGGGGTTAAAGGCTGTTTGTGGCGTTCCAGAAAAGTCAGCGCAAAATTATGGAAATGACTTCAGAAAACGTGTCACCCAGAGCAGCTGAGAGGTTGCGCAAACGGCCCGGCGCGCGGCGCCGCCAATGGACTGGAAAGCAAGGTCTCTGACTAAACTTATTGTTTTATTTCTGCTACCGTTCTCATTAGCACCAGCCAGTCAGAACAATACCACAGGAAGGAAACGACTGGATACGGGCGTGGACGTGAAAACTATCGCAGGATAAGCAAAACTCCGTTCCACCGCGTTTAACCTTACTATAAATAACAGTTGCAATAGAAAAATGACATCAGTTGTGCAAAGTGATCAACAACGACAATGTTAGCACCGTTTCTTACTTGTTTAATCGCGATCGCCGCGGCTATTAAAATTGAGCTATCAGACGAAAAAACTCCTTACGATTATGTTAAGGAGAGGCTGGACGCGCTAAGAACTGACGTGAAGACTGGATTGCCTATATCTAGCAGTTATGAAGTGGAAGAAAGTGAAGATTATCCGGAGCAGATTCAAGGAGCGGCGTCGAGTGTTCTTAACACAGTGGCTGGAGTGGGAGGCATCGGCGGTGGAGGCGTCGGCGGCTTAGGTGTCGGCGGGATCGGTCTGGGTCAAGGGATTGGACTCGGGGGCATTGGTTTGGGCGGCCTAGGATTAGGTCAAGGTCTCGGCATTGGATATGGTGGTCTAGGTGGGGTTGGAGGTGCCGGAGGCGTAGGCCTTGGTGGTGCCGGGGGTGTAGGTCTTGGTGGTGCCGGGATAGGCGGCGTAGGCGTTGGCAACGGTGTTGGTCTGATCAACTCTGGATTAGGTGGGATCGGCATTGGAGGCCTCGGCCTTGGAGGACTCGGAGGTGGCCTACTTTACCACCCATCATTAGTTAATTCACAAGTTGGCGGCGGGTACGTTGATAAAAACGCCTATGATGCCGCTCAAAAGAAAGGAGCCGATGAAAACGTAGAAAAAATTGAAAAAAAGGTCGAAGAAGAGGCTAAACATGGACAGGAAGGGTTCCAACAAGCTGCTGCTGCCGCCAAAGCTGAAAAGGGAGAGTCAAGTTTTTACAAAGATGAGGAAGCTAAGAAGAAAGCTGCCGGAGACGAGAAGTACTATGAAGGCGGACAGAAAGTTGACAAACATGGTGAGTTTAGTTATTTGTTTTTCTGTTGTTTTAATTTGCCGGAATGTGTGTACCTACCTAACTTACTGCAATGCTTAGTGGCTTTTATGTACCTATGCTATAACTTTTTTGTACAGGTGCCAATGAAGAGCAACTAAAAAAGGCCAAAAGCCACAAAAAAGGACACGTGAGCAAAGGTTTTAAGTCTTCAAGTAGCAAAAACGAGGAAGAAAAGTCAGAATCATTCTACGATGAAGCTCATGATGAAGCAGATCATAAGGTGGCAGGGCAAAATGCTGGATCGTTTGGAGAAAACTCGCAGCAAGGGTTCAAGGGAGCTCACGAGGAGAAGATTCTGGATGCCAACGCTCAAGGCAAAGAGGGACACCACGTGTCGGAGCAGAAGATTGATGATGCTAAAGGCAATAAGGTAAGCTATTAGCCTTTTTAATTGATTTTCTTTCATAAGTTATCTAAATTACTTACCAAGAGCAAAACTAGCAGTTGATCAATGAAAAGCAAAATGACATTAAAAAGTACGTAATCATGGTCTCAATAATTCGTAACAACTATAACTTTGCCGGTATACTTACCAACTTATTCAGGCTATTTATTTAGATACTTCCTACCCGAATTCCAATGCCGCCCACGATCGCAAGTTCCCTATAAAAGTTATGGACCACAGTTGGACCGCTCCGCAACTCGGGAAAAATGAATAAAACAATACGTTTACCAGAAACTATAAACGTGAACTCGAATAAAGTCGCAAAACATTAACGAAACTCTTCTCACAGTTTATGGATCATAAAATTTTGGCTACGACCGTACCGTTGAAAATAGAAAAGGTTTTTCAACGAACTTTTTGAAAAAGATATACCTATCTTTTTTTGGAAAGATTACATACTACCCAACCTGAGGCAGTCTATTGTGTTTCGTCTCTAGAATAGACAGTTAGAATTTATTGAATGATACACATGAAAATAAGGATTTACTTGCTAGACTCGAGAAAAGCTGATTAGCTTTTATTATATATAACTACATCGATTTCTGATGTTGCGCTAGATACAAAAGAAAAAGTATCCCGCAGATACCTACCTATTATTTGGTACCACACAGATTTTCCGTACCAAGATGAAGCCTTTCGGGCAGTGCAGTATACCTACCACTACCAGGATCGTACCAGTCTATGCAAAGGGACATAGTTAGGCGGACATTGATGCTAGTTTCGTGGCTAAAACTTCACCGAAAATCCCATTAGACACAGCCAGCAGGACCGCTGCCGGCCGAAAGTTATTAAACGCACCAGTCAGGAGTCAGGGTAGTAAAACTAAACTAGTATCCTCAATTTAGAATTTAAACCACGAAATGTTGAAACAGCTAAAGTAGTAAAGTTGCTAATTCAATTAACTTTATTCAATTCATCGTGGATTGTCGAGTTTTCACTTCAATTTATTCAGAGCATAATAAGTTTTTGTTGCCTTTGTAAAAAGTTGTAAAACGCGCAACGTGAGAAGTTACGACGAGGGCAAGTTGGGTTGCAATGTTCTCCGTTTCTACGGAGTTTTTATCATAATGGCACTATAACCTGATACAGCATACTTAACATGCTCTATTATTATTTTTGTACCATAAATGCTTTAAGTTTTTAGAAGGGTAAAATAGGAAGTTGCTCGTCATTAGCTTGTGAAAGCGGCTGATTTAAAAATTCAAGCGATCAAAGGGCTGATATAACCTCGGCCAGAGAAATAGCATTGTTATTCAACGAAGTGACGTCGGTTGCCTTTTGGTACCTACTCTGCTCGCGGAGTAACTTAAACTCTATTTTATCTATAATATTTTATTTATATTTTTTAGAACGAAGGGAAACGATACCGGAAAATTAAATCGTTTCTTAGAGCATCGGTGAACCTAATTTCAAAGTATAATATGTTACATATTCAATTTGAGTTGTTTTTCTTTAAAATAATTCTACTTTTTAAAGGGAGGAGAATTAGTTGACAATCTATTCACCTCTACAGCAGCAAAAAGTGTAAATACCCCAATTTACCCCCAAATTTTCCTCACAGGGTGAATTCCTGCAAAAGGGCTACAAGGGCGGCGCGGAACAGATAGAGAAGTTCAACAACCTCGGAGCTCATGCTGTACACAATCACCAGGAAGCCACTGGCGGGTACCAGCAGAACAAGGGAGGCATACTTGGGATACATTAAAGTTTGAACTGGACATGTCCATTAACTGACCAAACTAACGAAAATATACGCGATTTGTATTTTGCATTTGGTTTTCTTTGTTTGAATTCTCTAGTGGTTTTAGCGACGTTCTAGGAAAGTTTTTATCTAATAACAGGATTTTATCAAAGACTGCATTGATTATTTTCAGGGAATCATTAAGTTGGTAGATACTCTACGAGTATCTTTATCTTTGTCAGACATTACGACTCGAAGCAGTAGATCTATTGATACCTCTTTATTGAAATAATTGAATATAAGTATAACATATCACACATACTAGAAATACATTGACCATAGCAGATACGTACCTACAAAAACTTTATCTAGTGAAATACAAAAATCTGCATCCTAAATTCGTGCCGGACCCACCATACCACCAGGGGTATAGCCAGTGGTATGGTGGGATCCGGCACGAATTTAGGCCACCATACCACTGGCCATACCCCTGGTGGTATGGTGTGTCTAAAACTATAAAATTACTTAATGGTAGAAAAACATTTTTTTTTCACTTGGCGAACATTTTATTTCATTACTTAAACACATGCAATCATTACATTAAACACCTATAACATTTATGCTTACTTAAATGCAAAAAGGATAACATAAAATCAAACCAAAATTAGTAACAAAATTCTCTAAACTTCTTTACATCATTCATCTGCTTCGATTGAACTGACATTTCCCGAAACCAGAGCAATAGCCTGGAGACCCCGGATTATTGCTGAAGGAAGAATACTCTGGCTTCTTGCAGTGAGTTACAAACCTAGAAAATAACAGAGTAAGGAAAACGACTAACATTCACCAGTTTTCATTCTCAACAAACATGCTGAACTATGCAACCAACTTATCTGTTTAGTCCGGAAAACTATGATACGAGATGGTATGTATACTCGTATGTGGCATATTTTATTTCTATTCTATGTACGATTGTTCTGTGCCAACGATATCTCGAAAATGTTAGTTTGCCCACATCTACAGATAATTTAGTTGCAGTGTTATTAATATTTTAGATCGGAGCTAGACCAAGACCATTCTATATATATGAAACCATATAAGGCTCTACGATAAAGTATTAATTTATTATTTTAATTTTCTATTTCCACGGAACTGGTTAAAAGTTGAGTAAGGCAGAAGATCGTGCCCTGTGGCATTAGTTGGAGAGGCCTATGTCCAAAAAAACATTAGATCGGCTGATGATGATCATTATACACAGTTGTAGGTATAGATACGTTACGACATGTGTTTGTTATTTTGTTTATTAACTAGTTTTTCTATCCTTCATAATTTAATGACACTTTTAAAAGTCCCTGATTCCATCCCAAATAATAATAGGTAGGTATGTGTTGTGCTAAACAAAGTCAAGCATTCATTTCGTCGAGTTTTTGCTATTCTACGAATTTCGCGTAGGCATCGCCAGCAATCTCGGTTCAGAAGAATACCGTTAGAGATTCTTTAAAAAACTGTTGTACCCGGCCGATCCAGGGGTAGGCGGCGTGAATACCGTCGACGATATCTTGTTTGATGTGTTCGATCGCTGGAATTGAGAAGGCAAATCGTAAGAAATATTCTTATTGGAAAGTGAGTAAATACTTATGGTTTGGAACTTTTCTTGGAAGAAAAAACGAGAGTTGTGTATTGAGATGGGGCTTAGCACAAACAAAAAGTATTTTAATAGAATTCTAAAAAAAAATATGAACTTTGTAGATATAAGTACTTTGCTTAGTTGTTTTTGCTACTCCCATATAGTGCGCGACAATAAAACTTTACATTGTAAACCATTAATTATGTTTATCAGAGCCATATTTTAGCATGTGCTATATCTTGGTCACTTTAACTTCCATTACTTTTCTAACAACAGAGATAGTGAGCGAGAATATAGCACAAAGCACAAAGCAAAAAAATAAGGGTCTAACATAGGTAGGTTTCTTTTTTAGCAAAACTCAACTAGAGTAAATACAACCCTAGCGTAGTGTATCCTATTTCTATAATATCAGGTATCAAGGACCAACACTCCTTTAATATTATCCGAAACAATCTAGTATAAAAGCTTTGAAAAGTGATATTCTTTGCTCTAAAAGCTATAAGCTAAAAGCTATACAAAAAATACTAGAAATATTTTACCATCCCAAGTAATAGATCACCAACATATTTTTCTACTTTCATCATAATAAAATGGTTTAAAAAAAGTAGATAAGTTGCTAAAAATACAAAGTAAGATTACAGTAATGGGCTGATTAAACATAACGAGTACAGTGGCGAGACAGTAAATGGGTAGGTACACTCGGTCGAGCAAACAAATCATGGTTCTTGTGATTGTCTCGCCTCATCAAAATGTTTATACGAACCGAGTACTCGGCCTAGAGCACTGTCTCGCCGCTGTACTCGTTACGTGTAATCCTACTAATATTATAAACGCAAAAGTTTGTGAGTATGTTTGTTGCTCTTTCACGCAAAAACGGCTAAACGGATTTACACGAAATTTGGAATGAAGGTTGTTCATGGTCTGAATTAACACATAAGCGACTTTTTATCCCGAAAACGCGGATGAAACTGCGGGGCGCAGCTAGTTAACCTATAAATTAAACTGATAAAGTATCAAAATGATTTACCTGACTATTGGAGCTGAAGCTTGACCGTTGCCTGCTTATCCGTTGCGGGGTCACGAGGGTGGACTGATACTGCTGTTGTGAGATGATATTGAATTATCGGACCGTTGTCATGTAGACGTTGATAGGGAGTTCCCGCATCCCGAAAGATTGAGGAAAATACGAGAAAAATAAGACACACGATTCTAGGGTTGGCGTTATCTTATCAATTGTATACGTAGCTTGACTTTTGACCGTTGTCTATTAACTTGAGTATTCGCTATAGAAATTGATTCTACGTTTCGTATCACTCTCATTAAATTTTTACATCTGTTGAAATTCTTTGAACATTTACTGTATTTTCTATTATTTTTATCTACTTATATTAAAAAGCGACAAACAGGCCAACTGTTAGCCTGATGATGCTTTGCCAGTCCAGAGGAGTCACATTGTATCATATCTTTTATCTCGATCTGGCTTTCATCGCATTATTAAGATAACAAACAAGTTATTATCTTAACGAAGTTGGAAAAGGTACTACCCTACATTGCAATTATTTTGTAATCAAGAAAGCAAAATACTTACGCAAATTAATTTCCTACGTAACAAAGTTCTTAAGGTTTCGGAGGCAACCTTACCTTGTCGGCAGGGGAAATTTTCATTTGGTAAATAAGTAAACAAAATATACGCTAATTGAAATAGAATATCAATAGGTATTTTTTCAGAAGAGGATTAATTAAATTAATGTTCCTAATTAATTATTTAAATTTTCACGTAACACCTGCTTAGATCTCTTTGAATAAATCATTTAACATTTTGTAGTGACGGAAACCAAAGGAGGTCGTACTTCGCAAATTAAATAAATAAAGGAACTGTTTTCTAAGCGTCGATCCATGGCTATGTTGCTAAGTAATAGAGTTAAGTGAGATATATTTTGGGTCAAAAAAATAAGGGAACGGCAACACGAAGAAAGAAAATGGAAAAGGTGTCTACGCACAGAACTACCAACATATATCTGCTGGCTTGGCCAAAATACGGAACTAAAATTTTCCAAGAGGCGTTATCAGTTTTTCTCAGGATATTGATTGGTGGCTCCCATCTTCTCAACTCTTTGGAAAAGTTGGCAGGATTGTAACTAAGTTACTGAGGCAACCTTTCAAATGAATTGAATAACAGTGTTACTGACAATTCGTTTTCTTATAGCAGAAGGATGTCGATTGGAGTTAAAATGATTCATTTGTATTTTAACGAACAATTTTCTTTGGAACAGTAGATTTGATAACAAACTGGATAAGTTTCTGGCAATTATTTTTGAAGCAGTGTTTTTTTAAACAAAATGTAAAACAGCAATACAATTAAAATTTTTTAAACCCATCCAACAAGCAAAAAGTTTATTTAGGACCTTTATTTTAGTCTATTCGGGGAAAAGGGGCTAAAATGTACTATCAAACTCTAGATTTACAGACCTATACATCCATACCACATTGTGTAGCCCCTACCGCACCCCAGCACGGTAAAAAAGTAAAATCGTATAGGCTGAGTGGCTAGCCCTAGAAAGAAACAGAGAGAGAGAGAGAGAGAGAGAGAGCTTTTAGGCCACCTGAAAGCCTGATTTGGCTTGGTGGTAGGTAATTGTTAATTGTAAATACCTCCCGCGGCCACCCATCCGAAAACTGACCGTCTTGTCCGTTGCTTAACTTCAGTAAGCGGTTACAGACACCTAGTCTAGCTACGCTACGAGCGCTCCAACACAGTAAAAAGACCCTAACATAGTAAAAAGATCACAAAGCGTTACTCACCGGGTAAGGCGTACTTTTAGCCGTCCGTTTGTACGTAGGCGTAGCTTGTATGTAGCCGGGCGACAGATTGGCGCCCGGGGATATTGGGATGTTGAATGGAGACGCTTGCTCTGTAAAGATGGGATATTGCACGTTTTAAGACTTGCTTTCCACCTGCACCTACTTGTCATATATTTTAGGTTAGATTTGGTACATTTTTGTCGGTAGTGTTTTGTCTTTTTAGTAGATTATTAAAATGACTACGACGACCGTTCTGTATTTGATAGAGTGGTGCTACTAACACTGTCGCTCTCACAGTGTAGGTACATACATATGTGTACCTACAACCACATGTGTGTATATATAGCATGAAGAAAATGCGGAGTCTCTGCTAGCAATAGTAATTACTTTACGATGTCTCGGTGAGAGTTATTGGCAGTTATTTATTTAGAAGAAAATTATATGATACTTAGGTTGAGTATATCGAAACCGTTTCGTGAGCGCTATGTTACATTTCGTTAGTGATTGTGTGATTTGAAAAGAGTAAATTAGGTAAGTAACTTGTTTTGAAATTATTGCGACTAAAGACTTATTACAGTTATTAAATAGTTTAGTTTCCGAAAAGGTTTGTAAAAAGTTTGCTTCTCTCTCACTGGAAAACAGACATTTGGTTGTTTTGCGGGTCTTTTAGATGAATAAGGCCTATCGGTGCGGAAAGTCCGTCCTTTTTGAATATTTTCGTGGCTACTTCCGGAAAAGTCGATAGGCAATGACAAAAATAGGCCTTTCATGAGACCCCTCGGGGCTTGCGTAAATAAAATATTTGTACACTTTGACTTTAATCTTGAAAGAACTCTGTATTTCGTGGAGTTCTTTTTGTTTTTATTTATATGATAGGTTTGCGTTTGACCGCCATCTCGATTGACGGTAAGCAATGACGCGGACTACGAAGAAGCATGCTTCTTTAGAAGAACTAAATCAATTCACTAGCGTCTTGAAGACCCAAATTATACCTACATATCGGGGCTCAGGCAGAGCATCTCACAATTTGGTGATAGTGAATTAGTGATGGTTCACGTAATAAATATTGCGAAACATTATTTTGTATTTAAACTTAGTTACTTAGCACCCTTCTCCTTTAACCTCTTAGCGTTTTTCTAAATCCCTTTAGCTTTATTCTGAGGCCTAGGCAAAATATCAGACCAAAACTATCGCACTCACAAAATTGTAAGGCATTAATCGAAGCCTTATTCTATGCGGGCATGAGACCTCAATTCTTATAATATTTTAGTACCAGCAGGCAAGGTTTCCACAAAGGAGGCGGTTTAGTGCTTTGCGATATTGGATATGAATAGGGATGCTTGCGTTCAAAGAATTTAGGTCAGATGTGGGGAATTTTATGTCTCATAAGGTATTTTATGATTAGACATTTTCTTAGAATCTTATTTTAGGAAAGAATAAAGAGACGTAAGTACAAGTCTAGAAGAAGTTACACTAGTTTTTATCTAACTTTTTTAGCTTCTCTTCTAGTCTTCTGTACCTAAGATGCTACATGTTATCTTTGGTTCCTGATAGTTTCACCAAAGTATCAGTTAGTGGGAAACCTAATTGCAATTTCATAGATATACGGTAGGTAAGTAATTTTATCCATTAGGGTAATGTCGCACGATTTCAAGTTTCCGTAATTGTTCTGTGATAAATAAAGTATACCTACTAAGGCCGTGGTTGTGAAGCATACGAGTATAAGATGAAGCATATACCTACCTCCTTGCCAAATTTCATGACAATCTGTTCAGCTGTTTTATCGTGAAAAGACAAATGACCGGTCAGTGCGACAGTTCCATCGCGTTTGTAGTATAATGGCCGGTTTACATTATTCCAGTCCAGTGATCTAGCGAGATTCCAGTCCAGTGCTGGACTGGATCTGTAAATGGCCGGTTTACATTATTCCAGTCCAGCGATCCAGTCCAGTACTGGATTGCTTACTGGAAAAATGTAAACCGGCACTGGAATGAACTGAATCCAGTAAGTTCATTCCAGTGCCGGTTTACATTTTTCCAGTAAGCAATCCAGTACTGGACTGGATCGCTGGACTGGAATAATGTAAACCGGCCATAATAAGTGTATAGTAAGACAAAATGTGATGTGATAGGAAAATCAGGGTTCTAACTTGACTGATTGGACATCTGTGCTTCCATAGCCTTTATGATCTTCTGATACTCCTTCAGCTGTTTGTGCTGCTTTTGGCAAAGTTCCGTCATACGTCTCAGCTCGGTTCTCGTCACGTGGAACTTTTTCGTCTGAAATTATTGCTAAATAATAATTAAACCTAAATTACCTACATAACAAATTATTGCAATAATCACACTACAATAACATTCGAATAAAATCTGAAAATACGTTAGGTAGGTGTAAGTAACAATTTTATTGGAAGTGTAAAAATAAAAACGGTTTACCGACTGCAATAAATAAGAGAGTAGGCGACGCCTGTGTTGCCTCTGAAACTGTAAAACTTCACTGCACTTTTTAATGATTTCATCCGGCTCCGTGAAGTAATCTTGGATCTCTTGGTTCATCTTGAAACAATAAAGTTTTATGCCTTAGTAACAAACACAATTACATTACTACGATAACTACTTACTTTTATGTTACGTACTCACTTCGGGAACGAGTTTCATTATTGAACATGGGACTCTGCATACTAAACAAGTGCTTGTCTTTGAACCTAAAAATAAATAAAAAATATAATAATAATGTTTATATCATTTCATAATCTGATTATAAGAAAATTACAAACCATTTTCCAGACAGTTGTTACAAAACATGTGACCACATGATGTTAGATGAAGAGTAATTCCTGGCTCTAACTGCACAAAACAATTATTACAGTGAATCCAATCCATTTTAACTTTTAATTAATTACCGTCATTGCTAATCAAAACAAAATAAATACAACTTTATTTCATTCATATCATGCTTAAAATGGCATTCCATCAAATTACGCGTCGTAAACACAAATTGTATAATATTGATAGATAGAATTGACGTTAGTATCTTTTTTTTTTATCAAAAAAAGGTTTGTCAAAAAAGTTTTTAATCTACTTTTTTTATCACATAAAATATAATTTGAAGAAATCTAAAGAAACAGTAAGTAGATAATGTTAGTACTCTTAAGACAATGATAAATGTAGAGAAACATCAAGGGGTCTTTGTAAATCGTGAACAGCCAAAAATTATTGAACAATGCCTATTACAAATCTTTCCTGCTACCATACCTACTCAAGCAAAACACAAAACGAAATGGCAGTACGAACCTCGGTGTCTGTGTCCTGTTTATACAATGAGTAAATATCTGGTCAACAATATTGAAGATAGCACGTGAATATAATAAAGAAGTTGCGGTCACAATCACCAGTTGTGTTTATCGGTGGACGCGCGTGGTCGCCTTGACCATGGCTTTAAAACTTATATTTGTGATAGCCTTGACCTGTGCTTGTGTCAACGCAAAATCATCGTGTATGTTTTTATGTTTTTTATACATAAGATGAATGATTAGAATTACCGAAACCTAACCCATTTTAAAAAACTCGAAACCAAAATGGAGCTAAATTTAAAATTCGAATTAGGAACGTGTTTTGATTTTAGTCGTAATTTTTTCAAGTTATATTTTATAAGTTTGAGTTTGTTTTTATTTTTATAATATTTGCTAATTTACCTTTAAATTTGTAGGTACATACACATAAACTTAAATAAAATTCATTTTTTTACGTGTGTTTAGACAAAATATGTGTGCCGGCGCAGTATTTGAAGGCGTGCGAGGAAATGCTGGAAGTGCCTACAAAATCCAAAGCTGTACTGCAATGTATCCCTGCGAGAGACAGGTAAGATTTTTAGTGCCATAAATGGCAAACAAGCCATTTATGACTGTGATCTCTAGAAAATACTACTAGCAGTCGCCTGTCCAAGGGCAAGTCGTGTCGAAGGTTGATATAACATTGTATAATATAGAATTTTAAAGTATTCGAGAGCAATCGTTTTGTATTACGAGAATTTGATATTCAAAGTCTGCATGTTTGCATTGAATCTCAAGTTTGTATTTATAACTTTCTATTCTACAAAATAGAATATTATTAAACTAAACAAACCGCAAACTTAACAATACCTAACCGCACTATGTTCCTTATCTCGATTTGTATTCTTACCGAGTCTGAAACTTGCGTCCTTACTATGGAATATTACAGCAATATATTACTGCAGCTTGCGAGGAACATAATACCTATAGTTGCTTGTAAGTAGAGGGGTACAATATTAGGTGTATTGTTCCAAATAACCATAAACGTTATTAAGTATAACTCAGTTATTTACGTCTTCGAATCTTTGGAAAAGCGCTAAGTACTAACTGGGAAAGTTTATCTAGAAGAATCCTGAGAAATGCTACCTATTGGAAGCGAGTAACGCTTTTCTTGAATAGGTTAGGGCTCCCGACCGTTTTCTCGCAAGATGCACTTCAGCTTATTGGGGAATGCAGGGCTATAAGGAAAGGGTATGCTAAGCCGAAGGCCGAAAGGGCTCATAGTTCTCATCATTTTGAATAAATTTTACTATGGGGCCAACTCTGAAACAGCGAAAAAAGAATCAGCTGTTCCATAGAAAATGTCATTGACACTCGACAAAATGTGTGGAACAGATTTTTCTTTGCTATTTCATAGTAAAATATCAGCAAGTCACAGATCACTTTAAAAGGGACCCAGCTAAATGTGTTTTAGTGCTATTATTATCCTTTTATTTATAATCTCTGGTGTGAAAACTAAAGTTTTCGAATCTGAAGTGAGATTTCATTGCCAGGGTGGATTGCCTCACCTACGTCCAGCAGCGACAAGCCGACTTAGTCCCAGTAGACCCTGAAGACATGTACGTGGCTTCCAAGATCCCTAACCAGGACTTCGTGGTCTTCCAGGAGTACAGAACTAATGAAGAGCCGGATGGTAAATAAGCTTATTGCTTTTACTGTAACAAACACACAAACTCACTTTCTCACATATCATAATACAGGGTATGCTAAGCCAAAAAGGACTGATAATATAAACATCAATAATACAAACAACTTTTACTATAGGACAAACCCGAAAATCGCGAAAAAAATCAGCTGTTTAATACATTTTGCCGCGTGTCCTTGACATTTTTCTATGGAACAGCTAATTTTTTCCCGCGATTTCAAGGTTGGCTTAAAATTTGACCATAATGATGAGTACTACGACCTTTTTTCGGCTTAGCATACTCTTTCCTTATAGCCCTGTATTTGTCAGGAAGTATCAAACATTTTTTCAGAACTCATTAAGAGTACTTATTTCCCTCTTGAGGCCGTCGCAGCGTCGCGTCGTGTCGCGCGCGACAACGCGAGCTATTATTTTATCCCATTACCATCAATCTTCAAAAGTAAGAAACAACAAAAAAGTTCAAGCACAGTTTGATAGCTTGTAGCGTTATCCAGTCTCGAAAGTTTCCGACGAAAAGTTTACGTAACAGTTCATAAGAGAAAGTTTGATTATGGGACTAAATTGCATCTAAATGACGGTGTGATAAGGGGCAATCACTTCTGTTTTCTATGAGCTCAGTAATCAATGACAAACTGGTTGACAACCTGTTTAATGACTGGTTGTAGGGTAATTGGGGCTTTGGAGTGCTCTAAGAAATGTAGTTTCGTAATTATTGTTACACAACTGCTCAGAAGATTACTATACCTACTTAATAAGCCGACAAATGAATGAGGTAGGTATGTTTTTGTGATCTACTATCATACGGCTCAACTGATTTGGACTGCAAGATTTTCTGAGATTTTCTTTTATAGCAGGAATAGGCGTGACGAAAGATTTTAAAATCCTCTTCCATAATGTGAGTACCTACACATTTACTATTTACAAAAAAGCCTTTATTTCGGTAATAAACTTAAGTTTAACGAAGTTTGAAGCCATTTTTCACATATTTTTTCAACAGTGCCCGAAAACAGCTTGCTTGTGTCATGGCGTCGATTTGACGTCACGGCTAGTAAACATGTCATTGTGTCTATGCGTGATGAGCGGCGGATGACCTGAGTTCACTGAGGCGTGACGTCATACGCTGTGATTGTTGTTTCTGACAAGATGGCCGATTGCTGTATTTTAATGTTTTAATTTATTGAAAATCTTAATAATCTGTTTTTTAAAAATAAAACTAAACATGTGTTTTAAATTTTTTTAATCTGGCTAGTCCCCTGAAAGCATTGAATCGGCGATTTTTTGATACTGTCGTCATGCCTATTCAGTTTCTACTTTTAATAATATAGATACTTACATACTTATTTGTCATATTGATTACTTTACTCGACTGTTCCCTTTGATACAGTTAAGTTGATTACTTTAAGCCGGTAATGCATAAAAATCCTACCAACGCCAGTAAAATGAAATAGTAGCACTATTTGTATTTTACCATTTTACTTAGTAAGTACTTGTAATAAATAGGTAAAAATGTAAAACGATCTTTATGCATTTGGCAAGAAAATAATGTGAATCACAAGGAAAGACAATTTTTCCTGTAAAAACGTAGGAAAACTGCGAAACGCGGCCTTCCGGACCCACGGCACAACCACTATGCTCAACTGATTGTGCCGTGGGTACTGAAACGCGGTTAGTAATAGATCGGAGAAGTCTACCTAAAATCTGTAATCACGTAGGTACCTACCTACCTATGTATGTAGTTAGTTCGGTACCTACTAAAAAAAATGTTTGACTACTAAAATGTTTGATGCCGTGATAGAGTTCATGCAATTAACCATCTTGATTCTGTGGCAGCACAGATTTTTAATAAAATTAAATACCTTCCCAATATTGTGTTGCTTTCTTTTTCAAAGTTACAGTAATTTCAGTTACACTATTCAGTAGATACCAAGTACCTATAATTATGGTCTTGGAGGTTGGTACTGTTTAATCTATACTTTTCGATTTTCATTATGTCAAATAAATATTCAAATCTCTTGGTCTTATAATCCCTTAACTATCGTATTTACACATTTCCATTTTTGTATTCCGATTTTCCTTACAAGCACCTAAATACAATTATAAATAAACTTCATCCAGAAAACGAGCGTCTAGATTAATAAAGGTCCTGAAGCGCCTTTTTTCCTCGCTCATTAAAAAGTGAAGGACCGTTGACGTTGCTAACTAAAATCCTAAGGGAAATCAGTTCAGTGGGCCTAGCACAACTTTGACGTAAAAATACGTAGAGAGTTTTCGATAGAAAAGTGTACGCCATTTACGACTGTCAAGTATGCTTCTGACGGGTGTAAATGGCGTACACCTTTCTATCGAATACGCGCTACGTATTTTTACGTCAAAGTTGTGCTAGGCCCACAGGTGTATACAGAGCGACCAACTTATATTTGTATCTAAACGTGGAGCCACCATCGTATTTTTTCGAAGAAAACTGACGTCGTTTCGTTGAAAATTTTAGTTCTAGATTTAACCACTTCCAAAGATAAGTTTGTCTTTCTCAATTGTACCTGCGTGATCAACAGGGCAGTCGTTTTTTTTGCGGTTGCTAAGGTCCTTTGGGATTTCTACGTGATTTCCATATAATTTGTTGTTGGACCCGTGAGATATAAAAGTCTTTGTTACCTATTATTTTGGTTTACGGCGTTACACGGAAAGGATATACCTACTTAGCCAAAGCTCTTTGTACTTATAATTGTGGACAACTCGAGCTTTTCACCTCACCTTTTTTCAGCTTTTCCGCTCTTTTTTTTAGATAAAAGTAGTAAAAAGACCAGATATCTTCAAGGCCAATCTAATAAACTGATCTTGATGAAATTTTGCAAGGAAATAGGATAGTATTTATATATTCCATGATGTACCTACCTTACATACTTTATATCTAGGAAAATGACCGGAAAACTGTACCTAAATCGTGGAGAAAACGGATAAATCTAAAATAAATATATTTTTGTAGCTCCTTTCCGGTATGAGGCAGTAATTGTGGTAAACAAGGATTTGCCAGTCAACAATCTCGACCAGCTCAAGGGTCTGAAGTCCTGCCACACTGGAGTCAACAGAAACGTCGGATATAAGGTTAGTGACTTTCTTTAAAATGTCTAATGTCGTAAATACTAAAAAAGCTTCTGAGGCTCGGATAGTGGTATTTTGACCACAAAGCTTGGGCTTGGGTAAAGAAAAAAATCATTAGCAAACTTCATTAGCACAGTTAAAAATTCCCTACTAATAGTTGCCTAAGTTTGTGGTCTCATCAGTTCAGGGTTCAACTACCTATTTATATTTATCGTAATAACATTTCGATTTTTGAAAACACAGAAAAGAATATGACTTTATTTCACACCAAAAAAATTACAAAAATAAGTACGACGTAATTATTATAGGTATCGCTTGCTTCTATATTACCGACCAACAAAAACAGGTTACTATCGATCGGGCTCAAAAAGCTGCAATAAACACGTCGTTGTCCAAATGGGCATGCATACTTGAATGCCGGTAGCTGAGCAAAGCGTGTTCGTCCACTCCTGCCAATATGGGTTCAAGGCAGACTTCTACACGTAGGTAGACCAGCTTGTTGTGCAAAATATTTCCAATGCCGTTAAATATACACTTGTAAAGCCGGGTCCAGATTTGCGTATCGTGTAATGTAATCATAGTGAAATGTTACGCGACTTCTGCATAGGGACGACACAACAAGTAAGTACCTACTCGTACCAACGCTCCGACCGGCGGCGCGACGCTCTCGCTGATCTAATATAATTATTACAGGCTGTTGGTTTCTAGCGCGAACACAAAGATCCTCGCAGTGGCGTCCACACTATTCGCGTTACATTTCATTACACGTTACACAAAATCTAGACCCGGCTTAAACTGCTACTGCTCGAGCAAAAAGTGCCTGCGTCATGAAAATCTGCTGCCAATCACGAAATAACAGTAGGTACTGTTATTTCCTTTTTCACACAACGGTGGAGCTCGTCAAATTCAATTTCAAAAGCCAGAATTGGTTTTTCTCTTATTTACGTAGCCTTGGCCCCTTTTCAGCATTAAATCCAGGGTACGTCCATGATTACAACGGAATAATTAAACCTTTTATAGTAGGTACGTACGTACGATATTTCTACAATTTTCACCTTTTTTATCAGGGTGGTTTTAATATTTGAGCAAAGTTTGACCTGTGTTTGTCCTATAGATTTAGAATAAGGTTTGCCCACAATTTGATGTTAATTCATGCACTAGATTTGCACAAGCGTTTTGCTCTTGCATTGGTTTTGTTCCCGCACTAAAATCCTTCTGTTTAAATTCTCTGTAACAAACATACAAGACCATTTGCATGGCCTCAATCTCACCTAATAGTAACGATATGGTCAAAGATATACCAAACTGGCAATAAAGGAAAAAAATAGGTTTAAAAAATGTCCACTTTTCCCATACCTAAGTACATGTCCAGATGAGCCAGCTATGTGGCCATGTAGAAAGACGCTTGACTCACTGACATGCCTAAGACCTTCTAAAAAGACCTAGAATAGGTAAATGATATGCCAAGTGACGACCGGAATCTACGAGGCTAGCCTGCAAAAAGCACTCAGATCGCTCGATAGTATTGTATAGTCGAGTCTCAAACTCAACACAATGAATAGAACATGAGACGTAACTAAGGATATTATAAAAAATGCGTTCGGAACAATGCTGCATACCTGAGTCGTTGTTTTTCTTCGTCCTGTCTGTCTCTGTACATCTAGTGTTAAATTTAATACCTACTTGTTCAAACAATGTTTTGAACTTTGAACAACCGGGCCAATGTCAGAAACTAGTTTGGTAAAACTTGATGCATAATAAGCATGCACGGTTGTTTTATTTTTTAGAAATATGTTTTTTTTTTTTGTTATTTAGTTTAAATTTTTAGCTGCACAATTCATTGTTACTTAACAAAATGACAACTCTTAATATTTGTTGCTATCCTATTTTTTTTATAGTAGTGAAGCCAGTTTGAAATTTTCTTTGTCCAACACAAAGCTAAACGCTTACCAGTATAATACCGTCAGAATTCCCATTCTAGAGATAAAATCATGTGTCCATATATTTTCCTGGGATCTTATTTGCATCACAATACTCACATGATTGGAATTCTCCTCCAGATTCCTCTTACGATGATGATGAAGCGGGCAGTGTTCCCGAAGATGAACGACCACAGCATATCACCCAAAGAGAACGAGCTCCGAGCTTACTCTACTTTCTTCAAGCAGTCCTGCATTGTTGGCACGTGGTCACCTGATCCCAAAACCAATTCTCATTGGAGTAAGTTGATTATTTCTGTCTCTGTCACTCTTACGTCCGTCTTAACGAGAGTGAAAAGTTTAAGTATACCTAAGTAGTTAACATTACCATTTTCAAAAAAAAATCTGTATCTCATTAGCACCAGATAAGAAACATTTTCGGTCCAGGATTACCTCCACATTTTTTACTTTAATTCCGTGGTTTCACAATTCGAAACCCATAATAAAATAAATTCTCAAACCGCAAGGCCGCTAAATTCGCTATAAAGCCCTACTCGAACCAATCAAACTTTCAAATTGGATACGTGGCCCTTTTGTTAATCGACTATAATCCAAGGAAACCCGATACACTCAAGTTTCCAACGATCCAATACCAATTTAAAACCTCAATAGAATCGACTGAAACCTCAGCTAGTTTCTAGAATTGTGAATCTAGATAAACTCGGAGCGAAGCGAGCAGAGCGATACAGTTGAATGCAATTTCCTTTTGACCAGTCGAGATTAAAGGGGTTCGAAAAATCCCGGAGGCTTTCAACCTTGCCCCAGTTTGCAGTACGCCGCTTTTCAAATGGTGTGAATAGAAAATATTGTAGCATATGGATAGGGAGTAAGGGACGCCGCGCCGCTAATTGACGAAGAGAAACGCTGCATTTACATTTTACTGTTCGCAACAGAACTAAAAAAATTATCGCTCTTCATGTTATAGCGAGCCAACTATTAATTATATCTCGAATAACATATTAGTCCAAAGTAAATGTTCGTAAGTGAAAATGTAGCTTCGCGAGCCGCGCTCGCAAACTATGTATAAATATAACGGAAATAATGGCTAGCTACTACGTAGCTATCCAAGATAGCTCCCAAATCTTGCTCATTCTAAGCTCAGCTAGTGCCCTTTTCTGCCATCATAGTCACGATTTTCCGTCAATTAACGTCCTCCGCTATTCATAATATTCCTATTAAAACCGTCCAAAGTAAAAATTGTTTAAACGTTTGTATCATAACCAGCAGGGTTGGACTTTTTGTGGGTTTTCATTTTCAATGAGGGGAAAATTTTTGGGAAACGATGTCGGTTTGTTTGCTTATTTAATGGTGTGGTTTGTTTTTGTGTAGGTTTAATGGGAGCTTTAAATTGGAGGGCGTATTTTGAAATGGTAAAACGAGCTGTTTTGTATAAATTGTTCCGGTGTTTAATTTTTAGTGATATCTGAAATTTTTGCTCGGAGTTTTAATGGCGAGTAAATAAGTATTATACAGAAGTACGTTCGTAATCTGCGTGTAAGTAGACATCGGTTAGGTACTTCCACGTTGGGTAGTTACCATCCGTTCTATAATTTGTTCTACCAATAATATCATGTAAGAAAAAATCACATCTTTTCTACCTATCGAACTAGGAAAAATAATTCTCGGGAATCGGTTGCATGCAAACGTTTTTAAAACCTGACTACAATCTAAAAACTACGTTCCATAGAAAAATGTCAATGACACTCGACAAAATGTATGGAACTTTTTTTGGAAATTCCGGGTTGGCCCTTAATAAAAGTTGTTCACAATGATGAGTACCATGAGACATTTTCGGCTTAGCATTCCTTTTCCTTATAAGTGTATTTAAAACTACTTTTACCTGTAGAGGCTCAATACAGCCAGCTATGCGCGCTCTGCGAGCACCCCGACAAGTGCGACTACCCCGACAACTACAGCGGGTACGAGGGCGCCCTGCGGTGTCTCGCGCATAACGGGGGACAAGTAGCGTTCACCAAGGTCATCTATGTCCGGAAGTTCTTTGGGGTAAGAAATCTTTTCCTTATAGATTTTTTTCTTTTCTTCTTTCTAATAAGGGTTTCTTCAAGTCGAGGGCGAATTGGGCAAGATGGTGGTCAAATCTATCAAACGCAAGCCTATCATGAACTAAAAAACCTATCTATTTTAATTTCTGCTGCAAAATAACCACTTTATTCCTGAAAAGTTGGAAGTCATAAACTATCCGCAATAGCTACATTCAATGTTCAGCTCATGTTCAATATTCTCTACTCGCAAAATAAAAAAACTTTGTACGAAGTTCTATCTAAAAGTTATCTAGAACAGAAATGAAACCCATTACATTTTCAAAACTTTCTGAAACTTGTGTTTTCTTTGCGAACTAAATTTTCGTGAATATTTCTTCATATTTTCAGAATGTGTAAGATATGAGTAGGTACGTATACCTACCTGCTTAGTTATTATGGCCACGCTTATCGAGGCGGACCGGAAGCCAAGATTCTATTGTTGACCAAAATTAAAATAAAATAGACGACTATATTTAATTATATGGCATCATGCCAATTTTGTACAATTCTCAAACACAGAATTCTCTCTATTCCACGTGTGTGACGTATCGCCACTTGGCCCTGCTTCGATGCCTAACGCAGTTACGTTGTAAAACCAAAACCTATTTTCTCTCAGCTCCCAGTAGGAACAACCCCCGCCAGCCAGTCTTCGGAGAACCCTGACGACTTCCGCTATCTTTGCGTGGACGGGTCTAAAGTCCCGGTCAGGGAGAAAGCCTGTTCCTGGGCAGCTCGGCCTTGGCAAGGTCTTATCGGGCACAATGACGTACTAGCCAAGCTTTCGCCTTTGAGGGAGAAGATTAAGCAACTTGCTGAGGCTGGTAAGTTGGTAGACCTTAAGAAATTAAATTTTAAGTAAGTTTTTGGTAAGTTGACTTGTAATAACGAAGGCATCCGACGATCTCAGGTTCAGTTTAAAAATTTATAACAATCTGATTTGGCAGAAATTATCCCTAGAGCTTGCTAGCATTGTCAGATATCTAGCCAAAATCTTCAGAGGTACAAAGCAAAGTAGGCATTCAGATGAATCAACATTAAGTATCAAAAATTATTATTTTTCCTTTCGAATTTAACAACTTAGACAAAAAAACAACTAGTCTCTTCAATAAAACTAGTGCAAAAAAATCTTTGTCTATTTTATGGTTGTTGATTTCTAGGTGCAACCGCTAAACCAGACTGGTTCACCAAAGTCCTAGGACTATCAGAGAAGATCCATCACGTAGCCGACAATATTCCTATCAAGCCTGCAGACTATCTGACCAAGGCCAACTACACAGAAGTCATTGAAAGAGGCCATGGACCGCCAGAGCATGTTGTCAGGTAAATAAACTATTCAATTATTAATTAACAGGGTGTTCTGCTGAAATCAAGTGGTAATTTTACCAAACCGTCACTTCACTAGTGTTCAGCTTGTTACCCACGGAACAGTATCCTAGTGCTGAAAGGCCCACGTTGCTTAATTTTACTAAACCTTATACTAAAGCAATATTCAAATAAGTTTACAAGTAATTTTCCGATAAAATGAACACAAGCAAGGGATCAAAGACCTCAAAACTAAAGACGGTATTCATAGTTTACGCATGGTAAATACGTGTGGGCAACTCTCAAGGAATATAAATTGCAAGGATCCATCATTTTGAAGGTCAACTGGTGCCGTCTTTCCGGTCCTTTATAAATAAGCAAAAGCATCTATACCTAGGTAGCTCTTTTCAACAGCCAAGGCGTAGGTACATTATTATGAAGGCCGTTGAGAAACAACGAGCTTGACTGGTTGTCAATAAACGTTTTGTTCAAATAATCTTCGAAACGAACAGCATTTTAAACCAGGTAAAAAAAGTCAAGAGTCAAGTCTAGACTCTAGAGTCAGTTAAGAGAAAAAAAGCCTGGCAGCCATTTAAATTCTCCCCCGTCTCTCGAGCTATTTAAAAACTTGAAACTTCTGAACAAGTCCCAGTCTCCCGCTATTGACATACTAACCTATTCCATCGTCAGGCTATGCGTGACCTCAAAGCCTCGCAAAGAGTCGCAAAGCTTTGACTACCGTCGCGTACCCCATTACCCTTTGAGTTTGACCAGAGGGTTTTTCATACGAGCCAATACGCAAAAAATGGACTGTAATTATCGGGATATTTATATCAGGCTGTTGCTATAAAAATTATTAAGGTCAATACTTATTTTAAATCGGTTGAAAATAAATCATGGTACAATTTTAGGGACTTTTTTTGGGAACCCAAAATTTTTATTGCTAGATTTTATCGCTTAGTCACTTGCAAAACAAAACAACAGGACCAACCATAAAAACACTCTTTAACTTTTTAGTATTTAATTATTATAAGAATACAACATTTTGGCAAGTTCAAGTTTCTGGGTATTTTGAACATAATATTTTTATTATTTTATCCGGTGCGGTCAAAGAGCCTTGTGTTCTTATATAAGTTAACTCCAAGTTCCATACTTTCCACAGGCTTTGTGTCACATCAAACGTGGCGTTAGCGAAATGCCGAGCGATGGCTGTCTTTGCGTTCAGTCGAGACATCAGACCGAAACTGGACTGTGTACAGGAAGCTAATGAAAATGACTGCCTGAAAAGTGTAAGTAATCCCACATAATATCATGATGACACATTTTTTAACTAAACAAAATACATACATAGGGAAGTACAAACTTCTGAAACTACACAAACCAAACGATAAGATTACCCATATTATTTACTTTACTTTGGGTTTGTATTTACCTACGAATAGGTAGTCTTAGCCACACAAGACATATCAATAAAACTTGCAAATATAAAGAAAGGTAAGTATTAAAAGCAAACACCAAAACGAGTATATAATAGTTTTCTAATCTACTATATTTTGGTCCTTCGAGCTGTATTAATTCTACAAGTTTAATCTAGCTAGCCCAGCGTATTTGGTCCTTCGAGCCATATTCAAATTTAGTTTTAACCAGGTACAAGACAACGGTTCCGACCTAGCATCAGTGGATGACATGAGAGTAGCATCGGCTGCTAAGAAATACAATCTGCATCCGGTCTTCCACGAAGTTTATGGTGCAGCCAAGACTCCTAACTATGCTGTGGCTGTCGTGAAGAAAGGCTCCGGATATAACAAAATTGACGACTTGAGAGGCAAAAGGTATGATTAGAACTTGAACATACTCGTAGGTATCTACGACTGTGGACTTAAGTTTTCTAGTGATCTTATGAGGGAAAGTAACCTTATCATGTCCTATTGTTATCAGGTCCTGTCACAACTCCTATGGCACCTTCAGTGGTCTGGATGCCCCTCTATACTACCTCATCAACAAGAGACTTATCGCCTCATCAGACCAAGTGAGTTCTATTCTATTTGAGTTCTTGTTCTAACCTCCGCGTTCGAAGAGTACCACAATACTAAAAGCCATGGCAATTACGAGAGCTGTATTTGTACTGACAATTTACTAATTTATTACAAATTATTTCAGTGCGTGCAAAATCTCGGCAATTTCTTCTCGGGTGGATCTTGCTTGCCAGGCGTTGACAAACTGGAGAACAATCCAAGAGGTAACTCAAAAGTTAAAAAAATGCAAACAGATGAAAATGTGTTAAGTACATTGAAAAGAGCCTATTTTTTTAATTTATATTTAATCTACAGGTGATGATGTGTCAAACCTGAAGAAACAATGTGGAGGAGATAGCACGCCATTAAAATGTCTTCAGGAGGACCGTGGAGATGTGGCTTTTGTCTCAAGTAAGATATTTCACATAATTCTAGTCTGAACCTAAGCTTCAGTGTAATGACACTAAGACCTTAGCTTAGCATCAGGAAAAGAAATAACCAATAACCACCGAAGTCTAGATCGATGCCAATAACCAATTAACCGACCAACTTTGACAATCAGTCAAAGTCCTGTAAAGCGACCATCTTGGTCATTGTGGTAAGCGCTCATTATGGAATGTGGGCATTGTGAAACGAAACCTTTAAATTATGGCATAACCAATTCACATGATTTACTTACGTCGATCCTAGTGTTGGAAATATTGCTTACTACTACTTCGATACGGACTGTTTCTAAGAAATACTATCATTTCTAAATTTTATGCTAAAAAGTATGAATCAAGTACCTTTTGCTACATTACCTTTAATTTTTCCTTACAGGTGCAGATCTTTCCTCATTTGACACATCTCAATACGAGCTTCTCTGCCTAAACCACGAGGCAGGCGGTCGGGACACTCTCTCCAACTACGCCACTTGCAACATTGCCATGGCACCGTCCCGGACTTGGCTATCGGCTAAGGACTTCCTATCAGATGTCTCTATAGCCCACACTCCGTTGAGTTTGGCTGAGCTTTTGGATGATAGGAGCGACTTGTTCAACATTTATGGAGAATTCTTGAAAAATAATAATGTTATTTTCAATGTGAGTAAAATAATGTCTACATTACCTACTACACATCACACACTACCAATGTAATTTTTGTAAAGTAGCCTTACAACACAACAAAACTTTATGAAATTACATTACAAACCAAGTGTTCTACAATATAAATAGGTAGTATTTTTTTTTGTTATTCAGCATACTAATTCATTTGTTTATTCTTTTCAGAATGCTGCAAGAGGCTTGGCAACAACAGAAAAATTGGACTTCGACAAATTTAAATCAATTCATGATGTTGTCGCATCATGTGGTATTGCTTAAGTTATTATCTAAGCAACACATTTATATAATATTATGCAACTGAAATAAATCACCCTTCGAGGGTAGACCTGTTTCGCAGCAGTAGGAAGATTAAAGGTTTCACATGAACTGAAATATTATGTTTGTATTTGAATTGTTTGTTTAGGGTGATAAAATGTGTAATAAAATACGAGTCTGATTCAAAAACTTTATTACATCACTTACATTACAATGAATATGACTATAAATAAATTAAATTAATACTCGACAATGTGGCAATTTGATTTTCTAAAGAGATTATAATGCTGCTAATCCGAAAGTGATGATTAGTGCTCCAACTACCATGGCATATCCGGTGGAGTAAACTTCCTTGATGGTAAGACCTTTAGCTGTATCCCAGTACAGATGTCTGATTCCGTTCGCAAAGTGGTACCCCAAAGGAGCTGCAATCACTGCTTTTGCTAGGAAAAGGGTCGCCGGAGACAAATTCAAGCTCTCAATAATAGAAATGTAATGAGAGATATCATGTGGTAGGCATAAAGCTCCGATGCCTAATATGCTGGCGTATGCAGATAGGATGATCCCTAAAAAGAAAATATTCGTTTTAGCTATCATTTTAAATCAGAGTGTAAATAAAATAGTAAATGAATTAGCAAGATGATCAAATAATAAATCAAAAATGGTAGTATACTTAGGTACATGTAAGTTTCACACTTTAATTGGTTGTAGAACTGAGTGTTAAACCATAATGTTGTGAGCCATGTTGTTTTGTGTTTTTTCTTGTGGCTTTAGGTTCGTTATTTTTAGCCATTTTGCCAATTAATGCTAGGTAAATCTCAGTGTTATTTATTTTAGAATAATTCCGTTTTCAATGTA
This sequence comes from Alcis repandata, assembly GCA_949125135.1. Classification (NCBI taxonomy): domain Eukaryota; kingdom Metazoa; phylum Arthropoda; class Insecta; order Lepidoptera; family Geometridae; genus Alcis; species Alcis repandata. The sequence continues at coordinate 10,698,861 of OX421233.1, read as the reverse complement.
ACTAATGATGCTATTTATATCAGTAAAGAGTTAATAGAATGGCATGTAAAAGAAAAAAAACAATTAAGTTGTTCAATATCCAAGGTTTCTCAGCCTATCTAAATAACAATGTAAGTACACATATTTGGTTTTAGCTTACCTGAAGTTCTGTGGGTGATAGACAGTACGGTAGTAAGTTGAATTTGATAGATGGTGAGATGTGGCGACAATGGGCGATTGAGGCGCTCATTCCTGATGTCGTGATGTTCTATCGGCTCAGGCTCAAACTTCTTAAACGATATTTTAGGAACAGCAGCCTGAGCATATTGCGCTGTGCTTAGAGCAGCAGGAAACCTGCTTAAGCTCGCCAGCACCGACTTGCTTCCCAATCTGGAACACAACACTGCATCACGACGAGCCACCTTAGCAAAACAACCTAACCCTATTACATAATTAGGACAACATACCTGCTGTAGCAAAACAATGCCATCGTTGTAAGTGTTTATATGTTTCTTATCGTCGTAGATTTCTGAAACAAGTGTTTTACACTAAATATCCCGAAATATCTGCTAGTAAAGCATAAAAATAAACAAAATCGACAATCTTACCACTGAATCTCACGAACTGACATGTCTTTTGAGTAATTTGAGTTTTGACTTTTGACTGCTTTTGATGTAGATAGTAACGTAACGATCGCTACTTTCATTTCATTTCATTATTTTAATTTTTTTATTCAAACTTTAAATATTTAACTTTCAATAAAATTTTGGTTGAATAACTTACATCAAGTTTATTGGCCAATCTTCGTGAAGCTCTCAGCACGTAAATTTTAATATGATATAATATTTCAACAAAATATAAAGTATTATGGTTTTAATGACTCTAGCTTGCCCACAATTTTTACGACAATTCTTTCTGTCACTGTCAAGACTGTCAACAGTCAGCCGCTAGCGGCAGGGAGGGGGAGGCCCGGGGAGGTGAACGAAAATTTTACAAAATGAAAACAAGAAAGCATCGAGGAAATTAATTCAGTAAATTTTGGAGATTACACTAATTTTCTAGAAAATTTCGCAAAAAGCAGCTTTTGCCTGGTTTGGAATACGCCTCGAATAACTGGTTTCATTAATATAATGTGATATAGTGATTACTTAAAAGCAGTAGTGATACAACAGCCGGCAAAATAAATGTTTCGTTTGTTAATTCTTACGGCTCTTACGAGTGTTCGACCTCAATCTACAACATTTGCTGCAACCACAGCGATGGCAATCAAAGCAGTGGACTTCGAAGTTTTTGGCAGAGTCCAAGGAGTGTTCTTCAGAAAGGTAAATTTTTTCAATTATAAACGCACATTGTTCAATATATTGCTATGTAACAGGCAGCTCTAAATAACACTAGGGTTAAAATAGTCGCTTGGCTTATACGATGATTATTTTATTTCATTATGAAAGAGCTTTGAGCCAAAATCACCGTCAGCGGCTACTTGACCTGGTAAGTTCGTAAGATGAACTTGACACAGGAATAGACAAACTAACATAGTATTCAACATTATATTACTCCCTTCCAGCCCACCTATAAAGCAAGGGCTTTGAACTTTGTCATTCCACTGTTGATGTGACAATATGTTTGTCTCTTTTTCACGGGATAAAAACCAGTGGAAAGACAATTTATCCACGGCCTGTGGAAGGGGAACAAACAGCTTAAAAGAACAGTCTCTGATATGTCCAAGCATTGATATATTTACTCTGAGAGTCTTAGATACTGCATGCAAGATCTCAACAAAGATTTTATAGATAAATTTTCAATCAAAAAATCAAAATCCATCAAAATCAAAATTCATGATCAAAATTCTCTATCAAATGTTAGATTAAAAGTCATTTGGAATATTAAAGTTTTTAGAATTGTTTTAAAACATATCAAAAACGGGCTGTTTTCATAGCACAGCATTTTTAGATAATAGTGAAAGACACATGAATCAACTAATTTCAACTGATTTTGAAGTGTTTAGCAATGTACAAGGTGTATTCTTCTCTCAATCTTCGTCTACTCTAGTGGTTATCACCTCGGCTATCGGAGCTATGCAATCAAAAGATAGGAAATAGAGAGCTATAAAAATATATATATATACTATGCCTTATTAATTGAGAATGTCTGAGTCGATTCTATCACAAGTAAGTATGCTGAATATACTTTTTACAGAAATACAATAAGCCAAACTATTCTTATACTAGCTTATTCCTGGTAATATGCCCAAAATTTTAAAACATCAGGGTACATGCTTACAATTATTGAGTTTGTTATATACAAGCTTTTATTTAATATGCAATGTTTATTAGTATAATCTTAATATATATAAATCTCGTGTCACAATGTTTGTCCTCAATGGACTCCTAAACCACTTAACCGATTATAATAAAATTCGCACACCATGTGCAGTTCAATCCAACTTGAGAGATAGGATAGTTTAAATCTCAAATTATAGTCGCAATTTTAATTTATTGCAAATTATATATAAACTGATAATTTTTACTATAAATTGACAAGTTAGCATCAACATACTACGGTTGCTATAGTTACGCAATGGCTTTTGACAGGACAACGTCTGTCGAGTCAGCTAGTATAATATATGTAACTATGTTTGTTCGGGTGGAATCTTGCAACTCAATTTTGAACGACTTCCTGATGTTTGATTGAGCTAAAATTTGGTATATGTATGCAACTCCAATGACAATGCAATAAAAGCTTGTTATTATAAATATTTTTAACACGCTTTTATTAGCTTCACCTGTATGTTTGTATGTATGTTTGTAACCGACTCCTTTGAGCGCGTTTTTGACCCACTTTAAACGGTCAGATTTCTTTCAAACTTTGTAGATATATCGAGGACCGATGACAATACACTAAACAAAGCGTGTTTTTTAGTTTTTTTATTAATTTTTTTTTTTATTGATTTAGTACACATTAGAGCAAGCAGAAAAGCTAAACCTGAAAGGATGGTGCAAGAACACTCGGCAGGGCACAGTTGAGGGTCATGTACAGGGGCCGCCTGAAAAAGTTGAAACCATGTAAGTTCTAGAAAATAAACCTTCATAGCTGATAAGCTTGATGACCTGTTTGGCTCAGCGGTAGTATATCCGCCTTATAACCCAAAGGTCCCGGGTTTGAGTCTCGGCCAGGCTGATGTTTAAATGTTTAATTTAAATATCTGTTTTGGGTCTGGGTGTTAGTTGTCCTTGTCATTGTGTGTGTTCCATGGCATCGCCGACACAAGGTATCCCATTGGGTGAGTGTGCAACGTTTAAAACAAAAGGTGAACTGAATGAAAACTGATGCTGTATAATAAATAAAATAAATAAATAAAGTCAAATATTGCAACAGCGCTAGCACGGCACTAGTCCAGTGTAAACAGCTGCTAATGCTTGGCTGCTGCCGCGCCAGCTTACGCTCATGACGTTGGTTTTGGTAATGCTATCTTCATATACAGTCAAACCTGGATAAGTGAGAACTGGATAAGTGAGAAAACTCAATAAGTGAGAGCAATAGCCAGGACCCGTCATTTTAAGCTCCCAAAACCTCTATTAGCGAGAAACAGAAACCTCTGTAAGAGAGAGTCGTTTTTCCCTCATAGACCTCCGTAAGTGAGACTGCTACTGCTACCTATAGAAGCGACAGTCGAGTTTTATTTACAAATTTAACATGTGCTATTTTATGACTCATTTTTAACTTTCGTGGAACTTCCTACCATTGTTTTTGTATTCTCGTCAATATTGTACCTATTCTATTTCGTGGAACTAAATAATGTTGTATCGCATTCTTTTCAAATGGACACGTGTGCCTGTGTACCGTCCTGTTTGTCTGCGTACCCCTATAAAAGAGAAACGCTACCCATGTACCTGCATTAGCGAGAAACTCGGGTTAGTGAGAAACCTCTATAAGCGAGAATGAGATTGTGCTCCCTTGAACTCTCGCTTATCCAGGTTTGACTGTAAATTCACCTGTACAATATAAAATAACATAACCCTTGAAAGACATTCACATTCATTTTTAACAAAATCTAATTAGGTACTTTATTGGTTTAATTATTTATACATCTTTATTTTAAATACATGGAATTGTTATGCCAAATTGGTAAAACATATTTAATAGGTTTTGGTCTAATTAAGATCCAGCAGTATTTTACCACAAAGCCCCAGTAAATCAATATGCAAAATTGTGTGTAAGTTTGTTTTTGTTTCGCGCGGCAATAAGCCGACGAACCACAAGTTGAAGATATTTTTACACAGATACATGACACATATAGTTGATGAGCCGCCGGAAAGTGGCATGTACGAGTATGTATACTTTTCATTCAAGAAAATCTAGGGTGCCTACATGGAGGTTAAACCATTGGGCGCAGCTAGTTATTTTTTAACCGACTTCAAAAAAGGAGGAGGTTCTCATTTCGACTGTATGTTTTTTTTTTAATGTTTGTTACCTCATAACAGACTTTTGACTGGGCGAATCAATTTTGATGATTCTTTTTTTATTACAAAGCAATTTAGTCCAGTTCTGATAATGGTATGCATGAGAAAACCATATATAGTAATTCTTAAATTTGCATTAGGTACGTGCGCGACAAATAGATAAATAACTCAATAGTCGGTCTCTTGAAGTCGGTTTTTGTTTTTTTTTTTGTAAAAATAATTATTTTCTACTTTTATGTACTTATGAGTTGATTACACGTAACGAGTACAGTGGCGAGACAGTGCCCTCGGCCGAGTCCTCGGTTTGTATAAACATTTTGACGAGGCGAGACAGTAGGGATGCGACTTTTTTAAGCTCGATCCGATCCTCTGGATCGTATCGGATCGTAACTTCTCGATCCGATCCGCGGATCGGATCGCATGCATTCGATCCGATCTTCAAAAGATCGATCCAGAGTATCGTATGAAAATACAACTTTTAAATATTAATAGACATTTATATCAAATAAAACTGAGGACCTAACACACTTTGTGCAATAATAATATAATAGGTATAGACGGATAGACAAATTTTATAGATGCCAATCTTCAATTCCAATGCTTTTCAAAAACAATAATTTTGATAGGCGTTGTGCGAGCCTGTTTCGACTCTCAGATATTTAATTAAATTTGCTGACGAAAAGAGTTTATTGCACAAGGAACAAAACAGTGAATGAGATAATAAAATATTCTTAGTCATAGATTTTCGCAACTTAGCATTCTATTCTACCGACTTTATTTCGAAAGAATAATAAACAAGCGTTTATTTCGTGTCATATTTCTACCTGCCGTGGTCGTCAATAGCAAAATAAATTGCAAAGTACCGACATTTTGTTTAAATTTTGAAACATAAACAAACTAAAGTTTGAGATCGTACTTTGATTTACCGCTTTATAATACATACCTACAACTACAATAAACAATTATTGCTAACCACAGTGTTTGAATCGATCCGATCCGACCTGATACGATATCTGAAGATTTGTATCGATCCGCACTCCGGATCGTATGGTGTCGATCCGATCCGAATATCGACTGGATCGTATGCCCTCGATCCGATCCACGAAAAGATCGGATCGGATCGGCGCATCGCTACGAGACAGTCACTCGAACCATGATTTGTTTGCTCGGCCGAGTATGTCATTTACTGTCTTGCCACTGTACTTGTTACGTGTACCTAATCAACTCATTTCTGTAATAACATATGTATATCAATGCGACATTTTAATACCTACTCAATTTATGTTCCGATTCATCAAAGGAAAAAGTTTAATTACCTTAAAATGGTCCTATAAAAAATTTACTATTCATGTTACGATGTGTTAAACATTTTATATTTCGAAAAACCATAATTTATTAGCATAAGATTAGCTCGATATTTAATTATTACTTTCAGGATGCATTGGCTGAAGAATACTGGAAGCCCCAGCAGCAAAATCGAAAAAGCAGAATTTAGGAACCAGAAAGAAATATCAGAATATACTTATCCAAACTTTGTCGTTAGAGAGGAATAATTAACAGCGGACAAACAAGTCAAACTATTAAAAAAAGATAGTCACAAACTTGTAAAGCTTTTTTTAATACACTTTCCAAAGTGGAACAAGAGCTATTAAAATCCACTGAATTTCGCACGGATCGTGATGGGAGTCTTCTGAGACTTAAGAAATTAAATAGAATACCTATAGTTAGAAGAATGTAATGCGATATGCAGATCATTTTTTAATTTTGGAAAGGGTTTTATTTTCTTATAGTCTTGACTCCTTTTGAAGATAACACTCAGAGCTGCCTGGCCCTTTGGAAAAAACATAGGTAAAATCTGCCTTATGTGATATGATATTACGTGGTTTTCATGTATGTGCTGTGCCAGAAGTATTGTAATGTTATCTCTAATTTATTTATTAAACATATCCTAAAAAGTAATAAAACCTTTGATTCAAAAATCCAACCAATTACGCAAATTATAAAAGTTCATTAATAACGCGACAAAGGGGACAAAACTCTGCAGAAATTTTTAATTACATTTAGCTCTCACGTCAACCTTCATCTAGCAAATGTGGTGAAAACAAAAGCTATCTCCCTCGGCCGTAATAAAAGGCCTCCACTTAGCCATTACGGTGGTAATGAGTAAAAACTGGAGGTGAATTCTATTTGTGCCCTCGAAGGGCGAGGTCCGATGCCTCGAAGGAAATCTAATCTGATGTTATGTTAAAGGGCCGAGGCCGACCCGGCGTTATCATCTTATCGTCCCACATAAATCAAATTCATTCGAGTGTTTCGAATTAAGACGAAATGTCCTCTAGAGGCTAGAGTACGCGTTGACGGAATGTCTTTGACAGTAAGAGCTATGTTGAAATGGATGGTGCTAAGTCGACAGTGAGTCGGTTTATTTTAGGCTAGCGTGCTCGATCGTAGACCGCATCATTGCTCGCCATCAGGCAAGATGGCGGTCAAACGCAAGCCTGTCAAAGAATACGAAAAAGTTCTCGAGAATATTAATCATCGGAATCTGAGACAATGATTGAATGTTAGGTACCGATTCTGGCATAAAACAACTTGTCCGATGCGAGTCCTACAGGTGGTTTATCTTTCAGTTCATAGCAGGACGTCGAGACGTTTGTCACTGAAACCAAAAACAAAGCGAACCTTGCTTGTTTTGTAGGTATACGTTTGCGGAAGGTTACACTTTTCGTAGAATTGAAGATTGGCTATCTTGTAATAAGAATTTCTTGGAATTCTATTTTTATACTTTATTTATTTTAGACCAACAGCAACCAAAAATATTTTCAACTGAATGTAATCTACTTTAAATGTATTTAGCGTATTTGATCGAAGACGAGAAGTTATAAATAAGTGGAGTAATGTTTATATAGAGGAGCGCCTACGTGTAGAATAGAACTAATCGTAGTTTGTTATGTAAATATTCTCTTAGCAGTTTACTAGGGCATCTGTCAACCAGCAACATCCCAGCCAAGGATGTAACCTAGGTATATCAACAATGTGTCAATTCTATTACTACAATATTTGTATTACTTCTATAGGAATCCTCAGCCCGGGCCAAGATCGTCCGTCGGTCTGAGTGTGTATCAGAGCGCAGGCTTTTGCGGGTTTTGCTTCTGCCGCTTCGAAGGCACAGGCAGTGAAGGAACCTACGCAAATATTACATTCCGTGAAATCAAATATGCCATCTGCTAACAATAGACGTCGACCTTGGAGGCTTTCGCGAAGGAGTTTTCGCTCGGAGGAAATAATTACGTTCAAGTCAGTAACCCGGGCGTGCGTTATTGATGGGCGCGAGGGCGGGAGCGCGGGGCGGCGGCGCCGAGACGCCGTAAGTGGGTCAGGGGGGGCGAAGCGCGCAGCCGCCGCGACACTGCGCCCTCAACCCTCAGCCATGGCGGACGCGCCGCCTGAGGTCCTCGAGCTCAACGTGGGCGGCGTGCATTACGCCAGCACGCGCGACTCGCTGCTCCGCGAGCCCGACTCGCTGCTCGCCGGCGCGCTCCGAGACCCGGAGCACCCGCGCGACGCTCGCGGACGCCTCTTCTTCGACCGCGACGGCGTGCTGTTCCGCTACGTGCTCGACTACCTCCGCGACGGCGGCCTCGTGCTGCCCGAGTGCTTCAGGGAACACAAGCGGCTCGCGCGGGAAGCCAAGCACTACCGCCTGGCGGGCCTCGAGGCGGCCGTCCGAGACGCCGACCCGCGCCCGCCTAACCGTGAGAAAGGCTGCATCACCGTCGGCTACCGCGGCAGCTTCGCCTTCGGCCGCGACGGCCTCGCCGACGTGAAATTCCGGAAGCTATCCCGCATCCTCGTCTGTGGTAAAGTAACTTTATGCCGCGACGTTTTCGGGGAGACACTAAACGAGTCTCGGGATCCAGACCACGGGTTGGCAGATAGATACACGTCGCGGTTCTTCCTGAAGCATTCTTTTATCGAGCAGGCGTTTGATAATCTTCAAGACAACGGGTTCAAGCTGGCCGCGAGTTGTGGCAGCGGCACTGCTGGCGGCGCCGCCGAACTTAAACCTGGAGTCGATTCTGAAGAAAATCGTTGGAACCACTACAACGAGTTTGTTTTCGTACGTGAATAACATCGCCGACCATGTGATAATATCTAGTCACCGTCTCTTTCTGTGAGGCTTTTAGAGGAAATGAATATTCTAAAATGCAATAGTCGAGCGTAGACTTCGTGATCTATCTACATTTCCTTTGAACGAAACTTCTGCGAAAACGAAACTTCAGATTCTCGTAGTGTGTATAAATATTCGCTGTTTGTTTACGGGCGCTATGTCTGTGTCGGACTCGGAATATGCGGTTTTAATGTTTCCATTAAGTAGGTAAATGAAGCGTAAACTGTAATCAATCATGTAACTACTTAAAAATAGATAGAGTTAAATGTAAAAATATTAAATAGTGAATAGATAAATATCTTCGATAGGAATTATTTCTTATACTGTTACTGTTTCTAGTATATCTTCTTATTAAAACTTTGAAGTTATTTTATTATGGATTTATAAAAATGTGTAACGTAAAATATTTTGGGATTTACGCGGGCCATCAAATTTTGATATGAATATGCCAAATTATTATAAATAGTGTTACGAATAGTACTGGCTTTAAGTTTCAGTGTGGTTACAGTAATTATTGTTATAGATACTTTTGTCTGACATTTTATATCTCTTGAAGTTTTCGGGGGCTCCTAAGCTCCTGGTGTTGTGATCGGAATATTTTGTTTTCTATAAAATAGTAGTAAGACGAATTCGATTTCAATAAACTATAGTTTTTATTCAAACTGTCGCGTCTAAATGTACCTATGTACGAGTAATATTTAGTGCATAATCGTTGCAAAGAAAGTATAAAATATAGCGTTCGTAAGGAAATTTTATAAATAAGTTAGGACGCTAATTGAAAGCCGTGGCGTGGATGGAAATCATTTAAAGTCGCACACGTATTATAAAGTAGCAGAATATAAAACAAATGACAAACATAGACGCAATCTTTTGACAGATTATTTAAATGATGCCGTTCGAAATTTAATTACAAGGAAGTCGGTTAAAAAAAAATGTTCAGCACCGCCACGACTTTTTCTCAACTAGCGTTCCCTCTTAATTCTCAAGTATCGGCGGTTAAGGCGAAGCCGCAACTTTGCGCGTCTCACGGCAAAGTTATATCGTTAGCATAGGAATTTCGATTATTATGCTACTTTGAAGGTTTATCCAGTAAAATACCCGCTTAAGAGAGAGTTTCCTCGAATTTATGCGATCGCAACCATATCATTAGTTGTTAGTCTTCCCTTTAATTTACAAAAAAATCCTGCACCCTCTGCACGGAATTAGGTAAAAATTAAATGGTCCCTGAAAAAAATATTGTGACAGACAATTCGATAATCAAATTATGAGGTAAAACAAGTAACTAAACGATTGAAAAAAATCGCCACAACCAGACACACTGTCTGTAAGCTCGCAAAAAGTCGACTAAATGAGTTTTCAGTTACACACGCGTGTTTTCTAAATTCAATATCCTACTCCCGAATCTCGTAGGTTAAACCTGAAAACCTGTCTTCGGGAGAAGAATTTAAATTTCGTTTTTTTTACTCTCTTTTTTACCTGCACGCGCTAGGGGTGTTTGGGACAACTTGACTTAACGCTTTTAAGAATTGAAACTTTAACGAATCGCATTTACAAATACCTAACTAGTTTTGAAATAGAAAGTTACTGAACATAACTTATTTAATTTATCATTGAGACGAGGAAAATAAAAAATAGGATTACAGAGAGAAAGAAAAGTATGATCTATTAATGTCACAAACGTTCTTCCGTATTTTATTTCCTAAATAGAAAATATGTGTGACCGGTATTTACATAGAGTAAAAGCCTATCTTTGACAACTTTTTTAAAATGTAAATCCTGTTCTAAGTACACATTTGGTAATTTAAAAAAAAAACATCTACAAATGTCATAGAATTCTATTCTATGTTATTGTCATATACTTTAACATGTTAAGTTTCTGTTAAAAAGTGTTATACCTACCTAGTATAGGTCGGTAAAGTAACGATAAAATATTTCAGTTAGCTTCACAAGCTTATCTACTCTATCCAGACTAAAATAAATTCAGCTTCATAAATTGAAATTGGAAACCGATTTCGATAAAATCCATAGAGAACGTATAAAGAGGGCTTTTGTTGAAAATGGCTTTTCTAATACCAATTTATTCAAAGCTTTAATCTATCATGAACAATTAAATTTACGATAAAATTTAACGGATAAACTTTTAGTTTTATTAACATAGATATCAAAACAGTGGTTTAATAGGACAAGGCACAACTAAAATTTCCTACCTGATAAGTTGAAATTACTTTTTGTAATTTGTTATTTTGAGTTCTAATTATATTCGTAATTAATGTATTGCGTGGCCACGATACTTCTTCAACATTTCGCAACAAAATGTAAGTTCGTACAGATGAATGGTCTGGTGGCAGATTTTAGGCAGCCTAAGGTTTCTGACATAGCTTGGTATTTCGCGATATATCTAGTAGAGTAAGTTGTGCCTACATAATTATAACGTTTGACTTAAAACGTGTTGGATGGAGTTTTTTCTGAAAGCGCCTTTTTCACGGCTACAGCGCTTTAATGAGTCTGAAATATTTAGTAGGCGTAGATACATAACGTGATGCCACGAGATTCATAAACAAGTAAAAACCAACCTTTTTTGCACCATAAACGTGTATTTCAGACGAACTTTCAACCGAGCGTTTTGTGAAATATTTACGATAAAAGCTTTTGAAGTCGTAAATAAGTAAATTTTATTTAATCTCTATTGATTTGGAGAAAAAACAGTGTTGGACCTGGTCTCGAATATTGTAGAATTTCTAAAAGAATAGTTTTGTGAATAAATTTAGTTAAAAACGAAGTTCGTATTACTTTCTTTGAGTAGAAAAATCTTACTCCATTATTAGTTCCTTATATTGTGTTATGTAAACCAAAGCAATTAGGTAAACATTTTCTTGAATTACGTCTACATACAGACATTTTAGAAAAAGCAATTTCCCTACATTTTACTTTGCGCTGTAATAAAGGCAAGATGGCAGAGTAGCTTATAAGCCTCGGTATTATGATGCCGCCGCAATAACGGTTACACAACATGAATAATATAAGCGGCATATCCAAGGAAACACATTAGGGGACCTATTTGATCCAGACAGGTCAGGTATAATATACAAAGCAGGCTGTAAGTATGCCCATTAGGACTAATGGCCGCAAGGCACGCAATACGCTACCTCCGCCTAATGTCCCACTCTTGAGACATCTGGCAACCACATACCTTATCCATGTAATAAATAAACCAAAGGTATCTTGGCATCTAGCCCCATGGCGACCTTTACCCAAGGGTGGCCAAGGTTGACCTTTCAATTATGATATTGGCCTTATTATGTCACAGTAAATTGATTGCAAAACCGCACCTTTTGCAGACGCTTATGTTACAAGTTATTTTTATGGTATTAATGCATCAAATGGAATGGATATGTTGACAGGAAAAGCTGGGCGAGGGTAATAAAATAAATCAAATGTGTTATAAGGATACGTAAACTTATGAAGATAGCTACCTATATACCTACTTACCCGGATATCCTTATATGTAGGTTCCTAGCATACGGTAGTTATGTATCTGCTCCGTGGTAATATTCTAAAGAGTTTCCACTCGGGTAGACCAATGTAGATAAAATCGCAAAGCCCGACCTTCGACATCCATCAGTCGTCTGCGTAGTTCCACTATTTTCGTAGTTTGTGTGGAAGTTTTTAGCAGTAGTAAGTCAGAGATTACCACAACGCGTTTGCTTCTAACTTTTTGGTATACAGTTGGTAATTAAGTAGTAAGTATTGTGTACTCTGTTACGATTACGAGGTAATGTTTCTAGTTAAATAAGAGGGCTTACTTAATATGATTTGATTACTAAGATAACATAGGTATGACTAGATATCTCCAATGGTTTAAGTTCTAGCAGTTTCTGCAATTCTGCAACTATTGGCAGGTATGGCGCTAACTATCAGACGAACGACAAAGACGGTAAGTATGTCAAAGTACGGCAAAAAAAACATGTATTTTTCAGGTACTTTACCAATTTTACCATACTCTTCAGGTAAAAGGCCTCTATATTATAACCACTTAGATACTACACCTTCCTAGCGAAGGCGACCTCGCCATATGAATGCTCCGTAAGTATTATAATGTTTGAGTAGGCAACACGGGCCAAGTTCCCGGTTCAAGCCCTTAAAGTTTTCTCATTTACATAGAGTTATAGAACCCCGCGAGGTGTTAATTGAATTCGGATTTTGTGTTTACTTTGTTACCCGGAGCATATTGGGGGACTGGCGTGACCGGGTAGGGGGTAACTCGATTCGTTGACCCCGAGAAAGTTGCTCTTCTATACAGGGCTGTAAGGAAAGGATATGCTAAGCCGAAAGGGCCAATAAGCCAATAGTAAAAGTTGTTCATAATGATGAGTAAGTATTGATGAGTAAGTACCTACTATGAGCCGATTTCGACTTAGCGTGTATAATGTAACTCAAGTTTTATGTAGGATTTAAGCAGAAAAGCAAATATATCTGTAACATTTAATAAACGATTTAATCTTCTATGACACATTGCGCTCCGGCGCGACCCGGTCGGTGTACTGTACATCGTACATAAGAGGTAAGGGAATGCTGCTTGCCAAAAACAGGTCAGTGGTTAAATTCATGTAGGCGATAAAATTCTTCTATGGTAAGCTAGACTATTTTTTACAAAACTATGTGTTTAGTAAAGACTTAATTCGGAAAACAAAACTAGACAAAAGCACTTGGGATTAATCTAACCAAATGCTCCTAAGTCTGCCATCCTTGAAAACTGCCTATACTTACTTACTTTTACAGATTTTTAGAAAAGCACTCACGAACACGTAGCCAATAGCTACCAGTAGGTAGGTACCTACATTGTGGGTGTAGAACACACGAACCATACTTTCCTTCTTCTAATAAGTTGACAATCAACTCAAAAATATTGGTTTGCCAATATAGTTATTAGTAATACTTATTACCTACAAATATAAACTCGTAAACCGTTTATGAATCACTGCTTCAGTCTTCGAAACGAAACACAAATACTACACTGTGCCCGAAGCTCGCCCTGACCCAATCACATCACTAAATAGGACACACCCATCCAACATTATGCTCTGCCCGAAAACCTACACAGATACGATACGCGCCTAAAAATTCATGAACGCAAGTGTGTCTACCGCGGCACCTATTACAAGCGTTTTCGTATGTACATAGAATGCTCGGGTACAGCTCATTGGATACCCCTTTGATCGTTATTACCCCGCCACACTCTTCTAAAATTATTAAACCCCATTAGGTAGGTTATATTACGTTCCATAATAGGTGCGGAGCAATTTGTTACTGAAATAGGATAACTGAACAGGTCACGTAGGATCCATTCTGGTGACAGAAACGACCAAAAATTACAGGACGTGGGGTGGCGTGTGACAAAGTAGGTATCAGGTCTTTATTTATGGTGTTCTTGGGACATCCTGTTCACGATCACATTAGTAGGCTAGTTACCGGGTTAGTTTTCACTGAACCGGAAGAATTTGGGTGTGAACCTATTACTGTGAAGTATGACTGTATGAATGGCTTGAACGTAATTTAATAAGTTTTACAGTAAACCAACATTTTTTTTAAACCAACGCTTCCTTTACAGTTTTAATCAGTTTATTTATCCGTTTCGGTACAGAATAAATAAATTAATAGATAGTAGATACAAATTTCGGTATAAAAAGTGGTCCGATACTAGTCTACTTAAAATTACATATGTAGGTTCTTATGGGTAGGTACAGGTTCTGGGATCAGGATCTGGGCAGATGTCACTGCAAGAGAGGCCCATATACAGCAGTGGGGTAAAGAAGGCTGCATGTGGAAAATAATAACGATAGTATTACGGCACCTCTAGAAATAACGACGGTGTTTCCAAGCGGGAATGACTCGTCCAAAGACAAAATATCAAAACTTGTGCGCGCTTCATTTCCCTCGATCAAAATGACCTAGATTCCCTATTCAAATAGCAAACAATCTAGTACCTACTACCTACTAGTACCTAGGCATTGTGTTGACTGATGACTAAAAGATGAGGGTAAGTACTTAGGCTACCTAGCTCTTCGATTTAGGCCCTCGATTCCGCGGGTCACTGAATTCGGAACCGGGTCGCATGGCTTAGCACAACCTGAAAGCATATTACCTACTTAGAGCTAGATACTCGATTTATCTAGGCTTGGATTAATGCTAGGACTTATTAAGCATACCCTAGATAGATGAGGATTGAGAACGTAAGGTTTTTTTGGCGGGAACGTGGAAGAGACATGTTGCTTCATTTTGTTATTTTACTAAACTTGTGTAATTTTGAGTGTTAATGTTTATTTTAAGTGGGGAAAATAACCATTAAGTGCTTGAGGACGTGCACGAGTGTGGGCAAATCATAAAATGCAGTGAATCGTGTCATTTCGTGTTGCTTCCAAAACTCCTTAGAAAAGCCTCTAGTAAAGTCTCCACTACTTTACTAGGGCAACTTTAGGAATATATATACACTTGAACAAATAAGTCTTGACTTAAAGGTCTTAGTTACCAGGTCATAAAATCCCAAAAAAAAAAATGAGAACGTAAGTACTAAGATTTTCATATAGTTACAAGGTACTACTTTCAAATATTTACTGGTACTATCTGTGCCCCGCGGTTTCACCCGTTATCCTACAACCGTAAAATTTTCCGTGATACAAAAATACAAAGTAGCCTATAAGTATGTTACACTGTATAAGCTACCTCTGCCAAATTTCAACCAAATCCGTTCAGCCATTTTGACGTGATTGAATAGCAAACATCTAAAAAACATCCTTGAAAAAATAATAATCATAATATAATAATTTATCTCCAGTTATTTTGTGGCACGATTGGCTGTACATAGAGGAGTGCTGGTCCCCACACTTATGTATGGTAGTGAATGCTGGGTTTGGCAGAAGAAGCATGAAAGTAAGATTAATGCTGTGGAAATGAGAAGTCTGAGAAATATAGCTGGAGTGACATTGATGGATAAGTTGAGGAACAGCGTGATAAGGGAACGTTGTGGTGTGGTAGAAGATGTAGTGACAAAGATAGAAAAAGGGATGCTGAGATGGTTCGGACACGTAGAGAGGATGGATGAAAGACGATTGACGAAACAGATTTATGAGGCGAGTGTGAATGGACAAGCTGGTAGAGGTCGACGTAGGCGAACGTATCACGATCAAATCGAAGACGTTCTCAGTAAAGGCCACGTAAAAAGTACCCGCAACCGACGAGCTTGTATGAAAACACTTATGAAAGTAGAAGAAGCGAAAGACATGTCAGGATCGTAGCAAGTGGAGGGATGTAGTCTCTGCCTACCCCAATGGGAAAGAGGCGTGATAATATGTATGTATGTATGTATTATTTTGTGGTACTTAAAAACCAAACCACTGAACTACATACTACTGATCGTATGAGATCAATCTGAAAGTCAACCCTTTGAAATAAATAACTGGGTTTTGAGGTAACATTAAAACAAACAAAAAAAACGTAATTGAGAAGCTCCTTTTTTTTTTGAAGTCGGTACAAAATGTTTTTATTGTTTTAGGAATATCCATATCACGTCTTATCAAATTGGTAGTCATACATATACCACGCGCCTACGTGATGCTTCCAACTTAAAACTTGCCTTAGGTTTATGTCTCCAGTCTCCAGTAATTTAGGAAAACCTCATTTTATATTCCCCAGTAGTTTGTGGAGATCTCATCCGACATTTTACTCACGGGCGCGTCGTGAAAATTATTGCCGCCTCGGTGAAGTACGTATGGTAAAGATAAATGTCGAGTGCTGAATATTGATATTCCTTTCGGATTTTTTTGGGACAGGTTGCGAGGGATTACTAGAATGTGAGGAAAATGAAACCTTGATGTATTAGGCCAGGGATAGCGAACCAATGGCACGCAACAAAAAAATTAGGCACGCCACCACCCAATTATCACTAGGCAAAATGGTTTAACGGGACGTCTAAAGCCTCATTAAAGATTTTTTGGCACGTTGATTCATTAAGGTTCGCCAGCCCTGTATTAGGCTAACTAAAAGGTGTCAATTAAGAGATATTCTCAGAAGTCGAGGGTTTTTTTCACGCAACAGGTGACAAGACAAGCAAGTAAACGGGCCGCCTAATGGTAAGCAATCAGTGCAATCACCGTTGCCTATGACACCAGAGGCGTCACGGATACGTTGCCGACCTTTTAAGATTTGAAGATCCATTGAAGAATTTTTCGTTTTTCGAGGATGAAAAACGAAAAATTTGTCAGAAATACCGGGAACTCGTTCCACATTTTGCAGGTATGTGGGGAAAGAAGACCGTGCAGGCAGAACGTGTGTGACCTCATAAACCTCATAAAAAGGGTTCATACAGGGTTATTATGAACAATTTTTACTATGGGACCAACCCGGAAACAACGGAAAAAAATCAGCCGTTTCATACGTTTTGTTGAGTGTCATTGACATTATTCTATGGAACAGAATAGATGATTATTTTTTCGCGATTACCGGATTGGTCCCATAGTGAAAGTTGTTCATAATGATTAGCAGTTTTTGGCTTAGCATATCCTTTCCTTTTAGCCTTGTATTCACCGAGTACGAAATTCCGAACACCAACTAATAAGTAATTATTCAGTACTTACTTATTTCAGATAAATAAAAAGTTTTTACGAGAAAATTGTTTTATTTTAAAAATAAAAAGAAATTGTAAGAAAAAAATCAAATTAAGTAATCAAGTCAAGTTTTTCACCTACCTGTTGATTGTCTTTTCTATAATACCAGTTGTCTTTTACATATTGCATCAGTAGTTCCATACATGAACATACCAATACCAGTCTTAAAACAAATAACATGAAAATATAATTTAAATAACGTAACAGAATAATAAAATATAAATAAATACAATTTATAATGTAATACTAATGCATCATCAACCATTTTCCACCTACTACTGAGCATAAGTTTTTAAATAGTATAATTTTAATATTCAGAAACATCCAACCTATTTATATAATAGCTTTATTCACATACATACATACAGACCAGTACATTTACAAGAACAAGTAAATTATTTATTGAATATTTTTTTTTACATAATTATTGTTACATGATGTACTCACAAGAACTAAAAAGTGTGTAAATATTATGCATATTGCAAGAATGTTTAATAAATTAAGGTAAATGCCATTTATGGCATTGGTACCAAATAGTACCAATTATACTAATGAATAATCTAGCTTAATCATTGTTTAAACATACTCTGCCTGTAATACTTCAACTCCTCAATACTTTCCATAATATCATCCAGCGATCTATGCTTAAAGTTTTTAGAGGGCATATTAGAAAACTCCTTTTGGTACCATCGTTTTCCGAGCTCTTTGATTGTGCTCACATCTATAATTCTATAATGTAAGTAATTATCTACTTTTGGCATATATTTGCGTAGGAATAGGCGGTCCATATAAACGCTGTTTCCGGCTAGAGGGCACTTTTTCTCTGGTGCATGGGTCTTGATGAAATCAAGGACTTTATTTTCGGCATCGGTGAGGGAAACGTTGGATTTTCGGCTAGCCTCTGTCAGTCCACTCTGAAATGGTGAAATTAATTTTGTAATATAGAAATAGACAGGTCCTTATGTATTACTAATATTAAAACTGTGAAAGTACATATATATAAGTTGAGAAGTGACTTGATATATGCCAACAGAGCTTTTAACACTTTGGCTGCGACAAGTAATCATATACGCTAGCTCCAGGCGCGGCTAATAGTCAAACGCCTTATATTTTACGCGCCTGGCGTCAGCCGCACTCGCGTCGCGCGAAGGAAAACAAGGTATGTGTTTCCCGCAGCCAAAGTGACCACAGAACCAACATAGTTCTTAGTAGAGTTATTGGTGTATTCTTAACAGTGCCCTATCTCTATACCCCACTGTCTGTAATGTTTGTTTTTCATGGTTCAATAGCAGGACTGTTCTTGTTAATGCAGTCATAAACATCATGAGTTTATAGGATAGTTTTTGTCTTGGAAAATGCAGGAAAACTTAAGATCTCAGGAAAATGGGAAGGTGCCGCAAGTCACATCTATTTACCACAATATAGGCTAGTGAGTTATGGTGGTAATGTAAAGCCAGAACCACACTTCTAAATATCCCCACTACAAGTTTGGTCAGACCATTGGTTTGCTTTTTACCAACAGGGGAGCTAAGGTCAGACAGTTATCCTGTTAGTAATGACTAGGTACATTTTTGTAAGCTCATTTGCTATCCATTATTTTATTTCATATAAAATATAGTATTAAGTTTAGTATTGATTTGAAATAATACCTCGCCATGCTGAGCTATGCACCAAGTATTCATCTTAGTCAAGATATCATCAGGCTGGTGGATAATCAGGTTGGGTCCGGCAGCTACCACATTCAACTGAGAGTCTGTTACAAGGCATGCTATCTCCATTATATGATCATTGTCAATATCTAAACCAGTCATTTCTAAGTCGACCCATACTATGCGCTTCGCTGCATCTTTTGCTGATAGACTCATTGCGGGGTTGACTCTAGTTGCACTGCTACCTGTACCAAGAATAGGAATTTATTAGTACATGCAAAAATAGTAAGGTTAGGTTTACTTAAATAGTCTTACTTATTATTTAGTTATAGTAGGACATAAGGTTTTTAGAAGAAGGGCTACCTTATGGCAAATCAATGCTCGACTAGGCCTGTTCTAGTTATTAAGATTGTTGTAGATCCTTTGTCTTCTAGTTAAGTTTCTCGTCGCTCCAATAAGCTAGTGGATTAGGACGCACAATACAACGCGCTAACTAACGAACGGTTTTCGAACGTCTGATTACGGATTAACGGTAATTTCTTATTTAATAAGATAACAGTTTGTTAAAAGTGATAACTAAATAGGTGGGAAATTTAATTTCATTACAACTTACCGCTGGAAAAGGCCCTCAAAGGTACCACATAGGGAGCTAAACGTATAGTTTCTTTAATTAAATTCATTGGTGTAAAAAAACTTTTCATTAGAGAATTTTTGCTCTTGCATTTTATTTCGAGGTTATTTCTATTCTTTCTGTTCTGTTTACATTGTTTTTCATAGATTTATTATCAGCACGTCTAACCAACCGTGATGTCATTGTCAATTTTAGGTGTTAGGTTTTTTCCACAGTAATACGAGCACAGATTATAAATTTCAAAAACAGTCTTTGAGTAGGTATAACACATTACAGTCTATAAACGCACTCAAGTGCAAATAAAGTGTAAATAGTAGGTATTTCGCCCAACTCCATTCCATCCATGCTAACTCTATGCCAATACTAAATAAAACAAGTGAGTGACGTGCGACGCCAAAATCTTTTCAGGAAATAAAGAATAAACTTTTTTTAATCTATGCATAAAAAATTCGTAAAAAAAATGTCAGACTGACAGTTTTCTATTTTACTTGTCATTGTCATTCATGGATTTCATGGTGTGTAAAGGTTGATTTTGTTTTTGTTACATTTTTCCCGTATTTTATGTAATCAGGGCTCATCAAACACTATAAAACATGAACAGGATTATTTTAAACCATTGTCGGTGCATTAAAAAATCAAGTAAGTAATGTTTTGATACTCAATAAGCTATCATATCATCATAACCTATTGAAGATTTTGATTGATTATTGTGTATCCTATGACTTCATCGAGAATCATAGATTTTATGTAATATACGAAATCAAAGGGCATCTAAATCCAAAGCTAGATCTAACTGTTAGAAGAATAATAAATGTTTTCGAATTTTGCCGCGACAGCTTGATTCACCGAGCGATCCTTTGTTTCATCACATGGTTGATGCAATGCCGTAAATATTATTGTAAAAGTGGCATTTTGTGGATTTCACCACTAATCCTAGCCGTTGCATTTACGAAGCCAACAGTTAAAACCTTGCATTATCTCATGCCAATATTTGTCAATAAGTCAGAATCATGACCAACACTTTTATTTCAGTATCAGTCTCATAAACAGAAATGGCATTGCTAACATTTGTCTGTTAAATAAGGCTTCAAAAACTTTTTTCATTTTAGCTATACTATGGGAGAACAGGCAGTACCAAAACTTTCCATACATAACTCTGTCAAGGTCATTGTCTTACTACACTACTCAACCTCTTGCCCTTCAACATGACATTACCCAGAAGCCTCTTAACACAAGGGTCTATTATGGGGGTATACAAGATTATGCCAGAACATTCTCCACCAGCCAGTATTATTTCGAAAAGGAACCTCTTAAACCATCCTCAAAAGTTGAAGCCACAGTGGTCACAATCAAAAAAGAAATGGAAGAAAAAGAAAAGCTCCCAAAAAAGGTTGAAACGAAGAAAAGTTTGAAGGAGCGGATTATGGCTGAATTGAGACACTACTACCACGGGTTTAGACTACTGTTCATTGAAATCCGTATATCTACGAAACTAGTATTCCGAATTCTAAAAGGCGACACATTGACACGGAGAGAGCATCGTCTCCTCATCACCACGATCGGTGATCTCTTCAGAATGGTGCCATTCATAGTCTTCTTAGTTGTACCATTCTTAGAATTTGCTTTACCATTGTTCATCAAACTGTTTCCAAACATGTTGCCTTCAACATTTGAGAGCAGGGATCAAACGGATGCAAAACTAAAGCATCATTTGAAAGTGAAGCTGGAAATGGCTAAATTCTTCCAAGAAACTCTGGATCAGATGGCGCCACAAGCAGGCGAACGACATTCAGAGCTTGCAAAAGAATTCTCAGTCTTCTTCAACAAGGTACGAACATCAGGTGACGTAGCAACAAGCGAAGATATTATGAAATTCTCAAAACTGTTTGAGGATGAAATAACACTAGATTCGCTTCAGCGCCCTCACTTAGTAGCACTCTGCAAAGTACTGCAAGTATCCACTATTGGCACAGGTGCAATGTTACGGTTTCACTTAAAAATGAAGTTGAGATCATTAGCAGCTGATGACAAAATGATTGCAAAAGAAGGTGTAGATAGCTTGAACTTCAACGAGTTACAGCAAGCTTGTCGGGCGAGAGGAATGAGGGCTTACGGTGTGTCAGAAGATAGGTTAAGGAAAGAGTTACGAAACTGGCTTGATTTGTCTTTGAATGAGAAGGTCCCGCAGTCTCTGCTGCTGCTTTCTCGAGCTCTGATGGTGCCAGAACATGTGCCTACAACATACAAACTGAAGGCAACAATATCGGCATTGCCAGACACAGTTGCTACCCGTACTAAGGCTGCCATTGGAGAAAAGGAAGGCAGAGTTGACTTCAAGGTAAAATTATTTATAAATTTTTAAGTTTTTAAAAATTTTTAAAAAAAATTAAATTTTTTAAAAATTAACTTACTACTTTTGAAACCACTTCCCAATGTCCAATTCAGTTAAAATTTGGTTTATGGGTGTAACTCTGATGACAACGCAAATGGAGAGCTTGTTTTTAAAAATATTTTTAAAATCAACTTATTTGAAGATAACTTATTTATTGACCAAATGACTAGCTATTATAATTATACTAACATTGTTTTACCTAAGAAATGCTTCATTATTACAATTATTGTAAGACTAAAATGAATGCTAGTTCAAAATATTAATGTGTCTATTATAAAACTGACAAGCTATGATACAAGTCATAAATAAAATTAGACACATCAACAAAACAAAGTTCTACGCCAATCTTCTTTACTTCTCTAAATCTATCAATTTTATTTTTACATGATTTTCATCTTCAAGATGATGAATTTTTTTCAATGACAAAGCCACCTTACATATTGCTTATTTAAGCTTACGGTAGCAGTCCGACCGCCGGCGAGTAAACGAGTAACTATCGGCGATTTTCTCTCGCAAGAAAAGGACAATAAATGTACATTCAGTGTAAACGAAAGAGATGCATATATTAAAAGGTTAATGGAAAATCACAACAGTGCGCGACGATTAAAGCGCAAAATACCTCAAGACCTAATCCAATCACAGTAATTAAAAAACTGTCTAAACAATGAGGATGTGACACAGGTCGCATACTGAGCGCGCCAGCGTTAGCACCAACCAACATACTGCTGAATGTCCCAGAAAGGAGACAGATCGTAGTAAAATAGAAATACAAAAATAAAAAAAATAAAAAAATATATATTAAAAGGTGCTCGCTGACTGTTCACACTGCCGGCGACGACTCGCTTTACTAGTTTTAGCGCCACTCGCCCGCGGGCGAGTGGCGCGAGTACTCGCTCGTCGCACTTGCACAGTCGCTTATAGCCCGGCGACAAAACTATCGAAACTACACACTCGCTTCCCGCTGATCGCCAACTCGTTTATAGTTTCTAGTTTTACTCGTTTCTAGTTCATCGCCGGCGGTCGGACGACTGCCTTAATCTTGTCTTAGATATGATAATCTGCTCTCTTCCACGTCTTCCGGCGGTGAGCTGGAGAGCCTGGAGACCGGTGGTAGGCCTGGTGCGCCGGAGAACGGTGGCGAGCCGGAGACCGGTGGCGAGCCGGAGACCGGTGGCGAGCCGGAGACTGGTGGCGAGCCGGAGACTGGCGGCGGCGGCTCCGATTGTGAGCGGATGGCCGGGTTTGCGGAGGTCGTTAGGGCCGCAATACGCGAAGTGAGCCTCAAAAGGACTTTTGCGTCTAAAAACAAGGCCATTAGCGCGGCCTCGACCTCGATTTTGGCGGCAGCGGAGGAGTTGTGCGGTAGGCCTCCGTCGGACGATATGTCCACACTGCGGGCGGAGGTCACCCGCTTGGCGGCCGCCATGGAGTCTCTTCAAAGAGAGAACGAGAGACTCCAAGCAGACCTGGCCAGGCTCCGAAGAGCCGGCCCCAACAAGGAGGTGCCTCAGGAGGGGCGCAGACGCGGGCAAAGCCAGCCCCCAGCTGCCGATGACCAAGTTCTGAACCTGGTTCGGCAGGAGCTGGCTGCCCTCAACGCACGGTGTTCCTTCATGGAAGGCATCGTCCTGCGTCCCCCGCTGGGGGCAAAAAAAACCTATGCGGGCGCTGCGGCCGGCGGTCCCAAGGCGGGGCCCTCCAGCCGACCTGACGGCGGGGCTGCACCAGCGCCAGCCAATAAGACGTTGGCCCCTCAGAAGGGCAAGGCGGGACCCTCTCCGAAGGACAAGGTGCCTGCCCAGGAAAAGGGCAAGGCGCCAACCCCTCTGAAGGGCAAGGCGCCGGCCCAGAAAAAGGGCAAGGCGGCAGTGGCGAATGTGCCAGCGCCAGAGGCGGACCAGACACCCCCACCCTTTCCACCCCCAGAACCTCCTGTGGCCGAAGACGGTTGGCGGGTGGCCGGGGAAGAACAGAGAGGGCGAAAGGCGGCCCAAAAGGCGAGGCTGGCTGATCGCAAGCGCCGGCACAAGAAGCGGAGCGCCGCCGCGAGGCTCCGTGCCCCAAAGACCGCGGCTGTAGTTATAACACTACAGCCGGACGCGGTAAAGAGGGGCATGTCTTACCGCGATGCGTTCGCTCAAGCGAGAGCGATGGTGGACCTTGGAGAGCTTGGAATCACCGGGGGCCTCCGGTGTCGAGTCACCGCGACAGGGGCTCGAATGCTGGAGATTTCCGGGGAATCGAACGCCTCGTCGGCGGACGCTCTGGCTGAAAAGCTCAGGGCGTCCTTAAATGCGGACGAGGTCCGAGTGTCCAGGCCCGTTAAGTGCGCAAGCCTGCGCATCGTGGGTCTGGACGACTCGGTCTCCGAAGAGGAGGTGCTGGCCGCCGTCACCGCGGCCGGGGGGTGCTCTGCCGAGCAGGTCAAGGCGGGCGCCCTACGCCCGGACCGTGAGGGCATGCTGACCGTAATGGTTAGCTGCCCTGTGACGGTGGCGAAGAAAATTGCGGAGAGCCACACCCTGAAGGTGGGCTGGTCGAGGGCGCAGGTAAAGCTTCTGGAGCCCAGACCTCTGAGGTGCTACCGGTGCCATGTGGGGCAGCACGTAGGGTGCCGATGCACCTCGGAGGTGGACCGCAGTGAGCTTTGCTTCCGCTGCGGTCAGCCCGGTCACCAGGCCGCGGCTTGCTTGGCCACGCCGCACTGCGACGCATGTGCGGCGGCTGGGAAGCCTGCCGAGCACCGGGCAGGGAGTAAGGCCTGCGCTGCACCCGCCAAGGCCAGGGGTAAGGGAAGGCCCTCCGCCACCACCCCCACCGTCGCCAACGCCGCAGCCACCGCAGCCGCTGCTGCCGCCACCGCCACCGCCGCAACTCCCGCAGCGGTCGCGCCACAGGAGGCCCTGAAGGGGGCTGAAATGGAGGGTCAGTAATGGCCCCACTAAGCTTCCTTCAGGCAAATATCAACCACTGCGCCTGCGCTCAGGATCTGTTGCTCCAGAGCATGGCGGAGTGGTCGATCAACATCGCTGTGGTAGCTGAGCCGTATTTTGTCCCACCCAGGGCAGACTGGGTGGAGGACCTGAGCGGCTCAGTGGCTATTATTGCGTCGGCCGCCGCCGGCACTCCGGCCCTTGAGATGGTCAGGAAGGGTCCGGGGTGTGTAGCAGCACGGTTTGGGGAGATCGTAGTAGCGGGAGTCTACTTCTCTCCGAACCGAACTCTCGCCGAGTTCCAAAACTCCCTCAGGGAGTTAAGTGTCGTCATCGGAGGCCATTCCCTTCCCGTACTTGTGCTCGGCGACTTCAATGCCAAGAGCCTGGCTTGGGGTTCCCGTCTCACGGATGTGCGGGGTGGGATGGTCGAGTGCTGGGCTCTGGAAACAGGCCTGGACATCCTGAACTCGGGTTCTGTGGCCACGTGTGTGCGGATGCAGGGCGAGTCGGTGGTCGACATTTCGTTCGCCAGCCCCGCTCTGTCACAGCGTGTCATCGACTGGCGCGTCATGGAGGGGGTGGAGACCTATTCCGACCACCGGTATATCCGGTTTGAGGTTTCTGCCCAGTCCCCAAGCGCGCCGGTCCCACAGACCCCGAGTGGTCCGCGTTGGGCGCTGAAGCAGCTGGACCGGGAGCTTCTCCTGGAAGCCTCGATCGTGCGGGCCTGGGTGCCATCACCGGTCAGGCCCGCCGACGTCAACAACGAGGCGGGTTGGTTCCAGGAGGCCATGTCCGAGATATGCGACATGGCAATGCCCCGAGTCCGGCCAGGAAGCGCCCGGCGTCAGGTGTACTGGTGGTCGCAAGAGCTATCGTACCTGCGCAAGCAGTGTGGGGTGGCGCGGCACCGGTACACCAGGCATCGCAGGCTCCGCATTCGCCCTCCGAATGCGGAAGCTATTGAGGCGGAGCTATATGAAGGGTACAGAGCGGCGAAGACCGCCCTCCTTGAGGCTCGTCTGCGGGCCAAGGATGAGGCCCGCGAGGAGATGCTGGAGGCTCTCAACAGAGATCCGTGGGGGCGCCCGTATAAGATGGTGCGGAATCAACTCCGCACCCGGGCCCCCCCGCTGACGCAGAGTCTCCGGCCTGAGCTCGTGGAAGACGTGGTGAGCGCTCTGTTCCCTTTGCGAGGAGAGCACCCTCCCCCGCAGATGGCTCCGCCACCTGCGGTGCCGGAAGCGGACCATTCAGGATCTGATGACGACATTCCGGAGGTGACTGGGGTAGACCTGAGAGTGGTGGTACGGAGGCTTAAGGCCAAAAATACCGCCCCGGGGCCCGATGGCTTGCCTGGCAAAGCCTGGGCCCTGGCCTCAGAGGCTCTTGGGCCCCGACTGGAGGGGTTCTTTAGCGCGTGCATGGAAAGGGGCCAGTTCCCTCTTCGTTGGAAGACGGGGAAGCTGGTCCTTATTCAGAAGCCGGGGCGCCCGGCCGACTCGCCGTCCGCATACCGGCCCATTGTGCTGCTCGACGAGGTGGGCAAGCTCTTTGAAAGAGTAATTGCAAACCGCCTCGCCGGGCACCTTGAGGGAATGGGTCCGGATCTTGCGGAACATCAGTTCGGTTTCCGCAAGAGGCGCTCCACGGTGGATGCCATCATGCGCGTGAGAGCCCTCACGACGGGGGTTGCGGTCTCTCGGGGCGGTGTGGTCTTGGCGGTGTCTCTCGACATCGCCAACGCCTTCAACACCATGCCCTGGAGCTGCATTAGGGAGGCACTCCGGTATCACCGGGTGCCGGCCTACCTTCGTCGTGTAGTCGGGGACTACTTGACTGACAGGGCTATCATCTACCCCGGTCAAGACGGACAGTGGAACCGGCGAGAGATGTCGTGCGGTGTTCCACAGGGATCGGTTCTAGGGCCGCCCCTGTGGAACATCGGTTACGACTGGGTGCTGCGCGCCGTCCTCCCTGCCGGCGTCAGCGTGGTCTGCTACGCGGACGATACGCTGGTGCTGGCACAGGGGGCGTCGCACGAGGCGGCGGCTGACGCTATGACACGCGGGGTTGCGGTAGTCGTGGAGAGGATTCGGCAGTTGGGTCTCGAGGTGGCACTTCACAAGTCCGAGGCCATGTGCTTTCATGGGCGTGGGAATGTGCCACCGTCGGGAACCCAGCTAACGGTGGGAGGGGTTCCCATCGGCGTCGAGTGTACTTTAAAGTACCTAGGACTCGTCCTCGATAGCCGGTGGAACTTCGTGGAGCATTTCCGACGTTTGGCTCCCAGACTGGAGCGGGCCGGGGCTGCCTTCAGGTGGCTCTTGCCCAATCTGGGGGGGCCAAACGCCTCCAGCCGGAGGCTCTACGCCGGGATCGTGCGGTCCATGGCCCTTTACGGGGCTCCGGTGTGGGCGCCCGCTTTGAGGAAGCGAGCCGCCCACTACCTGAATAAGCCCCAAAAAGTCCTAGCCGTCAGGCTAGTTCGGGGATACCGCACGATTTCCGGCGAGGTGGCGAACCTCCTTGCCGGACTGCCGCCATGGGATCTGGAGGCGATAGTCCTCGCGCGCCTGCATGAATGGCGCGCGGAGGCACTACTCCGGGGGGTCACTCCGTTTCCGCGGCACATTGCCGCGAAGCGGACAGACCTCCGGTGCGATCTCATGGCGACATGGAGACAGCGACTGTCGCAACCCCGTGCAGGGCACGCCACAATAGTGGCGGTAAGTCCCCTCTTTGAGGAGTGGCTTGAGAGGCGCCACGGCGCCCTTACCTTCCGTCTGACGCAGGTCCTCACCGGACATGGTTGTTTCGGGAGGTACCTGCACCGAATCAGGCGGGAGGAAACGCCCGGATGCAACCACTGCGAGGATCGGCCGGAGGACACGGTGGAGCACACCGTGGAGGTCTGCCCCGCTTGGGTGGAGCCCCGCCGTGTTCTCGTAGCGGCGATCGGCGGCGGCGATCTCTCGCGTCCGGCCCTGGTGCAAGCCATGGTCCGGGGCGAGGAGGAATGGGACGCCGTCGCCTCCTTCTGCGAAGCAGTGATGCTAGCGAAGGAGGTGGCGGAACGTGAGAGGGAGAGAACCTCTCGTCCCAGCCGCCGCCGTGGGAGGCGCTCCGGGCGTCGGGGGTCACGTGACGACCTCCGGCCACCGTAGACGCGGGCCTGTGGACGGTGAGCTATTGGGCTAGCTCGCTGTCCGTCCGTCTTATGACGACACAGGTCGTGTCGACGGCGCGTTCGTGTTCCACGCGCGCCTCAAAGAGATGTCAGCAACATGGAAGGGGCCCGAGAGGGCCCATGCCCGTCGGGGCTGCGGGTAGAAGTTACCGCGGCCTCGGCGTCACAAGGGCGTAGAAGGAACATGGGTGGTTTTTGGTCAGTAGAAGTCTGACACTCCCTTCCGCTCTGCCCAAGAGTGGGAGGGGTCATTTGATGATTTCCCACCCCCCAAAAAAAAAAAAAAAAAAAAAAAAAAAAGATATGATAATCTATAACATGTTAAAAAGAAAAAAGTATTTCTATAGCCTAAAACCAAAACCTTACATTTCAGACTAAAGCAGAAGCCATTAAACTTGAAGAGCTCAGGATCAAAGAAGAAAAGAAAGAGACAGAAGAGGCAGAAAGAGCAAAACAGCTACTCGAAGCGAAAAAACGAGAAAAGGAAGAACTCAAAGACAAGGCACCAATTATCGATATAGAATCAGAGATGGTATCAGTTGATCCCGCTCCGGTGATAGCCGTGGATTCAGTGAAACCTAAGGCCGAGAAAACTGAGGAAGGACTGTCTGGTAAAGACGTTGAGGTCATTGAAGACGCTTTAGAGAAATTAGGTAAGACTTTTTGGCACTTATCCACTTTTGCAAGTTCAAGTTCATGACACAGTACATATTAATTACAGTATGGATATTAACACTTAAAAAAAATGAGTGTGTGTACTTATGTACACGCGTTAGAAGTTAGGTATACTTTTTTGGCGTATGGAAAAATAAATTATACACACCGACAATTAACCTCAAATCTATAAATGCACTCAAAACAGTTTATTCAAATCAGTTTTATCACTAATATTCAATATAATATAATTATAGATAAACTAATAAATAATAAATTATTAGTAAATACTATCACCGTCGTTTAAGAAATTGATTTAATAAAAACACCAAAATAATATTTATTTGTTCACACTGTTTAATTGTACTCGTACTCTTACGAAACACGTGTTCTAAATATAAAAATAATTGTAGCAATATAATGTTGACACGTCGTATCAAAGCCAAAAAAAAATATGAGAATAATATTTATAATGGCGGCAATATTAATATTGACACGTACCAAAGCCAAAAAAGGAAAAAAAATACTAGAATATACAACTTGAACAGTTATCAATTTTCATGCCACCTAGAACTAACTTCACGATATAGAATTTAGGTGGCGGTGTGCGCGCGCATCGTGCCACCTAGAACTAAGTTCACGGTGTAGAACTTAGAGGTGTCGGTCGGTGTGCGCGCGCATCGTAAAAATTCACTCTCATCATTTTTCTCTATCGCGCCAAAAGAAGTAGGTATAACTTCAAAAATATTTGTGAAAGATTGATTTGATATGTTATTCACATCTGAAATTTCGACTAAAGAGGTTATTAGACTTTACTAAATTCAGTCGTCTAAATGATTCAGTTACTAAATTCAGACAAATGCAATCGCATTTAGGAAGGTAGGTTTCTAAATTTAGGAAAAAGTACGGCTACTGACTCACTAAATCATTTAGGAACCTAATTAGAATCGAATTTAGGAAGGTGCGATCGCGTTTAGTCGCTTCAGTCGGTGCGCAGCACTTCGCGCGTGTAGATGTAATAAATATTTCTTGACCCACGACTTTCTTTTTTTAAGCTATTGCATAGCTTCTATCGCGGGCCTTGAGCGTGGAGACCGAATCCAAAAATTCCGTTTATTAATGACTTTTTGAAATATCACGCTTGTCTCTTTAGTTCAGCAACTCGCCTCTATAGGTGTCGAGTTTCGTTGACTTTCGCCAATTTTATTTTATTTTGAAAATTATTGATTATTATTACAGAAATTAATTTAGATACTTTTTTGAAAAATAGGCCTTGCAATATTTTTACAAAAAAAAAATTATAATTGCATAAGTTGATAAAAAATGCTATGCAATAGCTTTACCGCCGCAGTCCCCGAGTGCCACACGTCTTTTTTTTTTCTTTATTTTGATTGAGCCAACAGCCACGGCGAGGCCAATTTTTTGATTTTTGGACAGCACTGGAGCATATTATATTTATTATTTTTATTATATTTATTATATTGTATTTATAGTAAGTAGTAAAACGTCCGCCTTTGTTGCGTTTCAGCAGGCAACTGATTTAGTAACTATATTTAGAACAGTGTGATTAGAAGCTTCTAATTTCGTTCCTTTTCTGAATTCTGATTTAGGCTACTAAATTTAGTAAAGTCTAATAACCACTTATGTTCCATCATCCTATAAAAGTGAATAGAACAATAGTGAATTGTGAAATGTAAGGGCCTCAAGTGACTGAGCGTGCCTCATAAGGCACAATCTCGCGCTGGCTGCTAAGCCTATCGCGATCCAAACAGAGATAGGACAAGCGGCGATTGGTGTGTGAATTTTGACGGAATTATTTTGTAATATAGTACTAGAAGCTTGACGGTAGTTTGCGCTTCCAAAACACCATTAAATTAAATTCTCAAATTTGATAAAGAATTCTTTATATAAACGTGATACATTAAAGTCAAATGTTTTTATTACGATTTTTCAATTTCAGCAATCTATTTCTATCTTAAGCAGTATCTATCCCATAATAGGGGTGAGAAACGGTGTCATCCTACAGGCACCATTAATTTTATAACGATAAAAAGTAGCCTATGCGTTAATTCCGTAAATGAGACTCAATACAATACTCGTTGAGCTTTTTGTCTGCGTGACAGACAAAAATACACACCCTCTCGCGTTCTCACAAATTTTCGCATTTATATCATTAGTGTGATGATTGAAGAGTCCTTACTGCTATAGAGTGACGATGAGTTCCCTATTCACGGCCTAAAATGTTGGACGCAACTCAAACTCACAGCTCACTGAAAATGTAATTCAAGGAAAAATACCGTACGAAAGTTCATATACCTCAAGTTTGTCATGTCTAGGAATATTTACACAACGTGCGAAAACATGTTTACAACACGAAGCTTAATTATTTGCCGCCATGTGGAGCTACAATCGTATTTCCTGAACAAAAGCGACAGCCTGCAGTTGAAAATATTTAGTTCCATATTTAACCACCTCATATAAGTTTGTCGCAATAAGAACGTAACATGTGGGTAGTGGCGTGTTGGTTTGTTGTGTTCAAAAGGTTTAAAAATACAAGTGGTAGGTATACACCGTATACATACCTATCGCTGAGTGATCTAATCTATATAGATACCATTGTATATTTCCATTGTTTATAACGTAAATTATGTATCATGTATAAAATAGTTGACACGCCATCTCTGTATGCATTGTCCTGTCCATATCACAACAATGACATACAAAATAGCTAGAGAATGACTTCCTACCGGCTTCCTTGATTCCTGAATTATATAAGAATAACTTGGGCTTTTTAAAGTCACAGTAAATAGGTTAGATTAACTTGAAAATTTATTGTCAAAGAGCCTACCATACCATATGAAAAAATAGTATGCAAAAGGATATAGTAAAGATATAGTATGCAAAAGGATATGACTATAATAATGCAGTTAGTGTTTATTTCATGTAGATCTTTCGGTTAACAAATAAAATGCTTCAACACCAATAATAAAATGATTACCTTTTCGATACTGAATGATAAAAGACCTTTGTACCCACCTAAATATTATGTAACACTCTAATAGATAGAGTATGCATTCATAACAAAATGACATATAGTAAGTCGTTGAACTATGACGTCAAATCTCCATTGTTGATCTGCCAACATTTTACGATGTCTTACCACAAATATCTGGAAAACTTTATTCTGAAAATATATTGAAAGAAAACTATTTACTGTGCAAATCGGTGCGTGTGCCAAGTTTCCTTTCGGTGTTTATTTCGATGCATTTCCGTCATAAATAAAAGCTATTTACAATAACTGACATTTACAAGATTAAACAATATTCTTTAACAGCATCATCTTCCACATACTTCTTTATCCCACTGTTGGGTTATACTGGTATAGGTCTCTCTCTTGCTTTGCCATCTGCCTAGATACTGCGCCAGCCGACCCGGGATTTTCTATACACATAATTATTACTTTTTATCGCCTACTTTCGCTTATTTTTAAAACGTATTGTTCGTGTCTAGAGGAAATTCACAAGTGTACGGACGTAGGTGCTTCTTTCTCCTGTTCTGCAGTATAAAGGAGACCAAAAAAAGCACATAAATTGAAATTTCATTGCTAATACATATTAAATTCATTTAGGAAACACAATATTTGGTCCTTATCTTACATACATTGTTTTATATAAGTACATCGCTAATGATCACTGTGTTACTCCAGCGCTACAGAAGAAGTCCTTGCTCCTCGAAAAGGAGAGCATCCAGGAGTTGAAGACAGAGCTGCTGGACTACAGCGAGGATGTCAAGGAGATGCAGGAGATTGTCGACACCAAACAGGCAGATATAAAGCTCACTAAGGGAGCTAGAAGGTAGGCCAATCTTTCTTTGGGACGGATTAGATAGATAAACTCTTTATTGTTCACACCAGAAAATTACAAGCAAAAGGATAATAACATATTAAACACTAGCGACCTGCCCCGGCTTTGCACGGGTATAAAATATAGCCTATGTTACTTAGGGACAATGTAGCAATCTAATAGTGAAAGAATTTTTGAAATCGGCCTAGTAGTTTTTGTGTTTATTCAACACAAACATACAAAAATACAAATCTTTCCTCTTTATAATATTAGTATAGATTAGTATATTTACTATATAGATTTGTATATTTAGAAGGTCTGGAGACTCAAAGGATAGCAAGATTTTCATTTAGCTTGTGTAAAGACTAAACGAAAATCGTACTCAGTATAGTCGTTTAACATCAGGCGAGCGATTTGCTCGTCTCGTCACTCAATTACATAAAAAAAGGTAAATGTAAGATAAATCAGTATTTAATACTATTTGATACTATTATGAGCACAAACCATAATAGAGTCCGTTAATTCGGCAGCGTATCTGTGACGCCTCCGGTGGTACAGGTATCCATAGGCGACGGTGATCGCTTACCATCAGGCGGCCCGTTTGCTTGTCTGCCACCTAAGCAATAAAAAAACCATAATTACAACCGTGGTAGCACAGTGGGAGATCAGCCGCTTCGTATTCCTGAGGTGGCGGCTTCAAACCCCGACTCGTACCAATGAGTTCTTTGGGACTTATGTACGAATTTACAAACCACTGGCTTTTCGGTGAAGGAAAACATCGTGAGGAAACCTGCATATGTCCGGAGAAGAAATTCAATGGCGTATGTGAATCCACCAACCCACACTTGGCCAGCGTGGTGGAATACGGCCTAATCACCCTTCGAGGGTAGACCTGTATCCCAGCAGTGGGAGGATTGAAGGTTGCATATGATAATTACAACCCGTTGATCAAGATATTCCCCTCTCACAAAAAATAGTACCATCAGGGTAGCATAACCTGTTATTTATGATTGGTTGACATTTCGTCCGGCCATTCCTAGCACAGTATGTTTTGAAGGCAGAAAATTGAATTTTCGAGCCGCAAGTGTAAATGCGTAGTTACCTCGTCCCGCGACTAACGCGCTAAATTAATTGCACGTTAAAGCGAATTTATCTGCATGCCAGGTTTGTTTATTAAGGTCACTTCATGGTTTAAAAACTATCCCATCGACCAGATAGTCATCCGAAATAAGAAAAATAAATAGACATCCTGGAAAAAAGAGAATATTGGAACTTGGAACTAAAATAATCACGTCTAAATTTCGTTTTCCAGATTGTACAGCGCAGTGAACAACATGATCAGCAAGTTGGACTCCGTGCTAGTCGAGTTGGAGAACAAGGAGAAAGCGTTGAAGACGACCCTGGAGCAGACCAAGAGTGAGCCGCAGAAGGCCAAAGAACAGCTCATACAGGTTCCGTATATATTTATTTGTAGCTACTGTAGCTAGGTGTATTTTACTCCCTTGCTCCAGGGCCGTACTGTGAAGTCTTAGAGCGAGCCTAAACTGAATCGCGTTGATTTTTGCCTCGCTTTTTCTCTAACTTATAGAGTTAGATGGAAACCAAGGCGATCCGTTTTGGACTCGCCCCAGAAGTGAAACATTTGTATCGATTGAGTGGAACTCGTCTCGAAATGTGACTACAATCCAACTCGGCCATTGCCATTACACTAAACTAGTGGTTATATTACCTACTCAGTGGTAGTTACTGTTATGTGGTAGCACGGCGCTCGCCATAATATGGTCAACGTATTAAGGGAGACATATAACGTAACGTTTTACTAGGGGGAGGGGGGATGGGTACAGAAAATCATTACGGCGCGTTAGATACGGGGAGGGGGGGTCGAAAATATCCAAAAATTGCGTTACGAAATACTTGAACGCTCCCAAAGCTCTAACGTCTTACCGTTCCGATTGGTCCACAGATCGACGAGCTGATGCATTCCATCAAGAGTCTGCAGAAGGTGCCCGACGAGGCCAAGCTGAAGATGATACAGGATGTACTCGGCAGGCTGGACGACGACTTCGATGGACAGCTCAAGATTGACGACGTTCTGAAGGTGAGGGTTTATATCTGTTTAATACAGGGTTATAAGGGAGCCGTGGTAGCTCAGTGGGAGAACCGACGCTTCGCATTCTTGAGGTGGCGGGTTCAAACCCCGACTCGTACCAATGAGTTCTTTAGGACTTATGTACGAATTTACATACCACTGGCTTTTCGGTGAAGGAAAACATCGTGAGGAAACCCGCATATGTCACGCAAAAAGGGCCGATTACCGGCCTAGTTGCGGAAAAAGAGCCCGCTCTTTATCTTTATCTTTATAGGGTTATGAGGAAAAGGTATGATAAGCCGAAAAAGCTTATAGTACTCATCATTATGAACAACTTTTACTGAGGTACCAAAGAGGAATTCGTAAAAAAAAATGCTGTTCCATACATTTTGTCCGAGTGTTATTGACATTTTTGTATGGAACAGCTGATTTTGTTTTCGCGATTTCCGGGTTGGTCTCATAGTACGTTGTTCATAGTCACGAGTACTACAAGTCCTTTTCAGCTTAGCATACCCTTTATTATATATATTATTATAAATATTATGAACACTTAATAACCCTGTATTAACTGACTTCAATAAATAATAGTTAAAAAAAACTAAAAAAACACGCTTTTTATAAAAAACCGAACTAAAAAAATTGAAAATAAAATTTTATAAATTTAAATTAAGAATAGGGTTGAAAATTTCAATAAATATAAATTAATAATAGTGTAAATAAATAAATATATGTATTTTATTTTTAAAAAGCGTGGGGTGTATGGGTCAATAGATATTATATATTTTGTAGATACATTTTGTATTGACAGACATGAGTAGAGTGATTAGCATTTTGATAATATCTTAGAAAGCACCCCACGCTTTTTTAAAAATAAAATACATATATTTATTTATTTACACTATTATTAATTTATATTTATTGAAATTTTCAACCCTATTCTTAATTTAAATTTATAAAATTTTATTTTCTATTTTTTTAGTTCGGTTTTTTATAAAAAGCGTGTTTTTTTAGTTTTTTTTTAACTATTATTTATTTTTCGCTTTTTAGTTCGATTTGCTAACTATTAACCATCCTTAATATGTACAAATGTGTTGGTGTTATCCATTTTTGGCCGTCTGCTCAAGCAAATTAAAAATAAAATTGATGCGTAACAAAAAATATTGAGCAAAAAGATTTCTAAGCGCGTGGTTTCGATCCAGGGACCTCTGGGTTATGAGCCCAGCACGCTTCCACTGCGCCACTCTGTTCTCTGACACGAATGACGAAATTACCATTTGTAAGTTAAACGGTATTAAAAGTTACAGAAACTTTATAGAAAAAGCATGTTAAAAAAATTAATAGTTAAAAAAACTAAAAAACACGATTTGTTTAGTGTATTGTCATCGGTCCTCGATATATCTACAAAGTTTGAAAGAAATCTGACCGTTTAAAGTGGGTCAAAAACGCGCTCAAAGGAGTCGGTTACATACAAACATACAGGTGAAGCTAATAAAAGCGTGTTAAAAATAGGAGATTTTCAATTCAGTTTTATGTGACCACAGAAGTCCGTCAATTATAAATGTTCCTTTATTAGAACGGATACTAACAACACTTAATAGCGTCAAATACACATTTTAAAGTAATTATCCAAAACAACCCAGCTCCTTAAAATACCGGATCGAGGTTCTGGGCCGATTGCACAAGCTCCCGTAGTACAATCATTTATTTTTAGTGCGAAAAAGGGGGTACCTGGAAAGTTTTATACGAGTTTTGAAAATTGGTGATCTCATAGGTTTCGACTTGCTCTTTCCAAATTTTCGTTTTACCATCGAACTTTGCCGTTCGCGCTGCCATATCGGCAAAAAACAGTTTTTGATAATATCTTTTTGTTATCTTCGCACTCGAGCCCCAAGATACAGACAGACCTTGAGCATTTGGGGCTCACCGTTGATCCTCTTTTGTGTACTCTTCTAATAGTTTATTAAGTAAAGACTGTAATATCTTTTCTCTTAGAAAATAAATATATTTGATATTTGATCTCTTATATCACCACACGTAGAAATACATAATTTTAATACGAATCCTCCCAATTCCAGCTGCTAGAATTCATCGGCAACGAAAACGTGAACCTGTCAGAGAAGCAAATGGCCGAGCTGATCGACCTCCTCGACAAGGAGGAGATCCTAGAAGTGGAGAGCCGGGTGCAGAAGGCATTAGATAAAGCTGCGAAGGAACAGGTCAAGTCGGCTGATGAGGGGGGGAAGGTAAGCTTGATTTTTGCCAAAAAAAAAATATTTAAAAAAAATAATAATTTTTTTTGCATCATCGCATACAACAGGCGAGTGTGTAGTCAAACGCGCTAAAAAAATTATGTTAGTTATATGAGACAGGACAGGGACCAATGGAAACAGGGTAGGGAGGCCTTCGCCCAACATTGGGAGTTTGGGACATATCAGGCTCTTGATAAATATATGATATACAGAGTTATTAGGAAAGGATATCCTAAGCCGAAAAAGGCGCATAGTTCTCATCGTTATGAACAACTTTTACTATGGGACCAACTCTGAAATGGTGAAAACAAAAACAGCTATATGATGCGATTATAAAGAGTTAATGATTATGTATGTTTGTTTGTAGAGAGAATCTCCAAAACTACTGGTTTCTTTCGACAACGTCTGTGTTTTAGTCAATCTATGAAATTGCTCGATACCGAAATCACGATGCACACGTCTTCAACTATAATGACATAATCTTAGGTCCTCTTTTTGCTCTAAAGCTTTCCACGTTAAAAAAAAATACAAAATCCACTCCCATCATATTTTAAGGAAAAATTTTGATGTTCGGAAGACTACCGCCTTCCTTGTTCTTTCTTGTCCTTCCGCCTAAGGTTGCCTGGAAGAGATCGCTCTTAGCGATAAGGCCGCCAGTTGTCGCACTAGTTTTTAGGTGTTATAATCCTTCTGTTAGTAATTTATAGTGTGAACAATAAAGAGTTTATCTACTCGTATCTATCTATCTTGTTTCCTGAGAGATACAATCTTGGACTTTTCAAGGTCAGAGTGAATAGGTATCTAAGTCTGCGTGCTTTATTTTTGACCACATCGTCGCTATCCAACAGGCGAGTTGGTGGCCAAACAGACTTATTCGCGATAAAAAATGTTTCATCATCCAAGTTCACGCCTAAAATTATGATGCGTGCGTATTCTTAGTCAACGCCCATTTTGTCTTGTTATAAAATAGGCTATAAAAACCGCACGAGGTGGATAAAGCCTTCACATATGCCCTTGACTCCGCATTATGACGTCATAACCTTGAATAGTCATAGTCGTGAACTCGGATGTTGTTTTATTGTTTCACTAGCTGACTCGACAGACGTTGTCCTGTCAAAAGCCATTGCGTCAATTCTATGTCAAATATCAAAAGTTACATTAAAAAAGTTTACATTGTCCAAAGCGCTGGTTTAAGTATAAATTGAAATGTGAGCTATCCTATCTCCTAAGTTAGATCGAACTGCACACGGTGTGCAAATTTGATTGAAATCGGTTAAGGAGTTTAGGAGTCTATAGCGGACAAACAACGTGACACGTAATAATTTATATATATTAAGATTAAAGGATATATAGATATAACTATTTTATGTCTAGATAAGAAGGTAAAATATACACAGATCAAAAACAAACAACTCTACCCAACATCCCACTAAAGAATAGAAGTAGAATGTCATTTCTTATCCGAAAAAGTCCCAAACACATTTCAATTATAAAATAAAAATTATTACGACTTCTCCTATTTGGACTTGTTAAAGTTACCCTACGAGGGTAGATCTGGAATACCAGGTGTACTCTTCGAAGGGGTAATTAGGCAGTATTCGACCACGCTGGCAAAGAGCGGTTTGATAGAATGAGATACTCGTATGCCATTTAATTTCTTCTCTTGACTTATGCACTACGCAGGTTTCTTTTCCTGGTTTTTCCTTCACTCACCGAAAAACCAGTGGTATGAAAATTCGTACATAACTTCTAAAGAACCCATTGATACAAGATACAAGTCGGGGTTTGAGCCCGCCATCTCACGAACGTGGCAGTTCTTTCACTGAGCTACCACTGAGGGCTCGATGTACTCGTAACAGCATTAGTTATAGAAACGAAGCCTATGGTACAATAAAAAAGTGCTCCATCGTAGAACGCATCATTGCCTACCAATTTACCATAATATTAAAAAAAAAACTTTATAGGACACACTTTGTAACATTTGTACTAATTCTAGAATTTTCTCTTCCCCCAGAGTCTATTCGATATAATTCGAGAAGCCCAAAAACGGCGAGAACAGAAAAAAGCCAGCGAAAACACGACAGAAAAAACCGCCATTCCGAAGAGCGAGGAAATCGTGAAACCACCGAAACCAGACTCCAGTAAACGACCCGAAACCCACTGAACTAACTAATTTAGTTAAATGTAAATATTTAACTGGTGGTGTGGAAACGCCTCCTTGCTAGATTAAATGTAACTGGTGGGGTGGTTAAACGACTCACTGCTATTTTGTATGTAACTGGTGGTGTGGTTAAACACCTCCCTGCTAGTTTTAAATGTAACTGGTGTTGTGGTTTCGCCTTCCTGCTAGTTTTAGAGAAATTAGCAAAGATGGCGCGATGGACTTAGCACGGCGACATGTGATGCTATTTAAACTGTTTAATTTAATTGTTTTAACTTGTTAAATGATAACATCAAGTATAGCTGACTTATCTAGGCCAAGTATGATAAACTATCGAAGTGTTCTATCCGTTAATAAAGACGCTTTAACCATGAATAAAGTTTACGTGATTAGCGAAACGAAAATAACATCACTTGTTTCATAAAAATTGCACTTTTAGATAAAAATTTGACAAATTACACTACTATTACTACTATTACAGTTATAATATATTACTCCAATAAATGTAGTAAAACTGACTTGATAAAATAAATCACTTCTTTAACTTGTGAATGCTGTCTAGCTGAAGCATTGTTTTACTTGTTATTTTGTTGTTGTTGAGACCTTAAAAATGTTTTGTTACGTTTAATACATATTATATCACGAACGGTCGTTTCGCAACTGTTGACTACGTGTGTTTTAAAAATAATACTTACCTAGATGGTATCATTTGTAATTCGCAAAAATTCTTAGTAACTCTAAACTAGCATAATATAATATAACGTAATGCTATTTAAATGTAATGCATTGCATGTCGTGTTTTAGTTAGAAAAAATGGCTTTATTGTATATTCGCAATAATATCTTAGCTGTTGTCATAGTATGTATTGGTAACGAAAGAGAATGATTTAGGCCCATGTTGTTCGATATTTAAAATGATTATTTTTTTAATCGTCTATTCAATGATTTACGGATGAAATGTCAAAAAAGGTGGTTAAGAATAAACGTCTGGTTAAGATTCGGTGCACGTTGGCCTCAGGCCCGTTTTGCGTTGAATTTCTTGAAGATTTTTATTTATTTAGCCATCGCTGTCCATAGCATTTGACTATCCGAATAATTGTTGGAAACAAGTAGTTAAATATTGAATCGTGTTTTGGTGGGCTGGGCCCTATTGGATTATATGCTTGTCTTACTATAATGACAATAAAGCATTTTTGTAAACAATAATCAATCACAATGTAAATAATACCGCAATTATTCCTCG
Source organism: Alcis repandata (assembly GCA_949125135.1). NCBI lineage: Eukaryota > Metazoa > Arthropoda > Insecta > Lepidoptera > Geometridae > Alcis > Alcis repandata. The sequence goes on along the minus strand of OX421233.1, from coordinate 10,658,556 downwards.
ATTTCCGCGCCGTACAAACTTTACCTGTTGTAAAACGTTTTTAATTTATTACTGGTTTTATTTTTTTCTTTGAATGATTCAGAGATTTATTTTATTGTTTATGCATTTCTGTGATCACTCAGTTGTAAGTTTTATTTTGTATATTTTAGATGTTGGATTGTTGGAGCACAAAGCCTAGTGGCGTCCTGCGGAGTTTTGTTTTGAATGATCAAAAATGTGTGTGATGCAAGCTTACTGGGAATTATTGGAAAGCAATTAAGTCTTGACGTGTAAATCAAACAAGAACTGTGGCTAGAAATTGTAAACCATCTGCATTAATTTTACTAAAGGTACCTACATATAGATAATTACACAGAAATGTTACTGTCGACCATCTAGACGCCACATGCATAGTTGTTTCATAAAAACCTTTGAATTAATTAAAATGTTCTTCAAATCAATATCAGTTTCTTTTTATTTATTACTCCATCAAACTTCTATTCCCAAAGTACAGAAATGTTTATTTTTAAATAGTTTGAAACAATCGTTGTACTTACTGCCTTGATATTTATATGTAGTTCATTTGTAAATCAGTACCTAATGTAATAGGCACTTTATTTTTTGTTACTCGAGCTAAAAAGAGTTATAAAGAGTAAGAGAATAAAAAGATCGATTTAAATTTATTTTTACTTATTGTTTTATTTTTTATGACCTTCAGTTAGTTATACCTACTTAAAGATAATTACACAGAAATGTTACTGTCGACCATCTAGACGCCACATGCATAGTTGTTTCATAAAAACCTTTGAATTAATTAAAATGTTCTTCAAATCAATATCAGTTTGAATGCGTTACTTATGTACTATTTGTGTTGAAACAAATGGCAAAGCATGTTTCATTATCTAGATCGCTTAAAAAAGGCGCGAAAACCGTATTTCCGGTAGAATTTAAAGCTTAGTTATTGGTCGCATATTTGGCCGTCAGCTCTCATTAGCCAATGATAACCGTCATCCACGAATCACAAGACGAAACTATTGTCTTCACGATTTCTGATTGGTTAACCGCGGCCATGTTTGATGAGTTTGAAAAACGCAGTGCAACTATTGGTTGATTAGAGAATGTCATGTCGGTGTATTGACTGACGAAGACCGAGTTGCGCAAAAATAAAAGAAAAAATTTCAACTCTCACTCATTGCGGCTGCCATGTTTTTTTTCACAAGGGGTGTGTGTGAGTCTATTTAACATGATAAATTAACCCCATTTATACTATTACAGGTGAGTAATTTCCATCGATTTGTGTAGTTTTGTAATGCCAACACGGAAGTAGATTGCGCGTCCTCAGTGAAAGTGCATCATGTAATACTGTCTCCGTCTTGTGAAATAAACTGCATCGAACGTAGCGATTAAGAATTTATAAGTCAGTGCTGGAATTTGCTAAAATACTCCTGTAAAAGGGGCCTCTGTGAGTTGATAACAAAGTGAAACCAACGAGATAATAGTGGGTGACGTCGCTGAGTGTCTCGGAGCGGACCCGTCGCACCCTCGCTCGAGTGACGTTTTGGCGCCATCGACCCATTTAGCATGGCGCGGGGCGAGCATGGGTGTACGCACCGAATTCTTTGTACTGGCTAAAACACATTGACCTCCGTAAACAAACATTAGGTACCTACAGTAGTTTATATAAATCGTTTGTTGCAGAACTAAGGGGTGCACATAGTGCGTCATTCGTCGACAAGTGACAATGCGATTGCAAATAAATTGCTGAAAGACGAACGGCAAATCAGATAAACAATCGACCCAACAGCAAAGAATAGGCCAAAGAAACTAAGGATGTATTACTGAAAAGAGAGAATAAAGGATCGATTTACACCACACGGCCCACGGCGATTGTATAATGGACTCACGATTAAAAAACATGATGACGGTGTTTAGTAACTGCAGGCACTATCACGGGCAGGATGCGTAAGCACAAGAGAGAGAGCCAGGCTTCTGCCTGCTCCACTGCAACCACCAGAGAACATCATCAGGCTCCGCAATCCACCATCTGATACCCCCACCACAGGTAAATAACACATTTACATCATTTTTGCCTAGTATTCGGTATTCAGGTTCTAATTAAGTAACTAATTTAGACACAGTAATTTACAGACATGCATTCCGAAGTGGCACATAGATTAGTCAAGGGCTATTAAAAGTTAGTTACAAATCTATGAAATTATATTACGTAATGCTGACCCATAGGATTAATCTAAATAAAATCCTACATAATATTTGCAACAGTTTCTGTAAAATGATATAAAGATTTTTAGCTAACTTCAAATAGAATGGCGAGAGGCGATCATAGGAATAATAGATTAAATATTCATCTGTATAACACACATTACCTATTTTTATAGGATATCGTAATTTCCATTGTTATCGCACAGCTTGGGATATACTCGTAACCTCATATCAAAATGCCATTAGCAATATCATAATGGAAATTGTTACAGAAACATTATTTACTATCACTAAGGCTGCAGGAAGGAAAACAAGTAAAGTAACATTTTTAAACAATAAACAAGTATCTTTAAATAGAATTAATAGTTATCTATTTGCCCTCTAATGGCCTAATTAAGATCTATTATTGAAAAGGGTAATTATCGCTAGAGAGCCATGTCGTTAGAAAAACTGGTAATTGAAAAGAATTTCATTGTGAATTATCACTTACTGTACCTTGACCAACCAAGCAAGTTATTTAAAATATTTTAATAAAACAGACGTTTTCTAGGCAAAGCAAAGCCAAGGTTAGTTGAATATTTAGTGAAATTTGCTTTGTTCAAGTGATTACATCTCATCAGAGGTACCCTAACAAAGATGTGAAACTCCAAAATGGGATTCATTTCAATTATCCATCACTGCACAATAGAAAAAGTTAAAAAACCTCCAAAATAATAACTAATGGTTGTTTTTCCACTCATCAAGAGAAAATGCAGTGCTCAGTTAAAAAGGAAAGTGACCATAACTGTGGGAATAACACTATGAAGAATAATAACAGTTACAAGAACCATTTCAAGAAGGTTGGTCTTGTATACATTTCACTGCTCTAAGGTGCCTCTATGATGTAAGTGAACAAGATCAACCAACCCCAGTTGCATTACTTGCTCATACAGCAATATCTACATGCAAATATCTACCTTAAAATCCTTAAAATAAGGTAGCATATTGATTTATCGACCTAGATCGCGCATACATCTCATGCTTGCAGTGAATTGTTGTTACCTTATTGTTAGAGTGTTAGGGTTGATATTCGTGTGCAAGCAAGTAGCGCGATCGGGGCTGCGCGACCTTAGTTGCCTTCATCAAAGTTGCACCTCTACAAAGGCAATTCCTAGGCAATAATGAGAACTCATATTTTAAATTAACTATGATATCTTTTGTCCATGAAATCTGCATCTACTCTAAAATTGGGTAGTCTTGGACATTTTTATTAATGTCTTGTTTTACATGCTATTTTTGGAAAAGTACTTATAAGTGCATAAAGTGCATAATCATCCAATTGAAACACTTCTTTGTCATATTCAGACAACATCCTTTCAGTTCACACATATTTCTTTGTCTTCATAAGATTATTTCTTTAATTTTTATTAGTCAATTTTGATTTTATCTGCTTTAAAAATGCATTGAAAACATGCTCAGTTTAGAAAAAAAATGTTATTTTTTCTGTTTGTCGTGATCGTAACTTAGCATTATGCCCTTGAAGTTTTTTTTGTACAGAATACTCTCTGAATTTGTACAAGTATCTTAAAATGCATCGTCATCCATGTCAAGTGATTGAGCACATTTTTTGCCAATTCACTAAATCTAATGTTTCACAAGACTTCTCAGTAAATTTCGAAAATCAACTTGATAATGATAATGATTGCAATATTATGAAATAGCTTGTAACATAAGGCATGTAAATGGAATGGTTCTTAAATTTATTTGTCATATTTAAAAAGAGAAAGTTTGAAGAAATATGTTATTGCCTATGGAAATAAATGCACAAGTATTTTTGTTCCCTCGGCTTGCACCTTAGTTTGGGATTGTATTGAACCCTTGTTCTATTGTTTGTACCTACTTATGATAATTAAATTCACACTGTCATCCTTCATATGTAATTAAATTATGCAGAGTTTTGTTTGCTCATTATTGTAATAGATGTATTTATAGTGTCTTTTATCTTGTAATTTTTTAGATATTAAGTCTTTGGCCTCTTTCACTTTTTGTTATCATCCACTTATGATATAGGTACCTATCTACATTGTTTGCATTGTTGTTTGACAAATCTCATCTATATGGCTATCACAAATGAACATTACTTTGTTGCCATTAGATAGTTGATTGTTAAACATGCATAGTTCACTAATTTGGTAAACTAAAAGCATCACTATAGCAACACCCCATTCCTTTTATGTTAATAACTGCTTTGCATTGAGTCAAAACTACAAGGTTGGATAAACCATGGTTTGTCTTTACCTCGTATAGTTTTGACCTTGGAGTTGTAATATTTCCTATGCCTTGTGTACTCTCGTCAAGACAGCCCAAAAGAAAGAATGTGTTTAGCACTCCATTAGAGTTTACTACTCTAAAGCAAAGTAACTCACAGGTGCCCATTTTGTTTTGCCATGTTTAAAAAATATGTGGTAAAATATTGTGGTGTCTTGACGAAACGGTACAGTCGGTTACTATTTAATCTCCTAGTCATAGACCTAAAAGTGAAACTGTTTATTTCCAGGAACCAAACTTAGACAGCATCGTGGAACAGGTCGCGACTCGCCTGCAGGACATCAAGGACCGCGAGACCGCCCCCGTAGGCATGCCCATAGAGCAAGCCGAGGCCGTCCGTAGATATTACGCTGCTTTCCCGGCGCTCAAGAAAGGCGAGGAGTCGCCCCAACAGTACTACCTCCCGCCGCCGGCGTGGTGTCGCAAAACGGTCGACAACAAGATGCAGAGCGAAATCTCCAAAGATTGGAACGTGAACAATAAGAGATTCCAAGGCAAGGAGAGGCGCAACTCGTACCACGGCCCCAAGAAGAACAACAGGCGGCGCTGCAACGGTTCGAGCCGGTCCTTCGAGAGCGAGGAGCTTCCCGAGTGGGTGACGAGCGAGGGCGTGTGGGACATGGAGAGCCAGGACCCCGTGCGCGAGTTCATCCGCGCGCTCGCGCTGGACGAGGGCTACGGGACCTGCGAGAACACGGTGGCGGACGAGGAGCGCGCGCCGCGCCGCGCCGTGCCCGACTGGGACGACGGGCCCGAGCTGGCGGGCTGGCAGCTGCCCGACGAGCCGCCGCGCTCGCCGCTCGACCTCGACCTCTACGCCAAGTTCGAGGCCAAGTTCGACCGCAGCCTCGAGGCGCTGTGGGCGCGCGGCGACGGCACGCCCGACGACGACTACCAGGAGCTGCCCATCGACTTCGCGGAGCTGCTGGCCTCGCCCTCCGACCGCATGTGGGAGCCGCCGCCGCCGCTCGCCGACGCCGTGTGGACGCCTGCCTCGCCGCCGCTGCACGACCGCCTGCGGCCGCTGCACCTCGCCTCGCCCCCGCCACCGCCGCCCCCGCCCCCGCCCGAGCTCGAGTCGTTCGCGCTCTTCGACGGTGAGGAGCTGTACTCGGCGCTCGCCTCCGTCGCCGACACGCTGCGCAGCCTGACCGCCATCAACCACAGCCGCGAGACGAGCGGGTTCGCGGAGGTGCCCCCGCGGCGGCGTGCCGCCCCCGCGCCGCTGCCGCCGCGCGCCGCCTCGCCGCCGCCCGCCTCGCCGCGCCACTCGGAGGACCTGCTCACGTCGGCGCGCACGCACTTCCGCCCGATCCGGCGCGCCGGGCCCGGCTCGGCGGCCGGCGCGCGCTACAAGGACGGCGATACGTTCCCGATCCGCGGCTCGCTCGAGCCGGCGCCCTTCCGGCGCAGCGAGTCGGGCGGCGCCTACCTCGGCGCGGGCGCCGGCGAGCGCTACCTGGAGTACCGCGCGGAGGAGCGCGAGCGCGGGATCGACTACGGCCGGCTGGCGCTGACGGCGACGCAGCGCGAGGCGGCCGGCGGCGGCGCGCTGCCGCTGCGCTTCCCGCTGCGCCAGCACGACGCCGCCGCGCAGACGGACACCTGGCCCGCGTGCGACGAGTGCGCCGGCGCCGCCAAGAAGATGCGCTCCGACGCCGGCATCTGGGGCTCGGCGCCCACTTGCGGCGCGTGCGGGCCGGGGGCCGCGGGCGGGGGCGGCGGCCGAGCGCCGCCGGCGCGGGATGAGCTGGCGCGCGACTGGGAGGAGCTGCTGGCCGACATCAGCGCGGCGCACGCGCACTACGCGGCCGCGTCCGACGAGCCGCCGCCCGGCGCCGAGCCGCCGCCCGACCGCAAGCGCCGCCACAGCGCCGCGCTGCGCTGCGCGCGCCACTGTGCGCACCCGCACGCGCGCTTCCTGCCGTGCTGCGCGCTCGACCGCCCACTCACGCGCTAGGCTCGAGTACCGCGTCCGGTGCGACGGGAGAGCGAGCCGACGCATCCGCCGTCTCGATCGCGTCGACCCGAGAGTCGACGCCGCTCCGTTACAATTCATCTGTTAGATTTCGAAAGATTCGGTCCCGATATTTTGTATCATTTTCCTTAGCGATATGATGTTTCGTGAAATCCAGCCTTTGCGTCGCTCCCGTGGTTTCCGTAAGAGCTGTTATTTCCCGGGTGGAACGGCGACGGCGGCGTTCGCTCGTCTCGTCGGCCGCCCGCCGAGTCTCGGTAGATCCTCGTCGATCGTGCCGCGACGGCGGGGACGGCTCGGGTCGGTCCTCTCGTTATTATTGTAGTATTATCGGGTATATTGACACGCGGTTACGCAACCGTAGCGCGAATCGATGCCAAACTTTACAATAACCCGATGCGCGGGTGTTACGATACTCGATATAAACATTGATCGTGGTCGAGAAACTCCGTGCGGTTGCGTAAACGTGTCAAGGTGCCGCCGTATCGATTATTTCCTATACTGAAGTGTCCCGCGACTGTACATATGGCCCCGCGAACGCATCCGTCGGGTGTAGTGCCGCAGTGCTCGTCCGATCGCTCGACGGAGTCTCGACCGTTCTTTCAAGTGGCATTAGGAGGAGGGAATGTTAGCAATAATAATAGGATTAATTTAGCGAAGCCTTAACGTTACGCGATCCGATTGGAATGGTGAAATACTAGAAGGAAGGCTATTTGCTAACATATCTTATGAGTGTAGAATATTGTGTGGTGGAGTATTTGTAACGTTAATTTTAGTTCAATGTTTTCTTTGTAGAGATTTCATATTAATGTAGGGGGAATGTTTGATGGAATGCTGCCGCCCGCGACGACTCAGTCTTGGAAACAAATTCGGTGAATCTTTATTACGTTATAATTCGCGTGAATTATCTAAACATGTGTTTAAATATTTATTGTTATTAGTACAGTTTTGTGGCATTCAAAGCTGATTATTGTCATTTGTTTTCATCATTCATATTATAATATTCGGGCGGTAGCATTCCACGTCGAGCACGATTGGACGATTCTAATATAATTCTTAAAGTAATATCGTCCCGAGTTGTTTATTGATTTGTTAATATAAAAGTAGGGAAAACTGGTAATTTTTATTTTTGTTAGTATTTTTTCGTTTACGTTTTTTTTTGGCTATCTGAATTCATTCAAAATTTTATACAATTGTCAAAGGAAATTTGTTCTTTTTTGTTACTAAAGGCGAAGATTGATTTGAGTGATGCGACGCGTCGCCGTTTTCGGGGGTTAATGCGCCTTTCGATAGACTCGTCTAAAGATGTATTCACGCCCGCCGCAGCCGAATCGATATGGGCCTTATTAAAACTATGTTATATGTATTGAAAACATTGGACATTTTTACGGTTCGTCCAATGTAGTTTTACAACGCGGCAATTTTATTGAGTAGCCGCATTATATAAATAGTGTAGCGGTTCGTTGCGCGGTTGCGTTGTTGCCCGCACGCTCCCGTAGGACTCGAGAGGAGGATCGTTAGTCGGGCTGTCGAGTGTCGGAGAACAACTTTACCTGTGCCGCGCTCTGAAATGTTCTCTGCCGCCGTTCAGACTTTCTCGCCCATATTTCGTAAAACACTTTCGTTTTCACATAGTATATTCTTATGGCTCGGGGAGTCCGAATGGGGGTAGATTTTTAAATTGTAAATTTAATTAACAACTACATATACCGATGGTCGAGTTTCGAGGGCGACCCGAGCTCTGCACGTCGGTCCTCGAGACTCGTGCGTCGGCATTGTTGGTGACAGTTCATGTAGGCATAAAACTGTTAGTTCATGTAACACATAAGATGTTTATTTTACGTATATTTTCATTTTGTATGGGGGCAGGGCTTCGCCCGGCGCTCGCAGGGTTGCGTGTAACGGCGCAGCCCTGCTGGCGACCTCACGTTTTTATTTATGTATAAAAAGCCTTGTCTAGACACACGATTTCTAAAAGTAATATTCGTGCAAACTTTGCTACTTTGTGTCGTGTTTTACATATTATTTTTTTTACGTAGAGTGATTTACTTCTGTTTGTATAACTGAAAACGAGAAAACATACAAAAAAATGTACTATTTGCAATTTTTGCAGCGGAAGGCTATCTGTATATATTATATTTAGTATATCAAATTAATGTATAGTCATTTTTCAGTTCTTTTATATTTTGTTCACTAATTCAGTTGCGGATGTCTATATCTGGAGTAAGATTCGTGAGGTGTATTTTGTAATCGCGGTTGGGTACGAGTTATATTCCAGATATAGAGTTCGCTTTGTGCTGTCTAAAGTTTATCATTAGTGAGGTCGGGTATCTTTAAACTCATTCAACTAATTAACTCATGTTCATTTTGTGAATCACTTTTACTATTTCATTTTTTTGTCATAAGTTCACATATTGTATTGTACTTATTCCATTAAAGATATTCGCTAAAGGAAACCTCGAAAAAGTAGAAAATCCAAAAAAAAAGTGTAAACTCAGAGTCAAGTTTGCATATAATATTATGTTTCATTAGAGAGATCTAATGTAATGTGCCCATGCACTTGATTAAGATCCGGAACATCTTCGGATTAGTTAGTTTTTTGACAATTATGTGTTATAAAAACAGAAGCTTGCAATGGTTTGTGAGGGGACTGAACATCGGCCCGTTGCAAGCTTTACGCGAAGTGACATCAGTACTAGCCGTTTTTATCAAATTTGTGTTCTGTTCTGCTAGTCACTGATGTCACTTTGCGATGGAGTCGTGCGTCACTTTTAATTCTTCACGCTAACATTGCAGTTATTCGATCCATCACCGACGCACCTCTCCAACACTGCACGTCCCTACTTACAAATCACTTGGCTACTCCAATCTCGTGGCCAAACGAGCTTTCGTCGATTAATCTATTGGAATCAATATCTCATTTTGTCAGCGAAAAGCTAAATTGTTTTGTTTGAACCGTTTGTGAAGATGAGAGGAAGCGACAGTTTCTTTGTTGGACACGTAGCAAATCAGCACACGTTTAAAAAATTAAAAAAAAAGAGTTCAAGTAGAGAAACTATTTTTTATCATTGTCGATCTCTTATCCGGAGACAAGTCGGTTTGTAACCGACTGCTTCTAGTGGCCTTGGTTACAAGCATATTTGTGTCTCCAAAATAGAACAATATATTATTTCACGTCAAACATTTTTCTTTCTGTTTGAAATTTATGGAAATCATTAGATAATAAATATTTCTAAGCCGCAGGGGAGCAGTTATAGGGATAGCACGTCTTTTTGCTATTCGGATACCTAGAATTCAATGAAATTGCAAAAATAATGAAAAAAAAACTTGAAAATTGTCATCTACAGGTTTCGAACACATGTTTATTGGCACACAGATTTACAAATTCTATAAAGTATCGCAATTGGGACTAATTATGTATCTTGGACTTAATTTTGGTTTTAACAATTTTTTATTGTATTTTAGAAGTGGTTATCCCTGAAAATAGTTACCATTTTCATATTTTAGTTTAATGCTGCTCCTTCATTTTGTTTTTTGAACCTGTGGGAAAAAAATAAACAAACGATACACACTGAAGTTTTTTATTCATTAAACTTAAGAACCTTACTCTTACATAATAGGACGCGCTAGAATAGTGAAATCCTGTAAAAGGCTAAGCCTGCAGATTAATTTTATTAAATAAAAGACGCCTGAGTAATAATTACTTGTAAGTAGGTACTTACTTATTTTGTTATTTGCAAATACTTCAGAAATAGTAACAGTGTAAGTATGTACTAATAATAATAAGTTACGGAACTCGTGCGTATTTGCTCACAATTTAACTATATTTTAAACAAAACTCATCCCCACAAACACATTACAACACCCTTGTTAAAGCTTAGGGTAAAAATGTAAACAGGCCTTATGAGCTTAGCTCTCAAAATTGAAGATGGAGCTGTAAGAAATTAGAATAACAATAAAATAGTGGGCGAAGGCGCTCCACTCAAAACGCCAAACTTGACTGGCGATCGATGTTCCGTCTAGTTCACGCGTACCAGAGCAAGTGAGAGGGCGCTATACAAAAACCACGGTTTACACTTTCATCCATTGAAATGCATGCGGTGCTCCGATGCGGGTGAGTCGCCGGTTCAAAGTAACTGAACCGTCCGGTCTTATCGTCGAACAAAAATAATAAATCAAAGTAAACGGACATTGCAGTGATACGAACTGATTTCTTGTGTGATAGTGCTCGTGACTTCTCCCGATCCGGCTGCAGATAAACTCGTGTCTTCGGAAGGTAAGAGCTTTTATTTACACATTCGAGTGTTGAACGAAACTTCTGAATGAAGGAGTCATTGGACTTGATTTTACGACTTCACTAAAAGTTGCTAAGTGCCAACCCTAACGGTTAACCCTTTGAGTTAACCCCTAATTTTTTAAACTGCGACACTAGTGTGTTATTCGGGTAGCATAAATTAGAATGGATATGATAGCCTTATCTTGGAGATTATTTGTTATATTTAAGCCTAAAGGCAGTAATGACCCGCAAAGGGTTTATTTCATGGTTATGGGTTTATTACATTGCCTTCAAACAACCTGCAGAATGGTGGGCGTCTAGCCAAACAAGGTAGCCTGAACAGACTACCTAATTTGGGATGATGAAAGACGTGAAAAGACGGCTATATTTTACTTTAAAATGTTCTTCGAGACGTTTCGCAGCATGATGTAAGTCTGAATTGGTATGGTTTAATAAGTACTTAGGTAATAGGTACATAAGTTAATAATAAAAAGCGCATTGCATATGTACTCGTCTAATTATACTTACCTACCTATACCTAAATGTATGTTCCTACTACCTATTAGGTTACTTACATACTAAGTTGGTTCTAGTTCTAGTCCTTAGGCATGTTTAGGATACATTTTCTTAGCCTGTCAAAGATATATAATCAACTTATTGGATACCTAAGTCATTTAATCTGCTATGCACCAGGTTTTTAATTTTGTTCAGTGGTTTCCATATAATAGGTAGTCACAGCTATTGAAATAGGTTACCCGTTACCCCTATTTAATAAGAATTATGTGCCCTTTTTTTTTTTTTTTTTTTTGTGACCCAGGGAAAATCCTTTATGGATACCACACCCACCCCGGGGGGGGCAGGGTGGTTATGTGGGAGTCTCCTACCTAGTGGCGGCATACCCACTAAAAACCCTGGGGTGTTCCTCCAGGCAATGGGCGGAGCCACGGGCCCATTAAATCACCGTGGCCCCGCCCAGCCTATGTCCGCCGTGAAGGCGGACCCACCTCGGGTAGGGGGTGGCCACCCCCTCCCACTTCGTGGCGACGCGTCGGAACATCAAAACGCGTCGACCACCCTGGAGGGCCCCATTACTGCGAAGCAGCGGGTGCCCCCGCACCCGCCGCTCTAGGCCCTCCTAGCGGAGACGGAGTGCGAGCCCGTCTGGCTCGCCCCCGTGTCCGCTCCCTGCGGAGCGGGTGTGAGAGAGGGTCTCTCTCTCTTTCCCGCTCCTCGGCCTCCCTCTGCGACATCACTTCCTCGCAGAAGGAGACCATCGCCTCCCAGGACCCCTCGTCGGCGACCATCCTAGCTAGGATGGTCGGCAGTGAGAGGTCCCCGCCCATAGCCGCGGCCAAAGCTAGCCGCGGCTCCGCCGCTCCCGGGCATGCCTCCAGCACGTGCTGCGCCGTCTCTTCCGCGCAGCCGCACTGGTGGCATTCCGGGGTCTCCTCCTTCCGGGCCACGTTGCACAGGTACCTCCCGAAACATCCATGTCCCGAGAGGACCTGCGTCAGCCGGAAGGTAAGACCCCCGTGCCCTCGATGGACCCATTCCTTCAGTACGGGCCGGACCGCCTCCAGAAACCGTGTGGCCCCGGCTCCCCTTCTCCGGTCCATCGAGAGTCGTCCACCCCACGACTCGAGAGCGGCGTTCCTGGCCCTCTGTCGCCACTGCTCCAACTCCCGTGGGGCGGGCCGCAAGTCCTCCTCGCGCGCCCGCACTCTGCGCCAGTAGACCGAGGACAGAACCTCGGCCTCCAGATCCCACGGGAGGGAGCCTGCGAGGACGCAGGCCACCTCGTGTGAGAGTGTGCGGTATCCCCGACACATTCTCACCGCCATGGCCCTCTGACTCCTATGTAGTCGGGCGGCCTCCCTGGAATTCAGGGAGCCGGCCCATATAGGAGCCCCGTAGAGGGCCATGGAGCGGACCACCGCCATATAGAGACGGCGGCAGCTCTCACCTCCTCCACCGAGGTTTGGTAGGAGGCGGCTCAACGCACCCGCCGCCCCCACCAGCCTCGGGCCCAGCTGCTCGAGGTGCGGCCCAAACCTCCATCTGCTATGGAGTACGACACCAAGGTATTTTAGTGTCGACCCGACAGCAATGGAGGTTCCCCCCACCACGATCGCTGAGCCTGCAGGCGGCGCCCTCCGAGGTCCATGAAAACAAATGGCCTCGGATTTATGGAGCGCCACCTCCAGGCCCAGCCGCCGGATCCGAGCCACCACCGTCGCAACCCCGGCAGTGGCCAGGACAGACGCTTCCCTGTACGTCTGCCCCCGGGCGGTAACCAGCGTGTCGTCAGCGTAACAAACTACGCCGACGCCAAGGAGGTTAGCGCCCCGCAACACCCAGTCATAACCGATGTTCCACAGGGTGGGGCCCAACACGGACCCCTGTGGAACACCGCGGGTCATGGGGCTCCGACCTTCCCCATCCTTTGTGGGGTAGACGACCTGCCTGTCGGACAGGTAGTCCCCCACGAGGCGTCGGAGGTACTGGGGCACCCTATGGTACCTCAACGCCCCCAATATTACGCTCCAGGGCAGGGTGTTGAACGCGTTTGCGATGTCTAAAGACACCGCTAACATCACCCCGCCGCTGGAGCACGCCTCCTCAGAGAGGTCGCGGACATGAGCTATGGCGTCCACAGTCGAGCGACCTCTCCTGAAGAATTATGTGCCCTACCATTACAGAAAAACATAAAAATTATATAATACAAAAATAGGTAAAAAATAAAAATATATTGTACACAAAAATTTGATTCAATTAGTTTATCGTCTCTCGTGATTTTACAAGCTTACCTACTTATTGCAGTTACCTATCCATTTTATCCTATCGGGTTTGAAATACTAGCTTCTACTATCTATAGGAGACCGTCTGACGAGAAATTTTAATCAATAAATCATCACACCGTTACCAACTTGCATTGTAGGCTACCTATTGACTATAAACACTCGGAGACGGCAAATTGTGCCTAACCACACAGCTGTCCTTGTTTCGCCGTTTAAGGAAGCAGAACTGAAAACTACAGAATAAATTCTAAACGTGGTGCCTAGATCGACGGGAATCCCACGTGCTGCGAATCTCTACATTTTTTTTTTGTGTTTTTGAAATGTTATGGCTTTGGTAAGTCATTTTATTCCGTCAATCTAGATCGCAAATGGAAATTAAAGGGCAAAAATAAAAAAAAAACTGCTCGTTATGTCAATTTAATTTTTTTTCTTAACTATTTATGTGGGAAACTTCCCACTCTTATAGACAAGTTGCTACCGACCAAATTATGTACATAAAGTGCTCACCTGTTGTGTAAAAATACATATAGATCTACCTAGTTGGTGCAGTCAATATACCTACCTATTAGGTATAAGACTAAGAGATCAAAGCATTTCAAGCAGTTTTCACTTATGGCCACTAGTTTGCCGCACAAATCTCTCAAAAAGCTCGGCGACGAGCCGCAGTGTGGGTGCACCTTAACGGCTGTCGGTTTTACCGGCCATAAAAATTGGCGAAATTAGCTATGACAGAATACAAGGCCAGCCTCAAGATGTTTTATGGGACACCTCTATTTTATTTACATATTTGTATGAACTAGTTCATGTTTGAAGACAAATGCCTGTAGAGTTTAGTGAGGGAGCCAACATCGCTTTTTCTGCACAAAATTGGCTGTTATCGGAGGAAATTATTTAGTTTCATTATTTGGCCAACGCTATAAGTTATGTTGGCCGCACTATAACTTGGAAATTAGCACCACGGGTCGTCTCGCTTGTCGCGGAAGATGTGGGTGTTACTCGTTTTGGATGAGCTGCATCCGGTTAAGTTTAACGTTTTGTTAAAACAATCTAGTTCTTTGGAATGTGAGTGCTGACTGTCAGTAGCGAGTAGAGAAAAACAGCCCACGACAATGTTGAATACATTTGCGACTAAAGTGCGACCAACTTTTCTGTAGGTAGGTAGGTATAGTGTTGAGTGGAAGAGATACATTCATTAAAAACTAAAGGATGGCAAAAGTTAGCTTAGGTTAGTCTCTAGCCTACCCAAAGAGCAAAAACAAAAAGTCTATGGTCACATGCATGCACGTCATATGCATATGAATAAGTGGGTCATCAAAGTATACTTATAAACTTAAACACACTGGACCACAGTATTTATGTGTAGCCATAACAAATCTCCGGGGAAATCTTACCAGCCCAGTCACATAGGTTACGACTCTAGACCTAGATCGCTAATCTTGCAAGCGAGGCTAGCTAGTCCATTGGCTATTGTGAAAGACATTGCTTTTGCATAAAATAAGTAGGTAACAAGTGAATTATTAAAATTAAAATAAACTCGACTGCAAAATATGGTCTACTAAATGCGCTCCGTAGTTTCTCTAGCAGGAACCGTTCCAGGATAAGAAGTATCTTGAAGTTCAGAGTATAAGCTGCCTCCATTCCAAATCTCATCCAAATCTGTTAAGCCGTTCTTTCGTGGTTGAGTAACAGACAAACAAACATTCACATTTACAATATTAGTAGGATGACAGTCCGGATATAAAGACGAATTAATGATATCCCGAAATGCAAATCGGCAATTCACAATAGAAACAAAAAAACATACAATTGACAAAGGGACATCCAATAAACATCACCTCTTTTTTGTAAGTGTGGTAAAAATGAGAATGATCTACACAGCAACTTTAATTTTATAGGTAGCTTTGTTGCTTCGCTGGTTCTATAAAGCTAGGAACGGCACCTAGCTTTATGGAAGCTAGCCTAGCCTTAAGTCAAGGCGTAAGTCCAGTAAACTTGGTAACACATTGGCTCACAAATCTGTTACAGGCCCACTGCTTATTAGCGAGTACAGATGCGAGATAGCCCTATAAAAAGCCATCCTTACCCCAACATGAAAACCTCTAATTAGAATTAATCGAGTAAGGACCCATTGTCCACTCCATACCATAAAGAATTATAGAAGCATGAGCATAACTTACCTCCTTGGTAAGTACCTGCTTAAGATTTCAGATTAGATCTTCTCAAGCCTGGCATCATAAAAAAATAAACTAAGGTACAAAAAGTTTTAATTCGCGTCAATTATTTTCAGTTTCTTAGCTAAAATTTGTTAGAATTAAAAAAAAAAAAATTATAGCTTCTCTTCGTTCCTGTAAAATAGCATTAAAACCGCCGAATAGTATACCTACACAGCTGTCATGTAAGAAATCGATTCGATTTTCAAGAATCTCACGACCAATGTTTTTTTTTATATCTCTTTCCAGTAGCGCGCAATTAAAAAAATATAACTTCCGTCCTTTGTCGCGACCTAGGAAGGTAGGAAGCAACAGTTGTTACTTTAATCTACGATCTGCTGATTAAATCTCGACATCCTTGCAATGATGTTGAGCAAGCCACCTCGTGTTTTGGGCATCGAGTCGTAGGTATCCCTCTGACCTCGGTAAGGATTCCTTTTCGCCGGGGATTAGGTTTCGTTTCGTCAAGTCCAAGTTAACAAAAGATGCCAGCACAGATAGTGCTTCATGTAGGCATACTGTGTTTTACGCAGCGATCAAACGCTAGGGATCGTTCATTACGACCTCCGGCCACCGTAGACGCGGGCCTGTGGACGGTGAGCTATTGGGCTAGCTCGCTGTCCGTCCGTCTTATGACGACACAGGTCGTGTCGACGGCGCGTTCGTGTTCCACGCGCGCCTCAAAGAGATGTCAGCAACATGGAAGGGGCCCGAGAGGGCCCATGCCCGTCGGGGCTGCGGGTAGAAGTTACCGCGGCCTCGGCGTCACAAGGGCGTAGAAGGAACATGGGTGGTTTTTGGTCAGTAGAAGTCTGACACTCCCTTCCGCTCTGCCCAAGAGTGGGAGGGGTCATTTGATGATTTCCCACCCCCCAAAAAAAAAAAAAAAAAAAAAAAGGGATCGTTCATTAATCACGTGAGGCTCGAAAGACGGGGGAGGGGGGTGTAAAGGAATATGTACCTATACTACCTATATTTATTTTTACTGTGTGTTTATTTTTC
The DNA here is from genome assembly GCA_949125135.1 of Alcis repandata. Classification (NCBI taxonomy): domain Eukaryota; kingdom Metazoa; phylum Arthropoda; class Insecta; order Lepidoptera; family Geometridae; genus Alcis; species Alcis repandata. The sequence continues at coordinate 10,641,786 of OX421233.1, read as the reverse complement.
CTCAAATTCTGAAAATTTTAAAGACTATAAGCATGTATGTACCTATTTTAATACTTAACTGACCAAAAAATACACGTTAGGTAGATTTGGCAGGGGAGGGGGCTAATATATAACCACCACTGTATCAACAGGGAGGGGAGGGTGGGGGAAGTTGCTAAAAACATCATGTGATTAATGGGTGACCCCTTAGGTACGCGTTGCCGATCACAGACCATATCGTCCGGCCACTCTTCCGATGGGTGACTGCGAGTGGCTTTTGCAACAAGGCGATACCGCTTTTCACCTTGTTGTTTGTCTTTTTACGCTGTTATTAGGATAGGGTACACTTTCTGTTTTTCGCCTTTCCAGAGATATGCATTATGATTCCGGTATATTGGTTGGATAGAAAAATTTGTGTGGGCGGTGATAGATGATTATCTCCTCAAAATCCTCAAATCGATTTTACTAAATGCGGCCGAGTACAAGGACAATACCTACCAGAAAATGTGAAACTCACTTTACTTGTCTTTACTTGTACAGATATTTAAGAATTAGTGTTATCTATTAAAATATAGTCCAGTACCTAAATAAGTAAGATAACTAAACTATTTTTATACGCATGTGTACTATTTCCGTATCTATCTAGCTATCAGTAGATAATTATTTATTATGGACCTACCTAAAGCCTCCGCACGACTACATACCTACCTAAGTATACCTAAATCCTATGCACGACGTAGGTACAATTTCAAAAGAAGTTAGATTTACAGATAGTCAACATAAAACTGTTCGAATCAACTGTATCTCATCTAACTCATCTTCCTAATCCTTCTATTTTAGTCGGCAATGCGCACGAGTCGGCCATAATGCTTGGAATCCAAGATAATCGTCGAGACGGATGAATCACGAACGATCGGCAGATATCAAATCGACTCCCTTTGTCAAACCGCTGAGCTACCCAGCATAACCTGACCTCTAGAAGGCAACTGTTTAATTCTATAGCCACGATTTTTAAACCTAAGCCCTTCACATAAGTTCTAGGTGAAATCACGCGGGACTTCGTAGCGGTTTATGAGGTTCTGTTCTGTGCTTTGTCCTCTGTGGCGCCGCCGAAATCGTGCATTACGGTACCCGGTAAGCACTCGTATTTCATGGATATTTGTTGCGAAATAAAACGACGAAAATGAAGAACTGTTCGTAGAACTGCATTTACGAAAAACTTGCTTATAAACATTGATAGGAAAGATAGAGATTAGAGTCACAGCTATTTTTAGGGTTCCGTACCCAAAGGGTAAAACGGGATCCTATTATCTACTGAGACTCCCCTGCCCGTCCGTCCGTCTGTCACTAGGCTGTATATCATGAACCGTGATAGTAGACTGTTGAAATTTTCACAGATGATGTATTTCTTTTGTCGCTATACCAACAAATACTAAAAACAGAATAAAATAAATATTTAAGGGGGCTCCCATACAACAAACGGTTTCAGTTTTCGCAATTGGCCGGTTTTTTTATCCGTGCCACCCGCACGGATAAAAAAACTGCTCGACCCGGCCTTCGAACTTAAAGCTATCAGGGAATAGGATGGGGGAATTACTCCTTTCCTCCACAGCAGAGGCGTTGATTGGTAGGGTGGGATATTTTATTTACATAAGTGGGATCAAATTCAAATTAGTTTATTTCGAATGTCACAGATTTATAATCACAAAATAATAGATAGAAAATTAAAAACTAAAAGCTTCATATAAATAAACCAAACTAAAAGCTGATCTCGTCCCTTCTCGTCAAAACGCAAACACTTTTTTCTCACTCTTTGCTTATTCGGATAAAAAAAGCTAAATTATTTAAATAAGTAATACAACAACAATTTACGACGCTATTTGCTTCCATTTAACTGTCCCATCAAGAATTACCACCGACACACTAAATATTTACTACACATTACGAGAATAAAGTGAAACACAAAACTTTTAGAAAGCTGCATCTCAATCATAACAATCACAGTTCGCTCCGTAACGTTATTAAATAGGTACTCGCTAGCTCCGTTTTGTAATCTACCCGTTCTCAGTTCTCACGGTCAGCCGATCGAAGATAGGCATTTATTTATCGCCTGGACCACCGGAGTGACACCTCTGTAGACGCCGGCCATTCTATGACGTCGTAAAGATTGGGATTAAGTTATGACATCTATACTTGCCTTTGATCTGAGATACATGCTTACTTACCTTTTAGGGTTCCGTATCAAAATGGTAATGTAATTTTTCTGTACAAGCTTTTGTTTGTTTGTGTGTTCGAGTCAAATATTGTAACTGAATTTTGAACCACTTCCCGATGTCTGGAATCAACTGGAATGTAATTAACACTTAAATAAATATGCCTATCTACCTAAGGTACAAGTATTAACAGACTCTTTTGTAACAGTCCTTTACTATATGACAGTTTAACTTTCTGAACCTAATAAGAAAGAATAATAAATTATACCTACTAACTGAGCGCCATGGTGCACCCGCTTTTTTTCTGTTATTTTTTTTGTTTTTTTTTTGTACTATTGATTGACGAGCAAATCGCTCGCCTGATGTTAAACGCCACGTTTGCCCATAAACAGTGGGCCTAGCACAACTTTGAAGTAAATATACGTGGCAAGTATTCGATAATAGAACGATAGATGTGTACGCCATTTTACACCCATCAGGGGCGCTCTTGACAGGCGTAAATGGCGTACACTTTTCAATCGAATACTCGTTACGTCAGTTTACGTCGAAGTTGTGCTAGGTGTACAGGACTGCGCCACCCAGAATTTTAAATTCTTAGAATTCAAGACCCTGCGCGGCACAGCACTGCGCTCGTCACCCTGAGATATATATCTTTAACATCGTATTTGCCCCGAAATTTCACTGGAAACAAAGCCCTTCCAACTGGAACATAGTAATGTTTTCGCATTACTGCTTAACAGTAGAATAAAATAAAACTAGCTAATGTTTTAATCGAAAGTACAAGGTAAAATGTTTATCTTCTTTTTTAAAATTCCCTCAAAACAAACACACTTTTGCATTTGAATAATAACTAAAATTAGTAGGATTTCTCGTGTTAAGAGCAGTATTGGCCCACCACAATAATTTATAATTCAAAACTTTTCGTTAAAATGTTTTAGGTAATAAAATAAATCTAGACATCTAGAAAGATTTAAAAGACAGACAAGATTAATAAACTTGTAAGAAACACGCGACACCTATTTAAATAAATCTAGATCAATATAAATAGATTTATAGCTTTCTAGTTTTCTAGATTTTAGCGACAAAATATTTTCGACTGTTACTAGGGATGACGCTAATTTCTTTGAAGGTAGCTTCAAGGTTTCGTTTTTTTTTACAAGTTTTGATTAATTTAGGTATTACCTGACTGCTGAGAAGAAGGGTAATGTTTTTCTCGTTTATGTAATATATGTATGTCCCTGAATGTATTTCTACCACCTAAATTCCCATATAAATAGAAAAGAAATGTGGAAAAGAAATTTGCAGTGTCATCTGAAATTTTGAACTACAAAATTCAAAGTCCTTCACAATACTGCCTGTATAGGAACATTGCTTAGGAATAATAATACTAATAATATATATAATACTCCTTTACTTAGGAACATTGCTTTACAAGCCAGAACGTAAAATGTTAGTTTTTCCCTGACAGAATCAGTTAGATAGTTAGTTATTATTTCAGTATCTACGACGGCACCAGATCAGGGTTGCCAGGCGATTGATGCTGTACAATAACTTTTTAGGAAAACAATTTTTTTTTTATTTCCATGATAAACTACGACAGAATCATCTTTGTCAAGCCGTTCTTTTGCTTTTTCGTCTGTTGGCTTTGGCAACCCTGCCAGATGCGTTTATAACCATTTCACAACACTATCTACCCCTTTAAGGATGAGTAATGTGGGTTTTGAGGTTGCCACCTTATCATACAGAACGATATTTAATAAAATTCTATAAAAAGCTTCCACATCTCGCAACAATTCAACGGCCAACCCTACCCTGAAACACAATACAAGGCAAGTTTTACTTAATTCGGCACTAATTTATGATATTGTTAAATAACGTGGGCGATAATGGATGGCTATTGTGCAGGTGATTATGCGAAACGTGCATTCTTTTACAGATCGATACCCGTTTATGGGTGAAAATCGATAAATTTATTCGCGTAGAACGATTGAGACGCCCGCGCAAGTCAGGCGCACGAAGTAAATTACCGAAACTTGCTACGCTAGATTTTACGATAAGTTACTATTTCTTTTTAACATTTTTTTTAATAAGTTTTGTTCTTGTATTTTATCTATTTTATATCTAGGCATTTTTTTCTGTACTGCAGCTGAAATTGCAAATTTATATTTTACGTGAATACGTGCACGTTACGGGTAGGTAATATTTTCTTTGAGCATAGTAGGTTCATGTGTGAATTCTTTGATCCTTTAGCTATCAAATGGTGTAGGTATTTAATTACATTTTGTACGTAGATGATACAATAAATATATAGCTACAAAGTCTATATCCCCAAATTTTGTACCACCACTTTTCAGTATTTAGTCCCACTATGGAAGCATGTTCAAAACTTGTTCTCGTCAATAATGCGAAAAAATGACATGATGTTGTCCAATGATAATAATATGGAAATAAATATTTTGAAAAAAAAACTTTTTGGTTTTAAACTTTTTGCGTCTAATAAAAAGCCCGGTGTACTTTGGCCACAGTCCAGCGTTTACCTAAGCTTATGGACATAAAAAATGCAATAACTCTTTAGATCGTGCCTGTCCGCGGACCATTGAACTTGCCTTAGTTACACTGTTGCGATAGACACGGAATAAAGACAATAGCAATATAGAGTCTACGCGAGTACGTGAGATGATGGCAATAGGAAATAACTTGGAAGTTTCGTTTGAGCGGCACTTTTTCTCTAAACAATTTGATGAACGCAAGAAATTGGCATTTATTTTTCTTTGAAAGTATTTTCGATTGATAACTCTTATAGATAACTTGATAGAAACTCTTTATTGTACGTAAAGCATAAAAGTATTTTTCTAATCTTACATTTTCTCTACCTATCTATTTTTTGTTGGTGCCTAGATATCTACTGTATTGATTAGGGCATGCAGTTAGCTTAGGTTGTGCGTTTAGGACAATCATACTGAATTGTTGTTACAGTTTACCTTCACCTCACCTACCTTATATACTTAGTATCTACTCTAGGTGTAGTAAAATATTTTTTATTACAAAAATCCCTATTTTTCTAGTCCAAGTTTGCTCTTTTAAACAATTACCAATTAGTGTTCCACGCGGCTTGTGCTTGTAATTTAACCTTCGAAAAGTGGGTTTAGTTAATTGGTTTCCCTTCACAGAACCATAAAGCACATTGGGCAATTTTCTATGGACAAATGGCTTCGTTTGTTTTCTCATTTCAGTTACTTTTGTCTCTTTCATTTTTCTTTACTTACTCAATTCAACCTTTGATCATCCCACTACTGCTGGAATACCAGGTCCACCCTCGAGGAGTGATTAGGCGGTATTTCACCGCGCTGGCCAAGTGCGGGTTCATTGCAGAGCTTACCTTATCGTCTCGTCACTATTTTAAAAGGAAATGCCGTTGGAAATAAGTAAACTACGTAAAGCTTCGCAATTTTGGGATCCAGTTACCATATTGCGCAAACAAAATTAAAAACAAAAATGTCCGCTATGCCAACGATTTGCCTTTTTTAGAAACAAGAAAAACTCGATTGTAGCTAGATTGCGGATGTCTAGGTATTGTTGTGTGGCGTATGATTGGAAATCAACGGCCACTCGGCGAGGTCGTTTGTTCACCTCTCATAAACGGCTATAAATACTGGTATCGCTGATTTCATCAAAATTTTCGAAATGCTGATAGTATCTAAAATTGCTTATGACAGATCTTATCTTGTTCAGGGGCCATCTCTTGGCAGATGTCGAATGAACCAGATCATGTACTCTTGCCACGAATACTACATATATTAGCTATATTATAATAGTGCTATGCGATTTGCACTAAATAAATAATCATGTGTAGTAATTGCTTCGGAACGACATTGTTGTTCAATAAATACTGCCAAGTCGAATGTACCGACTTGCTTTGTACATATGTGTAGCACCCCTTAGGCGTCACGGCAAAACGCAAGCGCTTTGAAAGTTTTGAAACATCCCAGCTAATCTAACTCGTTACTTGGCTAAGTTAGGTCAATTTGCATATAAGTCCAAGTAGAACAGGTCCATTCGAGCCCGTAAGAGCATAATAATCACTACATTAACATGTAAAATACTTTGTTTGTGGTTATTGCAAACCATAATTACTTGTTTCAACCTAAAAGGTACATTAGTTTTGCGTCGGCAGCTCGTATTGGATCTGAAATAAAGATATTATTACTATTTACAACATGATGATATTGTTACTCCTAAAGTCAGCTTCTCGGTGCTTTTTGCCAAGTATTTATTATGAACTATTTTTTTTAGCTGTATTTACATAAAGGAGAATCCGCAAAAATGTAAGGAGCTTGGCCCTTGTCAGAAAGTCGTAATCGGTGTTTCTTTATTTAATCTGTGTTAGTAATAGGTACTCGTATTCAGAATATAATATTGTGAACCTAGATGTTTTATTAAATTAGGTCTAAAATATTTAATTGTTTCTGCACGTTAGTATTGCCTACTTTATAATATGTTTCATGTTTAGTATAGGGTTTTGTTTTCGTGTAAAATAAAATATTATTTTGTATGGAGAGAGAATCTAAATCTCTCCAGCTAGATAGAGTAGCTAATTCAATCAAATTACTTACCACATTTTGTAGCAAAACAAAAACCACGCTCCGACGTGGTAATATCGAGCGCTTACCGACCAAGATTGAATTAAAGATACATTATACATCACTACTATCGAGATCTCCTCATAAAACCAGCTACAATGAGTTGTGAAATTGCTGCACAAAAAATTCAGCTCTCCTTACCGGCGAAGTCTTTAGTTAGAGGTTAAGTCGTGAGCAATTTTCCTAGGGTCTATTTATCAAGACGTTTTATTTAAGCTTCTTGTAAAACACTGGCTTACAAGAAAGGCTGGCCGATAGGTAAATCTCCAAAGCCCATTATCTCTGAGCTCTGTGGTTTCCAACTGTGTTATGAAATAAGTAGTTGTCGGAGACGCTACTTTTTATGAGCTCATTACGGATGCAGTCATAATTTCTTGGTGTAAAAAGAGTAGGATGCCCCAGTGTGTTTTAACAAAGGGCACTTTCGTGGCTTTTCGTTTCTTTTTAAACTGTTCTGTACTGCCACACTTTCTCGAATTCATAGTCAAAATATTTTTTGGCTTCGCCTAAAAGGTGCATTCGTCTTTTGTTGGTCTCGGGTCTTTGTACTCAAAACCGAGACTGTCGACTAAACGACTTGAAAATACGCCATCATTGCCAACACTAATTACAATAGTTGCAGCAGTAAACAGTTCATACCTGGTTATATTTTTCTTATGTTTAGTAATTTTACTCTGTCTCTAGATATTCGAAACTTACAAAATATCTGATTAACATTATAATATCCTTAATTTTTCAAAACGTTTTGGCATGCCTCACCTATCTATTAACTCCTGTTTGTTTTACAATAGCTGTATATTTTTTTCTACGGATATGTCTAAATACAATTTTAGCTTTCCACGTAAGTCAATATAATAAACCTATTGTAGTCTCTACAATGCCGTCTTTGTCAGTGCCTCAATTTTAAGCCAATTAGCGCCTCTAAATTGCCGCAAGGATTTTCCTACGCTTCGTAACAACGTGTTCTTTTTAGCACCAAATAAAGAGTTGTTATGTTAGACGCTTATGCTGGCTTTTGTCTGTCTGATGGCTACATGGATAGGAGAAAAAATCACAGAGTCATTGACACAGGTGTGAGTTACCTCCTTAGTGGACGTCATAGAAAAAAGTAGCCAAGTCCAACGTAAAGATCGTGATCTTTTTCTTTCATTAGGTTAACTTTACCTAGGAACAGTAGGAACCTTGCCAAATAAATACAAATTGAAAGTGAAAATGTTTTGCTTTGATAAAGCCATTTTTTTTAAATATTGTAAAGGACGAGGAATATTTTTTTTCTTTATTTGACATAGTCGCAAATCACCACACTATATACGTAGGTATTATAATTAACAAATATTTTTTTCTATTTTTCCAGGGATGAACTAAGGCATGGGGCAAACAGAGCAGGCGCGCAGTCCGCGCGCGCAGCGCTCACCTGAACTGCCCCCGCTGCCACCGCCTATACAACCCTGCAGTGGCTTCCTCGGGAATGTAAGTACATTCTTATAAAAATTGATAAATAAATAGATAATTAGTTAAATAGATTTACGTACGCATATCCATAGCAAGCATGAAAAATGTAATACAATTTTGTGTTTGTGGTATAGAAACAATTTTCGAAGAATTTTCTATCTAGTTGTCGAAAGTCCCTGTTATATCAGGTTTAAAATCATCAAATTGGTTTATTTTATTGGTTTTAGCGTTTGATTGCACATAATATGCAAATAATTAGGAACCGACATAAAAAAAGTGCTATAATATTGTAAACTGATACGGAGTGAACATATTTTGAAACACTTATTATAATCAGCGTTGCACATTAGAACCTGAAGTCAGGTATGCGTAATTATTACTAATTGGTAACGTGATACCACTTTTCGCAATCGAATTCAGTGTTAGCGCCATAAAGATAAAACAAAGTATGCACAAATTGTTTGCTTACCTACTTTTGGAACCATAACGCACTCGAACCCTGACGTCGCTCGTACCATTTCACACGACGTCGTGCTCGCTGCGGTCATTTGCATAAAATTAAGCAACGCGGCAGACCATCCGTCTTGCTCGCCGACTTTCCTCCGACTTATCGCCGACCAGTTTAAAAGCTTTAACGGTATCGCGACAAAAGTGACGCGTAAATCAAATCGGGCCGGCCTTGGCTTTCAGCTCAATGGGTCAACCAGCCGACGCGACATGATCGACGACGAAGGGCGTTTGTGATGGCACGAGTAAATCTAGTTTCAATTTTCCGTACTTGCGTAACTGAACCGTAAGACGGTCTTAAGTCTTCGTTCGGTTACTCCGGAGCGTGTAATCTGATTCTATAACGATTTGCTAAAAGCAGAGCGCTATTAGGTATCACAAGTTAGCAATTTACAGCGGTGCGGTTTGGCCGGCGGCGGCAGGCATGCAGCAGATTATGGTAAGCGCAATCTCCTTACGTCCATAAATTGCGTGCCTGCTTCCTTCAATGAACGCTGAGCTCTTATTAGGCACAGCGAGCTGATCCCCGTGACAGACTCCTTGGGGCATAAACATAAACAATGACAGATATGATACTACACTGCGCTTTAGATCTACTCTTCGGTACGATTCCCCAAGGCTTGTTATTAGGAAAGCATCATAAGCCCGAGTATTTACAACGAGTTTCTGTTCAACGAACACAATAATTTTGTTGGAGAAATTGTTTTCAATATTGAAAAAGGCTAGCTTCCTCGTTCATTAAGGCTTATAAAACCAGTGATCGTGCAAGCGCAGGCAGTTGTTACGATCGACATCCCGCAATCTAATATCGAAGATCAGACGCTATCCGCGGAGGCATCAGTCTAGAACTGCATAACTGCAAGCAGGGTTATTTAACTCGTATGCTAAGTCGCGGACAGTGCACGTTAGGTTAACTCTACATACTGGGCCCACTAATTGGCAAAGAGCAACTACCGTTACTCGGCTATACTTATTCCGCAGATGCATCGCCAGAGCGTGACCGAGATCGGCCTCTCGCGAAATGCTTATTTTTGAACTCATTAATTTCACTTCCTTGAACTTTCTACACATATTACCTGACAACATGTAATTATTGTCTACCTTTAAATTTACTGCGTAATTTTGTCCGATTTGGGTACTAAAAATATGCAGCTTGCTCTATAGTTTCCAGACCATTTCGCGACACAGTGATTTTAAGAATCTCCTTACAAGGTTGCACACAATGGCATGTGGGACATTATGGAGTTGGACCGCGGCGTTACCCTCGTATTGTCAGTTTTAGAGCTGGCTGTTTACGGGCAGCTTTGTTCGTCGCCGATGTTAAAGCTTAAAGGCTGCAATGAGGCGGCATTATTGTCTGCAATATTGGAAAACAATGCGGGGCAGTGCACGACTCGACGCCTGACCTCCGAGATTATGCTTATTTGCCTTTTATTTTATAGAAAACGGCGTGCGATCTAGCGCGTCGGGACAGGATGTTGGGCCAACAAGAACAGCGAGACTGCGAGACATGAAGTACCTACTTCGATGCACTTTTTGTGCAATAAACAGCGGATGTATTAATACGAGTATACCCTTTCGTGAGGCTTGCTTGCCCTATCTTGTGGGCAATTTTTCTTTGTCAGTCGGATCGGAATTGTGTGCAAGCGAAGCAATGAGTAGGAGCATAAAGCTTAGATTATATTTATACATAGACTAAAGCCGTTTGAGCTAAACATAATACAAAATAAAATAGGTAGAGTTTTCATCTAAGAACTCTCTCTTCCATACTTTTACCCTTCCATTCGTAGTGGTTTTGTCACTCTAATGAGCAACAATGGATACATATTTCAATACATAAATAACATTTTCTTATTCAAACCTAAAATACATAATGGCTTAGTATTTTTTACACTCGTAAGTTATAAAAATAACCATAAATAACTAGCGTTCGTCGATAGAGTTACGCAGTTATTAGAATTTCGCGTATAAATTAGCAATCATGTGGTCATCTTACTTAACATACAGCCGTAAGAATGCACTTTGCAATGAAAATGAAAATTAATTTCAATATAACTTTCGCTTAATGTTCGTCCGAGATGGAGGTTCATCATTTGGCTTGCAAAAGCAATTAATACTGTAAAATCATGTCTAATGTTTTGATCGTAATCGTAACTTGTATCATAAACATTAAAATAACTTTTTAACGACTTCAATAAAATTATGTGAATCATTGCAAACAATTATCACGATACTTACGATAAAGCACAGCTCTTAAGGGAACAAAAAGGCCTATACTTTATAGGCCTCTCTTTTACTTTGCTATTTGCCTCGGTCCTGTGCCAATTTGGTCCAGCTTTCACTTGCGATTCTAACAATATCGTTGATCCAATTCGTCAGTGGACGACTATAAATATACAAGTAGGTACCTAAATAAGAGAATACCTACACCTACTCGTAATTATCTGCAAAAATGTTTTTACCTGCGCATAAATATAGATTGAACATGAATTACATGTATGCCTTGTCTTCAGAACAAAAAGCCAGACGCCGAGCTAAAGGCTTCCTTGGCAGACCACCCAGAACAGGACTGTTATTCCGGTTTCTTCCAGACCCTCGTACTAATTAAGTTCTGAACAGGCTAAAGAAAACACACAGTCTATCGTAGACGGCTAATAGGCACCTAATAGTGCATCGGTAAGGTTGGTAAGACTTCAAGATTGCACACGATGCAAATCGCCAATTAGTGCGGTTGGTACTTCAGCCAATCAATCAACGTCCTTCGGAGTAACCTGACAACTTATTTTAATTAGTTACAAGATTCAACTAGTGTTATTTACAGATGTACCATCCATTTTGTTGATAGTCCTTGACATTATGGAACAGCTATGGATTTTTTTCGCGAATTCCGGGTTGGTCCCATAGTAAAAGTTGTTCATGATGAGAGTACTATGAGCCTTTTTAGGCTAAGCACACCCTTTCCTTATAGCCCTGTTTAGTAAAAAAGTTAAAGATTATTAAAAACACATAATCGATAGGATAAAATGTATTTTTATTTTTCGAGGCTTTTACTACTTTTTGTTCCTGTTGTTGCGTTATAAAAAAACTTTGTAAAATAATTATTATGCTTATTTCACGCTAGCACACTTATAACTTTTTTATCCGAAATGTCTTCTAAATAACTAACAAAAACTGCAGTTCCGAGCACTTCAACTTTAGAAAAACAGATTTAGACGGTTTAGAGTTTCAATGCACTTATATCTAAACATGTTTGGTGCAAGTATGCCACAGAACCTGCTGACACACTTCAGGTGGCGTGGGTGAAGGTTGCATGGGAAATGTGGCCACCTATGTCATTTTATACTTTGCCGTAAAAATAACATAGTGGATATGCTTTTTAATTAGTTTGCTTACCGACGGCTCTATCGGATAACATTCTCCTACGAGTAGGTATGTTTGATTCTGACTTCAGAAATTTGAAATGAAAATTCAACCTTTAAATATCCCACAACTAGGACACCGATCCTTCTTCGAAGAATGATTAGGCCGTGTTCCATCGCGCTGGCCAAGTACGAAGTGGGTTCACACACGCAATTAATTTTTTTCTCGGGACATATGCACTAGTACGATGTTTTCCTTCACCGAAAAGCCTGGCTATTATTTATATTCGTACATAGGTTTGGTACGACACAAATGCTAAACGGTTTTTTCTCTTTCAGAGCTTACACTCCACAGCTTGTATGATTTTTGGTGCTTAATACCAGACCTCAATTATCACTCCCCGACTCGCTACATTTGTGATCTGTGTAGCTTACGTCACATAAATAAAAAATCCCATCAATCACAGTCCGCAATCTCAGAGACATCAAACCATTTTTGAAGATACCACGATTCATTTACCATCATGTAAATGTCACTCGCCTTCAGACTTGAAGGATGAAGACAAATCTCCACGAGTGAAATTGAATCTATTATTTAACTTTTTAACTAGACCAGTTGCGTAACAAAATGTATAGTAATCTTATGTAACGACGGACCATGCACAAAAAACTCGAAGTGTACACAAGTTGAATACAACAGCTCTTTGAAAAATCGATCTACCGAGACCTTTCAGGTTTTCGACCTTTCGGTCTTTCAAACTTTCGCTATTCTTTGAGATTTGAAAGATTGTTAAGATCGGACCTTATAGAGTCGAAGATATGTATGTATTTGTATATCCATCAATCGAGAGAAATCGTGTTTTACAAATAAGAGTAAAGTCTCGATCGGTATTGTGTGCGATCGAAAGTTTGAGGAACATGTGTTTACATTTACACGATCGGTTTCGGTGAGTCGTGGTTTTGGTTTTGGCTGCCGTTTTTGGTATGATTGTCGAGTCTATTGTGGTAGTGACCTAGATTTTTATGATGCATTTCCGTTACTTTGATTTTCTATTCCATTTGGCACCTATGTTTATAACTGTGTTCCGCGTGATCAGTGATTTTTAAGGTTTAAGATTTCGCATTTTGCTGAAATTACATATGCGATGTCCGTCCTCAAGACAAACACTACTTACTTCCGTGCCAATTTTCATCAAGATTGGTTGAGCCATTAAGAAATGAAAGAGAAAGGGTAGCAAACCGTTAAACTGGAAGGGACAGACTTAACTTAGCGTGTATAAGAATAATTCGTGTGAAGTATAATATATCGACATACAGACATATAGATAGATTCTAGATATATGTATAATAGACCTGCTAGATCACGTGTAGGTTCACAATGTGCAATAGAACTCCTATCTACCGCCTTTCAATTCTAGAGAAACTGATCGACCTTCCAACACTGAAAGGCGTATGTTACACTATCTATCACGATTTAGACATAAGCCTAATCGCGAGTCGACAGACATTCATACATTCAGACCAATTTGTTCCAATTGTTCTGGTTGCAACTGAGTCGAGCATGGACTGCTACAACTTGTATGCAATAGTAGACTAGCTTTTTTCTATGGCATAATATTATTTGACGGCGAATCCTAACACTGTAAGTCATAGGATTTTTAAATGTGATGTAGGCTCCTATGCCTCCATTGACTTCTTTTACTGCTACGCCACCAGAAACCACCAGTGATCCGGACTATTAGTAGAATTATTTGATAATCATCTTCTGATTCATGGTCGAATACCCAGGTCGAGACCCAATACTAGATGAAAGTGGTGTTAAAGAACATGACAGAGTGTGAAGTTTCCCTAGACGATATCGAGGCTATAGCGAAGTAGAGAAGAAATGTAAAGACGGCTGAGCTCAAAACCATATCAAATACATAAAAAGAAAGACAGAGAGCTGTAGAATAGACAAGATAAGACTCTAACAGAACAATACCACCTTATAGCCGATAGAAGTGGAGATTGGTTCAGCGATAGGTTGGTGGATCAGTCGTGAAAGCCGCCTCAGGCTGTGGCACACCGAGATAAAGGTCACTTGCATACCACGCGCGACCAGCGAAAGTTTACGGCATAATTGTTGGGCTACCAACGGTCAAGTGCAAGGAAAGCTCCAAGGTGCTTTAAAGCTTTTTTATCACCATCCGAACTATAATAGCGTGATTTGTGCTCGTAAAATGTAAATAAACATCTTGACGGTGAATCTGGTTTTGCGAAAATGTTTGCTAAAAGGGCCCTCGGTAAAAAGGAAGGATTAAAGCTTCGTGTCTCTAGAGGAGGAAGGAAAAACACTTTACAAATAAAATACCTATGTACAAATAATACAAGCACTATACCATAGTGGGTACAGTTACTGGCATAACTTCAACCTAATGATACGTATTTACTAGTGAGTACATACGTTTTTGATATAGAAAATTTTTATTAAATAAAGAAATTAGAAACGTGACATTGCTCTCATCGCTTGTGAATAAAAACTGTATGTTCTATTATACTATGTTCCTACTATGTATTTTTCGACAAAGTTATACTAGAGTAGGGGTTACTCATATTAGGTACTTCCCGAATACGTTCTTCTTCTTGTTTTTTTTTGTTTACACCAATCTATATATTCATCCAATTACCCCAAGGTACAGGTGGAGTCCAAGATTTACTGTTTACCTCAAGCGGCTCTAAGTGGCTCCTTTACGAGGATGTAAAGCACGTCCAATCTAATTGCTTAATTCAATTTTATTGTGCGAACTCATTCAATTGAGATAATTGGGCACTGAATGTTAATGTTACCATTATTTTCACGAAGCTTTATTTCCTGTGTCGAAAAAGAAGTTCAGGTTTTATTCGAAGCTTGATTTTGCGCGGGAACGATTCTATTGAATGAATGATTTAATTAATGATAGGGGTAGGTATTAATAAAAAATATTTTACTGAGTGTTTATTTAATTGCTTGACATTAAATTCAGAAAATAAAGTACCATTACAGTAATGACGATGTAAATAAATTACAGAGTAAAGCTTAAAGTTTTGGTTTTGTTGGAAATTGTATGTACATTGCGAATGATAAATGACAATTATAATATAAATGTAATTTTCTGCCCGTGGTTTTTGTATTAATATAATATAGGTAGCCAAATATAGCTTTAATCGTGAAGTTATGTGTTGTATGTAATAATATGTTGTACATACAACACATATCTTCAGGAATAAGATCTTTTAAGAATTTATGGACTTTCTATTTAGATTCTATTAAAGTCTGTGTCTATATAAAATACTCTATTATAATCCATTAAAATATATATATTTTTTTTTAGAACCTCTTGTATTTTTTAAAGAAAAACGTGTAAACGCCTGATTCAATTAACTGAAATAGTATTTAGTAACTAGATTATTCTTTAGAAAATTGTAAAGCCTGGTATAAGCACTGTAAGATGCATTTTTCAATCGGTAAAAATTCAGATAAATTGAATTGAATTAGAAAACAAGGTAACGTAGAAACGGTTCGTAACTTTTCTTTTTTATTATCTTTTTCAATCACAAAACTCATTGTTTATCAGACAGCATTTCTTTGCTCTCGATGTTCTGATTTCCATATTACAAAGAACCATTCGAGATCGGAATCAGAGCAATCGTATCTTTCTGATTTTACTGCGCTCTTTGAAAGAAATACTCTTGTGTTCCTTCTCTTCGATTACAGATAAATTAAAGTTAACTATGAGTGAACACAGGGTTGCCAGGTTGCTACTTTTGTAATATAATATTATTCGTAACTTAGCACTTGTCTTCAGGGGGAAAAATGTTTTCTCTGCTGCTTATCAATTCTCAATGATAAAAAATAACATTCATTTGACCAATACGATAAGAGAAGACTTAAAAAATATTATATTTTTATTTCAAAATATTACTTTAAGACTTCAAACGCGTTACTTTTATAAAACTGAGTGGCAACACTGCAATTAACATAAATTGCACAGGCTCATTCAGTTTCCTCTTATCTTGATCTGTATTACTTATCGTTAAAATTCCCTCAGATTTTGTCTTTATTCAAACAATTTATTCAATTCAGGGAACTCTAATCACCGGTGAAATTAATAAAGCACTGTCGTGTGAAAATAATTTGAATTTAGGTTATTTTTTTTATTGAGTCGAGAAATGTAATCAAAATTATCCAAGGTTAGTTCTCCTCGTCAAAATCGAAGTCATAAGGGTCCCGTTTTGAAACGGGTTTTACAAAGTTTTTTTAAGTTGCCTTGGGTCAAATGTGTTAAATCTTTCAACTAAATTTTGAACCACTTCTAAATGTCCAATGGAACTGAAATTTGGTGTAGGTACTTGTGGAACTCCAACGACAAAACAATAAAAGCTTGTTAAAAAAAGTTTACGTTAGGTACAAATTACGTAGATTCAGCTGACTTAATTATGAATTATAAGTTCATACTTACATGGTGCAAAAGCGTAAGAAATTGTAAACAATACGCTTTGTCTAGTTGAAACGTTTGCTAGAGTTAGTTTTGCTGGATATGCCATAGTCATAGGTCATAGGGACTTAGTTAATGAATACGGAAGGATAATAATTTATTACAATTACCACTATGTAGGTAGTTGTCGATAGTTATTTTTTCTCGTAGTGGTAGGTATTTAGATCAGATTCTTAATTAATTACATATTAGTTAATTTTGGCCATTCAGTCACCAACCCCTAAATCAATCTGACTAAAATTAAACTAAACCTTTTTTACGCGAGACAGAAAAATGAATGGCAGCGGCTTTAAAGCTCTGTCTCGAAAAACCTATATTCCTGCCTATTTATGCTAGATTCGATAATCCTAAAATAAAAGACCATAAAACTTCAAAATGCTTTTAGTATCTACTATTTTCGTTAGTGGCTTTTGCATCCATGGATCTCAAAAAATAAAAACAAAATCCATGTAGGTAATTTTATCATGGTATTTCACATCTAGTTAAATGTATTGCGATCTGTGTAGTCAGTAGGAAGTGAACTTGAACTTCCGTGTGACGCGCGCTGACTACAAAAGGGGCTGATGAGAATGCTAATAGACGTATTAACATCTTTTTTGTTGTAATTATTGTAACGCTTAGGCGCCTAGGATATGATGACGTAGTTTTTTGTTTTATTTAGTTACCTTATAGACAGAGTAAGACTAAGACGGTGATAGTCCCTACTCAAATGCAGTCCAGTAACTACTCGAGTGCTAGATGCCCAGGCACAGGGCGCAGACCATTGACATGCAAAAAAAATTGCATCTCATATCGATGGCGCAGACTCTGAAGGGGACTGAAATGACCAGACCCCAAGATCAAGTCAATGCGTGACTTGAACTTGAGTAGTTTGTAGCACCTCGCACTGGGCGCATAAAATGTTAGTTACGGCACTACCTAAGTGTGAAGTAGAAGGAGAAATATCTGTAAGTAGAACTACTCGTAAGTTATGATCTTACTTATTTAGAGACGCACAAACTAGAGGCAAAATTAAATAATAAGAAAAAAATAAACAAATCTAGAGCGATGCAAAAAGTGACTAAATTGAATTTGTAGAAAATAGGAATCCTTTTCTAGTGGAAGCTAACTAAAAAAGAAGAGAAAGTTGAAAGCAAGAAACAAGTAAACCTTTTTAACGTAGCTAGTGATAAAAAATTGAACGTCCGAATCCGAATTCAATAAACTTTTATTAAATCATCTTGATACCTACTCGCTAACAATAGTACAGAAGTTAGTACCAGGCCGATTTCAGAAAAAAAAACACTACAAATCACTAAATATTATTATTATTTATTTATTAGGCAACACTAACAGTATCTATATATAAATTTATAAATTACAAACAACATAATATTAAAAAGAGTTCTGAAATATATACCCTTTATGGGTGTTTACAATATTCTTAAATAATGACTAGAACCATAAAAAAAAATTACAACTAGGTACCTACATTTTAAAATGAAATTTGTACAACGATTACAAAAGGATAAAAATATATAGAAGATGACAGAGTACTATCTGTCAAAATGCTTTGCCAATTTTTTTTAAAAACATTTAAAGAGTTCCGAAAAAAAACCTACATAAAATATCAACCTACATACGAGAAAGATATGGTAAGTAGCTACAATTAAATTAAAAGAAACTCGGCCAAATGAATGAGATTCCACGGGCTTTTGAACAATCCATGAGGTGTAACCGACTGTCTAAACTATCTCTTTCAGTCCACATTAACTGGTCTTCGATTTATTGTTGCTCCTCAACAAATAGGTCCATAAAATATATGGGTCTAACCATCCCATGGTCTTGAGAAATCTTCGAAACAATGGACAAACGAAATTGTAGGCCATTTTCTCTGCCAAAAGTATTTGTAACGTTGCGTTGGTCGAATGTTGAAACTGAAAATTTCCTTTCGATCTTCTTTAGGAACACGATGGTGGCTCCCTCGATAAACTATGCAGATAAATTTGTCGTTCAATAGCCATATATTTCGAACCTTTTACCTATGTTACATATTAATTACGATCTTATCTCTCAGTTCCCATCGTTCTATTGTTGTTATGTGAAATCGGACTTTTTCAATCGAGCCATTTATTTGATCGATTTCTATGATCATTGTTCTTTCCTTTCCATATTTCTTTTCTTTTTTTGCAAATAATTACTTGGGTAAAAATATCTTTCTCGTAGTTATTTTTACCCAAGTTAAGTTACACAATTAATTACATTAATTAAGTAGCATATGAAAATATGAATATGAAACATATGAAACCTGCATAATTATGTCCGGAGAAGAAATTCAATGGCGTATGTGAATCCACCAACCCGCACTTGGCCAGCGTGGTGGAATATGGCCTAGTCACCCTTCGAGGGTAGACCTGTATCCCAGCAGTGGGAGGATTAAAGGTTGCATATGAAAGTAGGTAAGTGCAAGCCTTCTGCTTCTTTAAGTATTTTCAAGAGCCAAAAGAAATTAAAAAAAAAAAATTTCTGATTCAGTTAAAGAAATATTTATTGAACAACAGATACATTGTAATTTATAAACTAGATGAGAAATCAGAGAATGATCACATGCTAAATAGTGGCGAAGGTGTCACACAACACATACCCACATTTATTTAAATGAGTTATCTCTATACCAAATTTCATTGAATTCCCTTCAGCCGTTTTGCGTGATTGAATAAACAATCTAAAAATACAAACTGACGTATCATTATTATAACTGCGCCGCACGGTTTCACTCACACTGATGAGAAGTATGAACTTGAACGTCTGTTATATTTCAGCCAGGGTATAAACTTCCTTTTTCAAACTTCATCCAATTCCATCAGCGTGAAGGAGTAATAAACATAGACAAACTTTTTTCATCTATAATATTAGTAGGATAAATAGAAACCTACCCCGCCTATCTATAAAGGTGCGGCTACATTTCGCTCTACTTGCGTACGGGCTAACTTTCGTCCGATGTGTCTCACAATGAGTCATGTTCCAAACAGGTTTAACAGATTGTCTAGATAATAAATCAGTGACCAAACGAATTTTATTGGCAGAAAGTTGATCGCACCTAATATTATAGAGGGTCACTTTTGATCGACCAATGTCTTTTAGTACAGTTGGTTAACATGTCAACTTTTTCATTTGAGACGCGTTTATTGCCATAAAAAGCTACAACGTAACTAAAGTTGTTATAGATACTTAAAGTGTGAGAAAAATGGCATTTAAACATATATGTATCTGTCATCATCATTCATCATAGTCAATCTAGTTTCAATTTTTCACCATATTTAGCAGACATCGGGCAATGCACAAAACGTGAGACGCCAAAATCATTAGAAAAAAAAAACAAAAATACTAAATTTTGACAAACTTAGTTCGGCGTTAATTTTGTTGAAAATTCCCACTAATTAAACATGCCAAATTATTTTACGCTAAAAATGGATACGTCCAAAAATTTGCATATATCTGAAAATCATTAATTTTCCTTGTATCATAATAAACACTATTATAATAGTCTCTATTAATAACGTCTGGGTCAACAAATTCTTTCTTCATTACTGGCCAATATCATAATTTATAATGTCCCGATGACCACCTACTGTTTGCCAGCTGGTCTCTAAGATAAATTGAAAATATAATCAAATAAATTGGCAAAACGAGACGAGTTTCAAAACATTTTTGCACCTAAGTAATTAACTTTCCTTCATCGCTTTATTTAGACTGACCAATTAAGTATCGGTTTGATAGCAATAGTGTTTACTATCGCCGCAATTATTTATCGAGTACTCTGATAGCAATAACTGATGATGGTAGGCAATAATACAATTTGTTACCGAGATAACTTCGTGTTCAATAAACAAGACAAATTGCTTTAGACAACGATATATGGACCCTTATTAACAGGTACTTGCTTATAATAATTAGTTTCTCTTGTTCATTGCTGGCACTTCAAAAGCATTGGAAATTGGAAGCTCCATATACGAAAACTTTTTTAATTAATTTATTATACGTATTACACACACATATATACGAGCATAATTTTTTACCATGAGAAAATTATTTTCTTTTGTTTTGCCTAGAGCCAGCTCTAACTAAAATAAAAGAAAAGCGTTCGTCTTTGTAATTCTATCATACGTATTACTTTCCATTTTAGTAGTAGGTAATTAGAGCTGCTCCAAATTCGTTATCGATAAACGCTATCGATTCTATCGGCTTTCGATCCGATGTAGGTGCATGATCGTGTCGCGTGCAGGTTACCTATCGCACATAGTGTCTCGTGACTACAAGTCACGAACTTTACACAGTTAATATCATGCATGTTCTTTGACATCAAGAGTCGGTGTCAAATAACATGTGTCACAGTGCTTTAGTACCTATAAATTCGTCATTAAAATTTTGAATGATAGCTTGTTCAATTTAAAAAGTTACAAGAAATTAAAAAGTTTGAGTAAAAAATTTATGTTAACAACCTTTTTAAATTGAGTAAAAATATAAGCGGATTATAACTATGGGTGTGCCTCACTTAATCAGAATCACACAATGAAAAAAACATCGTAAAACCAATTTAATGCTAAAATTAACGATAACGACAGACAACAAAATTAATCTAGCTAGTTTCAAAGTAAGAATTAAGAGACGATAAAAATCGATGACATTATCAGAAATCCATCTAGATGACTCGATTTAATCGATTACTCTAACGATTTTAATGATAACAACTTCACATAACATTAAATCTTGCTAGCGCTATTATACGTCGTTAATATTTATTTAAAGCATTTATTAGGTTACATTCAGTATTTTTAGAGAGCAAGCTTATTTTCAACGTTATGTAGCTGTTAATTTTTATTTGTTTTCTTTTCACATGAATAATAATACTTAACTATGCTCAACATTTCAAGTTTTTTTTTAGAGATTTATAGATTACTGTTTCTTTTGTGCGAAGTGTGTATTTTACGAAAGACATCTAGTTTTAAACAATACTGAACAATAAATTAGCATTTCTAGGGGTGCCATATTCTGTGGGAATCTCTAGAAAGTTGTCATAAAAACCGGATTAAACCAGTATCGAATTTGCGAGGAGAAACCCCGCAGTCGACAACACGTGGTGGGCATTACGAAAATGTGTGTGTCCTTAATTGGTGCTTATTTGACCATAGATTACATAGTTTGTTTATTTACCCTAGGTACTTAACAACAATAAGCATACGGGTAGCTTAATTTTTTTACATTTAAAAAGTTTAATATTATCTGTAAAATTATACCAAAAAAATAAATAAAATTTACACCCAAGTGGTGAAATTGTAACTAATCACTATTACAATAAAGCAAAGAATTCCCAATTAAAAGTTGAAATAAATATAACCTAACCTACGAGTAACATCGAACTAAATAACTAGTTCTGCTGTCTAAAACTTAAAAAGAAGCCATTTTTAAACATTCACAGTCGATTTGTTACACAAACTAGTTCTTTCCGTTTAAATTTTTATTTAAAACTTTTCCTAATGATACAAATCATTAATGCAACGTCCTGATTCTTCGTATAGTATTACAAAGTGAATGCCGCTATAAGATAACAATTTGTTTTTTTCTTCTAAGGATGTGATTTAGAGTCGCTAGTGTGGCGCCATATAGCACTCAAAGATCGACCGATAACAGTCTAGCACGCGCAGCCTTTCTGTTCGCCGCGAGATATTGCCTTTGCTACAGTCGATATTTTAGAATTCTGAGAATATTCTTAGCTAGGGTAGAATCGATTTATTGTATTGACATTTGGTTTTAGTGTAACGAGACGTCGAGATCCTGCATCAATTTTTTGATAAATCTATAAATATATATGTACATATATAGATTTATCAAAAATCAAGGCATAAAATAATATATATATCAAGGCACTGTGAAGTGTGAAGTAAGTTGGCAGTATTTTTTTGTATGTGATACTTTTTTATTTTCAAATCGTGTCCTAAATCCATTTACCTATATACCTATGCATTTTGCATTATAACTTTATTTAATTTCTGCAATCTACATGATTGTAATATTTAACAAGACCCTACGTAGGTATTTAAAATACAAATAGACATAGCATTTTGCCGCAGGATTTTAGATATACGACAAAGTTGCTAATAAACTAGCGGTCTGTCTGGTCTTAGCTCTCCCACGCTCCCACGTTATTTTGATGGTATCGATATTGTAATAATCGATTATTTAAAGAACTTTACGGATGCTGCCTGTAAATGCTGATGTTGCATGTGAAAAAACATGAATCATATAGAGTTAACTCAATTAAATCTTTTTTGTTTCTTCATCACCATGATTTAATTTCTAACTTGCAACGGTCTCATCAATCTATGTAGGTTACTTTAAAGTAATGAGAATGAAAACTAGCAATACTGATGATAAATTACCTCTGTTTGCTAACATCTTGCGCAGTATTTCTGATGATCACCATCTAGAGCAGAAGACAATGGGCAAAAGAGCTGGCGCGTAACATGGTGTAACGTTACCAACTGTAAAATAACTAGTATCGTAACGGAACAACCTTCTAGGTAGCTCTAAGAATGGCAGATTCATTGATAAAAATTAAATGATAAATATTTTGGTGAGAACGTGACAGACAACTAAGTATTGTCTACGTAGTTCTTATATTTATTTTACAGGTTAAAAATTAAATTTCTCACGGAACACTCAACTATGTATTATCAAAGTTACGTTGCAAGCTAACCAACGGTAAAATCAAAAATGGGAAAAAACACAAGCTTTCTCAATAGGAACCACGTTCATTGATTTGAAGATAGTGTTCTAGTGGTCATGGCTCTTTATTTTGCAAATCCATTATTGTTGTCTGTACCCGGCAATACTTCAAGAATTCAAGCTGAATGGCTTCACACCGGTTCTATGACAAATAAGTACTCATCGAATGATCAGTCGACGAACTCGGATGTCAGTTATCGACAAAAAACTATTCGAATGCCCCGCACTAGCCACAGGCGACGCGACACTTTTTTAAATTTCGATCTGTTATCACATTAATCGACTCTGTGTAGAAATGCATGATGTAGGGTGGAGAAACTAGCAGAAGCAGCGGGGTCAGGATGTTTGGTGACCTCCGAACTAGAATGGTTCATTGAGCACAGCCAGCTGAGCGTCGTCGTCGTTCATTGAGTTGCCGCCATCGCTCGTCGCTCAGTGCCGATCCTAAACACGGAACGCGTCACACGCGCACCTTGGGCTGCGTGAACGTGTTTGCCGTTGCCTTTTTATTTTAAAAACATACGCGCTTGGCGGGAAGTTTGACAGAACGATAACTTTTTAATTTTTGTTCGGCTTGTTACCTTGAAAACGAATAGACTTAAACAAAATTAAGGACCCCAGTGATGTGCTTTTAGTTTGATAGTGATTGCTTTTATCGTTAGCAAACAAAACACTTCGCGAACTACAATGATGACGTCTCTGTACAATGAGGTGAGTGCACGACATTTCCACCTGGCATTTAGGTTTTTGTTGAGTAATTGCAGGCTCTAAGTACCCGTTGTTAACGTTTTTGTTGTTTTTACTACGAAATTGTTGGGCTAACCCGCGCAGGGCACTGAAGGTCACGGCAATCTTTAACGAATTTAATTTAAATTACTCGTTCTAGTCATGTTTTGTTTTAATAACAACGCAGCATACTCATTTGTTTACTTATGAGCCCAATGAGATTATTCGTTTTTTTTTCTTTATAAGTAATCCAAGGTTTAATTTTCAGTTTTGATTTTTTATAGTTCAGATTTTAATTTTAATTACATGACATATGTACTCCGTTGTTTTTGAAGGGTGCTTTAGGTACTCATTAATTTATTTACACGTGAAGTTGATAAGTGCGTAGCTGTCTTTGTTTACACTTCGAATGATCGCGTTTAGTCGTAGTAGGTATTTATGAACTTTGAGAGGTTCCGTTTGATCGAAAATACTACAATTTATGGTGTAATAAAATTGCTAACAGTTAGCAATTTTATATTTTATTTTAAAATAATTGTGTTAGGTACTTACTAACACAATTGTTTTATATCTAAGTATATAAAAATGAATCACTATTTCCCTTGGTCATCGCATCACGCGTGAACGGATGGAACAATTTATTTTTTATTATTTTTTATTTTAACTTAGTTAGTTACTTAAATTTTAACTTTTACAATTTTTAAGTATTATTTTTTTGTTGTGTTAATTATTGTCAGGAGAAGGTTCTTATGAAAGACAAAATATAGGAAGTCGAGCGGAACATTAAAAAAATTAAGACAATTCAATATTCATAGTTAAGACAGGAGAACGTCTGTCGGGTCAGCTAGTTACTTAAAAGAAATTCCGTAAACGCTAGACATTATTGCTTTTCATAATATACTATTGCTCTCTATTACGTGATATATCGAAATCTTATGAACAACAATTACCTTATCAGGCTCTCTATCAAAGGAGTTTTATCTGATTGCTAATACTAGTAGGTAATAATATATTCGAATAATATTATAATTCGAATCAAATAATCGTTAGAAGTTTACTCTTAAAAAGTATTTAAGGCTATAGAGTATTTAATATTGATTTTAATGTGATTTTAATTCAGTTTTCGTTAAATTAAAAGTTCGTTATCATATGTTCCGTTAAATTTGAATTTATACCGTTTTGGATAAAATCAGTATTGGTTTAGCTTATCGTGTGTTTGATTAAACGGAAATATGTTACATATAAAGTAAATAGATTGAATATTAAGCAAACAAAAATGTAGAGTACGATAGCATATCTGTTCCGTTCTCACAAACTGGAAAATGTTGGGTAAAAACTGTTATTTTTCAATTGTTGTGAAATTTAAACTTACTTACATTATAACATGCGTGCATATCTAATATCTATGTTATATAGGTATCTGTGTAATGCATAATGTAGAAAAAAACTGTTGGTGACAATTTATTTCTTGCCAATGTGTATACATGTTCTTACAAACTAAATATTGGCACAAGGACCCTGTAAGGGGCGCTGCAAATTTGGAGGGAACAAGAACTTTTAGGTACTACATACTTAAATTATTCAAAATATTTTATTTTTAACAAAAAAAATACAATGGACTTCCAAATTATTTTCCTCTGAGAAATATAAATCTTATATCTTTTTGTTTTATGCAATTTTCAACAAATAAGCGTGATCCATCGTACAACTAATTAATAAGTAAAACTAAACTACCTCTAGGGATAGTCAATGACTTCGAATCGTGTTCATAATCTTACCTGTAATAACTGTTACTTTTACTTGCGTTACATCACTAATTTGTATCGTAGGTATTGTTTTTTACATCAAAAGAAAGTTCCTCGTCCATCACGAGATTTACAAGCGTATATTTGTTATATCAACAACCGAGACAATGATTTTGATTCATGAATATATAACAATAATGATACTTTCACCACTTTCAAATTTGTGATAAGGTGTGCTATACTACCTGCTATTATGAGCAGTTTCAAAGACGTTTGCAAGCTCAATGATCACTTTCACTGTGATTATTTTGTTTATACTATTATTTTCGTATCAAGCATCATTTGTTGGTGTGATCTCATAAACCGTCTTGGCTGTGTAATCTCAGACATTGTCGTAGATGATTAGAGCTTATCTTCATATTTTGAGTTTCTATCTTTTGTTTGAGCATTAACATCTACTCGTACTTATGGTATATTTATCTTAACTTATTAAAAATATTCTTATAAGTTTAGGTTAATTGTAGTTTCTACATTTATTGACTAATTATTGGCAACAGTTTTAAAAATAGTGTGTACTGTAATTGAATTATTAATTGTTTAAAGTTCAAAATTTGAATTAATTTAGCCTATGACCTCAGGCATATTGTAAATGTTAATTACTTGTTTGTTTTCTGAATGGTGCATTTATAAATTAAATTCAATGAAAATAGCCTTCATCACCAATTTTGTCTGATTATTACAACTGAGCACTGTAGGCGTTGCTGAAGGTAGTTTTGCAAATATTTTTAGTTTCAAATTTAAGAACATCAAGTATTGGCATTAATTTATTTTAGTGTTATTTTTATAAACGAACTAATTTCTAAATTGTAATTATGAAAATAAAGCATATCTCGATTATGTAAAATTTATTTCGCTATCCAATATGAGGTAAGTAGATAATGCTTTGACCTCAACACAAATAAGAATTAACCTACTTGGTTATGTCACAAATTCCATTACGTTCAGGTAACAGTGATGTGTAACTGGCCTAATGTCATTGTGCGAAGCAATAGCCTGATGATAAATGATGTGGTCATTAAGCTGTCGTATCTTCGGAAGTTACGCCGTTTGATTCTATTTCATAACTAAGCATTTTATCCTATTTCGTTTCATCTTGATCTTCGTCATCGTTATCTCATCATTACCTACCCTCACCCGCCCTTTATCCTTACTCTTATCCTACTTAAGTGGGGTTGGTATAGTACCACTATGTACGTTTCCCCCATTTATCTCTATCATTCTTGATACCTGAATTCATGCTCTTTCTATCTTTTTCTGCCAGTTGAATAACAATCAGTTTCCTACTTATTTTGGATTCGGATTATATTGTGTCCTCAGTCAATTTATCTTGCTTGTCTTTTGAAGTCATGTTGCGGATTATATTTCGAGCCACTTGGATCCGTTCCCGAAGATAGGCATTTTGCTCGGATAATGACCTCGTTATGGCCGGATTTCCTCCTACACATTAGGATTTATAACAGCAATCATTCGCTGCGCACAATACAGTCTCTTAATTTTTTTCGTATTTCACGATGTGCTCTTAATCGCTTTATTATTCATATCCACAGCCTAGTGTTATAATGTGTTTTATTATTATATGATCTCTTTTTGCCTCGGCTCTCTGATTTAATATGCACTACTTCCCACGATGTTCTGCTTCTATGGCAAATCACTTGAGTATCAACATTATATTTCATTATCGCAGTCTTTAGCGTAACGACAGTTATAAAAATGTGTTTTACGTACAATTTTTAATTTTGGTACTAAATGAATTTCAGCTTTGTCAATTATATTTATTATGGAGTTTATTTTTACGCCGAATTCCTTCTAGATTAATTTACATAAATTAGATTCAGTCCATGATTTGTCGTATAGCATACGTGTTGATATTCTCATCGTACCCATATTAGCATAAGTACACATAATACACAGGACATCGTCTGGCCATGTGTTTGTCTTGGATGACGTCATTTCGTGAGTCACTTCACCAGCCGTGTCTGGTTGCTCCTTGGTATCCTATGAGCTATGAGAAAGATAGTTGATGAACTTAATGTGACCATCACAATATTTTGATTTAAAATTTTATTAAGTAATTCTTAACTTTTTTAGGTTTTTTGACATGCGTTTTACGTTTTGCTCTGAAATAAATGGAATAGTACCTATCTTTCTTGCATCAAATGTTTTAAGTAGTTTTATCACCAGTGGTCTCGATAGAAACTTGTCATGTAAACAATATGCGAACGTTAAAACGACTCAATTCATAGAATACCAATAAAATTTCTCCGACACCGGGGTCGCTAGTAAAATTATCAAGCAGCCCAGAAATGCAGGTACCCGTCTGTGTAGCACAGAAACCTCTATATTCCGAGGTTCAGCCGGTTTTGTAGCATCGATTATAGATTACGATACCAGGTCAGTGGGGTTTAATTATAATGTAAAAACATTTCTATCACTCATAATTATTATAGACGACAGAGAAATGCATGTGGGAGCTTTCCCTTCTTCCACACTAATTGGAATAACATAGGGGCAGTCCATTATTCTATTAAAGAGTGAGTCACGAACGTTGACCAGTTTAACTCCAAACATGCAGTAAAAGCAATAAATTATCCAATCGTCCGTTAATTTTCTAATATAGCTCACGTTTAGTCCATTAAGTTTAACTGTATTACTTTTAATTGCTTAACAACACCATGCCCCTTTTCTCTGTCGTGTCTGTTATTAATGAAGTCAGGTTTTTTCGTGACAATATTATGTCTTATCCATACCTATTCACTTCTCTGTGAACTTCACACAATGCTTCATAAAATGATTCATTTATTTCCGTTGACCGTGACACTTGTACCACAACAAGTTTAGCATCAACAATACTTCACCTATTTCACCCATAACAAAGTGTGTCTCTGTCAAAAGCTTATTCTTCAAACCGGCAACGTCTGAATTTTTTTTGCTCTTTTGTTAGTCCTTTCGTCACGGCATTCGGCTGTTCGAGGTCAAGAGGCCCCTGAATAGAAGCTCGGATCTTCGAAATATCATTCGCAATTACAATAACATTCATTACAAAATAAATGTTGGCATTTGTTCAGTACTTTTTGCTTCAAACATTTTTATCTTCCGCAAAATTTGTCTTCCAACAATTAAGCCCACGCCGAACAACAAGTGCACGATGATTGCTATGATTGCCTAGAACAAAAACTCAAATGATTGCAAAAAGCTCGCTTGAAATTGAGCCTGCACTTCATAATTCGAGCAGACAATTTGCGAGTCACTGAACGTAAAACACAACTGCGGCTTCGCAGCTATGAAGCTCGAACAATTGTTAAAGCTCATTAGCCCTCTAGCCATATTCAGGAGTTTATTTGTCCAATAAAGATTGAATACATCACAATGCTTTATAAGATATTGTTGTGCTTTGTCCCTGACTTTTAATTATCCATATTGTTGCGTAACGTCAAAACCTTTCTGGGAGTAATCTGAGGCTTGTTGGTAAAGCCGTGGGAGTGATTTTTTTGACGGTTGACTGATGTTACCGATCACAAACAAATTAATGGCTTGTCTACCGTGAAGCAATCTTTCAAGAAACGGGTAAACAATGAAGCACGGTTTCGGTAATTGGGAGAAGCCTCGTCGATAGAGGCCAGTGGGTAAATATGTTAAACAAAACCAGTTGTGAGGGCCGCGAAAGGTTTATCGACATACATAAAATTAAAAAGAAATGTCCCTACACGGTTTAAGATAAAAATCTCATAAATGTTAGTTTAAGAGACAGTTTACGAATATCAAAAAGCTTCGCACCATCGCCCACAGAGTTATAGAGTCAAGTTGTAAGGCAGCTGAAGCGATTGACCTCGCCTCGGATTTGTTAACGTCCACGTTTAGGAACGCTCTTCCGAATGGCCGACGCCCACAAATCGCCAATTGAGTGATATCGATAAAAGTAGCTTTGGCGTGGTCTAGACATTAGAAATTCCAAGTTATTTGCATATGCTCTATATGCGGTGAGGCTAGCCGATTGAGATAGCCTATCTATTCACATTATGCTGTGGCGTTTATTTTGAATATTTTATCGAAATGGGCTGGGTAATTTTAAAGACCAAATAAAACAACTGACGTTTAACCACGAATTAACAGCGGTTCCAGCACTCACGCAAAATATTCTGTACTTTGAATATTTACGACGATCGGTCATCGGCTACGGCATGCATAATCAATTCGAGCTGCACTTGACCTTGTGAGAGATTTGTTACATCACGGACGCGCTTAGCGTGTCTGCTGATCTGTATCGAAATCTAACGAACTGTAATTAATCTCTACAAATTGCATCCTTGAAAATCCATTACGTTGCCTCATCTATAACGAGGTATATTTAAAGTATTAGAAACAATAGCTATTAAATTATGGCCAAAGACTTTCCAATTGACCTTTAGTGGAGCACAAAGGTGTGTAGAAATAGTCCAAGGGCAACAAGCAGTGGCGGATTTGAGATCTGCTAGTCACGAACTAGAACTCACTCGAGCCTTACCTAAACCTAAATAATTGACCGAGAGCACTGAAAGGCTTCTGATAAGAGAATGGCTAATGCAGCAATTTATTGTTATCATAGATTACCTTCTATATATTTCGCTCTCAGGCCTCAGGACAATCGAATTATGCCTCGTATTGGTCAAAAGACACTTATAACCAATAACTCTTTGGGCATGGGTTGCGACTCGCGCCTTCCTCCAATTGTGATGCATTTTTGTCAGAACAAAGATCTTGTAATGCGGTATCTATAAAGGGCTATTTACTATTATTATCATGTAAGCTTGTAAGCCTTATTACAACAGCTCGTGCAGCTTGCACTGGCCTTTTAGATATGTTCTTGGTATTTGTGATTCATGCCATCAATTCCGTTAATAAGGCGGTGCGTGACTAGGATATCAATTACTTTTCGAACGACTTTACTCGAAATTGCATTATTGAATTCGATTTACGATCTTACTTGTTAAAGTTGTTAAACTATTTGAAATCCATAAAATCGCTCGATTGGGTAACGCTAACGCTAATCGTTGCAAGTGCAAGCAACGGTGAAATCGAGGATTTGCAAGAATTTCGGAGTCAAGATCTCGAGATTAACCCGTGTCGTTTCTTGATTGTATCTACCGGTAACAGTTTCGAGTGCTCATCTCCAGTCGTTCACGGATTCCCGAGCCACGGTCACGAGCTCGTGCGATCGGCCATTCACCGAAACTAATTTCAATTTTATGGAACAGCCTAGTATGAGTCTCATTTCCTATTCGGCTCGCGCGTTCTCCCATAACATTTGATTTATTATCATATCATCCTCGTGCGAAGTCTTTAAGTGAAATACAGGTTGTCGTGAGTAATTTAAAAGTTATCTCGATAATTTCTCTCCTTTTACGAGCCGTATCTTTATACGGATGCATCTTTGATGAGGTATCAAGGTGCGTGAATATGCAAATGTCTGAAAGTCCGTGTGACCCACAAGCGAGCCGGTCTGGGCCAGCAGTGCCAGCACGCGCCACGACCGGCCACGGCGGTACACGATATCGAACACGAGATAGCCACTGTACACTGTACACGATGTTTTATTAATCAACCCCATTGTGTGGACTCGGTTTGAAATCGTAAATCCTTATATAGCTCGCTCGACTATTCATGGAACCGATAGTGGAATCGTTCGTGTTATTTTTCAACGGATTCACCTTAATGGTAGGCCTTTGTGTGCTTAAAGAGTTTTTATTTGTATTTCTGGCTCTACGATTTCAATAAAAGCACTGTGCATATGACGAGATTTTTTCAAATTCAAATCATCTTTTCAATTTGTTGAATTGAGCTCAATTGCTTCCTTTATTCAATTATTTTAAAATGACAGATCAGGATGCATTTCTGGGCAAAGATAGAACAAAAAAAAAAAGAAAACAACAAAAGAACAAAAAAACAGAAAGCCTATAAAGTGAGTAGGTTCTGGAAAAGTCCTCGAAAGCTTCTAAATATAATACAATTCTAACGACCAAAGTAGAAAAAGTATAAGAGCCTTTCCAGCCTCCTTGGGCAGTATCTAGCGCATTGCATCAGACCACCAGCGCGACATTAGCATATCTCCCGTCCAACCTGCTGGCGGTAAGTGGTATCTATGTTAATCGACCGTTACTCCTTTTTCTGAAATGTTTCGTTTGTTCGCTGTTTGTGCCGGCGTCACTTCCCGTTTAAGTGTTTGGTTCTTGTTAGTTAGTTGGTCTTGTTTGTTTTGGTTCCTTTTCTTTCTTATTTTAGAAGGAATGTGGTCTCAATTTCGATGTAAAATCTATTGGTCGTTTAAATATATTAAAGGTGTTTATTGTTCATACTTACTTACTAAGTACTAACCAAGACGGTATAAAAATGTCTGTACCTAATAATAGCACCGATTGAATCTATCAATAAAGTTTAAATTTTACAAGCTAACCATTAGTTATTCTTGCTCTCGTAGTTGTTATAGCCGTGCACTATTTTTTAACACAATTTTTTACGCTTTAAAACTAGCATTAAAAAATACAAATTCATGACTTCCTTAACTACGAAATAATTTTCGTAGGCAGGTATGATTTTAGAGTTTTCCTGCTATTACAGTAATTTAAATTGGAATTGAGGCGAGGCCACATCAATTTCGTCTTTGTATAACTCACGATTGCATAAAATAAGGTCATAATTATTTATCTAACGCGCATCTAAATTACCCGAACTATATCAAGTACCTTACGAAACGAGCCTAAAATTGCATTGCACTTACCTACTTACTATTCTATAGGTTTTAAAATACGCATTACCTAGCATTACTTATATCTATATTAGTTATTATATGCTTGGAATCTTTCAAAGTGCAAGTTATAAGGTGAGAATTTATCGCTTTGTTAAACGGTGAGAGGGTAAATGCGACTTGGCAGCCCCATAATTCGACGATGGCGGTAATGTGTGTAACATAGTGGATTATTCTCGGCTGTCTGCTGTGCGCTTGACGGCATCTAAGATTGCTTCGCCTACAGCCTCCACTTCTTTTTATATAAGCAGTACAGAGTACCTGAGATCGAAATTACATACAGAGCAACCCGTACGTTTTAACTTTTATCCTTTTTATTGAGCATGCCAGTCCTCTAGCTAGTAATTGCGAGTGCGACACTGCAAGACCGCAACTCGACTTCAAGTGTGTGGAACTTTAAACAAAATACATATATGAAATTGTCGGCCATAGCTTATCGTTGCGTATAAAGTCGCCGAAATGTCGCACCGACAAGACGCACAGGTTGCGATGCCGCTAAATGGTTTTTCTTTTGCAATTACAAAGACCACTTTAGAAAGAACATTTTGGCAGTTAATCAGACTCTAAGCAGTAATATGAGTATTACGTACGAGTATGCCTTAAATTATAACATCCCAGTTAAATTAAAAATTACGGTCTAAGGCATTAAAAAGGTTAAAAAAAGAAAAAAAAGGCTTAGAATTTCGATATTCAGGTTGACACTGGAAATGTTGCGAACATTTTCACGTCAACTTATAATGGCTGAACACCAAGCAAGCGACTTGCTTGTTTTGTCACTTTGTGGCGATAATAAACAATCGCTTAAATTTAATAAAAGGTAAAATGATAGAATCGGATAGACCTTAGATCCTGTATTATACTGAAATTTCGCCCGCAACATTGAGAGAGCCAAGCACTGACAACTCTATTTATGAGATCGGAACCGTGAGCGAAATGTTTTAGATTAACAATCGTTGATACATCGGCCCTTTTGTATCTCTGCACTTAATCACGTTACAATGTATGCGAATCTCTTTCTGTTCCAAACAAATCATTGGATAGGTATATTTATCAAGCAATGGAAGTGGCAGCCAGTTGCATTCTATGCGGTTACATCAAGATGGTCCCCCAGCAATTAAATACCGCAAAATTGTATCGATTGTCGCAAACCGATAAAAACGTGCACCAATGCCGATTACGCATTACATTTTTCATTCCAATTTAAATTGCGTCGCATTCGATTCCCGAAACTGATTGTATTATTGATCGTGTCTATATTTGGAATCGACAAAAAGTGTCTTAAAATGCGAGGTGCTTGTTTATCGATTTTATATGATTGTTTATGCGGTGGACATTCTTCGTCGTTCGTTGCACGCGTTTCATTTACGTGCCCTTAAATGTCAAGATTGAATCGTCAACACGAGAGTTGTAATAAAGCTTGATTGGGCCCTCGTAGCTTCTTTGAATCACAATGCTGGGACGAACGCGGAATTTTAATACGCCTACGCGAGCTAAAGTGAGAGTAACGAGCTGAAATTAACATTTTTTAATGAATCCTAGACAGTTGAAAACGAAACCATCACGCCTATTGAACACTACTTATGTACAGTCTGAGTTTGAAATATAAGTTTACCTAGCTCATTTTCGATACAAAAACTTTTGATGCAACGAGTTAAGCGGGCTCATTAAATGGCCTCGCTCTTTTCGCGGTCGAGCCCGAGCTTCAATCTAGACTAGACAGTAGGTTATTTTTTATAACGCTGTGTTAGTAGATACTGAGAAATATTAATATTCATAGAAAGTAAAAAAATACTTGTCTATCAAATTCAAAAACTCATAAAGTCAGGCATGGCTTCATTCTCAAACTTAAATTATGTTGTTGGTAGCAAACACATAAATTTAAACAGCCTCATATTTTGTCAAACAAACCCAGTAGTTTACTACCACAATAACACTTAGTTCGTGACTTGTGACCAAATAACTTTCCTTGTAAACTTATCGATAATAGCTGTAAAATCATGTTCACACAATTCCCATTGAACATTTCCGCCTTTCTTAACAATGGCTCTTAATAAATTCACAAGTAAAACAATAAAACCACGACCTGTGACCAACTCCGGGTCAATCCTATGATTTTGATGTAGCATTTTGTTCGTAATCAAAAACAATAGATCAATTGTTTGTAAGTAATAGTTGGTTTCTCTTAGAGTCTTAGAGTATGCAAAGCATTGTAATTTGTAATCACAAAGCGAACTGAATTCATGGCTCTTATAACTGCTTTGTTTTCTTGTAAACAAACTAACAATAAACTAGCACTCCTCTGTGTAATATTGTGTATCAACGACCTAGCTATTGTTTTAGGTATACAGTCCCATGGAACCCGTGGACTCATCGGGTTTTTTTTACGTTCATTGTTCAGTCAAAGGACGGCCAGCTGAAGATTAATTTATAACGTCAATAACAATTG
Organism: Alcis repandata; assembly: GCA_949125135.1. Lineage (NCBI taxonomy): Eukaryota > Metazoa > Arthropoda > Insecta > Lepidoptera > Geometridae > Alcis > Alcis repandata. The sequence continues at coordinate 10,606,602 of OX421233.1, read as the reverse complement.
GAAACCTGAATGAGGTCTAACTGTAGTCAGAATAAGCTCGATAATTAAAACAAAGCCTAGGTGAGGTATTTTAGCCTAAATTAGACCATTGTTCAAAGTCCCAGATTGTGTTATATTTGTCCAACTAAGACAAGAAAACACGATACGACAACATGTGAATATTTAAAAGGTAAAGGGATTAATACTAACTACAACTAAATATGGGCGAGACACTAGGCAGGACGAAGCCAGAGAACATAATGAACCAAATAGGTCCCAAATGTTGGGCAAGAAACAATGGACGGTGGCTTCCTAATAAATTACCACTGGTTGGATATCATTTGAAGGCGACAGGAAAACCTTAGACAAGGCCAATGCATGACTGGACCTTAAGACGTTCGCTAATGACAACTACTACATAACCCAGCCATGGATATTTAATTGTATAGGTAGATCGTTGATAATAAATACAGGTTAAGAGATAACGACAAGCCAGACTAACAGATAGACGATCTGTGAGCACGTGCAATTGAAAAGTACATAAACACCTACTCTCTGCAAACTTAACAATGAGAAATCAAGATGATGTGCTAACTAATAACGATGGTGTTGTGCAATACATCATGATTGACTAGAATATGATAAATGATCATTTAAGCATTGGAGTGGATGGATAAACAATTGAATGTGCAGTGTAGGTGGTACATCTCTATGTAAGAGTTGATCACTTTTATTTGTAAGCTCAGACAATGAGATTTGCAATTTTTAACCAACGATGTCGAAAATCTAGATATCTCATAAGTTTCACTCCCGTCTGTCTGTGGCGTCGTAGAAATTCGTTCATCTGTTTAAGTTTCGAGCTCTTTTTCTTTGATGTGAGAATTTCTTCTTCTTTTAGGATCGTTTTATTTACCAATTTTTTTCTTAAACAAACCTACCTGTAATTAGAGTGTATCTTGATCTTTTGAGTTTTATTTACTAAGCGTAAAAACTGGCATTATCTCGGATTGCAAATCTTATACCCATTATTAAATTAACAATTTGGTTAATACAATTTGCCTTAATTAGAAATCCTCAGCTAAATCGTCTACCCGCCCACATAAACGATAAGTACATACCTACTAAGGTTTCGTAAAACAATACTTGCTGAAAATTATACCTAGATAATCCGTTCGTGAGAAATTTAACTATGCAATCAGCTCGTGTCCACCCACAACGGGATTTAATAATATGTTTCAAGCTTCGTCTTCGAAGGTAAGATGAAATGCTTTGACTAGGTTCAGTACCTAACCTACCATGGTGTTTATAAGGATGTCTCCAGTATTTGCTTAGGCATGAATGCTGGAGGCTGTAATTTTGTGCAATGATATTATTTTAAGTAGTAACCATAGCTATAAATGCAGCAAAACGGCAATATGGGGCAAAGTTTTAGTTTGTTTAAAAAGTGTCCGATGCCACTTTTTAATTTTATACTACCTACTAGCTGACTCGACAGACGTTGTCCTGTCAAAAGCCATTGCGTAACTATAGCAACCGTAGTATGTTGATGCTAACTTGTCAATTTATAGTAAAAATTATCAGTATATATATAATTTGCAATAAATTAAAATTGCGACTATAATTTGAGATTTAAACTATCCTATCTCTCAAGTTGGATCGAACTGCACATGGTGTGCGAATTTTATTATAATCGGTTAAGTGGTTTAGGAGTCCATTGAGGACAAACATTGTGACACGAGATTTATATATATTAAGAATAAGATATATAGGTACCTATTACTTTAATGTACGGAAAATAAAGCGCCATACAAATAAATACATAATTATCTTTATTTAGGTCAGGATCATCATTATATTTATCTTTATCGATAAAAATAATGTTGAGTAAAAGCATTTCTATTTTGGTTCTTAACTACTTAATAAATATACTCATCTTATTAAAATGATAGGATTTTAATAGCTTCATAAATCTGATTTGCCGCTTGACGCGGTAGGAGTTTAAACTTTTAAGTGTAATTCTTAAGAAAAGTCAAAGACCTTCGGGTAGCCTGGAGTCTAGCCAGAGCTGGCGACAGTCGCCAAGAGACTTGGTTCTACGAGACAAAATTGTTGGTTATTTCAGCATTCCTGTCTAAATTAGAGGCGCATTATATACCATTTTCCGTAAGACAAGGGCCCGTAAGGCAATTTTTTTTTACAGTAATCTAAATATTATTCTTCTAAACAATTCATCGTGATTTTGTTTTACTATAAGCGGAACGGATTCAGCTACAACTACAGCTCTCGGCTGGCAAAGACCTTCCGGAAGGACGATAGCGAATTCAAAAACTTTGTTTCTCTTGGTTCGCATTCGCAGTGATCGAAATTAACTCAGGAAATTATAGCAATCGAATGGGCTGATTCGATATAAACGTCATTGTTTCTGTCATACTGTCACTAGCTAGCCACTTCAAAATGTCAGGTGAAAGAGAAAAAAGTGTTGTTTAAAAATTGGTTCGCAAAAGCTTTTTATGTAGATAGCTACAACGATACACCAGTCTAGCTCCAGATACGCTCCGGATACGCTCCAGCCTAACCGCAACTCGTCCAAATCGTGCGTAACATTAATCGGATCACACTCACGTCCACCACATTCGTGCCAAGGTCCGGGTATTTCACTAATGTGCCCATTCATAACTTTAATGCAAGTACTTAAGACCGTAATATGGACAACTAATACAAAAAGATGAATGCAGGAGCCACCATCGCAAGCTGACAATCGTAGTACCTGAAAATTGTGGTTCCAACATTTAGCCACCTTTGCAGATAAGTTGGTATTTTCATGTAGAGTTGTATCGAGCAACAGGCTCATTATGAATGGAGATAATGATCAAGACACAGTAACATTTCATGTTTGTGGTCTTTAGTTTATGTCCTGTAATATGTGATATAAGAGTATTGAATACATGTACTTGATGTTACTTTTAATAGTATTGGCAATTACTTAAAGATTGGTTCACTTAATTTATGTACTAAATTATAGAGTTTATTAGTTATTCACTTCAGGGTAGGTCATTAGACTTTTATTATGTCGTATAACACGGTAGAACTAAGTAAATTGTATAATAATAATAATAATATAATATGTATATATTTTTTTATATAAGGCAAATTATATATGGGTAGATTAGCAGTTTCTTTTAATTTCACTTCTATCTCATTTTACTCAAGGCTAAGATGTTTTTAAAAGTTACCTTTTGAAGGTCGTTGACTCAAGGTTGTTTATTATGTTGCTAGGGCACAGAGTTCTCCCTGTTTCTTGGGCTAGGGTAATGTTACACGATACACACGTATCAATTGACTTGAAATCGAGATATCTACAACACCGTGGGATGAGACGGTTTCCTTTCTTAGGATGAAATGTTAGTGGTTTTCTTTGTTTCACCGAGATATAAGTAGGTACTCTATAAGCGCGGTTAAAATTTGATGACCAAAATTCAGACAGTTTTTAGTACTTATCTAATTGATGATTTTTGGAATGACTTCAGGCTTGATCTTGATCTTGTCTAATGCAGACAAAGACTAATACATACAACCTTTCATTATTTATACATACATATGAGGCTTTTTGCTTTATAAAGGAACTTTGAAGTAATGTTCCCGGTCACGTCCAAACCTACGAGTAGCATTACGATTATGAACCCAGTGCTTTATTGAACACACTGCAAAATAGATTATCTTAGACATTACCTCTATTATTTGTATTTTCATTGAAAAAATCTGCAAGATAAAGATTATTACTCGGAGAATGTACGATGTAAAAAATTGCAATAAATTAGAAGAGTCCGCCAGCCGAGCTTGTAAAAGTATAATTTGTAAGCCATAGAAAGTTATTTACGAGGGTATAGAAATTAGTAATTGGTGCTGTCGATATCGTGGTCTCTTATGGTATTTTTTGCACACCGTTCACTTCAATATTTGCACAGTAGTCTTTCAAATTTGTAGTTCTAATGCTGTTGGAAATAAAGTTTAAAATTGTCTGTGTTTATTGACTGACCCAATCGATTGCTTTGATTGAGCTTGACTTTTTGCGCTAGGAAAGTTGTAACTAACAACCGGATCTTTCTACCGACCAACTTTATATGGAACTTGAACGAGGAGCCACCATAGATTTTCTGGACAAAATTGTCAGTCACGCGTTGACATTTTTTTAGTTCCATTGTTTGTCACCTCTAGAGATAAAGTTGCATTTGGACCTGGAAACGACAATAATAATCGTTAGGTTTTTCATTGCTGTTTTTTGCAATGAGAAATAGGTACTTTTATTGATGCTCAAACTCCATAGAAGCTATACTCATGTTTATCGAAATTGTTTTTAATGCATACAAAAACCATACATGTATCGAACATTATAAAATTATATTAAATGTTTTGTATAGACAAAACGTTATGTTAAAATTATATGTGTATTATCAAGATGTGTGTTTCCTCTGGCATCATAAAATGAATCACAAGAAGGTATAGATAATGCTGTGAGCTAAATGATTTTTTGGAAACTTTCACCCCCAAGGGCGAAAAGTAAATAGTACCCTCCACCGTATAAAAACCTGGCATCAGCCAGTTTAGCATAATTTCCGACAGATGTAATGCCGACATCTATAAATGTATTACATTCATCAAAGCTCACAAAACCATTAAAGCAAAAATATTTTTGACCCATTATATTTTATTTTAGGGTGCAGGCTAAGTATCACCTTTTATAAGCCGTGCAAAAACTCCCCTATCCTTTTAAAATAAGGGCTGAACCGAGTTATTAATTGGAGGGAAGCTTAGCAGGGGTGCTTTTACTTTATTTCGGAACTGCTCACATAAATACAGTAAGGATATTACCGGGCTTTCGAAGCAGTGAGATTTGAGTTGAGAAAAGTATGTAGATCCTAATACTGTTGTTGTTTATTATAGAGGCAACTTTGACCACCATCTTATTGGGCACCTGCTTGTTTCATACACTAGCAAAGCTGTAAAAAAACGTTAGTATAATAAGTTAAATCAATCGCCTATTATTGGACTGTTAAAAAATTTGCAACTGGCAGGATTTTATCCTGCAAGTATGAAAGCTCGTTGCTCTAAATTGAGCTACAACCAAAATCAGTGCAACTTTTCAGTTAATACTTATAAACTATTTTATGGGGTAAACACACTACACTTACTATAATATTATGTGTAGCAATAAGCCAAATATGTATGTATGTAGTTAGAAATAAGACTCGAAAGTCGAACTATTCCGGACTGTGGTCGTCCTGTCCCTACTGTTAAACTAACAAAAGCAGATGGTAGAAAGGAACACATCTGCTCGGCACGTGTGCTCACCACGTGTGAGGTTTCACACTAGACCGGTTTACAACTCGGAAATGGTACAATATTGGAGATAGGGATAGACGTGGTTTTCAGGGCTCATTCGATATAACAGAGGAATTCAAACTGGGACAAAGGGGTATCAAATGATGAACGTAGTTGAATTGTGAATGAGAGGAAACTGAAGTTGAATACGACTTTTTGTCTGGATAGTATTTTTTTCGATCAAAAAACTATTAGGTTGTCTTTATGTCACAATAGAAAATTTCATAAAATATTCATGTGAAATCAAAGACATTTTGAAGATTGGCCTATAATTGGCATTAACATAATGTAAAGGGTGGATCAAATAGTGGTTAAATCAAAAAAACTAAAAATGAAATCTATGTTTACCAAATTTTACATGGTAATTATTTTTTTAGCAAACCGTCTAATGCTGATGGTTAACAAACAGTTCTTTAAAAATGTAATCGCCTTGTTAACCGAGTTTCAATGTATGTATGTACTTTCATTTAAGCAGCAGAACAAAGCAAGGCAAACTCATTTCTCTGTGAGTTTCGTAGGGATTTTCTAACCTAACCTAACCTTTGCTGAAATTACAGACACGTGTGGAACTCCTCTTTATAAGATTACTAGCTGACTCGACAGACGTTGTCCTGTCAAAAGCCATTGCGTCAATTCTATGTCAAATGTCAAAAGTTAATGCTATTGCGTAACTATAGCAACCGTAGTATGTTGATGCTATAGTAAAAATTATCAGTATATATAGTATAATTTGCAATAAAATAATATTGCGGCTATAAATTGAGATTTAAACTATCCTATCTCTCAAGTTGGATCGAACTGCACATGGTGTGCGAATTTTATTATAATCGGTTAAGTGGTTTAGGAGTCCATTGAGGACAAACATTGTGACACGAGATTTATATATATTAAGATAATTAACTGGCACTTGTTTTGAAGCTTGTTTTAGAGAACAATGAGCAAAATGACTTTATTAAAACCTTGGTTCTTTCGCAATATTTCAACCCATCTTTCAATGCTCCATCGATTACAAACTTTCTCCATTAAAGATCGCAGTCCCAGTGTTGTCCGGTCCGGTATCTCTACATCTCATTGTAATGTGTCCTGTGCGATCGTAATCTCTAATTTATGCCTTGTATGGCTTGTGTGTATGAACTGTGTCCGGTCGGAGCTTGCATGTGGTCTGGAGTTTTATGGAATTGGGACCTAGATATTATATGAGAATGGATGTATAAGGGACAAAACTTTTCAGACATGATTGTGTTGTAAAACTGGATATTTAAGGTTTTCCACTACATTTGAGCTTCTATCAGACATGGACTCTGTATAACCCTGTAACAGGGCTATAAGGAATGACAATAGACAAATATTTATTTAAGACAAAAATATACATATAAAGATACACACAAACATGAATGGGTATGCTCACCCCAAAAGGGCTCATAGTGCTATCATTATGAACCAGTTTTACTACGTTGCTAACCCAGAAATCTCGAAAAAAATCAGTTGTTTCATAGAGCTTATATTAAAAAGCCATAATGTATGAATATACCTAGTCATGTTCCGTTACATAATGTATGTTAGCTTACGTACAAAAGACTACGATACAATACCTCTATAAAGCGCGTAACATAGTAATATAATTTGCACATAATGTCTAACATCAAACTAGCTTCTGTCAAACAGAAGGTGGTAGCAAATAACATTGCCATTCTGCTCATGTCAAAGCTTAAAGCGCCTACGCATTTTTTATAAACTTGTTACCTTGCCTCTTTTGTACGAAACATTGCCCCATACCCTCTTGAAGACAATAAAGATTTGTACAATGCATAAAAACAAGCACTTTGTTTGACATACACTGATAAGGATGCGTGAGTCACGTTACAAAACGAAAAACTGGAATATACTCCACGCAATATAATAAAGTAAGAAATAACCACGTGGAAGCCCATTCCAGAAAATGTAAACTCATTTCGTTAAATAATAACAATCGATAATAGCCAATTTTGCTAAATTCAGACGTTAATAATCACGCTAAAATATGCCTTAACTGTAACGAAATTAGAGCTTTTTAAAACTAAGGTAAGTTAGACAGAAATGGTCAATGACAGTGAATTAGCGCCCTGAGGGTGAACGTCCGTCCCATATTTGGCATGCAATGTGGTTATTAGCAAGATAGCTTTGGCCAGTCCAGTTTTGAGTTCCAGACAGCCTGGGATTTCGCTCGGGGCTTTTTCAGGTTGTCTTTAGAGTCCTGTAATGATGGAGTTAGATCTTTAGAAGCCGGTTTCTGTCCACGTGGTGTCAGCGAGCGTGGGAACGCCTCGGGTGTCGCAAATCGGTCAGAGGCCTTATTCTCGCAAATTGGGATATTATCTCGGTTACTGTTGCTCTCATTAGAAATGTCATGAGAGTGAGGCCGATGATGATAATCTCGAGCGCGTAAGAATAGGGTCCAAAACTCGAGTCGAAGTTATTAATTTTCTTTTACCGCTCTGACAAAAAATATTGTTTGTGAATTTTCTGTAATTGAGCTGTGAGTTTAATAACGTTGTAAATTTCTGCATTCTGCACGAACGAAATCTAAGCCGGATCAATAACATAGATTAAATTATGTTATTGACTGTAAAATATAAGAAGGATTAGATTCAACGGAGATAAAGATAAAACAACAAATTATATTTTGAATAGTTTTGAATATCTTGTTTGCATAAAATATATTCTACAGTATTTCTATAGAGACATGAATGATGTCCTCAATTTTCTATTGAAAAGACACCGAGATCTACAAATAACTATGTATTAATATTATTATTTGGAATGCCCCATTCATATTTTTTTTTTGTAATTTAAATTTGAAAGTTCATCGACTTAACTCGCTTAATATTATGAAATGTACAAAAAAACACACACACACTTAATATACACACTCGCTTAATATTATGAAATGTACAAAAACATTTGATTTATCTCGCCTATCACCTCTCAGACTACATTATTATAGACATTATGGCTATTATTATAAGTCTTATTAAACATTATTATTATGATTATGTAGGATCTGGTCTGCTATGCAAATAAATAATTTTGCAAGCATGTTATTATTAGGTAGGCGTGATATATTGCCAATGTCCTGACTGGAATGAGATATGGTAGGTATGTATGTGATGTAATTTTTATGAATTATTTATTAATTTATTCGTGCATTGATTTGTCTAACATTATTTTTGGAGTCTGGCACCGTTCATCATTTGGTTTGTAATTGAGTTGCAAATTGCTAGATACCAACCAATCCACAAATAAATTTTAATCTAAAATTATGTTCGAAATGAGATGATTCCGAAACATGTTTTCTTTAATGTTTGAAACGTCAGCCTTTTCTAGCCAATGTCTCTCGGATTTTGCCAAAAACATGTCTTAGCTAGCGTTCAAATATTTCGACTGCTCGACTTTGATAGATACTGCCCTTTGATAGAGCTAAAATATTATATATATTTTTAACCGACTTCAAAAAAGGAGGAGGTTATCAATTCGTCTGTATGTTTTTTTTTTTTTTTTTTATGTTTGTTACCTCATAACTTTTGACTGGGTGAATCGATTTTGATGATTCTTTTTTTATTAGAAAGCTGACGCTTCCCATTTGGTCCCATTTAGTCCAGTTCTAATAATGGTATCCATGAGAAAACCATATAAGTCTTAAATTTGCATTAAGTACGTGCGCGACAAATAGATAACTCAATAGTCGGTCTTTTGAAGTCGGTTTTTGTTTTTTGTTTTGTAAAAATAATGTTCTTGTTAAAGCGAACTATCGAGGGTATATAGATAGTTAAAATCAACTAAACAGGTAGTATAGCCAGTTTTTTCATATACATAATTATAATGCAAAATATTTTATCCACAAAATGGGGTAAGAATAGATAGATACTTATTACAATAAAAGGAAAGAACAAACACAGTAAAATACTACGTAAGTCGTAACATAACGTTACTTACTAGATCTTTAGTTATTTCAATCGAACAGACAAGAGATCTAGATCTAATACATATTGGCGCTCGGCTACATTTTAATGAAACAGATCAAATCAAAAGCGTGAGAGTATCCTCACATAACATGTATTGTAACAGTAAAACGTACAACTAATAAAGCGATAAATACGCTTTCTAACACGGACTTTACGTCCCATCTGCAAGGCAAAGTAACAGGAAAACCTCTAGTAATAACCGTTGAGAACTAGAGATGGGATTATCGACTGCGAATATCGATCGAACAGATCGATATCGTCGATTACGATTTCGTAGCATCTTTTATTGTAGCATTTGTGCTCTTAGGTACATTTTTGCGTTGAGTTTTATTAATCTTCATGATAGTTGATCAGAATAAAGCCTCGCAAAATGCAATATCAAGAAACAAAAATAGTGTTGTGAGTGTCAGTAGTATTATAAATAAATACTCACTCCTATATAGCTTACTCGATAAAACTATAATTGCTTGAGCATTTTCATTTCACTTTCCAGACCGAATTTTTTTGGAAATGAATTTCTAGACAGACCTAACCAGTGCGCTTTGTGTTGTACAGCTTATATTTACTTACCTTTGAAAATGTAATCCAAAAATTATATCAATCGGTAGTTATCAAGTCGAAAATTACCCATAAATTAAAAAAATAAAATAGGTCATAATTATAAATCATAGCGAGCCACCCAGCATGCTCCATATACCACACTCATTGACGTTCCTTTGGGAATGTAATCTTAAATATCGACAAGCATGTCGATACCTTCCCACCTCTACTAGTGTTCAAGGCAGAGGGCGCTACACAATAAATCATAGCGAGCCACCCAGCGTGCTCTATGTGGTATCTCTACATCGGTGTTCCTGCTCTACCGCACCGTGGGATCATGTTTGACACTATTGCTTGCTGTAAACATGGTAGAGTTGTAGACATGCTGCGCCATGTAGATCGTGGGTGATTATGTTATTTTAAGCCTTAATTCAGAGCTCAATATATGAAGAAAATAAAGCAATGTTAACTGTGGTACGTGATCGTATGGATCGGGTACCCACAACCGGGGCAAAGCCTGCCAAACTACATTTTGTACTGTTTTTACTTCTCCAGTTTTCAACTACAATATCAACCTATTGCCTAGACAAACCCTACTAAGTTTTAAGGCAATTGTTGTTTAAAAATATACTGTAATCCTACTAACATTATAGAGGTATAATAAATGCGAAAGTTTATGATTGTTGCTCTTTCAGGCAATAACGGCTGAACGGATTTATATGAAATTTGGAATGAAGGTTGTTCATGGTCTGGATTAACATATAGGCTACTTTTTATACCGGAAAACTTATATTAACGTTTTGACCGCGAATGAAACCGCGGGGCGCAGCTAGTACTATAAATAAATTGAAAAAAAAAAGTGAAAATAATTTGTAGGTTTTTTTACGAATATATTGATATAATTATGTATATTAACAAATCTATCTCTTTCTTTTATAAGTTATCGCTTTGCTACTCTACGGCTGACTACTAAGCTATATTACCTCAGTAGGTTATGGTTTCTGTCGTGGGATTGCTTGACGATGCCATAAACAGTAAACATAAACTCGTCACCCGAGACGGTAAAGTTTTGATAATGTAACTGTGTGAAGTCACCTAATCCTTCGAAACGTCTCAATAAAATGTTATGACGCTCTACGTTCTCATAGCGTGATCTGACATGGACTTGATATTGATATGCCTCAGCCCTATGATGTATTCTAGGGCTCTGCCACACATTCGACGACTGCGTGGGTAGTAAGGCAGTACGTTACTTGTCATGCGAGCTGTCATTTAATTCTACTGTACATATTAGGTATATAGCAATGCTAAAAAAAGTTCTATATAGGTTTTATCATAATCTTCTTGTTTATCTAATGTTGGTTCAATTCAATACAGAGTGGTGCGCCTTGTGGTTAGGTAAAGCGACAACCTGTGTAAGGTGGGTTGGTGACAAGTGGAAGCCTGCATTAGGAAAAAGATCATGACGTATAATGTTCTCTAGGAGAGGCCTATGTCTAATAGTGGAAAATCATTAGATATTGGTAAGGCTAAAAGTCAGACGAGTACAAATACTTATCTATTTATTAATTCGAATGAGTAAAGCTCGAATTACACTTATGATAAGAAAGAGTACAGATAGAATACAGGGCTATAACGATAGGGTATGCTAAGCTAAAAAGTGTTGTTAGTACTCTTCATTATGAACAACTTTTACTATGAGATCAACCTGGAATTCGCCAAAAAAAAATCAGCTATTCCATAGAAAATTACACTCGACAAAATATATGGAACAGCTGAAAATTCCGGGTTGGACTGATACTAGAAATTGTTCATAGTGAAGAGTACTGTGAGCCTTTTTCGGCTTCGTACCCATTCCTATAACTTACACCTACCTATAACATAGGTACTTACCTTATACTCGTACTTACAGACCTAATCTTCATCTCATGCGCAATCGTCCGCCCAATCAATAGATCGAGATAACTCCTCGACTAGGAAACTAATCGCAGGAAGTTTTGCAATCACAAACTACTTTCCTAACTCTATGGTTACAGGAAATTATCCAGAAGTCCATAGAGTTTCCTTTAAAAGTTGTTCTGTCAATTAAATACAATTTGTGCTTCTTAGGTAAGATGTGGTAGATAATTACGTAATTATATAGAATTGAAACAGTTTCCATGATGGTAAATAGTTTAACGATAAAAAATTGTTACGATATTTATTTTTGGTTGGAGTAAAATTGCCTCTTACCATGGTAGAGAATAAACAGCCTATTTGGACAGTACGTAACTCGAACAAATAAAATCAAATCAAAAGTATGTACGTCGTACTCGTAGGTACAATTCGTCAGCTACAAACAGTTTGTTTTGTTTTGTTATCTAACAACTAATACCAGATGAACCAGATCAGAGGCCCTATTCTGGCAAGTGAGATATTATCTCGGTCACTATCGCTCCCATTAGAATTATCATGAAAGTGAGAGTGACGGAGATGATCTCGACCGTCTAAGAATTGAGTCCCAGCTACTGCATAACAAACGAAATGCCTAATTAAAAAATGTCCTACTCGTAGAACTAAGTCAGTAGGTTAGTCTATTGCTTCTGGATCCGGATTGGAACCGCATTGGAATTCAGTGTCGAAATTAATGTGTTAAATTGAATGTTATTATTACAATGGGACTAGAATTGGGGCAGTAGATCGTAAACAAAACTTACGTAACAGACAGCTATCACTCAAGTAGGATCTAGCTCTAGCGAGAACAAGTGGTTCCGCAGGCTGATTCAGCTATCCGAATATCGAATGTATTCGACGATTATCTTCGAAAAGTCTTCCGCTTTCAGAAATAATATGCAACTTTGAAAGATTTGACATATTCTTTCCGAAGACTTTTCGAAGATAATTGTCGAATACATTCGATGTTCGGATAGCCGGATCAGCTTCTGGCCAGGTTGGTTTCATTGGCCATTTCTACGGACCCGACCTCATGCCTACAAAAAAGCTCATTAAGTAAGTTTTTTTCATCAGACTATACATCTCCTTCCAGGAAGGAGGTGGCAGACTAAAATACCGCTTTTAAATTACTACCAGCTCGACTCGCTGGTAATATTAATTTCCATCCAGAAGTAACGCTAGGTCAAGAACTCTGTAGGTACTAAGTATATTTTCATTAGTATCCTTGTAGTTTACTGGTAGTAGTAGTCCTAGAACTTTTCTGTCCTGAACTTTCCGTTTTCATGTCTCTCCTGCTGGTGGTCTGCGACAAAATTTGAAATCTTTTTTGGATTGATTCTTTATTGTTGGTATGAAAATAAATCCCAGATAGATTGATTGAGATTGAAGAACGCGATAGTTGCCTACTTCCAGATTTCCAAAACCTTATTACTTTATAACTCTTTGCCTTTTTATTACCCGGTATTTATTGCATGAACTATAAATTCACTTTAAATGAGTCATATCATATTTCAATGCTTTCTTAGAATGACTGATCCACAGATTCCGTAGGCAAAGAGTAACGAGAATGCTTGCTTTGCAATTCATCTGCCTCTAATCTAAAGCCTTGTCAAGTTCCTAGTGTCCTACACAAGCTTCTCCGGAGAGTGGGTGTCGTGTTTCATATTTACCTTGTGAATGGCATTGGCTTCCATAGTATCGTGTGGCATTCGTAGAAACAATATAAATTTTGTATGGAACGTCTATAAATTAAAGTTGGTATAGCATCAGCTCTATGGAGGCTCTATGGATTGTACCAGCGTTTCCGGCTTATTTTACAGTGATTCAGCATTGACCTATTCGATAATCTATGCTGAGAAAATACATGGCTCGCGATGGTGTTCCATCTCAGAAAGCGCCGGCGTTCTCTAGCTTCTATCAAGAGTTTCTTGTCCTGAAACCTCCCCAAGACAACATGGGTCACGCATAGTTGTCGCCTTCCTCAAGCTCATTGGTACAAATGCCCAGAGTTCTACCTCAAACCATCACGTCGTGCCTAGATATCCTTTTAGAAGGTTCCCACTACGGGCAAGAGATGTGGTATTATATTGCCCCACCAAGCGTTTCTGGCTCAAGCTACATCTTATCTCGAACTACACGATAACTTATATCAAAATGGTATGACATTCCCGCTCGGCTACTTTGTTCGACATGGCTGCCGGTGAGCTATTTAGTTTTTAAGCGTCTGCCGATTGACGCGTCATTCCGCTTGATTTGTTGGCACGCGTGCAATAGGGTTGAAGTTCTGTTAGACTCCTTGAGTGGCTGAGAAACTGGCTAACTTCTTACTTCTTCAATGATCGACTACTCCTAGATCTGGTCTTAGGCCTTCCTAGGCACTGAAATAACGCATCGTATACTACGTGGGTTGTGCTATATCACTATAACGAGTAAAAATATGTACCAACCATAATTTTGATTCAATTTCAGTTGAAATTAAATTCAAGATGACTAATACAAAAACTATTTGCACCAAATCGTTTGTAAAGTTGTTTGTTCCTCTGATATTTGAACATCGTGACGACAAAACCATAACGTAATGTCAAATTTTGTTTACAAACAAAGCCTGTGGGAATTTCTCACGCAGTCCATCCATATTTAGCAGCACGCTAAATCACGTAACACATTAACTGTGGCGTCACGTCTGTCTGCGGATGCATGGTGCGAGTACAGTTGCTTGCGGAAATGCTTTTATAGGTATAAGTAGTTAAGATAACTAGGTATTTACTTTGTCAGTTAGTAGAATAGTATGCAATGCATATGCGACAGTGTTCGCTTACCCGAGCGTTCGGTGGCCTGTCTTCTTGTTTGCTACCTTTATTTTTATGAGTATCATTAGATGATTGGTTTGCCATCTACGACATAAAAATGATAAACTTTATTATAACTGATGATTGGCCATCATAGCTAATATTAGATTGAACCTTAGCTAATGGTTGGAACTGTAGTTATAGTCACCCCCATTGTATCGCCAGTCTTTTATCGGAAAAGTTCTGAGTTCTAAGCACAATTTTATAATAACTACGCTTGGCCTCTTTTTCTTATGTTACCTATTGTGTTTAGATTTTTTTAGCGATTTCAGGGTTAGCTTCATGTAAAAGTTGTTTATAAGGATGAGTTTATGAGCCTTCTTCAGCTTAGAATACCCTTTCCTCATAACCCTGTATAGATATGTTGTACTTTTTATAAAATTCTTGTTGAAATTACTATAAATTAGGTACTCTAATAACTTTTCTACGCAACTGTAGCAACCTTTGCCCTGTGACATTTGTTGCGTCTCAGCTGCGTACAAATGTCGATTTCGTGCAGAACGATACCCGATCTCATCAGACGACGTTATGCGTCTAATCCTATGTGACGGATAAGGTAATAACAATGATAATGTACATTACCTACGTACTGTAAGTCAGTTCAGAACGTACCTTAAATGGAACCAGTGTAGAGCAAATCTTTTGTTTGAAACTTCAATATGAGGATGTTATGACATCACATTCAATTTGACTCGCCATGAAATTAGTTTTAAAAGCCTAGAATTTACAGAGGCAATTAACAAGAACATTATTTTTACGAAACAAAAAACAAAAACCGACTTCAAAAGACCGACTATTGAGTTATTCATCTATTTGTCGCGCACGTACTTAATGCAAATTTAAGACTTATATGGTTTTCTCATGGATACCATTATCAGAACTGGACTAAATTAAAATGTGACCAAATGGGAAGCGTCAGCTTTCTAATAAAAAAGAATCATCAAAATTGATTCACCCAGTCAAAAGTTATGAGGTAACAAACATAAAGAAAAATAAGAAAAAAACACTGTCGAATTGATAACCTCCTCCTTTTTTGAAGTCGGTTAAAAACAAGGTTTATACTTACCACTTAGTTACTCTCGTAAAGCTAATTAGTATAATACTTTTTTTGGCGACCAAGGTGTGTTCAAGTGAGGTTGTCTGTCTGTGCCCTGACATAATTATCAACAAAGTCTACAATTTCCTGATAATTTGCTGACAGATTCTGAAACTCCAAACTGAGTTTGTTCCGCTCAATGAATTGATTAATTACGTTTTACTAACATGGCATGGCATGGCACACGCATGGAGAAACGAAATTCTGAACATGTGAATCGTAACAAGACAAGATTCTTCGAACATTCCGCTTTGGATTTTAATTAAAAATGATAAGATACGAGTATGATCATAAGATATCAAACCTCGAACTGAATTCGTGAGTCATGATTTCGTCCCCCTTCTAATATCTTCCATCATTTTATTCAATCCTTGACTGCTTTTCGCCATGATTTCCCAATTCCTTTTTTATTACAAGCTTTTATTTAGCCTGTTTGTTGATTGTATTTTGTGTTTTGGATCAAATTTTGCAACTGAATTTTGAACCACTTCCAGATGTCCAATTGAGCTGGAATTTGGATTAAAAAAAGATTTAAAAAAAGTTTTTTTATTTTAAGTTCTAATAAATGTTTCTAATAAGTTTCTAATAAATGTATGTCTCTTGTTACAGGGCAAGTCGGTGATCCGTCCGATAGCGTTCAAGCCGCTCGGAGGGCGGCTGTCGGCGGGCGGCGAGCGGTACGGCTCCACGCCGGCGCTGGCCAGCCGCCCGCCCTCGCACATGACTCTTTATGGCAGTTAGTATTGTTATTGTACTGAGGCTTACTATGGACCGTGGACAAATCGTCTTTCAACTGTTCTTAGAGAAAGAGCCACTTATCCATATTCTAGCTTTATCATATCTGCGTGCGGATAAAAACGATAGAAACACCAACGTTGTCTTTTTCGTGGGATAGAAACGGTGGAAAGACAATTTGTCCACAGCCCATGCTAAGCCTGCTGGGGTAGACAAGACAGATATTATACAAAGCATACAATAGAGAGTGCTCTCACATAAATGACGTCATGGGGTACGTCCTTCCAGTGGCGGTTCCGGGACTTTGGCTCAAAACTGAGTGTAACAAAATAAATAAGGATATTGTTTAGAGGTACATATTTGGGGTGCTCTTGGGGGCGGCTGGAGCCTCCTAGCCTTCCCGTATCCACCACTCCGTCTTTCTAAGACAATGTCCTCACGTTCCAGGCTCGAGCGACGTCCGCGAGAACCGGTGGTGCGGCTCCCCGCAGCCTGCCTCGCTGTCCGCGCTGCCGCCCGCCGGCCTCTCCGTGGGGCTATCGCATCAGCGACACCACTCCGCTATAGTGTAAGTAGCTTTACATATTAAAACCGCTAGTATTTCCGAGTAACTCCAACATTGAGTTCTTAACGGCCTGTTTGGTTCAGCGGTAGTGTAACCGCCTTACAAGCCAGATATCCCGGGTTCGATTCCCGGCCGGGCAGATGTTTGAATGATGAATTTAAATATCTGTTCTGGGTCTGGGTGTTAGTTGTCCTTGTCTTTGTGTGTGTTCCGTGGCATCCCCGACACAGGATTTATCCTAGTGGGGAGCTATGAGTGTGAAACGTTATTACCTACTACACTGCCAGTATATACTGTTCTTTCTTTCTTTTTCTTTCTTTCTTTCTTTCAAAATGTCTGTTAATAGAGTCTTAAAAGGTCGGCAATGTACATATCCGGGACGCCTACGGTGTTACAGGTCCTGTAATACCAAGGACACCGAGGTCCTATGTGGTACGTAACACAGGTATACATAGACGACGGTGATCGCTTACCATCAGTCGAACCCAACCTGTCAATTATGTGATCCCATCCTCAACTCACTATGTATAACTAGAAAAAAAATATCTTCAGTTACAACTGCCTACTAGGCGTTCCTATATTTCTGATATACTAGCTGCATGCGCCCCGCAGTTTTACCCGTATTTTCGCGGTAAACAATGCAAATTTCCGTTTAGCCGTTTTAGCGTGAAAGAATAACAAACATCCATACATACATACATACAAACGTTCGCGTTTATAGTACATACTAGTACGGATGATTCTAGAGTTCAATAATTTCAGGAGCATCTTCCATTTAGTGACCAGACGCCCATCTGTCGGTGATTAGTACTTAACTAATTAAAATAGTTAACGAGAAGCCTCGCGTGATGCCATCGCCCGCATTGTGCGATTCGTGAATGGCTGCGGTGGTAAAATGACGCTTCATTATGATTCCATCGTCGTAATATTATTACGTTGACTTTATTAATTCTGATGATCATATTTGATACTATTAAGTATGTTACGAGTGCATATTATCTGACTTCGTATTCTTAACTTATCAACAGCATCACATTTAAAACCACATTAGTTCAAATTTAAATAGCAATAAAAACATACCAAAATTAAATAATACGTGAAAGTGAGAGGTAAAAAGAAAAAATAATTAAAGAATATGACTTTAAACACAATTTAACAGGTGATATATGAAATTGTATGCATATTATGTAATTATAATGCAAATCCAGTGGCATAGCAGATGCAATTATGACAAGCATCACTTCCCTATTCAGTTCCTGATCAATTTATAAACAAAAATAACCTACAAAAGTAGATGCAATAATTGCAATCTTCTTTAATCTGTTCCTGATCAATTTACAAATACAAAAATAACCTACTTGAAGTCAATATAATTATATGTACATTTTGCACCAGGAACCGATTAACCTCTAAGATTACGATAAAAATTCTCGAATTACAAAGCATAAAAATTAAATGGTCATACAGAATAATTGTCATCGAATATGCTGGTTATGTTACTTTTAATATTCGACCAATAATAATGGTTATTAAAATGGGTATTATTATTGGTCGCAGCATTTTAGGTGCCCTCGTATGGCACGCGCTGCATTCACGCGCCTTCGTATTCGAGAGGCGGGTGTGTGGCGAGCTTTATTCTATTTTTTAAAAGTTTAAAAAATATTACTGTGAATGGGTGTTCGAAACTTAAACGTGATTTTGTGATTAGATAAATGTTTGGATTTATGGATCGGTAAGTTTTAAATTTAAAAATTGAATGTTTTTAAAGTTAAAGCGTAATTGATTGCATTTGCAATTAATTATACTTACTCTAATTGCATATTGTAATGAAATGATTGACATGAGTAAAAACTGATTAATTAGTGACGTTAAAGGTCACATTTAGTCCCATAGAGCTCAATTTCGATTGATTTTAAACCAAACTTTGTTCTGTTTTCGCGAGAGAATAGAGACGGCTCGCCAGTGCGCTTTCCTATAAGTTTAAATAAATTTAAAAATTCTGTCTTTTGTAATTTAAAAAATATTTCTGATAGGATATAAAATACGTATACAGCACGTGGTACTGAATGCCACAGTTTAAATACTAGTTAGTAAGTGATCCGAAGAAGGTCTGTCTCGGAGCATCGGTATGGGTTTCTGACTCATCAGATCGGTATTCCTGGGCGGAGTTATTATTTTATTGTGGTGACCGTTAACTTCAAGTGAGGCATTTATATTAGCAGCATTACATTAGTATCTCGAAGGTCTATTTACTAATGATAGGCTCATTGATGTCACACTAGGCTACCATACCAAAGCCGAAATTTTAGCAAAATGTTTAGAGCCGTTTTAAAATGAAGAGGTCACAAACATAATTATACACGGTCACACAGTCAGTCGCTTCCTCTTATTTTTATGTGTTACATTTTTTATGGAAGCGTGTATATGAAAATTAAAATCATTGCCATCGTAAATCATTTCAATCTGCGTATTTTCTGAAATAATATAAAATCGCCACAATAACTTAGATCTGTTTTTTTATAGACTTTCGATAAACATAATTTTCATGAACAAAATCTTACTTCACACGTACCGAAATATACGAATTTACTTATTTTTTATGACAGAAATTCATATTGGAATCATTAGAACATGACCTAGTTATATTATCTCTGGAAATGAGTCATCTATCAGTCGTAAAACATTATTGTTATCATTGCGGGGCATAGTCAACAATGTTTCCGTTATTTTTGCTATCACTTATTCATTAGTGTTAAATATATACCAACTACTATACTTAGGTACGTAGCCTCTCCTTTAGTCTAGTCATTAGTTATGACAAAAGCATGTATTAAATATGTAGATACAAAAATTATTTGTGTGATTGAGTGTATTGAGTGGTGAGACAGTAAAAGAGGCTTTGAGCATACTCGGCCGAGCAACTAAATCATGGTTCGATTGAATGTCTCGTCTCGTCGAAATGTTTACACCAACCTAGTAGGTACTCGGCCGAGTGTACTGCCCTTGTTCTTGAGTGTGTTCCATGACATTCCCGACACAGGGAACCCTAGCGGACTAGCTATGAGTGACAAATATAATTTTATTTAAAAAAAAGATAATGAAACAGTAAATAAAGGATGTGTAGTAAGAAAGAAGAACAAGAAGACCAAGAACATTCTTAGAAAGATAAATTAGATTTTGTCGTAGTACCTATACTTTTCAACAAAAGCATTAACTGTGATACGTTCCTAGAAACTACAAGAACAATATTACAGATTATGTTACAATTGCACGGGCCTACTCAGTATTATTGTGTCGGATACTCAACTATAGTTTCAATCACATCCGTCATAACGTGGCGGTATCCGGCGGCCCGGGAATTACATAGTAAAATATTATATGTAATAGGCTTCATAGCAAATATTTTTATGCAATTGAGTGATGAGGCGAGCAAATCGCTCGCCTTATGTTAAACGGCACGTTTGCTCATAACAGGTCTGCGCCACCCAGAATTTAGAACTCTTAAAATTTAAGAGTTTTCAGGAAAAATAAATTGCGTGGCACTGCACAGCACCGCGTCTTTGACGGTTGAATAGCTGACAAAGATACTTCCCCAGGCAGGCAAAAGGGCCCTACCACTACTGATCAATTTAGTACAACGACCTAAATTAGTAATTTATGAGCTACTAAATATGGCAATTGTTGTGCAGATTGTAAGAACAGGGGGAAGAAATGTATTTGCCCTGCGATGGGATCGTCCCATATAATAATACAAACTGAACTAGAAACTAATTCCATAAATAGATGATTGTGTGATTCCCAAAATTCTGCGGAAGTTAAACAGACTCACAAGTCAGCATTTACTTCGTTTTTCTTCATCAACATTCACTCTGAAGCAGGGACCATAAACATCAAATAAAAACGCTACGGCTTAATGATCTAAGTTTTCCAATTTCCTCCTTCCTCTTAGATGCTTATATGGTTCAAAACGGAATTCATATATCAAGTGTTATTGATACCAATAGTAGCAAGTTTATTACTTATTACCTCACGCAAAGCAATCAGCAGTTTTCCGGCAATTTAGTTGGTACCTCGGCATGATCCTTCCTTTAATATCAGCTATCGCGTGTGTGGAGCGAACCTTGTGAAACGGTATCACGCACTTGAGCTGCGAAAAACGGTAATTAAAAGTTAATATGAAAGTACACACAGGGTTATAGGAAAAGGGTGTGCTAAGCCGAAAAGGGCTCATAGTACAACTTTTAATATGGGACCAACCCTGAAATCGCGAAAAAAATATTAGCTGTTCCATACATTTTTCTAGCGAAAAGCAATTTTTAAGCCAAAAAGTGCTCATGTTTAGTAGAACTAATCATTATGAACAACCTTTACTAATGGAACACCCTTGAAATCACGAAAAAAATTAGCTATTCCATACATTTTATGGACATTCTATGGAACAGCTGACCTTTTTTGCGATACTGGTAACTCTACCGACACATATGTCGGCCTCCTTTAAATTTGAAATTCACAACGTTGGGATGATTATTTGGGTTAAATGTTGGCTAGCTGAATTATTTGGCTTTAAATTTTAATTAGTAGGTTTGTGCTAGTCTACGTTTGCGGTGAGTATAGGTAGTATATGCAAATGAGATTATTTCAAGCGCGGCAGAGCGTGGATCCGCTCATCTCACATCCCATTGTGAAGGTTGCTACCGATTTAGGTTTCTAACGCTTTAAACCGACGGATTTACATATCGCTTTCATTATTTACCATATGACGCAAATTGGTATATTGTTTTATTTAGTGGTTCAAATTTTTGGTTTTTTTGTACACTTTTTGTTCATGTATTTTTTGATTAGTTTTTTGGCTTTGTTTTGATACAAAGAGAGTTCAATCCTACAAAATGGCTCGATCGAAATTTTGAGTTAATATATTCCCCACTCTATTATTTACGGGAGGTAAGGTATAAAATTATCTACATCATTTAAGTACTAAACCAAGAACCAAGAAATAAAATATTTAAAGGTCATCCTAATTATATGATATTTCTATAGCTACATAGGTTTTACGTAAAGAAAAGTAGGATCGTAACAGTCATCATTTTCCTGAAAATCTTTATCAATTTGATCGTCCTTATCGTTTCATCGTCGTTACTTAGAAAATGTTATTGTTTTAGTCACTCCCACCCTTGAATTTACTCATTGTTTTTAAAGAAAAATACTTGTGACTTTTGTTTAAAATTTTGGAAAATTATACAGTAAGGGCTACCTCGCAAGGCTTAGCAGCTCAACTTTTCAAACGAATATCACATCTAATCACATGGAATAAGGTATCTTTCTCTCTGTCACAATTAGTTAACTCTCCACTACTGAATGGTTGTACTGATCTTTGAAATTTTGTAAGGAATTATATACCTACTTAGTGTGAATCATGAAGATAGGAAATTGTGTGTATCGTGGACATATGACACTTTTTATCTGGCCGATCAAATACCTAAATATCAAATAATTGTATTTCTGACAGAAACAGTAGGTAGGTACTAATATTAATTTTACTTTTTTTTTATGTAATGAAGTGACGAAACGAGCAAATCGCTCGCCTGACGTTAAACGTCACGTTTGCCCATAACAGGTCTGCGCCACCCAGAATATTGAACTCACAGAATTCAAGACCCTGCGCGGCACAGCACTGCGCTGGTCAGCCTGAGATATAAGTTGATTCTGATCTCCCATTTGCCCTGTAATTTCACTGGAAACAATGCCCTTCCAACCGGAACACAGTAATGTTTGCACATAACTGCTTGGCGGTGGAATAACTGGCAAAGGTGTGGTACTTCCCCAGGCGGGCTCTGCAAAAGAGTCCTACCACTACAAAACTATGGAATTAATACCGGGTGCTGCTCATCTTTAGCCTCTCAGGTTTGGGGCTATAAAACATAGCCTAAGCAGAAGCACTCAGGGATAGTCTCGTTTTCCATTAATGAAACATTTTTTTAAACCAGTCTGGTAGTTCCAAAAATTATCTACCCTCTATAAACAAGTAAAGGTAGGTACCCAAACTTTTCCGTTTTTATTTTTTTATTGTTTTTTAATTCTTTTTTGCTGTATTAATACAGATTATCTCATAGAACCTAGTTAGTGGTTACGTTTAGTATTCGTAGATTGTCTATTCATAAGATTTATGATAGTAAAAACTGAAGCTTGTTCGCCGACCGTGACGTTACACTCTGAAGGAGATTTCTTAATACCTACTAAATTACCTACTTTATAATGTTAAATTGTCATTCATTTTCGGGTTATGAACATTTAGAACGTGTTTTTTTGTTCATCCAAGGCTCGTAGATTTATAGCTTTATTTACCTTGTTGATTTTGTAACGCGCGATCCAAACAGAGGAGTCTTGTAAAAATTAGTAAATCATAATCATTTTATTGGCAATATTCATTACAAGTCATTACAAAATACAGAACATAAAATTATACAATAAATGTACAAAATAAAATCTTAACAAGCATGTCAACTTATTGACATGTTTCACTAACTATGGTCTAAAATTGTCGCAATGAAATTACAATAAAATGTCTTAATGTCAAAGGAAAAATGTCAAAAAATATATATGAAGTATAAGTGTCTAAATCTGTGTGTAGCTGTGGCGTCGTAGCCAGTGTTCACAACCTCAAGCCAGGCAATTATCGTACCAGGGCCGTAAAATTATCGTATATGGGATAATATGGATTAAAATTATCGTATCCATCAGAAAAATAGCTAATTACAAAAATCATATGAAACGTGACAATAATATGTTGCAAATGCTTTATAGTTTGAATCTTGTAACCTTCTGTTTTTTGAATTAAAAAAAACCTAATTTTAAATGTTCGACATGTGGCACAGACCTGAGCCGGGCCCTCGTCCACTTTGCGTTTAATAAACGCGCCAAAATTTCGAATGTCTAGAAGAAAATAATGTTAAGGGATAGAGAACCATGAAAACAAGCATATTTTCCAAAAGTTTAGCTCAATAGATTCTGTATTTGCGAGAACAATATACACAAAAATATATTGATGAAACTTAACATTTTGAATATAAAAATATACAATTTTTAATCTTTTCCGTAAAAGAGGAACAAAAATACGCAATATACTCTCTTTGAACGATATGGTGTTCGCTTTAAGTAATTAAGATTATTAAGAGAACCATGAAAACAAGCATATATTCCAAAAGTTTAACTCAATAGATTCTCTATCGGTGTACAGGATGTACTTAATTATCAAATTTTGCATCTGAAAATTATCGTACAATCTGCGTACGATAGTCGTGTCCTATCGTACATCGTACGTAGGTATGAAATTATCGTACATGTACGATAATTATCGTACGGTTGTGAACCCTGGTCGTAGCTCTCAAACGACTGAACCGATTTTTATTTTTTTGAAAGGTCATGCGATTTAGTGAGTTCTTAGCTACGATACAAGCCCGACGGGGCTTTCTTGAATTTTAAATTTATTCTCTGCTTATTATTTTACAATTTCCGTCAGATTTTTATTCAAACTTATCATGGACATGCACTTATTGCTTACTTTGTATGCGCAGGCGCATTTAGTAGGCAAGTACCTACTTAACGTACCTACAGTATTGTATTTGATTGCAACCATTGTCTACAGTTGTTCTCATTTAAATAAATTCAAGGATGTGTCCTTTAATAGGATTTTTGCTATTTTGCTATACCTACATCTATTTATAAATTGTCAGGAATTGAATTTTATGTGCACGTAACGTGTTTCTGGACATTGCAAAAAGAGAAAAAAGTGAGATGAGACTTTTGTATTAAAACTATAGCTGGACCGGCTTTGTCACCCACTATCCTACAGGACCAGTTAAATTTTCCGGGGTAAAAGTTTCCTATGTGTTTATCCAGGGTATAATGGCCACCTAGGTACATACCACAACTCCGTAGGTACACTCGTGATTGAGTAGGTAACTTTCGTTACTAGATGTTTATCTAAACATAGAAACTTCATTACCAGAAAACCTACAATAAAAAGATTCCGAGCTACCCTTCCACGCCATTCCAAGACTTATTACCACCAGCCACATGGACATGGCAGACTTGGCTCCATCATAACTCGCCACGCTCCACCGCTGAAGCAAGACGCTCGGTGACCGCGACGCAGTTTTACAGACCAACTTATACGTACCTACACCTCACTAAATGGAGCAACCAACATTTACTCAGGGAACTATTAGGAACTACGTAGGTGGCTCCCTCTTGCAACTCCTCGGATAAGTTTGCAGCGATTTACAAGTTAGAACTGCTGGTTATGTAGATTATGTACCGTTGAAACGTTGCAGGGAAAATGAGCTATGGAAAAAATGTGAAACAGGTAATTCTGCTTGGAAAGGCGAGGGAAAAAGCCTAAAAGAGTAACTCTAAAAGGGGATCGGTTTTTGTTCGTATTCGCTCATTAGTTTATTGAGTAACCATTGGACAGAGGACTGTTTACGGGCAAACTTGTACCATAGATAAAACATCGTTGATAAACTGCTTTCCGTACTCAGTCGTTGAAACTCTAATGATGTTGATTTGGTAAAAAAAAACCTATACGTTACTATTCCTATACAGGATGATAAGTAAAGGGTACGCTAAGCCGAAACGGCTCATTGCACTCATCATTATGAACTACTTTTACTGTTGGACCAGCCCCAAAATCGAAAGTAAAAATCAGCTGTAACGTTCCATAGAAAATTGTCAATGACACTTGACAACATGTTTGAAACAGCTGTTTTTTGTCGCGATAACCCTGTATAATAGTGGGTGAGCCTGCGGGACGCAGCTATTGTAATTCACTATAAATTCAAAAGAAATATATTTAGATACCTACCACTGAGACTACTACATAAATTACCGACTTCCTACTTACTGTACTTTTAGATAGTATCAACTATCAACTCGTTCCAGTTCCCCATATTACAAATTCTGCATACAAAAAGGAAGTCCAAAAGTGCAACAAAATGCGCAAAACACGTCCGAATCTAGGTATCCAGGACGTTCAAAGAGCGCTGGTAGAGCCGTAAACAAACTAATAAAACTACTTAAGGCCCCGTTTACCGTTTCGAGTCGATCGGCGGCAATTCGCATCGGAGATAACCGCTGATAACATTTCACGGAGCACATCTAGATGGCACACTTGCATTCAGCTCTCACATGCACGAGCAAGTGAATGAGTGAGTTACTGGGAGAGATCTCGACATTCATTCAAATTGTTTTGTTTTTGTCACTGGTTTTGAAGTTTTAGATGTTAGACACGTTAAAATTATGATACAATAACTACTTTCCTGCAGTTTCATATTATTTCACTATCCTATAGGAAGGGTTGTTTTCCGGGATAACAAGGAATACTTACGCACTCATAGCAAAAAAAGAGAGATAAAAAAGAATTTACTTATGAAGAAAAAAAGTAGAGAAAAAAAGAAGTACCTAGAGTAGAAAATTAAAAAATAGCCAACATGTTATATTTAATTTGTCTCGAAACCAAGTTTTTTCGAAATTGATTCAGCTGTCTTCGTGTACTTACAGTAAGTAAGAGAACACAAACTATTTCAGAGAAAATCTTTTAACCTTTAATAAAAATGCATCTCCCGAAAAAAAAACGTATTATGGCTTGGTATACGCCCTTTCTTAAAAACATATCTACTGTCTTACGTGCACCCTAACAATATAACTCTCCTAAATAGGCAAATAATTTATTACTGTTAATTACACTTAACATATAACGAAGCGATCTCTTCTACTCGTAAATGGCCCACGAAGCAATAATACTGCTCATTTGTAACTTTGTATTTATAAGGTGCTTGCTTGATCACGTTTCCGTGATCCGGTTATCTCAAGAAAGGATCTTAGTAGATAGTTTGGTAGATCTTATTTAAAAATTACTTAGTAATTATCGTAGAACTCACTATCAGGGTGTTAAAACCATTCATCTCTACGGTCGTAATACTACTAAGTACTTACTATTAGAAAATAATATTGATATAAAAAATGGGGGCCTGCTAAAATTTGAAGAAACCTTATTCAATCGCTTAAATTCTACTGATGCTCAGAACTTTGTACCCGGTGCTAGTTTAGAGCTATAAAATATGTATTTATATAGCACTATATCACTCAGGACTAGTTTTCCATTGCTGTAAGAATGTTTAAAATCGGACCTATCATTTCGGAGTATACTCTCTCTTTATATGTAATATTAGTACATTATGTAGATTAGGTTTATGTTATTACACTTAGTTCTTTTTTTTGTACTTTACACATTTTCTGACCAATGATCTTCTGTTTGTTTTCAGAACGAAATCCACCACTGGTCTGAACGGCCACGACAGCAAGGAGCCCGCACCGGCGCCGTCGCCCGCCGACTCAGGGGTCTCGGAGTTGGAGAGAGACCATCATGACTACAGGTATGTACTTTATATTATACACTCAACTTAACCTTTATTCATTCTACACTGCTGAGATACCAGGTCTGCCCGCAGAGGGTGATTAGGCCATATTCCACCACGCTGGCCAAGTGTGGGTTGGTGGATTCACATACACCATTGTATTTCTTCTCCAGACCTATGCAGGTTTCCTCACGATGTTTTCCTTTACCGAAAAGCCACTGGTATAAAACTTGGTACCTACATAACATAACAACTGGTACGGACTTTTATAGGTCTTCTGTTCTGTTGAACAGATACGTAAAAGGTTGACAGAAAAATCATTCACAACATCATGTTTTGTCATTTTTCAATCTCCTGCATTGCTGTTCATTCACAAATTTAAAAATGACTAAAACCAAAAGTATATTTTCGTAATAGGCATGACGACAGTATCAAAAAATCGCCGATTCAATGCTTTCAGGGGACTAGCCAGATTAAAAAAATTTAAAACACATGTTTAGTTTTATTTTTAAAAAACAGATTATTAAGATTTTCAATATATTAAAACATTAAAATACAGC
Source organism: Alcis repandata (assembly GCA_949125135.1). Lineage (NCBI taxonomy): Eukaryota > Metazoa > Arthropoda > Insecta > Lepidoptera > Geometridae > Alcis > Alcis repandata. The sequence goes on along the minus strand of OX421233.1, from coordinate 10,578,554 downwards.
AATCGGCCATATTGTCAGAAACAACAATCACAGCGTATGACGTCACGCTTCAATGAACTCAGGTCATCCGCCGCTCATCACGCATAGACATAATGACATGTTTACTAGCCGTGACGTCAAATCGACGCCATGACACAAGCAAGCTGTTTTCGGGCACTGTTGAAAAAATATGTGAAAAATGGCTTCAAACTTCGTTAAACTTAAGTTTATTACCGAAATAAAGGCTTTTTTGTAAATAGTAAATGTGTACTCACATTACGGAAGAGGATTTTAAAATCTTTCGTCACGCCTATTATGTTTTTGTACCTTTTTTCAAAATGGATTAAAATAATGCATCATCGTCATAATTTTATTGATGGTCTAAAATTGTCACATAGGAATCAAGACATAAACAAAACATAGGCTGGTTACATACATAGGTTGGTTGGAATTCTCAGTCCTCTATGCCAGTCATGACTCGTGCGTGCCTGTTAGGCCGCCCTTTCAAATTCGTAAACAAAACAAACACAGATTCTTATGATTATTATGCTTTCCAACTCATAACAAAACTGTTGGTTGGCATAGAAATGCGGTATTTCTATGCATTCCTCTATCATTCATCTGGTAAACAGAGCTACTGTCTTGAAACAATGGTTGTTTCTGCAGTTTCTTCACCACATTGGCTTCCAGTCGAGGTAACGAGCTCTGTGCGGTTCCATAAACTATATTTTATAAATTTCACCTCAGTTTATGCGTGTATTTCTAACTTGGTATTTAATTAAAATTAGTAGAAAGTATTTTAGTCATGGTTTATATTTATATCATATCAGTGAAAAATCTTATTCTACGCAGCCCATAACTGCGTTTCATCTAAAGTACGTAGAAATCGCAGTTTTTTTGTTTACTTATTGAATTTTTTGGTAGGTTGTGTCATTAAGCCTAACCTTACCACCCTAAGGTCAATACAAAAGATTTCCCATTACGATTGGAAATTTTCCTCCTGAGATTTAACTTTACTTCTAGGGAAACACGCGAATGTACATCATGGGGCTGACATATTCGCAAAGCGACTAAAGTCCTAAACAAATTAGATAAAAGAAAACTTTACTTCGCCATTTTTCTAATCTATAAAATCATTCACTTCCAGTACCACCGACCGTTTCCGGAGCCACGACGCCCGTCTCCGCGCCCCCCGCCTCATGCTGCAGACCTACGGCGGCCGGACGAGGGACGAGCGCGACACCGAGCTCGCGCGCGTCAGAAGGGACCGCGCGTTGCTGAGACAGAGGCTCGAGGATACCGAGTGGAACCTGTGCCAACGGGCGGGGGAGATAGCGCTGTTGAAGACGCAGTTGAAAGATGCCCAGGTAAGTTAATTGATAGTATTGACGTTTGCACTCTGCGTACCTAAAACGAAGTAAACCAAATTGCGTTGTCCTTAAATGTATTTTCCAATAAGCGTTTGGACTAAGTAGCTATTCGCCATGTCGTTATTGGTCTATTTCTGCCCATATCGCGATACGACTGGGAGGTGTGAAGGTACAGGCTTGAAGACACTGAGTAGAAATCTCACAGCTCTGGCAAGTTCTAGGCAATATGATTGTTTCAGTTATTTTTAAATGGTATGTTTACTAGAGATTTCACTAACATCATATTTCTCACGTTTCAGAACGAGCAAACCGCAAAAGGCCACGAGTATCTCACCTTAAAAGCAGACTGTCGCCAGCTTCGCGAATCAGTTGACAAGAAAGAAAAGGAAATCATGAGGCTCCGAACAGAGTCCGAGGAAAAGGACAAAACTAGCTCCCGCCTGCAGTCAGAAGTAGACAGACTGAGCAACGACCTCCTAAACAGCGTCTCTGACATGAACAAGACAAAAGACGCCCACAAAATAGAAGTGGAAAGACTCAAGACAGAAATAAAGGAACTTCGACAGGAGCTGTCGGATGTCTCCCTCAGTGGCTACGAAGGAATCGAGTGCGGTAGAACAATGAGAGGCATTTACGACGTTTGCAAATCGAATGAATACCACTGGAATTCAAGCGATAGTGCCTTAGAAGACGCTGAAGTCCAAAGACTTAACGGGGAACTACCGGACGGGTGCGGGGAATCCTGCCCAGCTAATGCCATGGTGGAAAGACTGAAATGCGACCTCGAAGCTAAAGAAACCCAGTTCAACAGCGAAAGAAGAAAGTGGTCTGAGGAGAAAGACAAAGTCCTGAGATATCAGAAGCAATTACAGCTGAACTACGTACAGATGTTCAAGAGATCGCGCACTTTGGAGGCTGAAGTCGACGGCCTGAGGTTAGAGTTGGATCTTTGCAACAAAAATATGAAGAACCTGAACAAACACGGAAAAGCAATAGAGCTGTAACTACCAAAACAATAATAGCATTAATATTTATTACAAGGCTATTGTAAATAATTTAGCTTAAGATATCTCTTGCCTTTATTTGGGACGTACCACGTAACTGAAAAAACGGCCTTAATTATAAACATTGCAGGTTATAAACGTCATTTAGTTTCTGCGCAAAACAAAAATTAAGCACGCAGTACTAATGTCGCTTAACTTTAAGCACCGTTTATAAGCAAGGTCCTAAGTATGTAAGTACTTATAATATAATAAGTTCTAATACTCAACTCGACGTCACATTTTTTTGTAAATGTTATTTTAAGAAGACGTTAGGAATTAATTCGTATTAATAGACGTTAATATGACGTAAGTTATTGTAGATAATAAAGATTTCGAAGTACCTAACCGTTTTGTTTGTTGTCCTGGGGAAATTAAAAGCACTTTATCTAATATATAAAATTCTCGTGCCACAGTTTTCGTTGCCATACTCCTCCGAAACGGCTTGACCGATTTTGATGAAATTTTTTGTCCTTATCCGGTATCTATGAGAATCGGCCAACATCTATTTTTCATCCCCCTAAATGTTAGGGGTAGTCCACCCCTAAATTTTTTTTTTTTTTTGACAAAATTTTTATTTTTTTTGTTTTTTATAATGTGGCATTAAAAATACATACAACCCAAAATTTTCACCCTTCTATCACCAACCCCTATTAAATTATATGGCAAAACAACGTTTGCCGGGTCAGCTAGTATATTTGTAAATTCGTAACACTGGCTGATTTCGAGGTTTATTTCTAGGTGATAGAAAAACAAAATTTATTTTAAGTGTAATAAATAATCCCAATCTTGATTTTTTGATTTTGAATTTCAGAAAAAATGCCAGAAATATGATGAAATGAATATGATGAATGTATGTGTGTTAAGTGTTTGATTTTGTTTAGGGTAAACATTAAAACCAAAATATAAGATGTAGCTCTTACCACCACAAAATATGATGTACCAAAATGTACCTAGTGAATTTTAGAGCATTTCAAAAACCCAAAACTTTATGGTGCCAAATATTTATTGCAGACACACTTGCAGAATCTTGGGCAGAATCTACATTTAAATCTATGTTGAACACATGAAAAATACCTTGGAATCACACTCTTATCATCTAATAATTAATACATGTTTGAGATCATTAACTCCTACTGTACCTCAGATAAATAGAGAGAAAGATGGAGCACTGTGTTATATTTGGGTGAAGCCAAGAACTGTACTTTCGCGCATACGTACACAAGACGCACACATTGACATGTCAATACTCCCCTACTCGCGGCAATGTAAAACTTGTGTATGCACGCGCATAGGTTGGGGGGTTCTGGGCTTCACACAAATCTAACTCAGCGCTTCATCTTTCTCTCTAGATTTATCTGAGAAATGTACCTACACTTTCTTAGACATGTTAGAATTTAGACTTCAATGTAGAAAGGCCAAAGTTCCGAGATCGGAAGTTGAAGCCCTGGCCTTTGATGTCGGTGTTGTTCCTGGTAGTCTTGGACGGCTCGACCTGAAAAAGAAAATCATAAAATAATAACTAGAAAAAAGTTCATTTTAAAAATATTTTTAAATAACTAAGGTTTTACTGCTTTGTCAACAGAGTTACACGTATACCTTTCAGCTCAATTGGACATCGGAAAGTGGTTCAAAATTGAGTTTCAGATTCCACCCGAACAAACATGTGTCCTCGACGTCCTCGTAACTAAGTAGTTACGAGGACACATGGTAGTTACATACAAAAGCTTTTAAAAAAGATAGATAGTTTAGCTATCTATCTATCTAGCTGCGCCCCGCGTTTTCACCCGCCATTTTGATGAAACCGTTAACTTTTCAGAGAAAAGCCTATGTGTAAATCCAAGACTTAAGCTTCCATCAGATCCAGCCAGATCTTATACAATTAATCCGTGATTAAGTAACAAACACTCAAACTTTCATTTTTATTCACTGAGAAAAATGGCCATCTAAATTCCGATGAATCCTATAATACTTTACTTTAATACTTTACTTTAGGTGAATTCATCATTCTTTTAGCGGAATTTAATGCGCCTTTTTTTAGTGTTGTATTTGGAGGAAACAAAATATGAATTCCGTTAAGCATCTACTTAGAAAAATCTTGTTCATGTAAAAAAAACTTTATAGTCATTTTAGTTAGCTACTTTCTCAAATCATTGCAGTTGTATTGAGACGATTTAACCATTTTGCTGACGTGATTCAGTAAGGCGTACAAGTTTATATAATGAAGAAGACCAATATTTAAAAATTTATATACGTGAAAACCACTTACATTTGAGATTAGATCACGAACGTTACACTATTTTAAAATCTTTTATTTAACTTACAATGCATGTAACTATGTAGTTTGATTTGATTTTTCAGAGCAGATAACTTAAATTTAAATTTTAGTTTTTGCTTGTCTTTAGGTATGTTTTTTTATACGGGCTTTTATATTGCGATCTGGTTAAAAAAATAAGAGCGAGATGGCGAGGTATCGTGAGGCGCATTGCATCTGCCGCTGCCAATGATTCTGCATGACGGCCACGACCGCTCTGTCAAGAGCGCTTCGACCAAGAAGAGAGAAAAAAAATCTACCTCTATAATATACTACCTGAGAAACGTCAGCAACAACCGACCGCTTCCTCCACTTGTACCACCGCTTGCACCACCCCTACCATACCATACCGTACTTAGCATACTCTTTTCCTATAACCCTATATAAGTATGTTTTTTTAATCTTTTGGATTTTTTTTATTGGCATTTCAAATCAATCTGGTTAAAAAAAATAATTACAAACCTGAGTAACGTCGGCTACAACCGACCGTTTCCTCCACTTGTACCACCAGTACTCCACGCCGAGCGTCACGCACGCCAGCCCTATCCCCATGAAGATCACTATGAACACGCCTCCGATGTTCTGTATGGAGATTCCGTCGGACTGGTCGTCCTGTTTCTCGCACTTCATCGCTTTAGGATTGTTGTTCCACCAGGTTTCCTTTAGCTTTTCTAGCTTACGCTTGTTTAGGAGTTGGAGGATTCTGGAACAGGAGTAATGATGTTTATGGAAATTGTATCAAGAATGAACAAACAATTTAGAACAAAAGAAGAGTTAACGTATTGAGATTCGAATCAACGAGATTTACTCGTTTCATAGGTAATGGAAAATATTATGAAGCAAGATACAGTACCTCCACCTATACCTACTTTTATGCAACATGCAGATACGAAGTGATGAGAAAGGGTTCTATTCTAACAGTAGTGTATTTTACTTGTATGTTTTGTATATGGTGTAGTAAGTATAGCAAGTTATTGAATTAGATTTTAGTGAGAAATCGCACACTAAATGAAGAATGACTCAGATGTAAACGTCAACTTTACGTCTTGTCGCATCGACAAAACGCACAGTTTATCCTGCTGCTAATTGATAGTCATAGTACACAATAAATATTTTTCTTTTCTAAAATCACTACACAAATATCGTATTAAAGTTAGTTACCTACTCAAGATATTAAGCTGGTAAATCCACATTAAACATCGTCGACCGTCCGAATAGTGGTCAAAGCAGTTTATAATGCAAGCTAAGTCAACTCGGTCACCTTTGACTACCTATTTGCATAACATTAGGGAAGGTTAGCCAGACCTAATAGCTATAAGTACCTACTTAAATATGGATCAAAGCATTGTTTTGCGTGTTATGAGGCTTATGGTTTGTAGACACACAAAAAGGACAAGATCTTACGAAACAAAACTTGAAATAAAACTTAATTTGCCTCATGCTGAATTTTGGTGCGTTTTGGCGGAACCCCGAAAAGCTAATTCTCAACAGTCTGAATTAGAATGGTAATTGGTAAATTAACAGAGTTTTCGTCTGAAAAGTACATAAACGTTCATCCAGGCTCAATGTGTATCCGTCTCTTTGATTCTCAGGGTATCCATATAGTCGCGTAGTTTTAAACGTAGCACTTGGGGTTTTATACTTGTACTTTGTATTAACAAGCTGAAGTGGACAATGGGCTGGCCATATCTGTAGGAGAACGGACAGCCGCTCATGACATGTTCTAAAGTGGAGGCCGTGGATTGGGCATGTGAAGCGACATGCTGCATAAAGCAGCTGGTTGCAAATTGATGCGAAAGGGTGAAGCGTGCCTTGTGACGTTTTTAGGTGAGGCCTATGTCCAGCAGTGGACAATCATTAGCCTAGATAGGCTGATGGAAGAAGTAGTTGTCTGGAAGAAATCGCTTTATGCGATGGTCGCCCTTATACCGACCGAATATACTTTTCCTCTACTTACTTAGTCTTATTCTATGGTGCAATAAAGCTGTATTCAATTCTATTCCAGAAACGCTGTTGATGACGACGATAATTGGTTTTTAACTTTTCGAAACCTTCAGATTGCTTGCACAGTAGCATGGTAGGCGTGACATGCGTGTCACTTGTAATCAAGCGACTTGTCCGTGAGTTACTCAATTCAATTCAAACATGGTCCTTGATGCTTGACCTAATTGAAAAGTGCACTGAACGTAATTTTACTACTTTATGCAATTGGCAAGCATTCTGTATGCAGTCAGTATGGGAATGATGTCACTGTCGCTTAAGTACTGTGATTTATTCTGTGACAGTGTTATGTTACGACTTCTACTGAATTTGTCGTGTTGGAAGTTTTGAATAAATGCGAAATACAGTTTTTTTTGGTTCAATTGAAAATGTAAAAATGGGAACAGCAACGCTGTCGGGCGTAAAAGGAAGCTACATTTTAATTTTTTTGCTATCAAATACGTAAGTTTTCAGGACTACAATATTGAACCTATCATGATGGAACTTAGTATGAAAATATAAGACAGTTTTTCGCTGCGATCGGCAATTGTTTATTTTTTCCAAAATAAAAATGATATCCACCTATCTTCATGTGAATGTGATGCATAATTGCATATTAAATGCCAGAATATGTATTCACTACCACAGTACCACACCTAACGTAATCAACAGCCGTTTAGTCACATTCACTCCTTCCATAATAGTGTGAAATGCGATTAGCTTTTCTGCTTCTTTCTTCAATTCTACTTTAGTCACAGTACAAAAAACAACTCAAGTACCTAGGTAATTACAACGTTCAACTCTGAATAATTTCACTAATCTCTGCGATTCAACTTTACATTATGCCTACTGTTTTGAATGGGCTTCAGAAACCTTTTGTCCGGGGAACAATGGTCTTAATAACTAGCTGCAATTAGGTCATAGTTTCTACGAGCCTTATTAGCCAGAGGTGCAGAATCGGTCACAGTTTCTTTGAAGCTGAAACGTGAACGGTATATACCTACATATTATACTACATATTATATAGAAATTATTATAGGCACTCGGGTTTGTTTTAAGGTCACGAATTCTCAAATTACGCAGATACCTTTGCTGATATCGATCGGTTTGTTTAAATTGCGAAGGTCATTTTATGGGATTGAATTTGCACGATTTGATGTGTACAATGAGGCTCTAAGGGTATGATCTGCCGGATTATGTACCTTACTCTCAACTGAAATAAAGTTCAAAGCTTATTGTGTGTTATGGTAAATAAGATAAGGTAGGGTTCTGTATGATAATAATCTGCTGTGCTAAAGCAACTGTGGCCGTGGAACAAATTTCGCTTGTTTACTTATGCGATTCGTGCATACTGAAGGAGTGACTGTCTTTCATTGATTTAGTTTCTATGGTGCTTGTCTGGCTGATCGTTTTAAAAGGTGGAAAGGAGAAGACCAAAATCTGTATAATAATAAAAATTGGTACGTGTATGTTTGAAGAGATGTTACTGATGCGTTAGGTCTGTACTAATGCTACTGACGCGTTAGGTCAGTACTATTGTTACTGACGCGTTAGGTCTATAGTAACGCTGACGGGCTAAGTCTGTACTAACGCTACTGACGCGCTTGGTCGGTTCTATTGCTACTGACACGATAGGTCCTAATACTGACGCGTTATTGAACTGGTCCTTAAGCGGCGAGCCCTGCTGCACCGCGATACTGACGCGTTAGGTCCGTACTATTGCTACTGACACGATAGGTCTCAATACTAACGCGCTATTGAACTGGTCCTTGAGTGGCGAGCCCTGCTGCACCGCGATACTGACGCGTTAGGTCCGTACTATTGCTACTGACACGATAGGTCTCAATACTAACGCGCTATTGAACTGGTCCTTGAGTGGCGAGCCCTGCTGCACCGCGATACTCACGCGTTAGGTGTATACTAATGCTACCGACGCGCTAGGTCCGTACTATTGCTACTGACACGATAGGTCCCAATACTGACGCGTTATTGAACTGGTCCTTGAGCGGCGAGCCCTGCTGCACCGCGATGGCGTAGGGCTTGCGCGAGAACTCGTCGCCCACCAGCTGCAGGTCGCACGACGTCAGCACGTGGTAGCGCACGTCCGTCGCGTCGCCCAGCCACGCGAACCCTGGACCGAGAGAACACTGTTGAATTCTCTCGGATAATATGTACAAATGTACAAAACGTTTTGAATCCTAAGATGTTTCAATTCACTGTTTAAAGCAACTGATCCGTATTTGTGATCTATATAGCCAGAGAACGAAGCAGACTACCAGCTTCCCTGATTTTGAGGGCTTTTTAAGGTCAGAATAAATCTGTGTGCTTCATCTTAGTCCACATCATCGCTCACCAGGTTAGTAACTAGCCACTGACCATCTGACAACTTTTGATAACCAAATCTAACGCAGATTTTAAAGCTTAAAAATACACTACAACTGAACAAGGTGGTCAATGCCATCACTTGATTATCTATTGTCATTTAGAATGGTCTCTAATTCTATCATCGTTCAGGCCTGTCTTCTTACTAGATCCCAACGCCAGGGAATATTAATCAAACTCTGAGGGTTAATAAGGTATTAGACATAATACAGAAACGTTTATTCAAGACATGCGCACCTTCACTAGAGCTCTTGGAGTCTCTCACTCTTTGCACAGCCTCTTCAATAGAGTTAGGAAGTCCTGCCTCGCGCATCGCTTGCCACATCTTGCTGTATTTGTCGCTCACGGGATAATCCCACACGGCGAGTTTAGCTCGCTCCACATCGCTTAAACTGTCGTTTAGGGACATGTCTTTCCATATCCTGAAAATAAAGTTTTGGTTGTTTAATTCTGTACAAGAATGTTTCAATATCTAAGACTAGATTAAGACTAGATTTAACTATGAACAAGAAACATACGTTAGCAAAAAAATACATAAGTACATACGGACACTAAAAATAAAGGTTTCATATTTTGTCACGGAACTCTAAAAAATATACTTTTTAAAGCTTCGACAGGCCGAACGCGTGTCAGCAGCGGGCAAAGCTTGAACAAGGGCACGTTTTGTAATACATTCAAGGAATCGTACAAACCACTAAGTAGGTTCACAGACCACTAATGAGTGCAGGTGCCGCGCAGCTGCTGTGTACAGTTCCTTGTATTACAATAAACGGGACCCGCATTCAAGCTGTACTTTTTCTGGTTGACGCGTTTGTTTGTAAAAGCCTTTATTTTGTCGCAAAACTGAGATCAATGGCGTCTGGTAACTGGTGGGTGACCTAGTTTTGGTCGCTGCGCCAGAGGAGTACCTTAGCTTTAATTCAGCAGATGTTGTGACCTACCAAACAAAGAGGAATATAAAAAATCAGTTCATAATTGGCGGAGTACCTAATAGTGTAACAAACATACAGCCGAATTAATAACCTCCTCCTTTTTGAAGTCAAGTTTTGCAAAAAAAATGCTAAATCATATCTACATAGGATAAAATACATAGCCATCTACATAACCACAAAGAAAAGAAAAAAATAAAAGACACAGAAACAAAAGAAGAACCTATTCGTCTTTTGTTTCAGTTATCAACTTCGATCAACTTTTTCGAGGTTTGCGAAAGGCGTCATTGTTAATTTTCAGAAAAACAAACGAACATCAGCGTCGCATTAAAAAATAAATCACGAACCAACGTCGCCAGTAAGTCGGTAAAATTACTAACAACAACAATCCAAAAATGCAAAGTTGAATGACTTTGTAATTCCTACGAAAACAAAATCTTATGCAGATCCACCTACATTGCTATCGCGATACGGAATCAGACGTGTGGGCAATGTTTGACCGATAAGGACTGATAAGAACATACTATCGCCCTGATTAAATACACGTAGATACACGTAATTACTTCTCATTTTTAGGACGTTGTTTTGATTTTGCATAGGAAACCAAAACAACTGCGCGACCTGGTAAGTAGATTTAGGAGTGGAAAGTGGAGCCACAGGTGCATTTTCTAAGCAAAACTAACCGTCTATCGTCAATGATTATAAAATACTAGCTGTTCCCCTGCCACGCTTTGCTGTGGATAAAAAAAAAAAAAAAAATAGCCTATGTTACTTTGGGATAATGTAGCATTCGAATGGTGAAAGAATTTTTGAAATCGGTCCAGTAGTTTTTGAGTTTACACCACACAAATATCCAAAAATACAAATCTTTCCTCTTTATAATATAGTATATGGTATATATATAGTCATTGTCATTGTCTGTCGTTGAGTATTTTAGTTCCTTTATATGACCACCTCTACGGCGCTCTTACTCTATTTTGAAGCATACGAATAATAAAGGTTAAGTGTAAAATCATAATAAAAAAACCATAACTACAGGGTTCCGTAGTAAGTTTCCGTAATCAATGCCTTAAAACTAATTTTGCACCTCATAAAATTAGTCTATCATTCGGTAAACGTGCATTCGAGAAAATTGGCATAACTATTTCAATTGTGACGAAATATAGAGAAAACCATATCAAAATAGGTAGCTCCAGTTAGGTATGTTTGTCTTTTACTTTATCATTATTACAAAAAAACAGCTTACAAAATATTATGCAATTTCAGTTGAAATGCCAACGTTTTTAAAACCAAAACTGATAAACGTCCATATTTTTAAACGTAATAAACTGGCAATCAAACTCATCATTCATCAGACAAAAGGTCAAACGGCCTCAAAATATCCATTAGCAGACACGTGTGGCTTCAAAATAATAGCTGATGTAGTTTTACCAAATTATGAATTCAGTTAACTATGGCGCTAGTAACTAAAAAGTATAGTACCCAATTTTGCCACCATCATAAAGCAGTGTAGGTGGCGGCGCTGTGTGCTAGAAAATGCTAGTTCCAGTTTTGTTCGCTCGCACAGTTAAGTTTGTAGCTCAGTATGGAAGGATCTTTCAAGGAAAATACATGTAGGTACTAGTAACTGTTTGTACGGTGCTGCTTTTCGGTCATCGCTATTTTATATATTATGTTGAAAATGAAGTCATGTCAAGGACAATATGGTTTGTTATAAAGTGTTATATTAGGTTATCGTAGGTGTAACGTCAAAAATTTGTGAATCTTGTAATTCCACTAAACTAAAACCATAAGTGTGAGTCCACACTGCGAGCCTAGCTCGGTTGCGACGACGACGACGGGCGCGAAGTATCAAACATAGGAAACGCGCCTTTGCGTCCATAATGTAGCGACTTATTAGGGTCGGTACATATCTGACGAAAAATGCGTCGCGTATTATCGGTCGCGTAACGCCAGAACAGAGAAATGTATAATGAAACATCCAACCTTTCACACTCGACGCACTAGCGCATCATCGGTTAAGTGTGAAAGGTTGGATGTTTTATTTATTATACATTTCTCTGTTCTGGCGTTACGCGACCGATAATACGCGACGCATTTTCCGTCAGATGTGTCGATCGACCCGAAGGCGGAAGCCTAGTGCGGCGGAACTGAGCGAGACAACGCGCGTAATTTTCAAACGCGCCTGTCCGCACGTTCTGGCCCCACTACGTACGGGCCTAGTCGGCGAGCGACCCAATGCGCGGGTGGCGGGGTATCAAGCCAATTCGGTCTTGTCGCTCGGCGTATGCGCGTATGTCTGTGTAAAATGGCGATTATCGAACCGCTACAAGAGCTCGCGCGTCACTGTGGCCACCGCATGCCCCCGCTCGCCGCACCCGCCTGAGGCTCCAGTCACCGGGCATTCAGTGTGGACGCACACTAAGGCGAGCGTAAGGCCAGGGCCACACTTCAGTTAATTACTCTTAAGACAAGGTCACACGCACGACCGATCGAACATCCTTTTGTGCCAAGACCAAGAGTAATAAAATTCGTGAAATATTTTTTCCTCTACTTCCAGACTAACTACCCAACCAACCTTTAGGCGTACGTGTGCCCCTGGCCTAATAGACGTTTGACAAATATTTTTTGTAAGTCTCATACTTAAGGCACTTTTGACCTTGGCAAGTACAGAAATCACAATGGCTAAATGGTCGAAAAAAGTTATGTTGACAAAAACTTCTGGATTGTAAGATCGTCTTCAATTTAGCATAGACATACGAACTACAGTACAAAAAGTGGTTATTTAAGTAGCTTAACTTTAAAGCTATATTTTGGCGACGATGATTTATGTTTAAATCTTTCATCTTACAACAATGAACTGTCAGGCTACATGCCCAATCTTCGGATTTTATTCTTGAACGCATCATAGACCAATTCTCAATTGTTGTCACTATATCGAGTCTGTGTTCTTCGCTAGGTTTTTTATACAATGACAAGCGTGTTTGACTACCATCTCGCCTAGATATGACACGGATTACGATGGAAGAAACCGACTTCACTATAAGATAGACTTACAAATTGTATCTATCGGGGGACACCCACTCGGGTAATTTAGCAATTCAATTGATGGTACTGTATTTTCTACTTATTGAAGAGGTCGTCCAGCGACTAAATTTTTCACTTATTATAGTCACCGCGTTACCAACTGAGTCGTGCGACCATAAATCATTTCTCTATGTCTATCTCGCTCGCACTTGTGTGTCTTACGGAGCCGCATAGTGATGTGCGTAAGATGGTTATAGGCGCATATCGATAACAATAAAATCAGATAGAAACAAACGACTAACGACTACGATGACTACGACAAAGGCCCAGTTGGTGACGCGATGACTACAGTTGATTCCTAAAAATGGCACTGAAATCGACTTACTCATAGAACCTGAGTTCGATATGCGCCATCCTCTCGAAGTAAGTCATGGCGGCTGACCCGTTGAGCGGCGCGTACTGTATCTTGTATTGTTTAGAGAGGTCGTCCAGCGACTCGATGGGCGTGTCGAGTCGGGACACCGTGAGGAACGCGGCCAGGTTGGCGGTGTACGACGCTATTATTATGAACCTGGAATTTAGGGAAAAAAGTGAGCTAGCTTAGGCCAAGTAGTTGTTCGTTTAGCCCAGGGGCTGTACCACGAACTCTTAGAGTAGGCCTGAACTGTATCGCCTTAGCTTTCGTCTCACACTGTCAGCTAGAGAAAAAGCGAGACAAAAGCTAACGCGATTCAGTCAGACTCGCGGTAAAAGTTAGCGAGACGGCGCACGGTTTAGTCTAGATTTTAGGCCGCCAGAGGCCCTATTCTTGCCAGTGAGATATTACCTCGATCACTCTCACTCTCATGACACTTCTAATGAGGGCGACAATGACCGAGATAATATCTCACTTATCGGAATAGAGACCCAGGTCTGTTAATAGTAGCCACTATAAAATAACAAAACAGAATCTAAATGAAGTAACAATAAAGTAGCTAATCGTTAAAAATTGTTGCTGGTAGGTAGGATATTGTTCTCCGCAATAGGAGATTAATGATGAATGATATGTAGGTATATTGGCTGAAGGGTTAGGATTGTTAGAAATTAGGAATGAGATCATACAAGCGTGCTCTATCTCTATCGCAGTCCGCGTAATTGCTTACTCGTACCATCAGGCGAGATAGCGCGAAAACACAAACCTATCATAAAATGAAATAAAATTTTGAACTTAAAACTTTTTCAGGTGTGAAATGCAAATTAAACTTACCCAAAAAGCCACCACGTAGCGGCTAGCAGCCTCCCCGACAGATTTTTGGGAGCTTCCCCTCCCCCTTGCGGCGTTAGTGACGTCATGCAAAACCAGAGGCACTCCTTGAGAGTAAACTCTCGTTTCTCTTCATCCTCCTTGTACTTCTCGCGATTGTTTTGGTAGCTGTACGGACTCCACTTATCGAATATCCACATAAGCATGCTGAAATAGTACACACAAATACAATATTGGATACTTCAAAGAGCTGTTAAAAAAAGTCTTAAAAGGTCGGCGACGCGACGAATCTGTGACGGTGTTACAGATATCCACAGGCGACGGAAATCCCGCACCATCAGGTAGCCCGTTTTCATGTATGACTATAGAGGTATAATAGGTACTGTACATGCTGCATACAAAAAAAAAGTAGAAATTGTGTGAAATTATTCGATAAGCCTCGACCAGCAAAATACCGACACAAAAACGTAATAATAAATAACAATGATTGAATTTTCCACGAAACGTGTAGCATATGCAGTTTGTTTATTTTTGTTCGTCGAGTTATAAAAGCAAGACGAAGTGCTATTTGTAGCAAGATGCAAATATACATACCTACCTACCAACTTTTAAAGACTGTTGATTGAGGATTCAGCCCCTTCACTAAAATATGCAATGATTTAGTACTGGGCGAGCAGTTTTAGCTTGGAAAATCTCAATAAACCTTTTCGTATTACTCATCTATTTAGTCGTAGGTATATTCAGGCTACCAATAGTTCCGATCACAATCGGTGATATTTTTCAAAGATTAATCACACGCGTGACGCATCAGTTTCTTATTAGATACCTACTGAATTTGATTTAACATTAATCAAAATCGTTCCGAATAGATATTTAAGTTCCGTGTACCTATCGCTTTATGGTCGTCCCTAACCGCTTAACTAAATAAACCGTCAACCGTCAATTTCCTTGACACGGCCGTTAGTGATAATCATAAATAGTATCGGCCTAGTACTATGTTACTGCGAGTATGTATCGGGCCTCGGCCTCGCGCCACTATTTCAGATAAGAAATAAATCGAAGCAGGTGGGCTCGTGCCATCGATCGACTATCGCAACAAATGTCAAGATGTCATCAACAGACTCAACGGCCAACCGATTTCGATTTTCCCACCAAGTTTTATACGCTTAATTTTCCGTCCTGCTCAGATTGTGCTTGCTAGACAGAGACGGGGACAGGTCGTAAAGAATTCGGAAATCAACGGAACGCACCATAAAGCAAGGTGAAAGAAACCCGTTTCTGCACCGACATGACGTCATAGCTTACCTGGTAAAGAAATATGCGCCCAGAATCGAGAGCCACACGTCGTTTTCCAGTACAGTTAGGAATTTGAACAGAGATGTCGGGTTCCGTGGGAGTTTCATCATGATAGTGATTCCAACTAAATCGTAGTAAGGCACTGTGAAGTCTACGACGTTTTCCCTCTCCGCCATCACCGATAGTGACGTCAACCCAATGTCGGCTCTCTTATCCATAAGTTCCTTTATAATGCCATTCCAGTTTCCGTTCTCGTCCATCGTACCAAAGTTCCCGTCGGGAGAGAGCGTTATTTCGTAATCAAATTTAACTATTTGTCGTATCTCCTCGATGAGATCGATACAGTATCCTTTGAAGCCCTTCGGCGCGGCGTCATCTCTAATTATGAAAGGTTCTTGCTGCAATCGAATGCGTGTTTATTTGGGTTGGTTTTACATCATAAAACTCTATCAAGCTATTTTCTTTTCATATCATAATTCCAGACAAATTAGAGTAGAAAATGAGACTTGTTTGAACAGTTTGCGGTTGAGCAAACTAACAAAATTTTATCAAGTTGCCAACTGAATTTTAAACATTGCGGGAGTTCATTTACCTACCTCGACTGTGACGATTCTATACACGAGCTGCGCTGAATAATCGCTCATGTTTTCGGGGTCACTCAATGACAGGGGGTTCGAAAGCCCGGCTTTCCAGGTTCCTAAAGCCTTACTCCCGATGGAAGCACCATCCTTTACGGTCACAGCGGACAAATCCGTACTAAACTCCATGTAACTCCTCCCGTTCATAGGATCATCTTCGGGAATAAAAAACGGAGCATACGTAGGAGTTTCCTTCACCTGCGAAACATACCCGGACAAACCGTTCTCTAATTATAGCTGTACCAATAAAATTCTAAAATGAGATGTGTGTTCGACATGTGGAGTGTGGACGCACCTCGTGGAAAGCAGTCTTGAGATCCAAGGTCCTGTTAGGTGTATTCTTACCGTCGTAGTCGTCGCAAGTAATATATTTCATGTCGTTTGGCCACTTGCCAGAGTCCAGCAGGGATCTGGAAATTCATAAACGTGAACTCTCATGGAATAAGCCCGGCTATAAATAGGCGACTACGTAGCATGTGGTGCGCTGGATTTGCGAACGTTAGCACTAGAATTTTAAAGGTCATTACTTGACAGCTAAAAACGTTCTTAGAGACAGGTCGAAATAGAACGCGGCAGTGATCTCTGGCTCTCCATTCATGCTGTACGTGGTTTTGATCTTGCCCAAGCGGTCTCTACTTGTCGCGTCCGGCGTCGGTCTTTGGTACACTATTGTAGCGTCTTTACAACCGCAACTGATGTCCCCTTTATCCATAGACAAAGCGAACCAAGCTGTTTTTCTGCCAAAATATTGGTTTTCATCAGCCGCGTCTAATACGTTCTTTATGGTCTTCAAACTTCCAACCACGAAGAAATTGACGATGTCTAATTCTCTGAGGCTCCGTAACTGCGTCTTTATGTCATCTTTATTGAAACTCTTCACTGGAGTTATCACATGCCTCGTAGGTATGTTTTGCAGCAAAGACTTGTATTTGTGGTCCATTACTGCAAACAAACGTTTTTATTAACATTGTTGTTAACTTATGAGCGATAATGGATAAGAATAACACGAATAACGTTGGGTGACAACACGAGCGAATGCGGGTATTATCGGAACGTTACTACGTCACTTCTTCATATAAAGGCCAATTTATGCTTGAAAACAGAAGACAAAATTTATAGCAGAAAAGTTCTTTACCGAAAAATTCGTCGAAAATAATGGCGGCGTTCGTGATGTCTTGCTTTGTAACGATGGCTCTTATCGCTTCCGGCAGAATGTCGGCAGGGGGCATGACTTGGAGTAAAAACTTGGACTGGTTAGCATTCAGATTTCTCCATTGCCTGAGGTCTCCCGCCTGGCCGAAAGACCCAGAGATGGTGGGGAGACTCAACGCGGCAGTGAATGATTTTATAGTTTCGGATCCCACTCCAGTCATTGTGAAATCTAATACCACATGCGGCGTCTTCTTCGCTAAAAGCATATCGTTGTATTTCCTGCAAACTATCGAATAACAATATTTAGTTATCGAGGTCTTTCACTTTATCGAAAAAGTTTAGTTCGTTGTAGAAAACTCTACTGTCTAAAAGGTCTGCTTACCATTTTCTAAGAAAGCTTTAGCATCAGATCGATTACCCACTACAATGACAGGGTCCACGGCAAGCCCTAAACTTGGATTACGTCTTACATACTCCTTAGCCACATCAAAAGACTTCTCAGCCATAGCATTGTTCTCTTCATTGATAAGCACTGAAAACAATCACATTCAAATTTTTTTAAACCCAACTGAATTTGGTATTTTGAGGAAGTTACACGACCGTAGCGTTAAATTAGAATTTAAATCACTAATTAACGTAGCAACGAATAATAAAATTAATGAATATTCTAAGAATCGGGGGCTCGTTGGAAATGGCTAATAAGAGGCCTTCAAGCATAAACAGAAACAGTTCTTACATACGCTATTCGTACAATGTTAGTTAGGATAAAGAATTTTATATACTTACAGACATTTATATTTTGTGTAGTCTGCGACACGGTTACATGAACAGTACAGCATAGAATCAAATTCAAAGCGTGAAGGACCGACATTTCTACATCTTTGGTTCACATATTTATCGTGTAGTAACTTGCTGCCCCTATAGCCGACTGACGGGTGGGTTGGGGTATTTTACCGTTTGTGTATTACCTAGTTTCCACGGCAATGTCTGACCTTGTAGCGCCCTCACCTATTTACCTCGGCTGCTCATACAATATTTGAAACCATCAGTAAACTTGTTTAGTTAGGTTACTAACACAGGTATACCTAGATCTACATTTTGTAATGTATGTTTGCGTCTAGTTAAACGAATTAAGTTTCCAATGAAATAGACCTTCACTAGTTGAGTAAATCGTAGTTGTTATGAATCCTACCTACAAACTAGAAGTTTATGAATCAGCATGAAAACAATTTGAGTAGATTGGACTATTTATTGCCAGAAACGTTTTACAAACACTGAACTCCACAAACGAGAGAAAGTGTTACACTGTACACTCCACTATAATCTATTACTAAAAATGTACTATCGAATCAAAAATGTAAAGTGTAGTTGTTACTAAGTGAAAAAAGTTAGTAAACATGTAGTCAATATTATTATCTTAACAAGGAACACGAGGTGTTTAATTAGAATAAATTCAAGATTCGTTTCCACAAAGGTTAATTATTCAATCGAAGTCTGTTAACTATCACATAAAAAAGAAAATAAATTAGAAAAACAGGATATAAGAAAAAATATAGTCGTTCATAGGATTACAACATAAAATAGCACACAAAAGTTAGTTATGTCAAAAAATATGTACTATCACCTTACTCATTATATTTGAACTTTAAATTCCAAATCCTAAGATTAGTTCACATGTGAACGGTATGTTTGAACGCGGCTTCCCCCCGCGCCGGTACGAGTCTGCAGCATTTGAAGGTGTCCGGTATCGAATGCGAGATCAAAGCAGAGTCGACTCCGACCGACGCAAGCGGCTCCACGGCCCACAATGCAATCCGTTACCAAAAAATGTCAAAGGAATGTAAGTTAAGTAATATGCCTATGAATTATTATGTGCGACATTTAACTGCTAACTTAAATTTACAACTGAATTATTATTATCTTAACGTTTTAATTAATCTTACGTACTAAAAATCCTTGTTTCTCAGAAGCTGTTTTACAAAACGCGCGTCGTTCACAGAACGGATCGTGAATTGACTTCACACGTGGTGAATACTTTGGCAGTAAACGTACTGGCTTTACCGTTTTCCGAACACGTCTCTCATCAATTCAATGACCCATCTCTACCTCTGAAATGGACACCAATACGCAGAAACAGCATACACCTAAACCGAACAATAATCGGTTCACTGCGATGCACGCGTCTGTCACAACTGGCAGATATATTATACAATTTACAGGTACTTCACAGGTAAGATTTAATACGCGACGTATTAACCTAAGCTACGGTCACAAAAGAGCTCAACTCAAAAATATCGGGTATACATTAGTATAAAACTATGGGATTTGGCTTTGTTTGGGGGATATGTGTGCGCGAGTTGAGCTCTAATGAACTAGATGCATTGCAGAGAACCAAGAGTCGAGGTACGCGGCGGATTCTAGGCGGCGGCCTCCTCGGCCTCGGGGGCTGCCTCTTCAACCACTTTCGCCTTCTTCTCGGGGGTGGTCTTCTCTGGCACGTCACCGTTGTCCGCTGCAGATGATTTCCTCTTCACGGGAGCAGAGTTCTTTTCTGTAAATAAATTGATTGATATAAGCTAATTGAAATGGTCACTGACATAAGAAGTGACAATGCCAAATTTTAATTTTTGTTTAGATGCCACCTTACCATTGAATTGATATACCAAACTCCCCAAAATTAAAGTAAATCGAATTTAGTTTTTTATTAATACTTATCTATTGAATTTATCAGTTGGAATTTGTTATCTAAGGTTTCTAAAAATACATGCCCTATCTAACATTGGTATTTATTTATCCATGTGCAGGCAGATACTAGGTCTTCCTGATTGCACTGACATTGAAAGTTGCCATTTAAATGCTACTAGCAAACAACCTTGCTAATGATAGATTGATAATTAACATTATACAATGCTCATGAAGTTATTCTCAAGCCGAGTAATACACAGATAAAAACCGCTAATAGCGCAAAACTGAAAGTATGGGATCCTACATATTATTTGCAAGGTTTTTACTGCCATTTTTGATCTCTCAATACTCTTTCAAGATTTTAGATAGATAAACTCGTTATTCTTTTATTTCTTTATTTTAATTAACTGATCATCTTATAAGACTTGCATGATAAACCCTGATTCGTTCCACGCACGTCAATTATTATTGTTCTCTATGCATTTGGAGATTAAATTTAACTAAAAGTTTCATAAAAAATGTGTTGTACATAGAACAAAATATCTGGTGTTGATGCCAATACCTGGTGTATTGGAATTAACACCAAGTATTTTGTTAAATCCAAATTAGGTAATTTGACAAAACTACAATTTATCAGGTACCTACTCTTTTCATTCCAATATGGGAAGAAAATAACAATCATTTTACATCAGAATCATCAGGCGAGCGATTTGCTCGTTTCGTCATATAATCACATAAAAAAAATAAAAAAAATAAATAAATTATGAAATGAACACAACACTTTTTAGGTCTAGGCATTTTCCTAGGTAAATGCCTACATTATATGTACGTTTGCAGTTTATGATAATGTTTTGCATATGATAGTCTATACTACATGACACTGGCGAAGTTGTGGAGCATCTTTACAAACGCCATAGGCAAAAGCGTTGAAGGTGAATATTGTGTAATTTACTTTGTTTCCAGTTTTGGTCAAGAATTTAAATGGTTTTATACATAAGGAAAAATATATTTCAACAAAAACAAATGTTGAAATACGGTTATATTAAACCAACTACCAGTAGGTACCTACAGTAAGAAGTGACCACACATGATAAGTTCAGTGGTTACATTCAGATATCATTTTCCAGAACATGGGTTCAATTCAAAATAATCTATGGCGCTATTTGCATCGTAGAGGATTTTTTCTAGAAAAATGTATCTCAATTATATTTTTTTTGCAATTGCCATATAAACCACATCAGGCTTATCGGTGCAAAAGGTTCTCATCAAACAATATAACAGTTAATTAATTGATCTAAATAATACCACTTGGCTTGCTAGCTACCATAAACTTGAAAACATGTCACCAAGTGCCCAACAGTGTTCTGGAGACCTCACTTGGGAGCCAGTTCCCATTTTAGGCTTAGTGTACATATATTGAAAAGATAATTTTCATTATAAGAGATATTTACCTGCGGCTCCATTTTCTCCGTTCTCTGAAGCATCATTGCTCTCTTCAGCATCCCCATTCTCCGCCGGGGTCTCCTCTGGCGCGTCTCCGCTGCCGTTCTCCTCCTTGCCATTGCTTTCAGGAGCCTCTGCCTTTTTGGCCGGAGACTTCTTCACCGGAGACTCTTTCACCGCCTCGGTGGAGGAAACTTCCTCAGGAGCGACTTCCCTGAAAGACATTACAGCTTTGTAAGCACAAGTTGGACGTACCTATATGTAGAGAAAATAAGAAATATTGACAAAACTTATTTTGAAACCTATTTGGCCTAATCGAGTTTAAACTACCTATGTTCCTTTATTACTTGGTTCATTATTTTAGACTCGAAATCAAAATTGGGAAATCTATGTTTTAAACATTATAGTTTTTTTTAGAAGTTGGATGATGTTGACAGGAGACAATTAAAGATTGCGAGATGTTATCAGGTGTACAGGGGTCAATGAACGCACGTGTCAATGACAGCTACTTACAAGGTTACTGTACTTTTATATCGTCACGGTTTACAATTTTCACAAACGGACGCAGTGAACGGGCCGCTGAACGTTACGTGTGTGGTACGAAGAGTTACCAAGATGCAAACGATCTAAATACCGGTCGCGGTCATACCGTGCCAAATGCGCGCTCGGGCCGGTTACTAACGGAACATAACAATGCAACAGTTCCAATGTTCAGCGGCTAAGTGGGGCGGCGTAAAAGGAAAAGTCTGCCGGAACAAAAACAAGTGGCAGTTGCGCAAGCCTGCATGTGGGAAAGTTTCAACATAGGAAACCGAACGTAACAGAGCTATCTACCGCGCTCGATGAATAAGTTACCCGCTCCAATGGACACCACGAAAACGACTCGCAAGCCGTTAAAAATAACTAATGACAACATGCGCACCGAACGCAGTGCGCCGGCGATAACGTAACCGATTTTCCGCCACACTTGCAAAACTGTGAGGTCTCGGTGAATTCAAAGGAACGCGCGCAAAGGACGCTCTGACGCGCCGGCACGCCGCGCCGGTGGCGCCATCTTGCACGAAACACCGGCCCCGCGCCTGCTGCCCGGCGTGCTTTTAAATTAATAAGGCATTTTTGTACGAAATAGATGTACTGCTAGAACATTCCATAAATCCTAAATCCAAATACACAACAACGTTGCCGATTTCACAGGAGTTGAACACCCTAGTTTCTGAGAAAAACAAATTACCGGATATTCAAAAGTACCTGCTTTCCCGCGTGCTGTCACTTAGGCGGCATTTCAAAAGTGAGCGTCCTCAAAATATTGATAGTGATAATAACAATAAATTACAATATTTCACTGGAGTTAATATAATTCACAGATGATTGTATTTAATTAGGTCACGTTAATAACACGTAAAACACAAATTTCGTATTAATAATAGGAAGCCATTTTGATCACGTTAACAGAAGCCGCCAAAAATTTGGTATTGAAAATATCACTGAAATTGAATTAATAAGTTCAAAAACTTACTTGTTCTCAACAGCTGCGTCTGCCATTATTTCTTTTATGATAAATTTATAGAAATCAATTGAATTTTAGCACGTGTTACGCACAACGCAAAGCAACGTTCACCGCACAAACACCGAAGACCAAATGAATGAGGAAAAGGGAAAAAATGATGCGAGCCGCTTGGCGGGGATTTATATTGGTCCGAACGTAGCGCGCCTACTTCGGTTTATAGAGATAACAACAGGGTCCAACAATATGAAAAGGCGAGATAGCTATAATACTGCTGTTCATTATCAAATAACCTTGAATTTCGTTTGGATTGAGCTTATATACCTTGCTCTTTCTCACCACCTTGTTTGAAAAGTACGCGTTGCAAGAACGAGTATAGGTAGATAGACTATAGGTTTAGATAGGTAGATATATTCACCCTTGATATACCCATACAAATGGTGGGAATCAAATTAATATGTAAAATAAAAATTTAAAAAAATAGTAGATTATCCAGAAACTATTTATGCAGCTTTTGATTGAGACATGAAAAATACAAAGGGATTAAAAACTATCTACAAGAGTGGTACCTACCTGTCCCTAGCGGGCTAAGGTAGGTAGTAGGTAGGTACAGACAGAAACTAAATTTAAAATCTTAAGTTGAAGTTTAAAGTAGGGGATGTATTTATGGGATCTGATACTAAATTAGGTCTGACTTTAATTTTAGTACCTACTGATAACTTTAATTATCTAGGTACCAATTTATACGGCACGAATACAAAAATAAAAAAAAATAGTGAGTAGGTATAATTTATTTTTGCCAAAAATAAGTGGCAATCAAGCGACGGGCCATCTGATGGTAAGTGATCACCGCCGCCTAAACATGAGGCATTTACAATGTGTAGGCGTATACAATATACAATTATACATTTTTGTGTACATAATCACGAAAAACTGCTATTAATAAATATTAATTAATTACTTAGGGTAAACAGGCAGGTTCATGTTTTGAGATAGGTACCTATAGAAAAAACCCAGGACAGTGAAAATATCGACATTCGTGGTTTTTAAATCAATCTGCATTCTGAGTCGTGTGGTTTTCGGAGTTCAATGCCCGCGTCTAATAAACTGATTTAATTTAAATTAATTACAAATTATATTATGTTGCCCAGAGCTCAAAATATTCTGGATTCAATTAGCTTAATTATAATAGCGATCATATTAAACGGTGAGATTTATTTTACAGTATATTCTAAAAGGTGTCTGAAGAATGACTTGTAGCTTTTTACCCGACTGCCGAGAAAGAGGTTAAGTGTTTCGGTGGTACGTAGGTTTGTAAATATGTAAGGTACCTAAGTTTTATTAGGCGTAGTGATATATTATAAACTAAATTTTGCAGTCGAGTTTATTGTTTATCCTTTATTAAAAACTTTAGTTGGGTTTTTAATCAAGCATCAATAGAGCACATTGTCATTTCCCGCCAAATCTCAGGTTTTTCACTGAGTCACAGAATCATTGAATCGCCCGACAAAGCGTATGAGTATACCTCGCTTGAAGCATGAAAATAAATTTTGATCTTTAACTTCTAAGCAATAAGGATGCTGTACACAGTATGTTAATGTAAATAATAAAATTGTCACGTTGATAGGTCGATGCCTTTTGAAAGAAATCTTGGCACTAGTTTGTGATTTCGTCAGAATATGAATTTCGTCAACCAGAACCATTTTGTGGTGGACTAGCGCGCAGGTAGATAGAGGTACTGAACTGCACACGTTCTATTTAGAGCGTAGATACCTTTACCTACCTACAGCGCAATTGAAGTGCCCAGGATACTTTTGGGTACCTACTTGAATCCACTTGAAGGGATTTAGAGCATTCAGAATATTGAGGGGTACAGTCGAAAAAAAAAGATGACAATACTCGTAGGTATAATAAATAAACAAAAAGGAAACCTACTAAATATCCTAGCAATTTTTTGCGTGTGAACTTCTACGGCATTTTATTGCGGTAATAATTCAGAATCAAAATTTTACTTATTATTATTGAGAGAATTACTTTAAAATCCAATGGATCTAATCATTACCTAACCTGCGGAATAATGTTCTACATAAAAAATGAATTAAGCTTTTATACACAATTATTCGCTCCATATGGGCTCATTGTACCTAAAAAAAGATTTATTGATATTTAATATAGCTAATTCATATTTTTATTTTGCACACGGTAGCTAGTAGGTACGAACATCTCTCTTACAAGCGGGCTGAACTAGCAAATAAATCATTATATTTTTCTAAATATCTAATAATAAGAGTCTGACGAATACTTACTTAAATTACAAGCATTATATTATATGTCAACACCTACGTATGTGTGAGAATGACTAGTTTCATCTCTTTACAAAACACCCTGAATGGCAACTTATCCTGAACTTTAGCACCTTGTGTTAAAGTTGAGTTTAATTTCATAATTGCAGCATACTTAAAACCTACAATTCTATTTTAATAAAGAATTTACTTAAGAAATATTTTATCGATAACTCTTGTAATTAAAACTCGTTCACGAACTTAACGTTTTTTATTGATAAAAACCAACTTAGTCATAAATACATTTCATTTTTAGTAAACTCACACTAAACAGTAGGTTCGTAGAAGTCAATTGCTGTCATGTTTACGTTAGGCGTTTTGTATTAAGACGGATACATAGTCTGGAAATACAATGTCATACCTACTTGTAGAATGTTCATTGAATTAAAAATATAAATACAGATTTAGGCACTTCTGCACGGCGCTTGCTGCTAGCTGTTCAGTTGCTATGCCACAGCCTCGTCAAGGCTGTCTGCTCTTGTGGCTTTGAAATTGTATTAATTTTACGTTCTTTCCTTAAAACTTGCTTCTTGGTTGATATTGTGTATCTACCTGTATACTGGATAAACAAATTTAATGCATTAGAGTTGATTTTGACAGATTTCTTGTATTTTAAGGTCATTATTGTTTATAAAACGCAAAATAGTACTAAAAAATTGTTAGGTTAGTAGGTATTAAATTTGTGAATGGAGAAATTGAGTATTATTTCTGTTTGTTTTGTTGTCGTTAGTGTTCAGCCGACAGCGACGTTTGGCATGATAATCAAACATAAACGAATAATAAAATTGATTGATTGATAAATGTAAATGCAAAATAATCCAAAGAAGAATATTAATTGTTATTACAATTTAGTCTGTCAGCTTATAACATAATCGAAAAATAAGTCCAATTAATGAAATACCATTATAACATAGACTATTATTAGGTATCATCTAAGTTTCTATAACGATTTACTAAGTTTAAAACATAAAAATTACCGATAAAATATCCGTAGGACGTCGAAATAATGTTACTGATCACACAATTTTTATGCTGATTGTACCTTTTTAACGTGAATGTATTATTTGTGATGTTGTGATGTAGGTAAGTACTACCATTAATTTAAGAAATTATAAGGTAGGGGGACTACCATGGAGTAGATAATTTCGAAACTATAAGTACCATAGCTTGGAAATATTCTTCAAAGTTTGGAAATTATTATTTTGTTTATGTATTGCCTTCTAGCATAATAGAATCAACCTATGACCTTCGACTATCTGGAATAATTTATTTATCTGTGATCCGGAAAAACACCCCAGAACTGGTTAAAGAGCCAAATCGACACTTCAACTTCATTCAGAATCCAAGCCAAACCGTTTAGGCGGTAAAAGTTGGTCACCTAAAAACATACCTATTTACCCATAGATATTAGACGTACATACACCTCAAAAACATTACTTTGTTTTCTTGTGCTGTTGGGTAATTAAATGATAAAAGTTGTGTAATGAAAAACACAATTTATCATGAGAGCGACGCCAAATAAAGATATGTAAAGACATTTGCAAATTTTGCAATGGAAAACCAGAAATCAGAGCGAAAAAAGACGTGTGCTGCCATCTAACATCATTTTCAAGAACTTCTACGTAACTTTATGTTGCCAGCATACTTTTACATCGAGTGCAGTAGATTTAGTAGATTTTAGAAAATTGAAATATCACTTCAGAAATAATGGTGTCGATTCTGTTGGAATTTTTTCTCAAGTGAGCTGAATTTGACGGGTTAAAAATATTTGCATTTACGTTATTCCATGCCATTGTTATGCTTATACTCATAATTTTGAAATAAAACGAGGTGCAGCTAATTTTGAAACATTATTCGCTCAACCCGCCTAAAACGGGATGTGGATAAATTGTTTCTCCACTGGAAAGACAATTTCAAGAGTGTGCTTGAACAAATATTATAGAGATTTAAAATGACAATCGAGATTCAGCAACAATAATCCAAGATGGCTGATTTCATATTTCCGTTAAATTTCAATGGATCTTCCAGTGATTCCAGGAGGGTGATATTTTGGATCTGCAGACTCTTAAAATCCTTAAATCCATTCCTGAAAAAAAAAAATTGATTTGGCAATTTTTATTGAATGGCTGCCATACACTTGAAATTTTCAAAATACCAAATAGTTTTAAATGCGGTTTTTGAAAAATAATGATGAGATTGAAAAATTTGCATTTCGTGGTTAGGTAATTAGTTATAAACAATTTCCATACAAATTGGTATTAGGAAAATTTCAATTGTATGGCAGCCATTCAATAAAAATTGCCAAATCATTTTTTTTGAACAATGGCCAAATCATAAAAATAATTTCAGGAATGGATCTATGGATCTTAAGAGCCTCCAGATTCAAAATTTCATCCTCCTAAGATCACTTTAAAATTTGGAAGATCCATTGAGACGAAAATATAAAATCCACCATCTTGGATTTTTTTTTGTTAAATCTCGATTGTTATTATGAACCTCTATAATATTTGTTCAAGCACACTCCATCCATCTACAGCAGTTCCACAGCTATGAGCATTTCCTTTTAGGCTATCTTTTTTTATCATTTCGCCAAAAAGGTCCATACTTGATCTACATTTCAAAAGTCAGGTGTACCCCTCTATCTTTTACTGTTTCTGAGAGAGAAATGTAACCTCTCGTGGTTACATTTTCCGTCAGCCATCATCATCATTTCATCGATTTGAGCCACAAGGAGTCACTTTTCAAAGTATTTCGTGAGTTTGTCGGATTTAGCGATGTTTAAAACTTCGGGAAAGCTCATTTACAAACTTGTGATGTGATCTACTGCTCACCGAGGCCTCTTAAGAAAAAATGTCATATTTTTGGCTTGGTCTGAAATGAATATTAGCATATTATCTCGAAAACCATAAGTCCTATCAACGTGCATTTTAAAGCAATACTGTAGAAAATGTTATAGAGAATACACATATGTCTAGAACAGTTTCCTCGTAGCTCGAACCGTTTCTAAGAAAGTCGCGAAAAACCCGTTTTGGTGACCTTCTACCCAGAGTAAAAATTTTTGCACGTATCGGATCGATGAGGACTTTTTAGGTTTCATTTATGATGGTGTTCTGAACAATCCTACCAATTTTCAGCTGGATGGGAATTAATGTAAGGTTACTCCTATTTTTTGGTCTAATTTGCCCGGATTATATGTAATATATTTTTTTAGTATTAAAACTTTTTAAATCAAAATGTTTTTTTTTTTGTTGTAGCTTTGTGAATTTTAAACAGCAACTTTACCGAATGTGATTTTTATAATTTTATTCAGTGAATTTGTAACGTCGAAAATCCTACTATCCTACTTCCTACTATCCTACAAATCCTATCCTCCTAAATATTATAAACGCGAAAGTTTGTAAGAATGCATGGATGTATGAATGTTTGTAACTCTTACACGCAAAAACGGTTGAACGGATTTACATGAAATTTGGAGTAAAGGTTGTGTACGGTCTGGATTCTCTGGATTAACACATAATTATGCTACTTTTTATCCCGAAAAATGCGAATGAAACCGCGGGGCATAGCTAGTATTGAAATATGCAAGATACCGGCGCGCGGCGCGTCTTATTTTGCCACTTATGTAAGCAACTCGGACGTGCGAGTGGTTAATAGCTGTCCAAACACATTTTTTTCTTCTTGGATGATTTGTGTTTTAGAGCTTTTAAAACTTTATATTAAAAGGTGATTTAAGTGCTCTTACCACGCCCCACCTTGCGTCAATGGTGCTGCGCCGTCACGATAGCGATTTTGGTTGCGGCAAATGTTTGAATATTATTTTAAAATTTTAGTTAACTCTGTGTTTTTGTGTCAATTCTATTGAATTAATACTAAAGAAAATTTATAACCATAATTGAATTAATTTATGGTAGAAAATGCTTTTGGTAATTTTTGGCCTAAAAAGTGGTAACATTATTTTAATTGACCGCCAGGCGCCGTGCCGTGCGTGAGCGAATCGTTCGCTCGCTCGATCTCGCTCGCTCGCTCTGCCGATCGAGTCCGGTTGTGGAAGCCATTTTATTTCTTGTGGATGTGACAAAGTATTTTTTGTGATATTTCGTACTGAAGATAATCAGTGTATAATCGTGTCAATGTGTGCCTGCTACGAGTGTGTTTTGTGACGTGTGATCGTGCCACAAAAATAGAGAATGTACGCGTTTCAACTTGGTCTGTGTTGACCTGCCCCGTTTGTTACGCGGTCGCACAGCAGGCATCGATCAGTGCACCAAGGCGGCCTGTAATAACGGCGAATCGAGGGTGTCGGACTAGTTAGTGGTGTGCGCCATGGGCAACAATGCTACCACCGCCAACAAGAAGGTGGACGCCGCCGAAAGCGTCAAGGAGTTCCTCGACCAGGCCAAAGAAGACTTCGAGGAGAAATGGAAGAAGAATCCTACCAACACCGCCGGACTGAACGACTTCGAGCGGATAAAGACCCTAGGCACCGGCTCTTTCGGCCGAGTAATGATAGTCCAGCATAAACCCACGAAAGAATATTACGCTATGAAAATATTAGACAAACAGAAGGTAGTGAAATTGAAACAGGTGGAGCACACGCTGAACGAGAAGCGGATCCTGCAAGCGATCAACTTCCCGTTCCTGGTGAGCCTCAAGTTCCACTTCAAGGACAACTCGAACCTGTACATGGTGCTGGAGTACGTGCCCGGGGGAGAGATGTTCTCTCACCTGCGCAAGGTGGGCCGCTTCTCGGAGCCACACTCGCGCTTCTACGCTGCGCAGATAGTGCTCGCCTTCGAGTACCTGCACTACCTCGACCTCATCTACCGAGACTTGAAACCGGAGAACCTGCTCATCGACTCGCAGGGCTACCTCAAAGTGACCGACTTCGGGTTCGCGAAGCGCGTCAAGGGCCGTACGTGGACGCTCTGCGGCACGCCCGAGTACCTCGCTCCCGAGATCATCCTCTCCAAGGGCTACAACAAGGCCGTGGACTGGTGGGCGCTCGGCGTCTTAGTTTACGAAATGGCTGCTGGCTACCCGCCCTTCTTCGCCGACCAGCCCATCCAGATCTACGAGAAGATCGTATCTGGCAAGGTCCGTTTCCCCTCTCACTTCGGATCAGACCTGAAAGACCTGCTCCGCAATTTACTGCAAGTAGACCTCACTAAACGCTACGGGAACCTGAAAGCGGGCGTGAATGACATTAAAGGGCACAGATGGTTCGCCAGCACCGATTGGATCGCAGTTTTCCAGAGGAAGATTGAGGCGCCGTTCATCCCGCGCTGCCGGGGCCCGGGCGACACTAGCAACTTCGATGACTACGAGGAAGAGGCGCTCCGCATCTCGTCCACTGAGAAGTGTGCGAAAGAGTTCGCAGAGTTCTGAGCGCGCGGCCGCTGCCCGAGAGCGGACGCCCGCCAGTACGTGTTTTGTATTAGTGAATCTTCCGTGACATTGTCGTGGAAAGGTGCCGCGGCTCCGGCGGCTGCGGTTACGGACGCTCAGAGCCGCTGCGGAGACGCGAGGTGTACAACTGATTTCCGATATTTTGGTGGCGTTCATATGCTTAGTGCCCTTTATACGTTGATAGCGAATAGTGGAGCGATCCCTGTACTGGTGATATTCCTGTGTTAAACTATTATTGATATCTCATCGGTAGCATCTCAGCCAAGTCATTTGTCGTTGCTATCCATCAATGTGTTTGTTCGTGGTACTTGTTTGCTGTTCACACCTTTAGGATATGGTGAGCATTATTATTACCATATTTTTTATCATAATTATCTAAGAACTTACTTGGTAAAAAATATTTCTACACTCAACAGCTTCTACAGATTTTTTAATTAATTTCTACAGATAGGTATCACTGTCAATATTCAATCAAATAAATCACTATTCTTGTTTGAAACAAAGTACTAAAATCATGTTAACCTCGATGGCATACTGTTTTAATGATTGACATTTCGTTATTGGTTTTTATTTTATAATAATTGTTGTATCAGTTGATATTTTTATGTAAGGAACTATAACTACATCATATATTGAAGAGATTAATTTATTGTATATGTATTCATGTAGGTAGGTAGGTAGTTGTGTTCACTCGTGCAATTTGACCTTATGTGTTTGTGATCTGATGTGAGGGTTCATTTAATTTAGGTGTAATTTGCATTAGTTCCTTATTTTCTAGTTGTAAGCGATGTTATTTTTATTTGATAGTCAAAAATCATTCATATTATCTATCTATATCATTTTGTATGGCAAACTTTCATGCTGGTATCCTAAAACTTATTGTTAGCATCAGCTCTAAGATAAAAGCAATAAATATTTACCATGTCTTGTCTGTCTATCAAACAAATTCCTATGTATGAAGAGATGTTCTAGTTGTTTCTACAACTTCAAGTTTGAATCTTGTATTCAGCACAAATAAAATCATGAGAGAATTTTTATATGTAACTTGAACGTTTTAAAATGTAACTGGAATTGTTTAAAACTGGTTGTAATTGTTTAAATGTCACCTTGTGGCTATATCTTGTAAGTTGAGACTGATGTTACCAATAAGTTAAGGCAAAGGATCAAATATCATTGTAATTTTTTGTGTGATACATTCAGTTAGTTCCATGAAATGGGTGAGCGATACAGCAATGAAAAATTGGCAATTTACTATAAAGATTGTTGCTATTAGATGTAGGACTTTGAATCCAAGCTGTACAAATATTTAGTGATTCGTAGTGCATTTTACATTGTGGGCAAGTAAGCAGTACATAGTATAGATCCCGTAATGTGGGTAACAGACTCATTTTGCACAGTCAAGCAAAGTAATCAGTCTTCTTATTTGGAAACATTCAATAAGCTTGTTTAGCTAAAAATATGCTTATTCCTTTTTCGCGCATGAAATTTCTCATCGTCGAGAAGTTGACAGCATTTGATAGTTATAGCATAGTTTATCTTATTGAACGTTTGTGGATAAGATGGCTTTATAATCTTTATATAATCATGTAGACTATCAAGTAAATACCTACCCAGAACACTGCCGTGCAAAGCCAAAGCGTGTTTTGCGAATCTCTTGAACAAAGTTTTGCTTTGTACAGCGATGTTGTGTAACCCAGAGGGCTGAGTTGGAAGCGAGTTAGAGCAAGTTACCCTGTAGTCAAAGCTTAATGAGAACAACATAAAAACAACATTTAAGTGATAGTAAATGTGTAAAATCATATCAAATGTTTGTAACAAAATAATAGTGTCATTTGTGAATTGTGCATTGTATGTCATTTGATTCTATTAATCAAATTGTATCTACTATTTTATATAAACAAACGAAACGAAATTTGTATAGTAATTTGAAACTATGTAATGTACTAAATAAGAACTTTAGTCAAAGCTCTGTGCTTCTGCTAAGAAAGAACAATGTCTTACTGGTGAAATGTCCTATATAGATTCACCTAATGATACATATTCACTATCGGAATTTAAAAATATCATTAGCTAGCTCTATATTTATTTTAGGTTTATTTATTCGGTGCCATAAAAATATCTATCACATCAAGTGTAAATAAAATCTTATTTCATTTGATACTATTGCATATTGTTAAGATTTTTGCTAAGTTTTGTTTTGCAAGAACAATTAGTTCCTGACGTAGCACACTACTGGAGTTTAGCTTTTTATTACAGACAGTATTAAATCGTAGTTGCACTTGTTTTGTATCTTTCTGTGCTTTACCTAAGTAAAAATGTTTGGACTCTAGTTCTCTTGGATTCATAAATAGTATAACTACCTAGTCACTTTTGGCACCATATGTGCACCTTCTATGAGCATAGGTTTCTTTAAGCGCAAATGATCCATGTGGCAGTAAGTGATTAGCATGATGTCAAGACGCTTTAGAATTCTTATTAGAATTAGTAAGTAGATATATTAGTTTAAATGTATTTAATGAAAGTAATAATCTATTGATGAATGGGTGTGATGTGTCGGTAAAACCGAGATGGAACATTGATAGCTGCTTTCTACTCTTTGTTCCATCTCACCGTTTTTCTGTGTGAATCGATATGCATACTTTACCTGCCTATTGTGTAGTATTGAAGACTCACTGACTTGTTTCATACTGAATGACATTCACCACTCAGACATTGTTTCACTAAATCTCATTGCGAACATTACGTTGCTTACCTACGCAATGTTACAGCAAAGTCAGTTTTTGAGTAAATTTTATTAAAAAATGTTATTAAAATTAAGAATTTCACATAAAATTATGTATGCATCCTTTACAGTCATTGTATGATATATTATTAAGTCTAGCTGAAGTGATTGTGCCCCTTGTTAGGCGATGTGAAGACTCAATGTCCACGTCGATATTGCAACTTCATTCCAGTAGCTTGTGACATCTCGCTCATCGACACTAGGACATTCTAATGTGAACATTTTAAATCCATTTTGGATATTATAAACATTAGCGTGCCAGTATGTGTACTTGCGAACAATCGTCTTTTTTATATCTGTGCGTATTAATATTAAAATGTTCACGTCTAGATCTATTATATTGAGTGCCTATAGCATTGTTTAAAATTCAAGTGTAAAAAGTCAGTCTCAGTAATTGTCACCATGTATTGATCTTCCATAAAATTACGATGAAATTAAAATATCGATGTAACAAATACGAAATTGGTTTAATTTACTTTCAATTAAGGTTAAGTTGAACAAGTTATTACTAGAACATTACTATTAAGAAACCTGACTGCAAAATGTAATATTTCACTCCAGGTATATAAAGTCGAGTCTAACGATACCTCGCAATTCTAAATCGGGAGAAGGGTTATATCGTAATGGACAAACATACTGACTTAGACCCGAAAAACATCACCCTTCTTTTAGGCAGTCTAGTAAAAAGGCACTCTTTGATCAAATAGTCTGTCTTCGTATAACCATTTGGCAAGGCGTTTCATCAGACGATTTGGCCCGGCAACTACCTACTTAAAGATAATATTTTATGCATTTATAGGTGTACAAATGTATTGTTTGACGTCGTTCACACGTCTGGTAGAGAGCACGGAGGCCGCACGTGGCGTGGGCACCGCCAGCCGGTTAATACGTGGCTTCCTAATAAAGTGGAATGCTCCTCAGCGCACATTCCTCTACCCCGGCGCGGCCGCACCAGCACGGATGAAGCATACATTTAATTCATTGTCCTAATGTTCCCCACCAGCTGCCGAATAAATCCCGTGATCGCCTGTCTTATTGCGTACGTTTCTAAAAATGATTATTATGTAAACAGAGTTTACAGGCCGCCAGTAATTAATCATAGCACTGTAACGTCTGCTTTATTTTCGTCTGATGCAAATATTAATGCCAGCAGACTTCCGTGGATAATTTAATGTTCAGCTTCTTGGATTTTGTTTTTAACGTTGTAGACGTGACGAATGTTTTGTCATCAGTATTTTTGCTGACGCCACATCGATCAACTTCAAGGAGAGGTGGAGTGAAGCGCTGTTAGCTGACGATTTATGCGGTCCGACATCATGATCATTTCGCCCAAACAAACGGCTACAATTCGCATTTTACGATTCCTGTTTCGAATGTTGCTTCAGTGACGCAAACTGCTCTTTGCATATAATATCTTTACGATATAGGAAGTTCACATTTTGTTTATATCTCCGAAGCAAATAATCTAGATAGGTAGGTACCTACGCATGAAATAGGAATAGTGTCTAATCTAATTATTATCAGTTTGTATTTATAATGTGTATGACAGCTAGATTTGTTTTGAAAAACGTTTCAGTGGCTAAAACTTATGGATTGGTTTCACTAATTCCCCAAAAGTGATATTAACGTATTTTTTACTTTACTTCCCGTCCATCTTCAGAGGTCATTATAGTACTCGCTATGAATATTTTTGAGGTCATAATTCGTGTTGCCTCACGAGCTACTGTTTAGCATTTGTTCAAGGCCTGTGAGCAGCGAATGGCATGCTGGGAGATATAAATGGTTACCATTTTACTATCTTGTGATAATGTTTAAATGTGTGGTGGAACCTGGTTATTCAACAATGCATTGTCTGCAAAGAAGCTCGTGTTTCATATTCGGTTTTGACACGCGATCTCCATTTGTGAGAGCAAAAGCCACATTATCCATCGAACAATGGATATTTCGCTGGAATCATTGACTTCGCTTGTAACAGTTAAGAGAGTACTTGCGAATGAAACGTCTCGTTTTCCTCCTCCGAAGCTATTCGGTTGGTGTGGTTATAATAATTCATGGGCTTATCCGGCTGAGAGTTAATTAGTTTTGCGATCAAGTACTTACAATTTAATATTCTTAAACTGTGAGGTTGAAACTTGCTATTGTCTCACATTCGCATGGCATAAAATTGCTATTTATAGAGGCACCTAAGTGTAGCAACCTGCCATATTATTCGCAGAGATAAAACCACATGATAAAGGTAAACGCTTCAGTTTACCGCTCATGTGCCGTAGGTGTGCTACCAATAATGGTATGTTGGTTCGCGCAACTGTCTGTTGCAACCTTGAGGCCTGTGAGAAAGCATTCGTTGCGCACACATTGCCAGTACCCGCTCATGTGTGCGTAAGGCACGGCAATGCCGAATAATCTTACATTGCTAATGAACGAGCGCCACGCTCTCAATTACAACATCCTCTTTAAATTCGACAATAAACACGACACTGGGTTTTGATACCTAAGTGTAACGTTTGATACACAAATCGAGTCACGGCTACGAAAATAAATTATCCTTGAATTTAATTCCCCGAGATAACATCCTCGGTTTAATGCAGTTGCTTAGGCAAACAAACTGTTTGTGTTCCGAGCTATTTGTTTGAATTGCCTCTGATTTTCTCCCGAGGCGCTCATTTTCTTGGGCCCTTGTCTATTTAGCCGCCACTGATTTACAGATGTCGGGCTCTATCGTTTGTCTCGGGCTTACTTAGCGTTGAACCAAGTATTCCATTCGGGCCAGATGTTTTCCTTGGCAGATACGTTTTCCAGTACGTTTCATACGTCATCAATCTATAGGCACACGTGTTAATTTTCACAGTCGGACGTGGTAATGCCATCCAAGGTTCACAGACGTTCTAGTTCCATCTCGATAGTTGCGACGCTACTAGCCTCCATTTTATATAATAGCATTCAATGAATGACTTGCGATTTCTTGATTGGCATAATACTTTTAATTTCGTATGCTCGATAAAACCGGCCTCGATTTTCGACTTTACATTTGAGCGATAGAGTTCTAAAACGATGCCAAATTTTTTGTTCATAGTTGATTATACCCAACGGTATCGCAGTGGCACCAGTTTTTGTCTCTTCTCTCGTCGCGTTATGTAATATTGGCAAGCCTGCAACTAACACCTGTTGAGAGATAGTGTATTTTTTGTTGGGAATGTCGAGGACTCTAAGTACGTTTACCGAGTTGACGAAAGAAGCATACTTGCGCTGCGCGTGACTGTCTGGTTACCAGGTATTTCGGAAAATTGCTGTATTTTCGATACTTGTTGTGAAGCGACGTGGCTTACAAACAGATCACTCTACACCGCTGAGGTCGGCAGACTCGCTCAAGGTTTAAAAACTAGGAAGTGCTCCGAGTTTTGTGTTAGCGCTCCCTTTATAATTCAATCCCCATTTATACCCGACCGCTGCTGGATTTCTCTTTTCCTAATAGAATCCATTGATTGATCATGCATGTTTGATTGTTCCGGTCTAATCGAAACCCAAGATTGCTATTGGTTTTGTTCGAAAAGGAAGGTTTGCTATTCCACGTGTAAGTTTTATCACTCCTTCGTATCTATGATTACGCTTTACGCCATAACTTTGTATTATGGTTGAATACTATTATTAAAATTGATATAGTATATCCCCCTTTCAAATTGTGTCCTACACAGCCGGGATTAAGTGAACTTGAGTGAAGTAACTCAATTGAAATGGAACAACTCGCTGAATTTTTCGCCATCTTTAAAATGTAATAGGTACTTATTAATACTTACTTTACTCAAATCAATATTTTAGGCTGAGAAAGAGTAAGAAAAGTATGACCAAACTGAACGTCATTTATGTTATGTACACCACACGGAAAACACGTATTTTAATATTTCATATCTACTAGACTAAATGTATATATTTAAAAATAACACTTTATCATTTTCTAGTAATTGGCCTCAGGGTTTACCGTGTGTCGAGGCTTATTAAATATTATTGATTTATTTCCTTATGTGTTCGTATAGAAACACCGTTGAAAGGATCAATTACCGTATACTGTAGCATATACCAGTGTAGGCAATATTTTATTAACTTCA
This sequence comes from Alcis repandata, assembly GCA_949125135.1. Lineage (NCBI taxonomy): Eukaryota > Metazoa > Arthropoda > Insecta > Lepidoptera > Geometridae > Alcis > Alcis repandata. Next base: position 10,540,939 of record OX421233.1, on the reverse strand, counting down.
TAAAAACTCGCGTGAGCCAGCGTTCATATGAAACCGACAAACAACGTGAGTGTTAACCGGTGTTTTATTATACTAAATATTTATTTATTTGCGATAAATAAGTACGTAATGTCAAAATTCATAATAAAAAATGCGTAAGTAGTCTCTAGCTTTTCTAAAACCCCTGTAAAATAAACCGACTTCAAAATTAATTGGCTGAAATATTTTTCCAGTTATTTTGACTTGAAAATCATACTAAAATCGGTTTATATAAATGTTCTGAGGTAATTAAAAGAAACCTAATTGGAAACCGTCTCCTTTTGAAGTTGTTTAAAACTGGGACGAGGCGGTTTCTTATTGTTCATATATTTTTGTTACATTTTGACATGCATTTTTGTTACATTTTTCCATCGAATATGTAATTCGTATCTTTACACCAAAATCATGTAAGGGAATTGAATCTAACACGTCGAACGTCGCGCAACACAAAAAGGCTTTCATGCTACTTTATCAAGTTGTCAGGCATTACTTTAAATGTTGCCATGAAACAAAACTAAAATATTTCCAAATCTGTCAAGAATGCTCCAGATAAATAGGAAAAAAATCATTAGCTGCTATGTTATAAATAAAAGAAAAATTTAGAAGCAATAATTCATATCATTATTATTGGCCGTCAAGGATTTTGCTTGGTGAAAATCGATTATATGTACTGAATACTTAATGAATCGGCTTTCTAATTTGTAGTAGGTACAGTCAGGTACATGTAAGAATTATTTGTGTATGCGAGTTATAAATAGAATCCATCTAAGAGCAGTGAACGTAACAAACACAAATACACAAGTTGTATGAAGGGCATTCGGATGAATGTTATGTATTTTGTTCGTGTCCTTTATTACTTTGTAAATAAATGATTGTATAAACTTGTTCTACAGGTTTTAGTGAATAGGTCGTTTTTGTACTATTAACTATTTCGGTGTAGAGTTGCTTCTTATAGGTATAGGTATTCCGTTCCGAGATTCTAAAGTAAATTGAATTGCCTGTAGAATTTTGATATCCAAATAGCTGTTTAGTTTTCCCGGGCTAGCTTTAATAACGCTTGAAATAAAACTGTTTTGAAAGAGCTTCGTAAATCAATCGTCGTGGTATTTTTTGATTAGTTATGTCCGTCGACCTCAGCTTTGTCCTTGCCAAAGAACCTGAGCAATAACACAGCAATATATTTAAATTTCTCGAGTCAAGTTGAACGCACGAATTTGTCAGATAAAAAGTATGAACGTTATCTTTGGGCTCCTTGTCTAAAGACTGATATCTTATCATGGCCGATAAAGAACGCTCGCTTTTGGAAGGCGCTCCACGAGGTCAGACGTTTAGTTGTTTTCATAACAATTTCGCAATTAGGTACCATTCTGCCGCTGTATCATGTTTTGTTTGCATAAGCACTTGGTGATATTCTTTTGTTTCTGAGAGTCTGTTGCCGACGTCTCTTGTTGTGTTCATGGAAATCACTTCATAAAGCTGATCTTACCTACTCTGCACTGGAAGTATGGCAGCTGTGAACGTCAAAGTGACATTTAGAATTGTCAAAATTGGCTTTTGTCGACGAAACATGCCAAATAATTATGATGTTTAAAATCGACAGAACTGATTTTATCGACGGCAAATGTTATATTTGTAGATCGATAAAAACTTGCACTAATTAATAACTCCGCTAAGCTAAACTTAAATGAGCTTTACTGCGCTAAGACCCTCGACAGCATCATAAATAATGCTATCTTGAAATTAAAACTCCCCTTCGGTAAATAATCCGGAAAAGCTAAATTGAAAGTCTCGGTATTAATGAATTTAGAGCTTAATCCTTTTAGTAAAATATCTTATCTAAAGCCACACACACTTCGTAATTCTACGAACCTAGTGGTTTTACATTTGTAGACGCTACATAATTTCAGACGCGCTATTCAGGTTTTTTACCATCAAGCGAAGGTGAATGGCAAAAAAGTATTGTCGTCACGTCGCGAGCATGTAGATATTGTATGTATGAAGATAGGATTATTCATGTAATCGTTATCATTCAGTTATCGTTCATCAAGCCGGAGATTACGTCGTCAGTAGCAATGGCATTGCAAAACGTAGCCTTTCTTACGGAACAATGGTGTCGTCTATACGCCTATCGATAAGACCTCTCTGATTTGAATAAATTCGTTCCATAAGATATATTTTATCGTCACGGCTGTTCGAAAACGGAGGCAGTATTGTCGTGACTGGCCCCAGATAAACCTAGAGAGAAAGATGGAACACTGCGTTAGATTTGGATGAAGCCAAAAATTCTGCTTTCGCGTGTACACAAGACACACACGTTGACATATCAACTCATCTACTTGCGGCACTGAAGAGCTTGTACGCGCAAAAGTATAGGAGTTCTTGGCTTCATCTAAATCTAATGCAGTGCTCCAGCTTTCGCTCTAGGTTTATGCGTGGCTAGCTCTGGCCAGGCGATGGAAGATTTGCTAGAAACGCGCACATGTCTGATCAATAGACTAAATTGAGTTTGATTGCTGTGAAACGCGAAGCCTGCTTTGGATTTCACACAAAAAACTAATTTGTTAGAAGATACGAGCAGTCGAGTACTTCTTCATTAAACGTCATGTATATTTTGACGAGATGGAAGCTTGAACAGTTAAACTTCGCAACATTGCTACGCCTATTACCAAGGTGACATCGGTTGACGAGATAATCGCATCGACACGTACCTACTCTATGAGATGGGTTTTAGAAGGCGTGGCTTTACGCTGATCTAGCGACGTTTTTTTTATGCCACAGGTTGCAGACAAGCAAACGGGCCGCCTGACGCCTGATGAAGCAATCACCGACGCCTGTGTATGTTAAAGGGCTCGAACTACATCTCTACGAAAACGTTAGCAGTCAAATCATAGAGAAAGATTATAGAGAGTAGACTGACTTATCCATCTGACAATTCAATAACCCGGCTATTATAAAACAAACCAGAGCAAATGCATGAAATCTTACTTAATTAAAAATCATAAGTCCATTGTCTCATCGAAATATTCAGCAGCCAACGGATACTATTCTGATGTTTGTCACTTGCTAATTTATGTACATTTCATTAACGAAATTATGCGCAGCCATTCTGAAGGATCTATTTACTGGCAAAGGAGAGGACTGATGTTTTGCCAAAATGAATTTTACATAAGAGCATTAGCATTTTTTGTCTATTATATAGTTTCAGCGGTATTGTAGAACATTGTTCGTGTATTTTTATCCGTCTGTCTCTGTTTGAGATTTGGCACCTTTTCAAAAGATTTTCAATGACGATATACTGTCTATTCCTGGATGACATTGCTCTTGGAGCGGAGCTCTGACTGTGAAACTGCTGCAAGGACAGGGGCCTTATCTCGGTCTATCGCTCGTACTAAACCTCTTTTCTTACTGATAACACAAAAATGTTTGATAGTGCATGTCTGTTTTATATCGTGACGTAGAAAACTGAGTTATTATTGAATTTTATCATCCAGTAATTAATTAAACAATAACAAGTTATTGACACCACAAGAGAAGAGTAAAAACACAGAAAAAATTTAAATAGGCACAAAAGGCGGTCTTATCGCTAAAAGCGATTTCTTCCAAACAACCTTCGGATAAGAGGTAAGGAGGTAACGGACCTATACGGAAAAATAAAATGGGTAGAAATGAGTGGTTTAGTGTAATTAAATAAATCGGGGGTTGTTTCCTGACTGATGGTAATTTTACGTGTAAAGTAGTAGTCTATACTCAGTTCACATTAGTGAAAAATTCAGTAAAGACCAGAAAGCTTTTATCCCGATGGCCGATAAAACGAAGTTAAAATTTTACACCGTTTGAAGGCTTAACAAGTTTAACTACCGGCTTCGATCCATTAATGAAATTACTACTGCCGTCTGCTTTTTAACCACTTAATAATGTAAAGGAAATTCTAATAGATCCCTACATCGGTATAACCAGGTCTGTTTCAAGGGCAGCTGTAATTCGTTATTTAAAATTCAAGAGAAATGTTAAAACTGGGCCAGGGTGACATTTTTTTTAGAAACTGGGTAAGTACTGACTGAATGTCTCTGTCGTGTGTACAAGCCTGTTGCTCTGGATTCTTTTATGTTTTCTTGTATTTTGTCATGTCCATGTCATAAATGTGGAATTGTGGATATTATAATTGTGGTTATAATGCCGTGACCACGATTTTGATAGTTAGATTTTTTTTCAAAAAAACATCTTTATTACTCGCACCAGAAATTACAAGCAAACGGATAACAAGATTAAAACTAAAGCAACAACTGGCGGCCTTCTGAGAGGATATCCTAGAAGATCCTAGATGAGATCGCTCTTCTAAGAAAGTAACTGTAAGATCATTGTTTTTTTTAGATTTGAAAATGATGTACTTAGTTGGTAAACTGCAGTGCTGTGCCGTGCAGGGTTTTGAATTGTCTGAGTTCAAAATTCTGGGTGGTGCAGACCTGTTAAGCGCAAACGTGAAGTTTAACATTTACCAACTAGCGATTTGCTCGTCTCGTCACTCTCAATAACATAAAAAAAAAACTATTAAAAAAAGGTTTCTGGAAATTTGCTATGGCCCAGCTAGGCCTGACAGTGACATTAGATGTCACTAGGCCCAGAATAGGTCATAGACAGCGAGTTATTGTGACAACAGGCAATTAAGACTGTCTGGAAAAGCTGAAGTAAATTATAGTCCAGAGAAACCAGCAAATTGGATTACAGTAAACGAACAGCTGTCGGTCAGTAAATTCAGTTCAGGACAGCTGGAACAATGCCGAGCGAGACACTTCCGTAACAACATGTGTGCGGGAAGGTCAGATTATACGTTAAAATATAATCAAAGGCGCCCGCGCAGCTAACGCCTTGCTTATGGGTTGGATACACGTAACAAGTACAGTGGCGAGAGGATGCCCTCGGTCGAGAACTCGGTTTGTCATATAATCATTTTGATGAGGCGAAACAGTCACTAGAACCATGATTTGTTTGCTCGGCCGAGTATTCGCGTTTCACTGTCTCGCCACTGTACTCGTTACGTGTAATCAACCCATACATAAGCAACGCAAAAGCATTAGCATTGGGATCTAGATAACGAAAAATGTTTAACCTTTACCTTTTGTCTGTCCTTATAACCCTCTCGAATAGCATTTCAAATTAATTCGATCCAAAAATGTCAAAATTTAATTAGATGAATAGATTAAAACAATAAGGTTTTTGGGGTGAATAGGCCAATGGAAGCTTTTGCTAAACAACTTTGAAGATCTATCAAATTAATCAACATCTTCCGGTCAAAGCAACTGATAACCAAAACGCTGAACTTCAATCGACAGGACGTTTATGAAGCGAGCCTCTTAGCTGGCAGGCCTCATCATTCAGCTAACACAAATTAATTCGCCATGAATTACTCCTAGCAACTAGCTCTACTTCTACACAACAATACTTCTGGTTTACACAATATTCCACGTTTATAGCATTACTCTGGTCGGCAGACTTATTTCCAGGGTTGACGGTCTTCTGCTACTCCTGTCGCCTTCTTGCATGCACATCAAGACATCTGCCATCTCTTTTATCTGGTCTATCATTAAAGATCCCTGAAAATTGTAAGACGTTAGCATAACATGGGCTGCCAACTGCCAAGCTTATGCAGAATTGGCACAGTTCTCAAGTTCTACCAGAGGAATTTTAGATATTTATATTGCATGTTAGGGTTAGGTAATTTTTAAAGTAATGCATAGAAAACCCAGAGTTCTAGATCAGGTAAGTAAAGTAATAAAGAAAATTGCCTGGATTCTCGTCTCGACCGCGACCATCCCACTTATGTAATTAGAATTAAAATAATGACTAATTAGAACTTTACAATGTGTTTTCTGTCTTGTAAAATAAGATTTAAGAAGAGATGCCAAAACTGGCTTGTATAGTTCTCAAAAGTAGATAAATCCGTAATCCATTCATAATTTCAGAAGTAATCATATTTTATCTAAACTTAAAAAGCTAATAAAGACGATCAAAGCCTTTTGTGAAAGAGAAAAGCTTTTAATCGATGCCTCGCCTGCTCTGTTTGGAATCGCTTCAGACTCCTTTGCATTTTACAGGAGAAAAAAGAAAATTCATTTGGAAACCAACCACTAGCGTAACTTTTAGATATGGCGCACACTATGCGACTGCGACACCTCGGCAACTAGACGCAACGACAGGCTGCAGCCGACAATCACACTTTACACTCAATTATTAATTTGACAGGTTGTCAGTATGTTTGTTTCTTGTTACTTATTGTTACGATGAAACAGTTTGTATCTTGGATAGGCTGGTTTTCGTCATCATCATCGTTGTTTTTCAGCACGGGTGAAACTGTGCACGCGTGAAATACCAGCCAGTTTTTAACATATTTTGTTCTAGGCTCCGCCGCACACTGGTCGTCGAGTTGCAGGGATGCAAACGACTGAAACAAAAACTTGCCTCATGTTACCTTTTTTATGCCATAGGTGGCAGACAGCAAACGGGCCGTCTGATGGTATGCGATCACCGTCGTCTATGGATACCAGTAACACTGGAGACGTCACAGATACGCTGCCGACCTTTTAAGACTATTACAATCTCTTTTAAAGAACCCAATATTGAAGTAACTCGGAAAAACCGGTGGAGGGAGCTCGTTCCACATTTAGCGGCCTCATGTTGCAGCGACTAAATGTGGCGAAAATCGAGCAGCTTGCGCTAGCACTTACAGAGCTAGCCTGGCTAATGCATCTAGCCGACGTAATGGCGTGAGTTAATGTTCGTAAAAGTAAATAGTCTATTCGTTTGGACTCTGACGATGCATTTACATGCCTGTTGGCATTTTGTTTTGATAGCTGTACGTTTATCACCGTCATTATTCTACTTAATTACATTGAACAAAAACCAAAAGCCAATTTAAAAATTGTATAAGATTGTATCAATGAAATAAAGCTTTTTTTAAGCGACTATATTTACATTATTTAACAGATGACGCTGTCAGTCTTGGATGTGTGACCGCGGGTGGCATACAACGATACAACTGAGCGCTATAGACGGCCGAATGACACGTGAATGGTAGACCCCTGTTATTTGTTCTATAACAACAACTGACGACTATGCATCAGGCGGTCTAAGACTAAGCATATGCTGATACGCAGGTGATGCAGCACAGCACAGAACAGATTTTGTAGAGCAGAGCAGGCGAGACAGACATAGGGCGCAGAGCAGGACAGCAACAAGTCTGCGTCGCACATGCCTACACCGCACCGTACAGCTCTCTGTACGTTCATGCATAATTTGCTTGTGCTTCGTGGACCTGCATCACCTAAAACCAGGGCTCTCGGCCTATACGAAGTAAAACTAACTTTTTACTACATGTATTTGTACCAAATATGCCAAATTGGCGTTTATCCTGTAGTTGTAACCAACGTAACTTTTCCTGTTTGTTTATTAGTCATCGGTTGGTAATTCGAATTAGCTCATTCACTCGCGTGGGCTGATCCAGTACTTGCATACCTGCAATATAAACTGAAACACTGGTGAGTAGTTCTACAATTTTGGTTTTCTTTCACTATGTTTTTTTTTTTATGTAATTGAGTAACGAGACGAGCAAATCGCTTGGCTGATGTTAAACGTCACGTTTGCTCATAACAGGTCTGCGCCACCCAGAATTTTAAACTCGCAGAATTCAAGACCCTGCGCGGCACAGCACTGCGCTCGTCACCCTGAGATATAAGTGGTTTAATCTCCCATTTGCCCTGTAATTTCACTGGAAACAATGCCCTTCCAACCGGAACACAGTAATGTTTGCACATTACTGCTTGGCATATTTATTAGCTGTTTCCTAATCGAATTTCACCTAATTCCGTCCAGCAGTTTCAGCTCAAGTAGTAACATACACACAGACAAACTTTCGCATTTATAATTATAGTGACATAGCAGGTTTTTTGAATTCAAAATGGGCTTACGTTTGACCACAATCTTATTTTCACTAAAGGTGCGATCATAAAACACAGCCTTAAGTATATCACTCAGGAATAGTGTAACTTTTCATTAGAGAAATATATTTTTAAAAGCAGACCAGACAGACTTGAGCAGTTCCAGAGATTTTACCTTCTACAAACATAAATCTTACCTCTTTGTTATACCTCTATTATACAGTAAGTACAGATTTAAATACACCTCTATTACACTTTTCGAAGAACACACCTTCATCCGCAATCTATTATTCAGTACTTATACCTAGTTGATGTTAGAGTAATGAAAACTACTCCCACGCAACGAGTCCATCGCGATAAGGATTAACCAGTATAAATATCTTAATTCAATGTCTTGTGCAGCACGCGATGTGGACAATTAACTTGATTGAACTATTGGAATGCTCGGTTTGCTAATGAAAAAGGCGTGAGGGTTTGCTAAACCCTCAGATAAATGTCGAGAGGAAGATGGAGCATTGCGTTAGATTAGATTTGGGTGAAGGCAAAAAAATTGACTAAGCTCTACTTTCGTGCGGACAAACACAAACAAATTCAAAATTAATTTATTGCCGGTTTAATGCACCCATAATCACACACAGAAAATAAATTGAATTGTACATTATTATAAACACAAGTTCTACAGTGTCGCAAGTAGGGGAGTATTTATATGTCAATATGTGCGTCTTGTGTACGTAAATACGACAGTACAGGTGTTTTTGGCTTTATCCAAATCTAACGCAGCGCTCCATCTTTCTGTCTAGATTTATCTGAGGTCAACCACGGTCTACACTAAAGTGTAAATCATGGTCTACAGCTACACTAGGGTGTAAACCATGGTCTACACTAGAGTGTAAACCATGGTTGGTTCTGTAATAAATGCTGCAGGTAATCCTGAACACGACTCTGTTTATTACAGCACTATCTGTGCCTCGTGATTTTACCTGATATCTTTCATCCACTGCTTAGAGCAGTGTTGCCAACTCCAAAAATTCCAAGTCCCTAGATTCTTAATCAAATGTCGCTAGAAAGTCGCTAAAACTAACTCGACCTAAAAAAAAAAAAAAAACCTAAAACTAATCGACAATTTTGTCTGGGAGAATACCTATAATTTTGTCGGGGACAGAAAAGGCGGTGTCATAATGTTAGGTTATGTAAAAAAAATAAGGTAATTGTTGGAGAACTGGCCGTATTCAATACCAAAACTTAGATTTGAAAGAAAATTGGATGTGTTGCTTTGAATATTTTTTGAAATATCTAAAGCTAGGGCTGTTTTAATTTGTACTCCAAAAGTCGCCAGATTTGTCGCTAAACAAATTTTGTCGTCAAAACTTTATTTTAGTCGCTAAGACTTGAGCAAAAGTCGCCAGTTCTAGCGACTAAGTCGCTAAATTGGCAACACTGGCTTAGAGTGCCTCTCCAACTAGTGAAAGTTGGCAGCTATCCTTCTATTTCTTAGAGGTTAATACAAGGTAGGTGGTGATAGCTATCAGCAATAAAAATCACAACATAGGGTCGCAAAAAGTTTGCCTACTGACCTTCAAATAATAATAAATAAATAAATAATAAATAATATGAAGATGACGACGAGTAAACCAAGCACCGAGTAAGTACATCGAAGCAACCAAATTTACCTAACTTGAGTGAAACCTTAGCAATGGCACGTGGAAAGACGCTATAGAAACTGACTTGAAACTCGAGTTTCAAGGTTTGTCCCTCCCATCGGGGATCGTCAGAGCTTTTATAAAATTAATACCTACTACCACGTGTCGGTCGTTGTTTGTGGTAAGTATGTACAACTAAGTAGATACTACAGGGTTATTCATAAAGGGTATGCTAAGCCGAAAAGGGCTCATAGTACTCATCATTATGAACAACTTTAACCATGTGACCAACCCAGAATTTGCGAAAAAAAAACCTCAAAATCAGCTGTTCCATACATTTTTTTCAGTGTCATTGACTTTTTTTATGGAACAGCTGATTATTTATTTCGCGAATTTCGGGTTGGTCCTATAGTTAAAGTTGTTCATAATAATGAGTACTAAAAGCCCTTTTCAGCTTAGCATACCCTTTATGAATAACCCCGTATACAACTATAGAGTAGTACTATACAAATACTACTGTATAATAATTAATATATGGACATTGGACATGGTGGAAATGAAAATCAATTGACCTTGATTACACATGCATCTCAAGTTGGAAACAAATTTCAAACGCATCACACCATGTGTCCAGGACTAGGTATAGCATTTTTCTACAAAACTACGAGAATTTTATTTGGGACTCAATTCTTGGGAGCTCGAGATTATCTCCATCATTCTCACTATCATGATTTCTAATGAGAGCGATGGAGACCGATACCGATATAGTATCTCACTCCCCAGAATAGGGCTCCCGGTAGTGAAGAGTGGTCTTACCTATTCTGTGGACAGTTCTGGAACAATCTGGCGGAAGTGCTCGAAGGCGTCTCTCTAGAGACGGAATGGACTAGCGCTGCGTTTAAATGTTACGTGGTAACTACCGAGCATAAATAGAAAATTCACATGCATACCATAGATACCTTACCTATATTATATGTAATTATAATTTATGTGCAGGCACTTAACTAGGTTTAATAAATTAAAGGAAGCGTTTAATTTTAATACATTTTGTTTGTAACGTCCTAACAGAGTAAGTAATCTATACTAATATAATCTATACTAATATTATAAAGAGGAAAGATTTGTATTTTTGTATTTATGGATGTCAGTGTGGAATAAACTCAAAAACTACTGAACCGATTTCAAAAATTCTTTCACCATTCGAATGCTACATTATCCCAAAGTAACATAGGCTATTTTTTTTTATCCACAGCAAAGCGTGGCAAGGAACAGCTAGTAATATTATAAAGAGGAGAGATTTGTATTTTTGGATGTTTGTGTGGAATAAACTCAAAAACTACTGATCCGATTTCAAAAATTCTTTCACCATTCGAATGCTACATTATCCCAAAGTAACATAGGCTATTTTTTTTTATCCACAGCAAAGCGTGGCAAGGAACAGCTAGTAATATTATAAAGAGGAGAGATTTGTATTTTTGGATGTTTGTGTGGAATAAACTCAAAAACTACTGATCCGATTTCAAAAATTCTTTCACCATTCGAATGCTACATTATCCCAAAGTAACATAGGCTATATTTATTACCTAAAAAAATTAGGGATCCTTACTAAAACTTCAGTAGTGTAACCGAAGGTGTAAAAAAAAACTATTGATGATAGAACTAAAAAATGTTCTACAATATTAAAGAACAAATTGATATCTACAAAAAACGTCGCGATACCGTATGTCCAACTATTGTAGTTACGTCATTAAAACTACTTTTTTACATTTTAAAAGTTGATAAAAATGCCGACCAAAATCAGACCATGTTTTACATACCTTTGTATTAATCCTTATTTAAATAAACTATTTAGTATTTAAGACTGTTTCAATACCTGAAGATTTCTTTTTGAATTATTAAGTACTAGCCGACCCGACAGACGTTGTCCTGTCTTAACTATGAAAATAAAAAATTTTATTAGTTTAGTTTAGTTTTATTGGTTTAGTTTTTTATTTTAATTATATTGTAATATTCATTTGTAATTTCATAATTTAAGTCTCGTATATGGGTATAGCAAATTGTAGCTCAAACGGACTTAGAAAAGTAGCTCCAAAGTCAGGTGCAAAATTTGACCCATACTTGTAAGGCAAGTGAGGTAAATAAAAATTTGAGATAAGACTATGAAAATTGAATTTGAATAGTCTCAATTTTCTAATGTTCCGGTCAACTTCTGTAATTTTTTTATTTCATAAGAACCTTCTCTTGACAGTAAATAACACAACAAAAAAAGAATTAGTGAAATCGGTCCAGCCGTTCACGCGTGATGCCGTGACCAAGGAAAACGGGTTTCATTTTTATATATATAGATATAGGTACTTCGCGTGATTCAAATAGTATGCTGAGTATATGCTCGTATAACGCAAAAACAGAGTTCTAAGGAAAAGACATGCTAAGCCGAAAGATGCTCATAGTACCTACTCATCATTATGAACAACCTTTAATGGGAGCAAATCAGAATTCGTGTAACTATTCTGATGTTTCATACAATTTGTCGAGTGCCATTGACATTTTTCCATGGAGCAGCTGATTTTCGTAAATTTTCAGCAGAATGTTCGCTACTACTCAGTATAAGATAAACTACCTAATGGTGATGGCGACCGCATCATGTTCGAGGATGGCGATGGTGACCCTGGCGATCTTCTGGACCCCGGCATGTGGTTGTAAGTGGTTGGTAAGTCCTAACTTTGTCTGGAACACTCGCTTACATGTCGTTCAGTAAAGCTGGCTCTCGCTGTTGTAAGGGATTGTCCAAGAAGATACCGTTCGGTCGATATCTTTCTAGATAGTCCAGGGTCCACAACTCCACACAATGAGTTCTTAGTATCTTTTGTCGAGTTCTTAGCTTTGACTTTTGTCTCGCTTTTTTCTACCTGACAGAGACGAAAGTCAGCACGATCCTTATTAGGTACCTACACAAACATAAATAAAATAAAATCAATTTATTTCAGGCGTCCTTTCACCCATAAGTAGATACACAACAATAAATGTAATGAAATTAAAAATTCTAAAATATCAGTAAAAGTTACAATTACAAAATAAATATAATTAATAGATAATTATTAGAATTAATTAATTAATGCTCACGGTACAGATCTAGGTTGTAGGTTGTAAAGAAACCTCTTTTATGGTAAAAGCATTTTATCTTTATGTAAACGTAGCCGCGGGCAAGAAGCTAGTACGTATAAAATGCTCGGAATTGGAACGTGGTAAAGATAAGGTCGAGGTTTATTGTCTTTTCATTTTGGCGCCCACGTCCGAAATGAAATGGAATCAGAATCGAAGGAGCCGAGTCTTGATACAAACTCCCCTGCCGTTTGATAGAAGATTGTTTTACATTTCCGTAAAGAAAACATTGTCTTTGCATCTCTCTGATAATTGTCCTTTTTGCATCCTGTGGTCCTACTCTCAATTTTCTATTTTTGTTTCATTTTACCGGATAAAAAGTAGTAAGCAAAAAAATAGATCTGTGGAAAGGGAGAAGGGAGGCCTTTGCCCAACAATATGATTAGCCAAGCTGAATTATTAGAAAAAAGTGTGCAAACGTATGTAGGTACTTACTTAAGTTAGAGATTTCGCCAAATTTCTACAAGATCGTTGAAGAGTGAAAAGTAATTTAGGTTAGGGAGTCTACGTAGTAGTCATACCACATTTCAATATTTTACCCTTCAACTAAGACATCCTCGGATGTGTTTCGAAGATAAGAATTGACGGCTTATAAACATAATATAAAGCACTTTTTTATCTCGTCTCCCTCGAGAAAAACGTATAGGAAAGTTAAAACCTCCCTAAATCGTCTTGCGTACCTTCCTTACAAAAGTACAGCTCTTTTAGGTAGAGTTATATTCTACAGGGTTATAAGAAAGGGTAAGCTAAGCCGAAAAGAGTTCATGGTACACATCATCTATATATATAAAAATGAAACCCGTTTTCCTTGGTTACGGCATCACGCGTGAATGGCTGGACCGATTTCACTAATTCTTTTTTTGTTGTATTTGTTATTATTAGGAGAAGGTTCTTACGGAAAAAAATATTAAGAAAATCTCTCAGAAATATTGAAAAACCCTAAAAACAGCCCTTTTTTTCCCATACAAACGTATGGCAGTACGAAGTCTGCCGGGTCAGCTAGTTATGAATAATTTTGACAATGGGTGAAATCTGAAACTGAAATCGAGAAAAAAATATACATTTTGTCGAGTGTTAATGACATTTTTCTATGGAACAGCTGAGTTTTCTATCGATTTCCAGTATAGTCCCATAGTAAAAGTGTTTGACAATGTTGAGTATTACGAGTCCTTTTCGGCTTAGCATATCCTTTCCGTATAACCCAGTATAGGTATAGGTACACTGAATACGTGTTAATCCTGTGGGAAATAATTGTAAACTGGTATTCCTAACCTAGTTTATATTCCTAATTTCCTATTTACATTTACCCTCAGATCAAGTAGAAAGGCAGATTAAGTCCGCCTTAAATACAAGTGAAGCCAAAAGAACTACCCTACTTCCCGTGTACGTATACTTCAAGCACAAATTGACGCATAAAACTACCAGAATCAATCGTCAATTCATACGTCAGTTGCTCAGAGAACGTGGACAAGAAAAATAAGTAGTAATTAGGGTAGTTTTTATGCGTCAATATGTGCTTGTAGTATACGTACCTACACGGGAAGTAGGGTAGTTTTTTTGGCTTCACCTGTTTCTAAAGCGGGACTCTATCCTGCTTTCTACTTGATCTGAGCATTTTCGTAGTCTACTCGTAGTTAATACATTATGTAGATAGCATTATGTACAAACGTACCTAGTCAAATTATTCGAGATAAGGTTTACGAGCGTATTTATTTATCTGAACTAACATATCATAACGTGTTTGTAAGGTGCAGTGGAAATGTTGATAAATTAACGTGATTAGAAATTTTTATATTTAACTTACGGCGCCCGCCGTTTCACAATTTCCGGGATTAAAAGAAGCATATAATATATCTGCCGTCCACTATCTATAATGCCGTTAAGCCTCAAAACCAAGTTTGGAGATATCAGCAAAAAACGCGGGAGATGTTTAAAATGAATGCTACTTTATAACCATAAACTTTATACGAGACTTCCTGATATAGAAATATATGTTTTTTATAGTACTTTCTAATAAATGTACTTTAAAATGAATACACCTGTTTATTTAAATGTAAAATACATTTTTTGCTTTATAGCCGTGCTTTAAATTTTGATAAAAGTGAAAACCAAACGCTAAAATGCAGTTAAGTTCACCGTAACGGCATTTTAGCTTAGTGTTTTTAGGTAACTGACTATTAAAATTTATGTTTCATAAAATTAACTTAAATTACTTAACTAAAATGCCGTTAATGTATTTTAGCCACATTCTTAACAAGCATTATGGATAACTTATATAAAAAAAAATAATTAAGCATTCAAATACTTATCTTTAAAGCAGTTAAACATAAAACATTTGGGACATAGCCACTTTTTAGTTAAGCATTTACTACTAATAATTGAAAATACCATTTCAAAATAAGCTAACTTGAAAAATAAAACTACAATTATCTAACTTAAAATATATGTTTATTATTGAATTTTGCAATTCTAGTTAAAAATAATGTAATATATACATACCCATAATATTCGGTTTCTGCTATATATTAAAGAATAAATAAATATAATAATAAATAAATTAATTAATAAACCTTACAAATAATTTGGGGATTGATTTAGTAATACTACAATTATAAACAGTTCAAGTGCTTCTTGTTTTCCTCGAGGTCTACCGCCTGCGCCCACACGCTTGAGGCATACATGATGATGGGTTCCACCACTGCGACGTAGATGGTTCTCGTGATCGCGCTCTTTAGACCCCAGGTCACTTTCGCCGCACGTGCAATCTGTTTGGAGATATCCGCCACCTTTTTACACTGGGCTTTCACGTGTGCTTTGAAATTGAGCCTACAGTCGATCAACAGGCCAAGCAGCTTGACTTCTTCGACGAGATTAAGCTGGATGCCAGACATGATCAGGTTTGGGGGTTCGTACTTCAACTTTTTCGTGAAGAGCATCGCATTAGTTTTCTGCGCTGCAAACTTGAGCTTGTTACGTTTTCCCCATTTCACGATCATGTCCAACGTGTTGTTGGCCTGCTGCTCGATGATGTTTGACTGTGTACCTGTGAACACGAGAACGACGTCATCCGCGAAGGCTTGAGAGTATACTCCCTCTGCTTCCAGCAGTCGCAGCAGCGAGTCTAGGATTACGTTCCAGAAGGTGGGTCCGCCGATAGATCCTTGGACACACCCTTTGGTAGTTTCGCTCTCGTGTGCTGCTCCTGCATAGTTGACTTTGACTTTTCGGTCATTGAGGTATGAGTTTACCATCTCGTAGAGGTTTTTTGGACACCTCTTCTTCGCTAGATTGTCTTTTAGGGCGGGCCAACATGCATTGTCGAATGCGCCCTCTATATCTAGGGAGACTAGGAGTACGATGTTTTTGCTGTTTACTCCTTTTTTAATGTGCTCTACCAGGTCATAGATAGAGGGCGTCTTCGGTTCCTCGTTGGGGCATGAAACCGTACTGTTTCTGACTGATGGTCGGGAGGAGATGCCATTGGAGTCGGTTTACCAAAAGCTTTTCGACGTTAGACGTTTTGACGGTATGACTTCGGATGTGTGTAATCTGTTTTACCGGGTTTGCGTAGGATAATCACGTGCGCCGCTTTCCACTGCTTGGGAAAGTACCTCAGCAACAAGCATTTGTTTGCTATCGCTAAGAAGATTTCCCGTTCGCTTCGGATGGCTGCAGCGCAGATGTCAACGGTGAGCCCGTCGGTTCCGGGGGCTTTTTTCGGGTTTGATGAAGTAATGAGTAAAATCATGAAGTAAAACGACAATAGCAAATATCAATAACACACTGGCGAAGATCTTAAATAAATTATTGCGTTGAAACCACTGTTTATCTTGCAGAATAAAACGATAGACTCGCCATTACAAAGTGACACTAATAAAACCAGACATCTTTTTTGACGATTAACGCGGGAGTCACAAGCCTACCACTAACTAGATAATGATTTATCAGATCTAGTTCTTTTTTCTACTGTGATAATATTAGTGTAACAAAAAAAAAATAAAGCGCGGGGTGATGGCAGATAACGGCGTTTTAATTAAGGAATGCTGCTTAACGTTTTTTAAGTTGAGGAAATATATCAAAAAATATACAATTTAATTTTCGAATTTCTTTTGACGACTTGCAAGTGTAGTAAATTGTATAATGGAATAAGGTGAATCCTTATCTAAAAAACGGTTAAGCGACCTTAACGTCTTTTATTCGAAGGGTTTTCTTGTAACTGTGTTTTAGTTAAGGAATTTTTCAATAAATTAAAACACACACCTCAACTTAAAAGTAATTAAAGTACTATAGCTGTGTTATAGCGTACAAAACACAATAAACGGCTTTATAGGTAAGTAATTATTTGATATTTTAATACATTATTTATGTCGTTATGGGATTATAGCGGCTAGTTAGTTAGATAATGTTATATGACGACTTTATAGACGTGTAATGTTGAAAAGAAATGTCATGTAGCGGCGTTTGTGCTATTTTTATCTTAGGACCTATGACAGATAGGAACACGTTTGTTAGACAGGTAGATAGAGAATTTTAAACTCTATCCTATCATGTTTAAAAGTAAAAATCGACCCCCTGTGGCTTAACGGCTTTATAGTTAGTGGACGGCAGATATGTAAATCTAGCATATAAGCTAACGCCTTACCAAATTTCATCTAAATTCGTTAAGCCGTTTTTGCGTGATGGAGTGTCAAAAATTTAGCATACAATTTGACATTTTTAAAATTAGTAGGACTTATAACCTGTAAATAAAGTAAGAAAAATACTTGCGTCTACATTCTAAAGAATTTCGGTACCGAGCATGAATTCTCTCGGAAGATACTTAGCGAGTTTTTAATTGCAAACTGTGAACAAATTCAGTTTCCATTCACGCATGGGCAAGCGTGCCCCATCGTTAACCGCATCATTACTTACCTACCACCAAGCGAGATGGCGGTCAAACGCAAGCCTAACAAAGAATAAAAAAGGCCTCTAGGGTCTAGGGGCCAGTTTCCACACATTTGTCTATCGAATATACTCGGTACGTATTTTTCTTCAGAATTCATGCTAGATACTTTCTGAAAACAGGCCCGCGGGAACCTTTCATAGACAATGCTTCGTCCTTTTTTTGCGCGGATGATAAACTTCAGTTCAAGGGCGTTGAGAACTCTAATGTCGTAGTTAACACGGGCGTATGATAGAGAAGGTACAACTAAATCTAATAGTTGCGTCTATGGCAATAGAGACGACTTTACTATACGTCAACACTTTATTTTCTCGCCAACTCACGCTGAATCTGTATCATGTTCTACTGACTCTACTCTACCAGAGTTTGAATGTGCCCAAAACCAGTTAGAGAAATGTCAATTCGTGAAAGGAGTTAAAAAAGCTAACTGAAGATTACCAAACCTAAAAATAATTACTCTAACAAAAAGAGCTACGCTTTGAAAATAGATAAAGTAAAAAGAAACGGACTAAAGTAGGTCGTAGTACGTCGTCTGCGCAGATTCCCTTAATCAATCAGCAGTGCAAGTATTGGACTTTGTCGATTGATACACTAAGAATAATACTCGACAAAATCGTTAAATTTTCAAAACTTTTATTTTTTGTTGGGACCATAGACTAAACTATCAAATGTTTACTATTTAGTCGAGTTGAAACTTAAATTTATCGATCGATAAACTTCAATATTTGCACTGCTGTTTGTAAACCTACGGCTGCCTACTACTAAACTACACGCGAGTGCCTAATTATTATGTGACCACAGACCTATGATGCAAATGGCAGATAAATGCAAATCATACCTAGCTATTCAGTGTAACAGAAACGGTGTAATTATTATAATGAGTGACATTGTGACCTAGACAGAGAACTAGTGCTGTGCTGTGCCGACAAATATAAAAAAATATATTTTTATTACCCATTTTGGTAAGGAACCCTAGGAAAGAGGCAAAAAGGTAATGCAATGCAATTGGCATGAATCACGGTCATGCGGTGATCATAGAGGTGACGTGACGAAACTAACATGACATACCAACTTGACTGCAGTCGTCACGCCTGCCTACTAGAATTATCTTGGACAAAGAATCACATTATAATAGTAAGTTCAACCAAACTACTCGTAGGTAGGACTCGGACGTATGCAGGTTTCCTCACGATGTTTTTCTTCACCTCCAAGTAGTAGTTGGTATAAACGAATTTACTTATTGTTGCTAACTTAGTCGATATTTACTTAGTTTAAAAAGTCTTGCATATTTTTTTCTGTGGGTGTTTTTCTGTTCTCCGGACATCACTAGTACCACGTAGCGTTCAGATTTGATCACACGTTATCAGGCGGTTATCGCGTAATCTACGATTAGCCGACGGCGGCGTAATGACCACGACACTGAAGTAATCTCTATCGATACACACATAATAAACCAGGGAATACTGGCTCAATGTACGGAACTCAATTTTATTGATTTAGGTTCGCTGGTCGGATGAGATTGTGAAGGCGGCAGGAAGGCAGTGTATGAGACTGGTATAGGACTGTAAAAATGGCGCTGAAGCTAGCCCTACAGCTTATACAGGGTTATTCATAAAGGGTATGCTAAGCCAAAAAGGGCTCATAGTACTCATCATTATGAACAACTTTTACTATGGGACCAACCCGAAATTCGCGAAAAAAAAATCAGCTGTTCCATAGAAAAATGTCAATGACACTCGACAAAATGTATGGAACAGCTGATTTTTTTTCGCGAATTTTGGGTTGGTCCCATAGTAAAAGTTGTTCATAATGACGAGTACTATGAGCCTTTTTCGGCTTAGCATACCCTTTATGAATAACCCTGTATAATGTTGTAGGTCCAAAACTAAGTATTATATCGATTTGTCTCCTCATCGTCTAGGATAGTAAGAACCATTCAGCTCGAGCCATCAGGCAGTGCATCCTTATACACTAAATGAAAGAATAGGTACTAAATGTAGTTTGGTATGTCTTAATATACCTACGTACCTACCTAGGTACACAAATATACAGGTAGGCAACGCACTGAAGTTGCCTTGGAATGCCTTGAAGATGCTTTGGAGGTGTGCAATGTGCAGTGTGCATAGGCAATGGTGACCTCTTACCATCAGGTGACCCGTTGCGTGTTTGCAACTTATTTAAAAATGTTACAGGCTAAAGTTATTAATAATAATTACAACTCTTGGATCATGGGAAACTATTATATTCAATGATTGTCATAATTTTATTGTGCTGTATATTCGTAAACATTATTTATGATTATTCTCATGATTAACCAATTGCATTACCTACTCAGTAGGTCCTACTGAAATGAAATAGGTGCACTTGATTCTCTCTAAACTCTACGTTCACAAATTTTTAACTCCACTGTATTTATGAAGACGTAACGCTACTCGGTAATCATTGAACTGAAACTTACCGCCGGAGTCATGGTCTACTAGTTTGATAGGTTACCTGTAACTAAATATCTTAGCATGTGCGTGCAGTCGCCATTTTATTACGTCTCGTGTAACAGGTGCGCTGATAGTTTTAGAAGTTAGAATGACATAACTTAGTCCATAATGGAATGAACCTGTTCTTTTCGAACAGAAATCGAGGTAGTTCTTTACTCCTGATTAGAAATAGACCTTGTTGGCTGGATGGAACGCATAATCTTCACTAACTTGTCTGTCTTAATGTTGTCTGGAGGAGATGGCTCTGCTCTGAGTAATGTGCTAAAGTCTTTGCTTACGATTTAATGAATACCAATACAGTCCTTTCCTTTCGTTTCTCTTCATTTATTTGTGTCAATAAAGAAGTAGTACAATATTCCAGTAGCATTTGTTTTTAACCGACTTCGGAAAGGAAAGAAAGGAGGAGGTTATCAATTCGTCTGTATGTTTTTTTTTTTTTTTTTTTTTTGTTACCTCATAACTTTTGACTGGGTGAATCGATTTTGATGATTCTTTTTTTATTAGAAAGCTGACGCTTCCCATTTCAATTTAGTCCAGTTCTGATAATGGTATCCATGAGAAAACCATATAAGTCTTAAATTTGCATTAAGTACGTGCGCGACAAATAGATGAATAACTCAATAGTCGGTCTTTTGAAGTCGGTTTTTGTTTTTTGTTTTGTAAAAATAATGTTCTTGTATAGTGTTCACCTTCGAGGGTAGACCTTGTATCCCAGTAGTGGGAGGATAAAAAGCTGAGTATTATTTCTTTCAAAAGCATGATTAGAACCTTTTTGCGGTTTAGGTAAAAAAATTGCAATTTCTGTTGTTGACTATAATTTAACATAACATTAACTTTTGTTAGGTCTGGTCTAGAAACTAAGACTATCGGGGCATTATATTTACTTATCTTTTATAATACCAGTCTCTCGCTGGCTTGTCGACTTTAATATTACATTTAGCTTTAGCTGACCATTTACAGCAGTTTTAATTAAAACTTTAAAGTAGAGCGATTTCATCAAGAATTTATTTTTAACTTCAAACGAGAGCAATTTAATCAAGTATTTATTTTGCTATCGATATCTTGATCGCTCTATCTTAAGATCAACGGTTTCTTAATTACAAGCTTTTTAACTTGTAATGTATGTTTGTCAAACCTACTTTGTTTGTTTAGGTCACATCTTGCAACTGAATTTTGGACCACTTCCCAACACCCGATCGAGCCGGAATTTGGTATACACAATACACGTGTAACTCCGTTAATCCGTCCGTGTAATCTCGTTATACAGGGTTATTCATAAAGGGTATGCTAAGCCGAAAAGGGCTCATAGTACTCATCATTATGAACCACTTTTACTACGGGACCAACCCGAAATTCGCGAAAAAAAAAATCAGCTGTTCCATACATTTTATCGAGTGTCATTGACATTTTTCTATGGAACAGCTGGCCCCACAGTAAAAGTTGTTCATAATGTTGAGTACTATAAGCCCTTTTCGGCTTAGCATACCCTTTATGAATAACCCTATATACTTGGGTATAAGTATTGCTTAGGTATGAGCTGGTGCTGGGTAAGAAACTTTTAGTTGAATTTGAGATTTGCTTACAAATTAGGGATTGCGGATTAGAGACTTTATTTTAATAGAAAGAATGACTATGGACTATGGACCCTATTCTTGGGCGCTCGAGATAATCTCGGTCAATCTCACACTCATGACATTTTTAATTAGAGCGACAGTGACCGAAATAATACCTCCCTCACCAGAATTGGCTTATGTTTGAAATTGATTTCGAGATGACGTCATCAGCTGTCCACTGTCCAGTGGCCCACACTCTGTTGCTTCTAATCCCGACGGATCGTGCGATCAGTGTACTAAGCTGGGTCTTCTAACAATAGGCTCACGAACAAATTGACATGTCGTGTTAGTAAGAAGCTGACCGCCGACCTAAACTGTTTTCAGAGAAGATGAGACTCGTAAACAACGGAAGTCTAAAAATAAATACATGTACAACATTGTATGGTAGATATTTATGTATTATTGAGGTAAATGGATTAATAAGTTATCTATGGAAATTTACTTGGGTTTGAAACATTTTGTTATAATTAGTATTCCAATGTTAATTATAGCAAAAAGTTATCTGTACTACCTATTTAATGTGTAGTAATGTATTTTCCTCTACACAGTTAATCAACAACAAAAATAACAATAATGATGAAAAATCTATATTATTTAAAAACTAGCGACCCGTCCCGGCTTCGCACGGGTATACATTCAATTTTTAAATATTTTGGGATAAACGTAGAGTAAATGTGTCTTGATGATAATATTTGAGCACGCAATTCAATGTCAAATGTTACAATAAAAAAGTTTATATTGTCCAAAGCGCTAAGTACCTATTCTTAAATTTTTAAATTTTCGCGTAATTTATTTTTTTATTTTTTCTTTCATAAGAACCTTCTCCTGACAATAACAAACACAACAAAAAAATAAAAAGTGAAATCGGTCCAGCCGTGCACGCGTGATGGCTTGACCAAGGGAAATAGGGATTCATTTTTATATATATAGATAAACAACTGACTACGATTTATAACAAAATTACGTAACCCAGGTAATAGTAAATGTAGTAATGTGAGGATTGTACAGATAATTTTATATTTGTTTATATTTTTAATTTATTAATATTTGCTTGTATCATGTTTGAGTAATTGTCATAAATAAACTATCCTGTATTATGCATGTATGTAACAGATTGAAATTTTCAATGATTTTATTAGGCAAAAAGAGACTTAAATTAAGAAAATACATTAAATTATAATTAAATTAAAAAACTAACCAATAAAACTAAACTAATCTAAAAGGCCGCTGCCTGTGGGAATTGTTCCCAAAATGCTGGCCCCATTACCACGTTGTATGGCGATGCTCACCCTTTAGGCGAGATAGAGGCCCGCATTTTGGTAACGTGTTGCTTCGACCAGACGAGAAGAGAACTCTTTATAAGTTTTTTTAGCACTCGGCCCCCACGGTCCTAAGGTTTTTTTTTTTGTTTTTTTCCCCTGTATTTCTGTTTTTACATGCTGTCTTCCCTTGGTGAGGACCCCTGAATCTTCAGAGCAAAAACACCGGTGCTATTTACTCATCCACCGAGTAAACTTTAAAACGCTGAAGATTCCACAGGCAGCCTGTGATACTTGAACCAAACAACTTCTGTTCTACGAATTTAGAAATATCGCAATAAAACATCTGGGGGTATAGTGGTGTGTTTTTTCCGCATTTTCTTTGATCACTTGTTTTTTTTTGCATTTTCTCTTTGAAATACACAGGCCATTCTCGGCCGCTGGCACAATTGCTCCAGCGACATGGTAACAGCTTATTCTAGTCCAGCACGGTCATCTCCCCAAAATACTCCTTCCAACGCAACTCTAATGTTGATAACCCCATCTTTCTAGCAATTTATCCAACCCACTTGCGCTGTCTTCGTTAAAATTTATTATCTTCGCAGTCAATTCGATGCGAAGTTGCTTCTCACCTTGACTCCATTTATCGAATGTGGCGATGTTTTGCAATAAACGTGCCTGCCTCCATTGATCGTCTCGAGCCTGGGGCCTTATTCTGGCGCGTGTTTTATGCCATAGGTGGCAAACAAGCAACCCGTTTGCTTGTTTGCCACCTATGGCACCTATGTCTGATGGTAAGCGATCACAGTCGCTTAACACCGGAGGCGTCACGGATACGCTGCTGACCTTTTAAGACTCTATTAGCAGCCTTTTTGAAGAACCCAATGTTTTGTAGTTTAGGAATATCGGTGGAGGGAGGGAGGGTGTGGTATTCTCGGTACTCGTAACTGTCTGTCTTGTTAGCAAAGAAAAAGAGTGAGAGTGATCGAAACAATATCGTGCGCTATAGAATAGAGCTCCTGTCTTGCCAAATACGAAAAAAAGTAACTAAGTGCTTGCTTACACTACTGTTTTTGGTTAAAGAAATCTTAAAGACGGTTTCAATGTGCAATAAGCTAGCGATGCGGTGAACACCTGCAGATATACGCGTCTAAACAAAATCCTCCTTCTTGGCCAGTCTGTAAGGTAAGTACGAATTATTAACACTTCTGTGCTGAAAGGAGTGTTTTGTTTTTAAAGGTTCGATATGTATTGTTCGTGGCTTTTTTGTTAACACCTTAGCAAGTATAGAGCATGCAAAAGGTAGGTCTATAAAAAACCGAAATAGCCCTAGTAGGTACCTCTTGTTGGCTCCTTACTTGCGTACTGAAAATCCGCGAACTGTAGGTAGGTATCTATGAATGTCTTTATTCAATAACCAGGTATCCATAGGCGAAGCGACGGTGATAGCTTATCATCATCCCTTCCCAACCAACGGCACGACACCTTGTTTACTACTTCTATCACTTTTATAGCACACAAAAGAGCCGATTTAGACGTGTATCGTATTGCTGGAATCCTTAGATCCCGTCACAATATCAACACAATACTTTCGTTGATATGCATAAGCAGGGCTATAGCTACGAGTATTTCATTCTTACAGTACATTTAACAAACAAGCATTCTCGTTTTCTACAGTAGCCATAATTCAAAACAGGAAAGTAAGTATTCACAAAAGAAATAATATTCCCTGCTAGAAATTGAGCGTAAAGCGAAAATTTCCTTTACCGCAGTTATAAAATATCAACCCACACAAATAGAGGAAAACTTTGAAATTCTATCGCATTTCTTTTATCCCTTAGACGACATTATAGCTACCCGAATAAATACGAAAGTAGGTAAAGTCAGATGTTCGTAATCGATCACCGATACTAACATTTTGACTGCGGCTAATAATCACATGCGCTTGCCTTAAGTGCAGCTAATAGTCAAATTAATGCTTTGTGTTTTACGCGCCTGGCGTGTGTAGCCGCATTCGCTTTGCACAAAAGAAAACACAAGGTATGTGTTTTCAGCAGTTAAAGTGTTAAGTAGCGGGCGTCACGGTCTTCGGATGGGTGACCGCGGGTCGCATTTACAATTGAGTCCCTTGTCTTATAACCACAATTACCTTAACTATGCCACAACCGCTAAGCTACATCAGAGGCTTTAGGGCGGCCTAAAAACTGGCATCATGGCATTACAAGCAAAAGAATAACGTTTAAAAACTACGGTAAATACTGGCAGCCTTATCGCTAAGACCTGTATCTTCCAGGCTATTTAGTATTCTGTGGAAAGTCCTCGTTCTAGGATCTATTACTCACCTTCTACTTATGAAGACTTATTAATATTCTACAGGAGAAGCGTCGAAAGCTTTATGGAAAACTGGATTTCATCTTTAGCATAGAAACGTGTTAGATGGATAGGCGGAGCCTGGTGGTAGCTAATCTTTTATGTGCCTGGTGTGAGGTGCTGCTATCATCTTCATCTCAAAAAAAAAAAAATTGAATTATGTTTTTTCACGCATGAGATGCGTAATTTTTTATGCTGTCAGATGCATGAAAAAACAGTTTTTTTCGAAACCCTCTGTGGCTTATGAGGGCAGAATATATGACCCAAAGTGAAGTCCTGAGTCCGTGTCACGAGCTTTTAGTGCGAGCCTAAACTGCCCCCAGGCCAGGTTGCAATACTATGATCGCAAACACTATAGAAAACTAAGAGAATGTATGGGAATGACATTTCCGTCATAGAAATATAGAATCTATATAAATAGATTTTAGAAATGTAATTCCCATACATTTTCCAGGTCCTCATCTGGTCATTACTGCGTTTTTCAAGGGTCTGCACCTTGTGCCGGGGACTGCTGGCACCGCCCTAGTTACGGCACTCTATACAGTATTATATGGTGCAGGAAAAATAGGACAAAACAGTACGAGGCGGGAACAGGTGACTCGTCCACTGTTTTTCCTCATTGAATCGGAATAATTTAATTCGTAACAGATGGTGCACCGAAATAATGGGCAAGTAAAATAGTTGTGATGGTGATGAAGTTGATAATGGAGGTGGCGTAACCGGCGTAAGGTGGACTTTTGTTGCATCTATTAAAAAAATTGGATTTAGGTGACGGGGACAACTACTACTATTAAGGGGCAGACCTTAATTAATGATAACATAAGAATAATGATTACATAAGGCCTATGAAAGATAATACCTTAATAATGATTACATAAGGCCTATGAACGAAAAGTAAAGGACGACTGATTTCATCGAAGGTCTACCGCACCACCCCTTAAACCTGGTGCTCAGGGCAATGGCCCTTTTGCCTACCTTTTCCTACCAAACTTCTCGCTACGCTACTGGTAATTGGTTATTTTATATAACCGCAAGCTAAATTGATTCCGTTTGAACCCGATTAAACAGGATCGATGCTATTGCATCTAGAGTTCGTTAATGGGTCCATTAGTAAGTAAAGTGACGCATTACTGAAACTAATCGCGGTGACTGGTGAACGACTGTAGGTTGCCTAATCGTTGGGTAGTAGTTCGTGGCGAACTGTACTTTGCGACCTTTGTTAAACAATTCTATAATTTTTCGTATTTTGCCCATATTTAAACATAAAAATTGTATACGGTTGAACTACTCGCCTACAAAAATCAAGAAGATCAAAATTGATAGGTATTTCCATCCTGACAAAAATTGGACAAATTTAAAGAAACAATCCAATTCCAAAGACATCACTCTAGAATTAGATTGTTTCACTTGTTATTTTCTAACGACCGTAGATAATGTAAGAACGCATCTATTTCTCTTATTATTCGTCTGAAGCGAATAATAAGTGCCAAAACAACAATTTTCTTTCTCTATAAAACTATTTGTCGTTGGCCATAACGACGCGATATAAACCGACGTTCATTGATCGCCCAGACTCGTTTCGACTCACCAGCATAAGATTTCACATGGATTTTTAGCCTAGATATGGCGTGGTCATAGTAAATCTAATAAGTACTGCTCCTAACGATTATGATGAACTTATTGAACTTGTTATATGGGAGTTTAGGGAGGCAAAAATTGATTTAATTAGTCTGATCTTTAGGAAAACGCGCATTTTGGTATTTTCCGAGTTAAGCTCGGTCGAACTGATTCGATGATTCGACGATTCTATACTGATTTGCATTAGAACGAAGACCAACTCACGTATAGTCAGGAGACTCAGGGTAGGTATACCTATAAGAATTCTGGGAAAACACTACACGCTCTGTAAAAGCCAAGGGAAACCATACCTAGGGTGAGTTCTCAGATAGTCACGACAATTAATCCCAAATCTCAATTAATCCTTTTGGTATGCACCGAAACATCAAAGTTTCACATATCCAAACTTGTTGGGATTTTTTTCTC
This sequence comes from Alcis repandata, assembly GCA_949125135.1. Lineage (NCBI taxonomy): Eukaryota > Metazoa > Arthropoda > Insecta > Lepidoptera > Geometridae > Alcis > Alcis repandata. The sequence goes on along the minus strand of OX421233.1, from coordinate 10,513,469 downwards.
AGTGAGTCACATCACAGTGTAAAAAGTCTGCAAGAAGGTGATAGCGATCATGCAATGATAATGAGAGTTGGAACAAAACACATTTGAAATTCGAATGTCGTCTCCGATCACTATAAAATACTTTTGAAGTAACCTTTTCCCGACGTATCTTCACATGAGTGAAATATCAGTGATTTTATATGTATTTTATTGTTGTAATGAGGCATGTTATAGTTGGATGTAAAGTTTATCGGTACTCGGGTAAAATGACCTTTCTGGTTTATGTTCCGAATCGTGAACCAGTTTGGTGACTTTGGAAAAACTTCGTAAAATATGACGTGGAATCCATTTCTGTTGACTAATTTACTCTAATGTTTTGAGTCGTAAAAGCAAAGCAAAAAGCAAATGGTAAAAGCAAATGTCTTTTAATTCGGAACCTTAACTATTTTAAGCCCCTTCACGGACGACACCTTTATGGTGAGACTGCGGTGTCGGTCTGTCCGTATGTCAGAGCCAATTATGTCAGGAACTATGAAAGCTAGCGTCCTGAAAATGGGCATCAACTACAGTTTGTAAAAAAGAAAATGCTGAGAAATTGGTCTCTATCTGTAAATTAGGTCCTGAAGTGGTTCAATATACGACAGGTTGGAAACAAAAGGCGGTTGTACCATTTGTTTAAATGATTACCGGACGTTGTGGTTAAATTTCCGGACACAATCGACTCACTTATTCCTGTCCAGAGTGACAATTCTGGCGCACTCGACATTGGTTTTTGTCACATTCACTCTAACGTGCATCGCAATGAGAGTGAGTGAATCAAAATGAGTTTCAATTGCGAGAGAATAGCAACTCTTAACAGGAAAATAGACTTTATGAACGTTTGCTTGTCAATAAAAGCATTTATGCTACGTACGTATAAAGTACATTTAATCGAAATAATAATCATATTTATTTGCAATAAATTATTACAGGTCAATACAAATAGTCCAAGTCACGAGATTAAATAACCATAATAATATAATATAATATAATATAATATAATATAATATAATATAATATAATATAATATAATATAATATAATATAATATAATATAATATAATATAATATAATATAATATAATATAATATAATATAATATAATATAATATAATATAATATAATATAATATAATATAATATAATATAATATAATATAATATAATACCATTTAATATCTACATTTAACTGAAACGAGCAATCGCAATTTAAATGGTTTTCCTTCAAACACAGTTCAAACGAGTAAAATTGAGTTCACAGCTTTTCAGTTTTCAAGAATTCTAAAGATTTTGGTGGCATGAAAGTATAATGTCTCTCTCTAGAGGTATAGCTATTGTGATAAAACGTTTTGACGGCTCGGACCATTATGCATGACTCGGGTGAACATACTACCTGATGGGCAGAGACTGTCTACCTGTCTAGTTTTATTATGGAAAAGAGCTGTTATGAACAAAACCAGTGCTTTCAACGTGATAGTCGCGAGGGGTATATGATAATAATTATGCTCATTGGGAAGAAGGACATTGTTTTTTTCCGTACTAAGGAAGATGCGTCGTGAAAAAAGGTTGACAAATTCTGTTTTTTTTTTCTCTGCCTATTACGTCTCATTGCTGGATAAAGGCCTCCTCCATTTACTAGAAAAACTTAAAAAAAAACCCTAAAACTCAGTTGCTAAACTTAAGTATATGACACTCTGGATACAAAACAAACTAACGACACCGCGTAATCCAAAATCGGTTACGCGTTTAGGCGGTAGGAGGTCACCAGGCTACATGGTCTGTGGACGTCACAATGTCTCAAATGATATACATATGTTTACTTTAACGTATGGATAATAACTAAGATATGCCCTCAATATCAACATTACTCTCCTTTTTGGATAGTCGGGTAACTGTGCTTAAATAACTCTAACAATCTGCAATCATATATTACCTGATCGAAGCTAACAATAATAAAAGAGTTTTTATATAGAATTGAAAGTTTTCTGTAAACTGTGTATTGGTACGGGAGTTCGCAAAAATATGTTTCTTTATTTAATTCTTCTTCTAACATATTGTTGTAGTGGTTTTGGCATTAGTATAGTATTGTTGATGTTTAAAATTATATGAACAGAAACTTATAAGCAAATCTATAAACCACAAACTTAAATCACAAAAAACATGAAGGAGCAAACTAACACCATAATTTTTTTAAAAACGATAGATTTATAAATGAATCATGATTTATAAATCAAAATACACGTACCTAAGATTTGATAATGAGTAACTAAAATTATATGAGTCATACAAAAATCCTGTACCTACATGAGAAAACAGACTATTTCGAAGTTTGTCCCATACTTCAAGCAACGCATGTGGAACACATCAGTGACGCACATCCACCGCAAACATGATGAACGACGGCTACGAGTATAATAATAGGAAAACATGGACAAAACAATAATGTCTACTCCATTTGGTTACAGAGCGCCCAACTTACGTTTGAAGTTGGATGGGGCGCTCTCATCGCATTTTCTGAACGAACTTGATGGAGTGCCGTGAAACATTTTAGTTCCGTGTTTTGGCTACTTTACTTTTTGAATGTCTTAGGTGGCAAATAAGCGAACGGGTTTGAAAGTAAGCGATCGTTGTCGTCTATCACAGGAAACTTTACAAACTTTTGGAAGAAACCCACGTTGTTGTTTAGAATTACCGCTGCCGCCGCCGTCGCGCCCCATCGTCGGTCGGTAGGAGTTCGTTCCACAATTTGCATTTCCACGTGTCGGTGTTTTGTGGAAAGAGCGAATATTGTCAATCCTCCTATAATATTATAAAGGTTAAAGGTAAAGGGGGGGGGGGGATGTTTGTTGCTCAATCAAGCAAAAACAGCTGAACAACACCCCTGGATTAACATATACTCGTATGTTAAACAAGGGGTGTTGTTTGTTATTATGTTAAAAGTAGCCTATGTAGATATAGCCTAGGCTACCATTCATCTCGGAAAATAGATGAAACGGCGAGACTGGTGACAAGTATTTTCAGGAGTGCAGTTTTTTGTTTATGTTACGACTACTAAGATAGGTAAGTAAGTATTCAAACTTAATATGACGTGAAACTATGTCATCACATATAATCTTTCAACCTCTCAACTTCTCTAAAGAAAAAAATCTAGATTGATGTATTTCTATAGCTTTATTAGCTTTATTTATTAGTGAAGTACACAGTTTTACTTTAGTAAAGTCAGAAACGGTACTGTTTCTAATTGTGTGTGTCAGTTTTGGGTATTTCTTTGCATTGAGTAATGAATTTCGGATTAAATAATAATTAAAAGTTTTGAGTACTGTTATGAGTAATATTAAAAGACCGCTTACATCAGAAGCCATTTTTAATGTGTGTTTTAATTTTTTTTCCTGGTGTATTTTCTGGAAAGTGCAATAGGTACGGAGTTAGAGATTAGTATGGGAACGTAGAATGATAGTGTTTTTGAATTTATTCCATTTTTATGTATTTTAACGTGAGTATTCCCGTGTTAATTTTAACAACAAGAACATTATTTTTACAAAACAAAAAACAAAAACCGACTTCAAAAGACCGACTATTGAGTTATTCATCTATTTGTCGCGCACGTACTTAATGCAAATTTAAGGCTTATATGGTTTTCTCATGGATACCATTATCAGAACTGGACTAAATTGAAATGGGACCAAATGGGAAGCGTCAGCTTTCTAATAAAAAAAGAATCATCAAAATCGATTCACCCAGTCAAAAGTTATGAGGTAACAAACATAAAAAAAAAAAAAAACATACAGACGAATTGATAACCTCCTCCTTTTTTGAAGTCGGTTAAAAATAAATAAAGTTTAAAAATTCTATAATTTAAAAAGTTTAGATTTATGGATAGACAGGCTGACGACTGAAATGTCTTACTATATTTCCACATCAAATGGTGTGATTGAAGATGATTCCATACCTGTGATTAGAATTATTATTAATACCATTACCTGGTCTTCGAGTCGCTAGAGAATCGGTTTCTTCTAGGCAAAGCTGCTCTATCGTCTATCGTAGTAGACCGTATCATTTCTTACCATCAGGCTAAATGGCAGTCAAACGCAAGCCAATAACAAAAAAAAACTGGGAAAAAAAATTGTTTATGATAAAATTATTCACACATCATTAACAAAACAACATCACAGACTATCATCATTCATTTTTATTTTCATTATAAGATGAAAGCATATTCAGTGGGTGCGTTATCTGTGATCTCGTGACGTGGTGGATAACCCTGAAGCCAGTAACTAGGGATCAAATACGTATCGTACTATGATACTATCGAATGGCTATCTACTCGCTATCTTCTACGTAACAACAATCAACACATGTATACATAGCATTAGGTACTAAAACACGCTGATATAAATGATTGATCAAGGCTTGATTTTTGTTGAATAATAAATAACTCGTACTTAGAAATACCCACTGCTCAAAGTTAGCACTGCGCACTTAATTTTTATATTACGCATAAGTTAAATAATAATAATTTATTTGCATGACGCAATTAGGCTTATATTAACAAATACCTTACAGATTTACATACATACATAAATATTATAAAATTTAATTAACCAAAAATAAATATTATTTCTGGTATCTTGCATCCCGTGCCGTCTCCCAGTAACACCGGAACACTAACTAGCCTCTTTGGCGAGAAATCGGGCGAGAGTAGCGCTTCTGTATGCTTTGCAGGAACCCGGAGTAAGTAATTTAATTTAATTTAATAAATCATTTATTCATGCAATTTCAGCCACACACACTATAAATATTACAATCAAATAAAATAAAAATAAAATGTCAAAAATAACACAAAAATAAAAATATACAAAAAATAAAAGAATCAAAATGTCAAAATAAATACATGTGTATTCATTTTACAATTTTGTACCCGGCATCGCAGCCATGCCGGATACGGGCAGTCCAGCCTGCTGGCAATCATCGCCAGGACGGCGTTGGACTTTTGTAAGATTGATTGTACGGACACTCGACTCCAGGCGCTGCATCTCCACAATTGGGAAAGCTCCTAGTCTGAAATAAGAATAATACAGGGTTATTCATAAAGGGTATGCTAAGCCGAAGAGGGCTCATATTACTCATCATTATGAACAACTTTTACTATGGGACCAACCCGAAATTCGCGAAAAAAAATCAGCTGTTCCATAGAAAAAATATGTCAATGACACTCGACAAAATGTATGAGTACTATGACCCTTTTTCGGCTTAGCATACCCTTTATGAATAACCCTATATAAGAATATTTGTCAATGTAAGCAATGTTTATACATAAGTAAGAACTTAAGGGTTACTCAAAGTTTTCATACTCATACTTTACTGAAACTTGTCATTACTGAAAACGGTCTGTAAGCCTAGTGTAAATTCTGAGGGGTTCCCGACGAGTCACACCAAACGAGCGACTGTGTGACTCGTTGGGAATCTTTTTTTAAATCATTCAACACCCTACTGTTACATCATACTGTCCTGACGTCAAATATAGGGTATATACAGAAAGGGTTTACTAAGCCAAAACAGGCTCATAGTACTCATCATTATGAACTTTTACTCGCTACGTATTTTACGGCAGAAATTATGCAAGTCCACTAACAAAACAAGACGGAGAATTTTAAGCAGTGATTAAGTTTAAGTAGGGCTTAAAAAGTAATCTGTCTAATTATCTTGGAAAACAACCTTTGATTAAAAAATACAAAAATCCAAACAAAAGAAAGGATAAACGATGGCAACTGTTTATTAATCTGTACATTAAGCCTACAAGTGCTGCAAGCTGAATTGGGCATTGTTTTCACGCCATAAAACTTTTATTGGTTTGTCGGTCATTGTTAAATACGAGTATATTATGTACCTATTAGTATAGATAATCTGCGGATTAATTTTTCGTGAATTTTAATGTGAATAGTGAATTTTATTTTAACTACACTTAATTCACACGTGTGTTTCTAATTTCCTTGAAAAGTAATAGATCGCCATGAACGGGACCTCGCGACGCGTTTACTCTAGGTACAACCCATCGACTGATTTTGTTCATATTCGGACTTAAAAATTGTATTAGAAAGAACTTGCCCTCAAAACTCGGAGACAGTACAAACTTGGGTACAGTTGTACCCAAGCTATCGTGAGACAAATACAGGGTTACAAGGAAAGGGTACATAGAAAAACCAATTAGCCTCATAGAATTTGAGACCTCACTTGGCTCGGTCAACCATAGCAAAGACTATCGAAGTACACTGCTCAGTCAGCATCTAAAAATATGAAAATAGCAACCGAACAAAAAAAAAACATTAATGCATTGACCTGTTTGGCTCAGTGGTGATATATCCGCCTTATAAGCCAGAGGTCCCAGGTTCGATTCCCAGCCGGGCAGATGTTTGTATAATGAATTAAATATCTGTTCTAGGTCTGGGTGTTAGTTGTCCTTGTCTTTGTGTGTGTTTAATGGCATTCCCGACACAGGGAATCCTAGTGGGGATCTATGAGTGTGAAACGTTAGAAAAGTTCAAAGCAAAAAGATCTAACAAAGAAAGTATGAGAATTATCAAAGAAAGTATGTTAATAAAGTGTAAATTATGGCAGCCCAGCAACAGTCTCTGTTATTTATACTTACCTACCTTTGGCGCCACTTGACCCAGTTTCGAGTCGCCAGGTTTGCACCAGGAGCTTGCTGCGAGTTTTAGCTACGAAATAAGATTAATAACTCTTTATAATATTAAGAGGAATATACAATTATACAGGGTTATAAGGAAAGGGTATCCTAAGCCGAAAAGAGGTCGTAGTACTCATCATTATGGATAAATTTTACTATGAAACCAACCTAGAAATTGCGAAAAAAAATCCGCTGTTCCATTCAGCTAGTCGAGCGTCATTGACATTATTCTATGTAACAGCTTATTTTTTTTCGCGCGAATTCCGGATTTGTCCCGTCCCATAGTTGTTATTAATTTATTAATAATGAATACTATAAGCCCTTTTCAGCTTAGCATACCCTTTCCTTATAACCCTGTATTTAAGAGAAATATTTGCACATTGCAACTTTGTTCTACGATCTCCGAAAATTCACAAAATAAAAATCAGCTGATCCATACAAAAAGTTCATTGAACTTGCACAAAATGTATGAAAAACATTTTTTTTGTGAATTTTCAAAAGTCGTTGAACGAAAGTTGCTTGGATCAATACATAGAAGCCGCTTGCAAAAGGTCTCCTGTGTTAAAGTTGACTATACATACATTTACTACAAATTATTCTGTCGCTACGTCTGTATATTTCCCAATCACCGTAACCCTTTACTTTCATAAAGAAACGCACATAAAACCAAACATTGCCAAACAGTTAACCACCAATTTCTCATTAAGTATAACAAAATTTTCCATGACCTATATCGGGCCATTTGAGCCTTGATTTAGGCAACGTTTCGCTACATTGTTGACATTAATTAACAAATAATCAAGAGCAGGGGCAGGGTTCATGTAATTGAACGCTGATTAAAATTCCAGCGCTTGAACGTTAGGTCAGCCTAGGTTGCTTTTAACCTGGCTTACACACAGCCTATACATATATACTCAGTACATATGTATACAAGGTATAATGGAAAGGTGTAAGGGAGTTTTTCTACATTTCTGTAACAAACTTCTGTAACAAAAGTTTGCTAAATTCGAGAAAAAGATAGGTATCGCGTCTCCATATTTAGTCGCGTGATCAATTTTCTATGGAAAATCGATATTTTCTTTCACGAATTTAGCAAACTTGTGTTCTAGAAGTTGTTCTATTGACGTGTAAAAGAACACCCTTAATTATTACTACACCCTTTCGTTACTCCTTGTATAGGGACAGGGTTACAAGGAAAGGAGATGCTAAGCCAAAAAGGATCATAGTACTTTTCATTATGAACAATTTGTCTTATATGGCTAACCGATGGTAGCTGTTTACCGTGGTTTTACACTCGATTTGAGGGTATCACAAATTGCCTGATTGACTTTCACTACTTCTAAGTTGAATCATTTAGCACACGAGGCCTAGATTGTATCCATCCCTGTACATAACACTTGGGAGCTGACCCACAGCCTGAGCGTCCACCCACCTGGGTATGGTATGTTTAGCTAGTATCTAGGCTAGCAGCTAATTGTTTCTAACGGGTTGATTACACGAAACGAGTACAGTGGCCAGACAGTGCCATCGGCCGAGTAGCGAGTACTTTGTATAAACAGTTTGACGAGGCGAGTCACTAGAACTATGATTTGTTTGCTCGGCCGAGTATGCCCATTTACTGTCTCGCCACTGTACTCGTTACGTGTAATCAACCCATGAGATCGGTGAGCAAACCTTCGAACATGATATGGATGTCTAGTTTCAGACGCTACGTCATCCGCATATACTTGCTTTATGGCTTAAAACATGAGTAGACGATTCCGCAAACTGTCTGGGGTGTACCAACCTTGATCGATCATCGAAAGTAATAGGGTAACTGTATCTTTTAGGCATAATAAAAGTTTGTTACCCCTGCCCTCATCGTTTAAAAAAGTCAAGAAATAATCTATCTATATATATAAAAGAAAGTCGTGTTAGTTACACTATTTATAACTCAAGAACGGCTTTACCGATATGGCTGAAAATTGGTGAGGAGGTAGCTTAGAGCCAGGAGACGGACATAGGATACTATTTATTCCGAAATTCAAGGGTGAGGAAGTTCTCATTCCGAGGATCCCGATGATCCCAACCGATATGCCGTATGAATTTAAAAGACTTCAATTTCCGATCCGTGTTGCATTTGCCATGCCCATCAACAGATCACAAGGCCAATCCTTAAAAGTTTGTGGTTTGAATCTAGAACATCCATGTTTTTCCTATGGTCAATTATATGTGGCATGTTCACGGGTCTTTTAAGACTTATATGGTTTTCTCATGGATAGGTACATGAGTAGACGATTCCGCAAACTGTCTGGGGTGTACCAACCTTGATCGATCATCGAAAGTAATAGGGTAACTGTTACCCCTGCCCTCATCGTTTAAAAAAGTCAAGAAATAATAAAACTTAATTACTTTGGAACATTCTTGTAGCGACGTTAGTTTCTAAAGAGACATTTAACCTTTTCTTATCTTACTATCTCACTAATATATACTAGCTGCACCCGGCGGTTTAACCCGTCTCTTTGATGAAAAACGGTAATGATGAACATAATGAAAAGAAGTCTAAATATGTATATCCTTTTCTGTAATGATAATGGGCATGTAAAATTTGATTATGGTCAGTTGATTAGAACCGTAACAAACAAACTCACTCCCGTATTTATAAAATTTTAGCTTTGAAGAACTATATGTCTAGAGAGAGTCTCGTACTATATTTAAACCAAAATAGGCCAATTTTCTTATAAAATGCAAATTAAGGAAGCGAATAGAGAGTACTCAGTACTCATGTACCATTCCCTAACATATGAATAGGTATACTATAGTTGTCACAAAATAAGAAGCCCGTTTGGACGTTTGTCATTGCGACGTAACTAGTGATGTAACCATACGACTCGGTACTCGATACTCACGATAAATCAATTCAAGTTAGTGTGAGTATTTGATCGATTTGATTTTGTATTGTATAAAGTACATTGGATAAAGGTTACGATTCGAAAATTTAACTTAAACTTGAATATTATAGGTATATTGAAATGATACGAAATGGTGCGAGAGGTCAATTTGTCTTTAATTTAATATTTTTAGTTACAATAACATTCATTCAATAACAAAAAAAAAACAAGAAAAAACGAAAGTGATTGAATCTTCATTCAATAATTTTCTTCGGATGATGAACCAAAATCGTCAGTTGAGCTATCGTCAAGTCAATAATTAATTGGTAAGTTACAACACTAATATTTCAAAAAAGAAGACTGAGAACGTAACTGTTTTTGAGAGGTTCGTTATAATTTGACATTACATGCTACCATAAAGTATGCGCGAAAAGCGTTCCAAGTTACATTCTACGGTCTTTCTCAAGTGTCCAAACGGGCCTCTTATTTTGTGACGACATAATATACGAAACTTGCATTTGTTTTGATGCTATTTATGCTCGGTACTGTCGGTACCGAGTGCGCTGCGCACTTCTTGAACTGTAAACCGAGGTTCACAAACGAACAACAATAACTGTGAAACCCTTGTGATTTTTGCGGGAAAGAAGAATATTCTTTCTTATTGGAATGCGGACAGTACGAGGAAAATGTTAGCAAAACATTTACATAATAGTAGGATACATTGTGTGTTTAACTAAAGATTATATTGAGTTTTCTTGTACCTTCTTACTTGGCTGTAAGTATTTATACGGACGCATCATCATCATCAAACAGAAATAGATACCTCTTTGGTCTAGTCTCTTTTTACAGGTGCGTCACTTATTCCTTTTGATACTGCGCTCTATGTTTATTCCGATCCCTTTTCAACTGTAATTATGAATTACGACTAGTTATTTAGAAACTAGCTGTTATTAAAATTTCCAAAATTAACTGGAATTATCTTTATTTGTATAAGCAAGTGTACGGTGAACGGTGGAGCTGAAATTGCCACCAGACAAAGTCATCGGACTTAAGTGAGGCCAAGCTAAGGAAAGATGGTTGAGGTAAGTCTAGACGTTTTTTTATTTTTTTTTATTCAGTTATTGGCTTGCGTTTGACCGCCATCTCGCCTGATGATAAGTAAAACCAGCTGATGATGGAAAACTTCGTAGATCTAAGTAAACTGATCATTTATAACAAAACGAATTATTAAAAAAATAAATAAATAAGAAAAGAGAAATAAAGTTTCGTACACATGTCTTCTAAATAAGAGAATACTTAATGATAAATCATTTCAATTTCCAGTTTATTCCTAATAAATACGACCATTACTCTTGATAGCAGCTCATAGACCTAGCATTACAATAATCATAACACTAACGCCTACCTAATAGAACATAGAAATGTCACTAAGAACATTTGGGGAGAAGCCAAGCCATCTTCAGATCCTTGACTTTTGTATAACAAAGCGATAAAGCCAGAAAAATAAACATGTCTCGTTATTTCAAACTCAGCCTCAAGATGGGGTAGTAAATTTAAGGGTTATATTGCGTTATGTGTAGCGTAAGAAACAAATTGTTTGGCGGTTGATGGTGTACCTACTTACAGTACCTACGTTAGTGTTCTCAGGCAAAATATACATACAGGGTTGTTAGGAGAGGGTTTGTTAAGCCGAAAAGAATTCATAGTACTCATTATGAACAACTTTTACTATGTGACCAAACCTGAAGTCGAGAAAAAAATATCAGCTGTTCGTTAAAAAATATCAATGGCACACACAAAATGCGTGGAACAGCTGATTTCTGTTTCGTTATTTTTTTCTATTTTTTTGAAGTTGTTCATAATGATGAGTATACTACGAGTACGAACCCTTTTCAGCTTAGCATTCCCTTTTCTTATAACCTTCTATTATTCTTGTGAACAACTTCAACTTTCAACTTTGAAAGTCTTTTTTTTTTTTTTTTTTTTTTATGTAATTGAGTGACGAGACGAGCAAATCGCTCGCCTGATGTTAAACGTCACGTTTGCCCATAACAGGTCTGCACCACCCAGAATTTTGAAATCGCAGACTTCAAGACCCTGCGTGGCACAGCACTGCGCTCGTCACCCTGAGATATAAGTTGTTAAATCTCCCATTTGCCCTTAATTTCACTGGAAACAACGCCCTTCCAACCGGAACACAGTAATGTTTGTTTGTAGTTGAAAGTTAATTGTAGACATTGCATCTATTTTGGTTAATATTGAACTGTTTTAACGCCTAAAGTGATAAAAATTGGTCTAAGAGAGAATAATATTTTTTTTTATTTGAACACAGTGGCACAAAGCTGCACTAAGTTATATAACCATACACCTAGTAGTTTAGTAGTAGTTTTCGGAAAGTAAGTTCGTAAAAAGATCGTTAAATCTATCTAATCTAGAAACAATATCGAACAGCTCCAGAACCAACGCGTCATTTTTAATTTGACATTTACTCGTACTTTCCGTCGGAAGGCGTTTGTTTTTCTAGGTCAAACAAACGGTTGTCGCGTCATTCGACCAACAACGGCGTGATTCAGTTTTGCTTGCGGTCACCTACGAGATCGTCTGATCATATCGCCACAAGCGATACTAAAATACGAGATTGTTATGCTCTACGAAGTTATATGACCAAACTTGCTTCTGCGTGATTCATTTTTGACCACAATATATAGTAATAATATCGTCGCTCATTTATTAATTCTCATTTAAGATATAGATCGCTCTACTACATGAAAACACTAATGATTGATTTATTTACAAGATGTAACGGAAAGGTGTAGTAATATTTAAGGGTGTTCTTCTAAACGTCAAAGTGAACTAAGAGACTCGATATTTTTCACAACTTTCCCCTTTTTTACGCGAAGTCCGGGTTGGTTCCATAGTAAAAGTTGTTCATAATTATTATGAGTTCTATGATCCCTTTTTGGTTTAGCATACCCCTTCCTAACCTTGTATAAAAACCCAACAACAACAAGAAAACTAACCTGTTACATCATCCCGTCTCAATCACATTATTAATAGAAAAACAGCACTCTCAAGCAACATAATCGTATTTTTCTCAGCAGGAGATTAATTTAGCTTTCCTTCGAGTATCGGAAACTGCGCGTCGATTTGTCAAAAGATTTGTGACGGTATTTGCCACCGCTTCCATCATTGTCTCTCTGTGTGCGAAGCGCCATTTTATACGGTCTGCTTTATAGATAACGTTACAGATTATTGCCAAGGTCAAAATTAAATGTTAGATAGATTTGGAAAATAATTTAAAGTTTTAAGACATCTTTTAAAAATCTCGGCCGTATGTTGGAATATTGTTGGAAAATCACGATACAGTGACACTCAAAAGATTGTGTGCGACCCCCTGTACGACCCTGATAGAGATGTAGGAATGAGCTGGACTCCTACTTGACGGCTGGACCAAAATTACGGTAAATAGAGAGGATTGGAAGTAACTGAGGCCTTTGCTCTGCAGTGGCAATTCTAGCAGGTGGTCAAACGCGGATTCAATATAAAAAAAAGTCTAAAAACCGGGAAAATAACCAGTCGAGATCATTACGTCTAGCTATCAACCAACTTCTGAAGAAGGAGGAAGTGATATTGTGGTTGCAACTAAATAAAACCCGCTATGATTTTAAGTGGGTAGAGATTTGGTATTGCTGCGCTAATTCAATACGCATCGGCAATGATTCATAAATGGGTAGGTGTAGGTAGGTAGGTAAGTATGTAATGTATTTTTGTGGTTTGGATTGTATGTGACCCTGCCTTCAGTCAGGTCAATAAACTAGGGTAATTCTAACTTGATGGTAGGCTTGCGTTTGACCGCCATCTTACTTTTTGTGAAGCAATGATGCGGTCTACTATGGAGCACGCTTGCCTAGAAGATACCGATTCACTCTCGACTCGAAGATACCCAAATAAGAATCAAAAAATATTTTAATTAGAGTTATAAACTGGGGTAAGAAGGCACTTGTCAACAAAAAATAAGTTAAACAAGTTTTCATACACAAAAATAGCAAACATAGAAAACCCATTTTCAGACTAAGAAACTTATTTGTATCGAGGTGTTTTTTTTTTGTTGAAGCTTTATCATATTATTTTCAGGAACTTAATCGATTAAGACTTATTTTAACTAGTGAAATTCAGTGATTTCACTTCAAAAATGTTTAATAATACGAGCAATATAGTGCAAAAGTAAGATCGATAGACTGTATTGTATAGTCTAGTGACAGTTATATAGCACGAGGTAGCCACGAGCGGGAAAAAAGCCCCCTCGTGACCACTGGGAACGACAGCTGGGTACGAGCGGAAACCTACGACAATTTTCATGTCGCAATTTCTGTTTGAACGGAACAAGAAAATTGTACACATTCAGGGTTAGAAGGAAAGGCTGTGCTAAGCCAAAAAGAGCTCATCATTATAAACAGGACCAACGCTGCAGTCGCACAAAAAAACAGCTGTTCCATACATTTAGTAAAAGTGCACTTTTACTACGGGGCAAACCCCGAAATGACGAAAAAAAATCAGCCGTTCCATAAAAAAATGTCAATGACACTCGACAAAATATTATATGGAATAGCAGATTATTTTTCTGCAACTTCAGGGTTGGTCCCATAGTAAAAGTTGTTTATAATGAGTACTTTGAACCCTTTTCAGCTTAGCATACCCCTTTTCAGCTTAGCATACCCCTTTCCTTATAGCCCTGTATTTAGCCTAACATATACTGATTTCCGGTTATATTATGCCCACTCCTTCTAATAATAATTTGGAGAAAACAGTGTGTAGGCAGAGGTAAATTATTGGATTGTTTCTATTATCTACCAACGCGAACGTATGTTTATTTAAAGCGAAATTTATTTTCACGGAAATATAGAGAATTATTGAGATTTACTCGCAAGATTTGTGGAAAAAACGACACATGTACTTTACATTACATTTATATAGGGCAAAAACGGCTCATAATATTCATAATTATGAACAACTACTATGGGACCAAACCAGAAATCGCGAAAATTTAAAAATAAGTTATGCCATAGAAAAATGTCAATAACACTCTACAAAATGTAAGGAATAACAGATTATTTTTCAGGTTTTCCGGGTTGGTCTCATAGTAACAGTTGTTCATAATGATTAGAACTATGAGCCCTTTTCGGCTTAGCATACTCTTTCTTTATAACCCTGTATAGCTTCAGGGAGCACTGTTCTCTTCAGGTTTGTCACTTTTGAACACAAAAACGACTTAATAGCCATGTCCTGACTGACCTGCCCCCGAGAGACGCTTCTATCTCTGTCTAAACCGCGTCAATCTCAGGAGCCAAAGCGAGATGAAAGCGTCCTCCACGATCCACGAACCATGAATAATGAAATCATTATTATTCGAGTCTGGAAGTCTGGACTATTAAAAATCCGGTTGAAACCGCATAAAAGCGGTACTAGTGACCGAACCGTTTGCAAATGGCTTCCTTCGCGGCTGCCTAATGTACCGGATACGCGCTTGTTAAAATTTCATACGCAGCTTAGTGTAACTGTATAACAGGGTTTGTTGTATTTGCCTTGTTAGAGACAAAAGAGTATGAGAACATATTTTAACATTTATTTTATTTATACCTCATTTATTGAAACAACTATGGGACTATCAAATTACGGAACCAAAACGCTTTGTAAATTATTACATAGCATTTTGTTTCTTAAAAATGTTGAACTCTAAATTTTAGAATTCGAATGACGTACTCCGAAAGTAGTTTTTCACTCCGATCGATGCTTTGCATCTGCTTTACATACGACCTGTTATAATGTTGTACAATAGCAAACTAGATGCTACAATTTTTCTCATACATGTGGGCTATATCCAGGCATACAGAAACATCAAGGCAGTACTTAACTCATTCAGTGCCGACGACACGCCTAGTGTATCCTCACTAGCTCCTATCGCCATGCCGCGAGCACGCCTAATGTGTCGATTTGAATTACGAACTACATACTAGAAAATAATGGTGGCATTGAATACAATGTACACACACACACACACACATGTTACGTGTGTGTGTGTACATTGTATGTTGTGGCGTGATTATGCCAAACGAAACTGTAGGGAGCAAACTTCACACATTTTCTATGGAACGTAACATATATCTGTGGCCTTACAATAAATTTTGCGAACGAGAAATTAATTTACGATACCATAATAGCGGGATAGCGGCAGCGAGCTCATGGTTTTCAACTTTTCATCAGTTTCCCGGAACTGAATTTAACCCGTGTTGTAATATAAAGCAAATAACTCTCCCAGCTACCCAATTTGGCAATTTAAATATTTTTCAACGAAATTACGCAGAGATAATTTGAATTTGAATCTGTACCTAGTTTTACAATAGTTGTTTAAAATACGAGAGTTCAGAACCTTCGACATGCGAGTTTTCGCTTCGGCAGATTTATTTATTATGTATTTAAAAGTTCAATGTAAGGTAAACGGCGGAATGCGAAACTCAAGGACATTTCGGTTAACTTAATAAAGTTGTTTTACAAAGTGTCTGAATAGTTCGTTTTTGTAATAAAGACTTGGCTGGAGTGCAGATGAGGCGAGACTAGACGCAATCTGCTTAGAAATATGTAGCAAGCAAGCAAGCAGGCGCGCTGACGGTTATCCGAATAAGGTTTTGTGGAAGGATTGAAGATTTTATCAAAATTCTCTCTATTCAATCGACTTGATTTTATTTGCGGTTTCACCCGCTTAGCTTACAGTGTACAGTGTAAAGAGTAAAATGAGTTATTAATACCTGCGGCTATTATTTTCATACAAACATTATCACCCCATACGAGGGTGTAGGTTAAAGGTTAAAGGTTGAATATCTTCCTATAGCAGCAGTGTAATATGAAAATTTCTTCCTCCTTCGTTAAGAAAAACTGGTAAGAAAAAATTTCAAACAAAACCTTGCCCGAAAATTCGTATATCTCTTAAACTATTATATATTTACTTTATTGCCGAAGTAATACTTCATACTGATATGCTATATCAGAGTTAGCGAAATATTGTAAATATTTTGTTGTATTTCTGTTTTCTGAGATTACTTGTCTTCTTGGAGTTTAATTATAGACTATTGTTATCTTGAACTGCATGTACGTCGGTAATTATTTTATTATAGTAGGCACCTAGATATAAGTTCTTACATTTTTGCTTATCTATCAAAGTAATCTTAAAAACAATGCTGTTTTTTATCATCATCATCAGGTGCCATCTTCATGTTGAAGTTTGGAGGTCAGTAGGCTAAACTTCTTGCGATCCCATGCTGTGCTTTTTAAATGCTGATAACTCAGTCCGGTCCACTTCTTAATGTCGTCCAGCCATTTCCGTCTCTGTCGTCCTGGGCTCCTCTTCCCCGGAATTCTGCCCTCGAGGATCAACCGTGGGAATTCATATAGGGATCCTCTTTGCATGTGTCCGAAGAAGGCGACTTTCCGTCTCATGACTGTGGACACCAGCTCTCTTCTGCGGTTAGCCTTTTCCAGTACCTTGGCATTTGAGGTGAAACTAGTCCAAGGAATTTTGAACATTTTACGAAGAGTCCACATCTCAAACGCCTGTAATCGGTCACAAATCTCTTTTAATAAGACCCACGTTTCGCATCCATATAAGAGCGTGGACCAGACGTAGCATCTCATGATGCGGTGTCTTTTCTTAAAGTTAATTTTGGGATCGCATAAAACTTTGGACATTTTGTGGAAAGCAGCTTTTGCTTGTCCGATTCTGCACTTCACTTCTTCTAGGTGACAAAGGTTTGATGTAAAGACACGACCAAGATATTTAAATTTTGTGACACTTTCAATTTGTTGTCCATGTAAGTACAGACAAGGTTGGGGTTGGGCTGATTTAGCGATGACCATCGACTTTGTTTTGCTAACGTTGATAGAGAGACCCATGGCTTCGCTTGCAGTGGCTACTTCCGTCAGCAATTCTTGCAAACCGGCTTCCGATGTAGCAATCAACACAGTATCGTCTGCATATCTAATGTTATTGACTCTGAGTCCATTTACGCGAATACCTTCTGGTTTACTGCTTAGTAGCTCAGTCAGGATATCCTCAGAGTACTGGTTGAACAGAAGTGGAGACATTATGCAACCCTGCCTAACACCTCTAGCGATCGGTCTCCAGGAGGTCAGCTGTCCTTCTACATTTACAGCTGCTTCCTGTTTCCAGTAGAGGTTGCTAATAAGTCGGAGATCTTTATGGTCTAACCCTCTTTTCTGTAGCACCTCCATCATCTTGTGGTGTTGTACACGATCGAATGCTTTCTCGTAGTCTATAAAACATACATACGCCGGCTGCTGCATTTCAATGGCTCTCTCCGCAAGAGTGTTAAGCGTAAAAATGGCTTCTCGCGTTCCGATTCCTGGTCTGAAGCCAAACTGCTGTGGGCATACTACCTCGCTACATTTTGGCATTATTCTATTACTGATAATCTTCATCAGCACCTTCATAGCATGACTCATTAAGCTAATGGTCCGGTAATCTGAGCATTTAACTGCTTTTGCCTTCTTCGGTATTGTTATGAAGGTGGATCTTAACATATCCTGAGGTATACACCCAGAGTCATATATTTTATTAAATAGGAAAAGCATTGTGTTTATGGCCTCGTTACCCATATACTTAAGAATCTCGAGCGGAATTCCATCTTCACCAGTAGCTTTGCCTGTTTTTAGGCTCCTTAATGCGTAGTCAAATTCTTCACGTAGTATTGGTGGTCCAGAGAGATTGTCTCCAAAGGGCAAAGGGTCTGGTCTATCATCCTTGAATAACTCTAATATATATTCCTCCCATCTGCGCATACGATCTTCTACAGATAATAAGAGCTTTCCACTACTATCTACAATTGTGTTTGAAAGAGATACTTTCTTCCCTGATGTCATAGCTTTAATTGCTTTGTGTAGCTCACCGTATTGGTGTGTTGCCTCTAAGTGTTCTATACGGTTACATTGTCGCATCAGGTCTTCAAGTTTTGCCTCTCGAATTTTCTGCTGTAGTAATTTATTAAGTGCATCGTAGACAACGGTATTATTTTTATTAATTCTTCGTTTTTCGAATAGCTCCATTATCTCCTCTGTAATCCAATCCACACTTTTAACCCGCTCTCTCTGTCCAAGGGTATTACTGGATACGTCCAGTAACATACGTTTAAAGTTGTTCCAAAGAGCCTCTTCTTCCATTTCTGCAAGGTCTGTAATAATGTCACTATTTTGTCTGAATTGTTCTAAAACTTCATCGTCATTCAACATTTGGAGGTTAATAGTTCTCTTTGATTTACCCTTTTGTATCCGTTTGAGTTTGAGCCTTACTCTGCAAACAACCGGGTTGTGATCAGAATTAATGTCTGCCCCAGGGTAGGTTTTGCAACTCAAAATAGCATTCCTGTAGCGATGGTTAACGCAAATATAATCAATTTGATTTCGCACAATCTTCTCCTGTGTGTGTGTTCCAGACTGCCAAGTATAGAGGCGTCTTTTGGGCAGGTTGAACCAAGTGTTCATAACTGTTAAATTGTGTTTGGTGCAAAAATCAATGAGCATATCCCCTCGGTCGTTTCTTCCACCAAGACCAAATGGCCCTACAATGGTGTCAACTCTTTTATCCCCAACTTTTGCATTTAAATCTCCCATAACTATATTAAGTTCGTGTTTTTTCACTAATTTCAGTACATTTGTAACATCGTCATAAAATTTTTCACACTCAGCATCTGAACTATCTGAGGTTGGAGCATACACTTGTATGATATTGGTCCTTATAGGTTTTGTATTGAGTTGTACCAAAATAACTCTATCAGATTGAGGTATGTAACCAGAAACACTGTTTTTAACCTCTTTAGATACTAATATTCCCACACCATTTTCGTGTTTGTGACCTCCTGAGAAGTAAAAATGCTTACTGTTTTGAGTAGGTATGTCACCGCAATCTATCCATCTTGCTTCACTAATTCCCAAAATGTCCCATTTATGTCGTTCCATTTCCCTTATTGCATTTTCTAATTTTCCATCCTGATGTAGCGTGCGTACATTCCAGGTAGAAACCGTTAACTCGCCATGGTCGTCGTTGTTATATCTCACCCGCCCGGAGATTATCGCCCCTGTTGGCCGGGCACTGAGGGCATTCTTTTTTGTACTTTTTGCCATACTGATAAACGAGGGATGATAATGTGGTAGTCTCCCGTTGCTTTCCACATCGCAGTAATGTAGCCATGAACGTCGACTCGACTGTGCCTACATTTGCCCCCAAGGGTCAACCGAAAGATCTCGCCTGCCCTTGTACTACTAGAACTGCTTCCTTCCAGTAGTGCAGTAACTTGCCTAACCGAAGTTGATGGCGCCAGGCTTACACTTGCCGCCTAGGGTTCCGCCCCGCAACCGACATCCCCCACCTAAAGAGGCCCTCCCCTGACGTGGCGTCTGGGTACTACCCCCAGTAGGCCCCCTATCACTCGTTCGTTCACCGACCTAGCTTCCCGCTGGGGTTGATACCCAACCTTCTACCAGGTTGCTCGGCTTAACGGGTTCTACTACGTGAAAGTGAGTGTGGAGTTGGAGTGGAGAGGCTAATAGGCTTATCTTGTTAAGCTTTGTATTACGCATCACACCCCCTGAGAACCCATTTTTATACGAGATTAAAAGAAAAGGGTTGCTAAGCCGAAAAGGACTCATCATTTTGAACTGCCTGAGTGGGTGTTTCCCGATAGATATAATCTAGGTGTCTTCAAGTCGCGAGTGAATCGGTTTCTGCTAGGCAAGCATGCTCCATCGTAGACCGTATCGTTGCTTTCCATCAGGCAAGATGACGGTCAAATGCAAGCCTATTAATCAATAAAAAAAAAAAAAACAATTTATTACTATGAAAGCAACCCTGAGATCAGTTATTCTATACATTTTGTCGAGTGCCATTGACATTTTTCAACAGAAAAGCTGAACTTTAAAAAAAAACTCTGTATATTACCTACTCGTTTTATGTATTTAAACAAATTAACGACTGAGCCGATCGTGATGAAATTTTGTAAAAAACAGTGTAACAGCGTAGGTACGCTTAGCCTTAGATTTTTTGTTGTTTTTCTTATTTCAGTTGTCTACAACACGAATGTCGTTTCATTCACAATTTCCCAGCAGTGGGCGGGACGTAGGTCGCCTCGATCCAATCCGTTTCAGATTCTCGAACATTCGTTCGGCCTTGTTCGAAATAATTTGATAAACGGAGTCAATCTCGAGTTCACTTCATCTCAATCTCAAATCTCAATGTTTTGGCAGAATCACAAGTTCGTTGGAAATATGCGCCCCTATTCTCGGAGAACATTTTGTGTTGGTTTCCAAATAGATAATTATCACCTCGATAAGAATTAATTACAATACAATACAATACTTACTATAAAACAAAACTCTGATGATATTCTGAGGATGTCACGTTGATGAACTTTGTTTCTAATTTCGATAAATAACTTCTAAACATTAACTGTGGATAGGTAAGAACACTGGGCCCAAGAAGGCTTTAGTTGACAGATCTAATTTTTCAAAACGTATTAATGTCCCTGTCTAATAGATTATAATGACAAACACAGAATATACCTATTCTTAAATTATCTTCAAACTTGGGCCCATTCATTGTGACTTTATTATATTTGTATTTTAGAGTAAAGTCGAAAATGTGAATTCAACAAGATTCCAGAATACAGACCTAAAAGTTGATAAATAAACATTTAAATGAAGTACGCAACATGAATTTCGGATAATTTCGGATGTGACGATAATCTGTTTGATTACAGAATTAT
Source organism: Alcis repandata (assembly GCA_949125135.1). Lineage (NCBI taxonomy): Eukaryota > Metazoa > Arthropoda > Insecta > Lepidoptera > Geometridae > Alcis > Alcis repandata. The sequence continues at coordinate 10,492,075 of OX421233.1, read as the reverse complement.
ACACCATTTGGTGATGGTTTATCCGTTTTGGCTGAAACTTGTAATTTTTACGAGTACTAAATACATGGTCATATCATAAAGAAAGGGCATACTAAGCCAAAAATGGCACGTAGGCTCATAATAAGGAACATCTTTTACTTTTTACTTTTAACAACCCGGAAATCACAACAAAAAATTAGCTGTTCCATTGAAAAAATGTCAATGACACTCGACAAAATTTATGACAGCTGATTTCTTTTATAACTCTGTAGGTACAACAGGTTCATTTTTGGTAGTTTACATACAACTTTTACTATTTCCCATAGTCCATAATGTATACATTACAACTTCGCGAAACTACATTAAAAAAATCTACTCTTTACGCGGACGCAATCTCAGATTAACATTGAGAAGGGTTTATGTATTTCTCTATCTAGGTTTATCTGAGGACCAAAATAAATACACTGAGGGTTAAAAAGACAGCGAAACCGAAGATCAGATAAACAAAAAATTGCCCTTTCATCCAAACCGCTTCTTCAGGCCGACGACCGCGGTCTCAAACAAACGTACGAAATACATAGGTATTTAACAATCTCCAAAGATAGCTGGTAAGCACTTCATAAAAAGAAAACCGTTCAAATCCACCGATAAGTCAGAATCCGTGTAGTGATGTTCCATTACAAAAACAATCGATTATCTTATCCGATTGCCTAATACAACTACGTACCAATTTCTAAATCGATTGGCGCTTCTTTTGGAGTTGAAGTGCCAAAAAAGAAGTGTTATGTTTGAGGTTTAATGTGTTTTTTAGTTGACGTGTGTGAAATCGAATTCCTTGCACTATCCCTTGCGACGGTGATATGAAATTACAGGCACTGTTTATGTTTGTGCGTGTTTGGATTTATAGTTGAGTAGTTATAAATCTGTCATCTTAAAAACATATTTGCAATAGTATCAGTCTACAGGAATTTTACTAGGTAGGTATGTTTTTGATACTCAGATACTTGTTACTACATTTTCGAATTCAATTCGATTAAAAACTCTGGAGCTATCTTTGACAACACTAGCCAGCTTATTCACGGGCTTAGCCGCTTGCTAGATATAATAATATAAGTATATTGAACATTTTTAAACGGTCACGTAGCCTTTTGTCATACATGAAATGTATGCAAATACATTTAGGTCGTCCACAAGAAGCGCTGTTGGCCATTTTGTTTTCCAAATTATGATTTTTCATGCGACTTGTTACTTACACTCTTGCGCATGCATTAAAAGATTTTTTACTAAGATAAATTTTATTAAAAAAATCCTACTTTTGAAATTGTGGCACAATTCCTTTTGCAGAAATTATGTGAGATATAATTGTTTGTGAAATTGCAAACATATCTTATTCCTGACGTGTGTATTGAGGAAGGTACTTTGGGATGTTTCTACTTATGTTATATTTTAGGGTAGGTAGGTATACCTACATAATTCTAATTATTATAATAACTAGATTTGAATAAAAAATATGGAATTTAAAAGTCTCAGTTGGATTATACTATTATTGTATAAGATATTGTTATAAAGTTAAAAGATGATGTTGTTAAAAGATACTATTATTGTATAACTATTATTGTACAAGAAAAGAGGCCTAAACTCAACATTGGGCGACTACTGGCTAAAAATGATGATAATGTAATTTTTACTTTTAATTTTATTTATTTCTAGTAATCCACGGCTATGTTTACCATATCATGTATCTACAGGGCTATACAGAAAGGGTATGCTAAGCCGAAAAGGGCTCATAGTACTCATCATTATAAACAACTTTCACTGTGGTACAAACCATTTCGCGAAAAAAAAAGTGCCATAGAAAAATGTCAATGACACTCGACAAAATGTCTATGTCAGTAACTGCTGATTTTTTTTTTCGCGATTTCCTAGTTGCTCCCATAGTAAAAGGTGTTCATAATGATGAGTACTATGAGCCCTTTTCGGCTTAGCATACCTGTTCAGTATAAGTCTGTATAAATACCTAACCATAATTTCTCGACTACGTGTTCGACCCAGTCAGCTATTGAATGAGTTACCTTATCGTGACGTACTTATATTATATTTTTATTCGAGCGTTGTACTACCGGCACGTGCGGATGACGGACCAACCAACGTGAGTCCGTTATTTATTCGAGAAATTAAGCTTAGCCCAAAAGAAAAAAATACCAAAAGATCGGTTTGTTTGGATCTCAAAAGGTAACCATGGATCACCATTTAAAAACAAAATTAAAGTAAGTTAATTTTAGAAATATTTTTTTAAAACAAGCTTTTATTGCCTTGTCATCGGAGTTACACACGTATCTATCAAATTTCAGCACAATCGGACATCGGAAAGTGGTTCAAAATTGAGTCCACCCAAAAGAAATATAGTTAATTACGTAGTTACATACATACCTATGTGAGATTGCAAATTCGAAAAAAAATAAAATAATAAACAAATAATTCATTGCAAAAAAATAAAAAAAAACCTTCTACGAGTGATAAACACTGATTTGTGGTATAAACTCTATCAAAGAGGTTAAACTTTTCTGAGCCTTTCAGTTTAACAATCAGAGTTTGTTAATTTTCTATCGTAGTTATAACACTTTCCCAGTTTTCCCAGTTAGTTTCTTACTTCTCAAGTCTAACTAATTACTAAAACGAAGTTTATGCAGAATTGATTAAGTTTCCAAGCATCGCCAGCTCAGTTAACTTTGAAACTTCATGGAAATGCTAACGCTGCATAATGAGTACTTTGTAATTGCATACTGAGAACGCATAGTTACATCGGTTACGTGATCGCGCTTCGTTCGTGATGATTGCTGGCTGGGGGAAAATTTAATGACAGTATAAATAATTATTACGAACTAGTTACGCCCGCTACCCACCAGCACTCACAGGTGAATCTATCGCCATTTTTTAACGCGAATTAATCTACGTTTGACCTCCAACTCGCCTGTTGGTAAGCGATGGCCGAAGACGATGTAGGATTAGAAGATTCGGGGTGCTAGGTCGGGTAACCTCCACGTGGTGCACCCTGGGCAACAGCGTGCGGTACTACTGCATAGCTTTTATGCAGTAGTACCGCACGGTGGCCAATAACCCGACACGGTGGGCCCGTCCGCGTGTCCCTCTGACTAGCAGAGGGCACAGCGGATGGTGTGTGGTGGAGTGTGGAGCGTTGGAGGATACGGCGCTCCACGCTTGGCTGGTGGCAGCAATGCCACCAGGGGGGGTTTTCCTTGTACTCCTCGCCGCGTGTGGGTCGCGGTCTGGAGTGCAAGGAAAGGAGGAGGGGATCGCTCGTTGCCGGGCGTGGTGAAAGCCATGCTCGGCGGCGAGAGATCGTGGCAGGCCGTGGTCTCCTTCTGCGAAGAGGTAATGTCGCAGAAGGGGCCGCGGGGCGGATCGGGGAGGACGACTCCCGCAGGATCCGCTCCGGCGCAGACGACGGGGAGGGAGGAGGAGGCGATCCGATCCATCGCCTCCTTCCCTCTCCGTAGTGGGGCCACTGGCGGAGGGTCGGGGGGCTCTCCGCTGGCTTGCACCGGCTCCACACGTCTGGGGGCGGCCTTGGGTGACCAGGGCCGTCCCTCTCTTGACGCACGGAAGACGGGGCCGAAGGGCCGACCCTGGCTGAGGGTGGCGGAGACTCCGAAAGGGAACCCCGCTGCCCCCGGCCACAAGGGAATGAGGTCAACTTCCCAGTGGTTTTAGTGGGTATGCCGCCGCAGGGCGGAGACTCCCACATAACCCCGGCTCCCCCGGGTTAGGGGTATCCATAAAGGATTTCCACTGGGTCAACAAAAAAAACAAAAAAAAGGATTAGAAGATTCACTCTGACCTTGAGCCCAAGATTATAGCTCTCAGGAAACAAGGAAGCCGGCAGTCTGTTCCAGAAACAGATTCAATACGTTTTCCGTATCCAGGAGAAATCGAAAGATACCATCGATCCCGACTTCGGTGATAGATACCGATGGTGATGTGAAGTAGCTTACGTTATTTTATGTAGTACCCCTGACAATTTGTGTGTATGATTATTGGAATTGGGTAAGTTTTGTAATTTAAAACATACTTCAAGTTTCAAAATGTGGTTGGTCATCGTCCATTCATGGTTTCGCACAACCCTGCAAAAAAACAGGACGTCTTGTTTTTAGGGTTCTCTGTCCGTATGTCACAGCCAATTATTTATTTGTAGTTTTTTTACTGTTTGCAACTCGATTACGTCATTGGAATAGAACAATGGACATAATTACAGGCTAGTGCAATGCCGTAAAGAACTCTGTTCGATGGCGCTCTAGAGTTTGTCACCTTATCTAACCTTGCAGAATTTTAGAGAACTAACAATGTTTTAGTATGTACAACGATTTGATTGTTGAGTGCCATGAAAAATGCGACTGCAGCGCTGCGACTGGGCGCAGGAATTACTTGAACTAAATCTATTGGTCGTTTGTCCTTTACATGTTGAAAACTAATTTCGTAACAATGTTAAATCATTAGATTAGTAAATATTAATATGATAAAGTTGAATATGCACAAGTGTTCAATTACGATAAAAAGAAATTAAATACTTTGATTACTTTGTTTAAAAAATGTTTATTATGATTCAGAGTGGTGGATTGTAGGTACTTTCAGAATTCCGATTTCGTACGATCTATTTGCAGTTAATTTCGGTCTCTTGAGCTAATTTTGTGACATTTTGACACCAAATAAACTAATCGAATTACATTCGGTAGTACAAGGGCAGCCTTATCTGCGATAACTATAAGCGCATTTATAATTATGGCTATTTTACTTTACTGTATTTGCGATTTTTCATATTTCTGTGACTCATATTTTCTGTTATTTCTCTTCATCTTCATCTTTATGTTTTTTCAAAAATATATACTATTTTGGCAATCAAGTTATTATCCAGCACTAATAATAATATATTAGCACAGCATGAATATTAAGTTTTTACTTTTATAGATACAGCGCCAAACTAAATAGTTAAATAATTAAAAAAATAGTATTCTTGAAGTTAAATAAATTTATCTTCAAGAATCTTATCTATTTGATCCTATCAAATTGCAAAAAGACCGATGACCGATAGCACGTAGGTGTTTCTCATGCAAAGGCCGGACATGTGCGGGCAAATTAGAAATGTCCCCTAACGCGGGGACTTCAAAATTGATGACCAATTTTGCAATTGTCGCTTCTATTGATTTTTTTGTCGGATGTTTCTGTGAATAACAAACAACCAGTAGGTATCTGTATACCTAGTAGGTACAGTAGCTGCAGTAGCTACAGTTGGATGATTTATTGTTTTAAAGCACTTAATAATGCTACCTACTGCATATTTCCAAATATCATTAATTAATGTGAAAGTTTGTGCGTTTAGATGTTTGGATGTTGATGACTCATCATCATCACCATCATTCTCAATCTTTAATCCTCCCACTGCTGGGATACAGGTCTACCATTTTTTTTTGGGGGGTGGGAAATCATCAAATGACCCCTCCCACTCTTAGGCAGAGCGGAAGGGAGTGTCAGACTTCTACTGACCAAAAACCACCCATGTTCCTTCTACGCCCTTGTGACGCCGAGGCCGCGGTAACTTCTACCCGCAGCCCCGACGGGCATGGGCCCTTTCGGGCCCCTTCCATGTTGCTGACATCTCTTTGAGGCGCGCGTGGAACACGAACGCGCCGTCGACACGGCCTGTGTCGTCATAAGACGGACGGACAGCGAGCTAGCCCAATAGCTCACCGTCCACAGGCCCGCGTCTACGGTGGCCGGAGGTCGTCACGTGACCCCCGACGCCCGGAGCGCCTCCCACGGCGGCTGGGACGAGATGTTCTCTCCCTCTCACGTTCCGCCACCTCCTTCGCTAGCATCACTGCTTCGCAGAAGGAGGCGACGGCGTCCCATTCCCCCTCGCCCCGGACCATGGCTTGCACCAGGGCCGGACGCGATACAGGTCTACCCTCGAAGGATGATTAGGCCGTATTCCACCACGCTGGCCAAGTGCGGATTGGTGAATTCGCATACGCCATTGAATGTCTTCTCCGGACGTATGTATGTAGGTTTCCTCACGATGTTTTCCTTTACAAAAAACCAGTGGTATGTAAATTCGTACATAACTTCAAAAGAACTCATTGGTACGAGTCGGGGTCTGAACCCGCCACCTCAAGAATGCGAAGCAGCTGTTCTCCTACAGTTTCTTACTCAATGATGCAAAAACGGCTGAACTGTTTTTCTCGGTCAAGTCGACTTTAAAACAAAAACTAAATCAAAATCGGTTCTGCCGTTTGGGCTAGGATATCACAGGCCATACACAGATACACGGACACACATACACGTTAAAATTGTAACTTCGATCCATACTTTCTATTCAATGTAGTGATTATATACATATTCAGTAGTCTCTATAACTTTACAAACATTGATCGCAACAATAGACAGACTGATAGCTAATTAAATTTCATTAGTACAGGGTTATAAGGATTGGGTAGGCATAGGCATGCTAAAGTAAAATGGATGACAAACTGTTCCATAGAAAAAGTTCCAATGACGCTATTGGCAGTTGGCACTCGACCAAAATGCGTGGAAAGCTCATTTTTATTTGCGCAATTTGAGGTTTGGCCCATAGTAAAAACGATGACTACTAAACAGCCTTAAAAAACAGAGTATGCGAAGCCGGAAAGGCCTCATAGTACTCATAATTATTATGAACAACCCTAAATTAACGAAAAAAATGTCAGCTGTTCCATAAAAGAATGTCAACGACTCCTGACAATATGTACGGAACAGCTGATTTTGTTTTCACGATTTCAAAGTTGGTCCCATAGTAAAAGTTGTAAAATTAAATAATGATGAGTACTCTAATAAGCCCTTGTCGGTTAAGCATACCGTTTCTTTGTAACCCAGTATTATGTCAGTACTTTATATTCGTTACGTCAATAAATTGTGGCAAGTCACTACGTCAGAGAGCGAAGACCTGTGACCCTGGCCCCTATTTCGTTGTCAATAAAGATAAATAATCGCGCTGGATATAAATATATAAACAATCGCTGCTTTATAAACCGAACGCATTGGACTTTATCGTTTGTGCATTTCAAGGGAAATTACTATGTCTGTTTTTTATGCCATTGAGTGACGAGACGAGCAAATCGCTCGTCTGATGTTAAAAGTCTCGTTTGCCGATAACAGGTCTGCGCCACCCAGAATTTTGAATTCTTAGTATTCAAGACTCTGCTGGCACAGCACTGCGTTCGTCACCCTGAGATATAAGATGTTTAATCTCTTATTTGCCCTGAAATTTCACTGGAAACAATGCCGAAACAATGCCTGGAAAAATGTCTTTATCTTCATTCGGGTAACACTATCTTCACTTTTATTAAGTGATGATCAGATTTGGAGATTGCTTAAAAGTAAATTCTTAGCGCGAGCCTAACCTGAATCATGTTGGTTTTTGTCTTGCTTTTTCTCCAGCTGACAGAGAGGGACAAAAGCCAGATCCAGTTTAGACTCGCGTTGAGAGTTCGCGGTAGGTACGGCCTCTGACAATCAGGATCAGGACAGGATCGGTTTTTTCTAGGCAACCGTATTCCATCATAGACCGCATCATTGTTTACCATCAGGCGAGATGGCGGTCAAACCCTATCTTACCCGATTGTTTATAAACATAACCGTGTAAGTATGTGTGTTTGTGTGTGTACTTTTAAAAATTTCAATAACTTTGAAAGATGAATGTTCAATTAATTTATCAAAGACTTATTAACGGAAACATGTGAAGAGTAATTAAAAATTTGTACATTCTAAAGCTTTATTTACATTGCGCCCCGATCCGGGCGGGCCAATAATATTTGCGAGAAATCTTTAGTGTAAACAACTTTAGAAAAAAATTAAATACGTCCTGGAATACTGGGTAGCTGTACTGTCTGCAGCCAGGTTGAGAGAAAATGGGTTTGTAAAAAACCTAGTTGTGGAGAGCATTCTATCTAGAAAACAGGTTTAGTTTAGGTAAGTAGGTCGTAGAAAGAAGGTCGTTGTTAGAAAAAATATTATTCGCCAAGGCGTTGAGAGGCTCCGGGTAAATGTGAATCTAGCTTTATGGAAATTTAATAATTAAAATTGCAATTTTCAGAAAATGTTTTTGAGCTGATACTTCGACTGTCGTAACATGTACAACAATAGGAAATTGAAGTTATTCGCACCACTTATTGTCAAGTAAGTCTTATCTATACCTATTTAACAATAAATTCGTCAAAGTGCAAACAACTAGTTCGTCAAGAGCCCAAAAAAAGGGAGAACTTGAACATTTTCGGGTTCCCTTGTAAATACAAGGAATCGTCAGAACCGTCTATCCGTACCTATCATGCAGCATCATCACTTCTATATTGCTAAAAATAAGTGATTATTTTCTACTGCTGCTGCTTGTTGATTTTTTTCACGATTATAGTTGATCTTTTAATAAAAGTGGTTCATAATGATGAGCATGTTTCGGTTAAGCTCTTCCCATATATCCTTGTATTCGCTCTCGGAGTTGAGTCTAAGCCAAACTACTAAAATAAGGTTTTTTTTCTCAAAGTGAGGTTAAATCCCAATAAAATTTCATTCCCCAGTGTGGTGTTGGTGAGTCTGGCTCTGAATTCAAGCTGGGGCTGCTTTGGAGGAGCACCACTTGAATCATCTTTCAACCAGACTGGCAATTATTCATCCAATGCCAGTCATTCACTAGAATTTATAAAATTAACTAAAATACAGCTAGAACTGTAAGTACTTGGTTCTAGGTAAGTACCCTATTCTTGTACGCTCGAGATTATCTCCATCAGCTGTTCTGGGTCTGGGTGTTAGTTATCCTTGTCTTTGTGTGTGTTCCGTGGCATCCCCGACACAGGATTTATTCCTAGTGGGGAGCTATGAGTGTGAAACTTTTATTTATTTATCAGCTTCACTTCTTCTTTTTCTGCTTCTTCTTCTTACATTTTGAGGATGAAACCGCACCAGAAAGCTATAATAGTTATTCATAAACAATAATTGTATGAAATACAGTTCCTACTAGTGCGGGAGCCGTCGGGTTTTATATTGGGCCCAAGTTTGAAGATTAATTATGACAGATGTAAAGTAAAATAAATCTGTCTTTATCATTGCGATGAATAAGACAAGGACATCAATACTTTTAGAAAAATTTGACCTCTCTCAGTATATAGCCTTAAAACTTGGGCTCAGTAAATTAATTAATATTATGTCATAATTAAACAATTGCATTTGATTTGATGCCCTATTAGATTCTTGGCGACCGTTGAAACAGTCTTGTCTTTTTCTTTTTGCATTAGAATGACTGGAAATGCTTATGGAGGGTTCCAAATACCAGATAATGTAAAGGGACAATGGTTTGATTGGCTTTTGAAATATAAAACTGAACAGCTCAATATGATGTATGGGAATGACTCAAATGAAAATGATCCTAATGTTCCGGAAGAATTCAAAGGTTTGGTTTGGTCTCATTTATAAACCCTGCTTGAATTGCTCTGTGTTGACAGAGCAATTCTTACTGACATGTAATATCACGTGTAAACACAAGATGGAGAATTAAGCTGTGATTAAATTTATACAGGGTATGAGCAGGGTATATACGAAATAATAATAATGTAGAATAATAATGTCTAATTAGTAGAATAGAGGCTAAGAGAGGCCAAGAGGCTAAGACAGCTAATAGAGGCGCAAAGAAAATCTACGCCCAAAATACTAAAAAAGTACCGCATTTGATGATGCTAGTTGGCGCTCAATAGACCTATATGCAAATTAATTACATCTATCTATATATTATAAATATTAACGTATATATTTCAGGCCTTGGAAAAGGGGATCCAGGGTTTCCCCCAAAAGAGATTCCGCCATGGGGTTACAAACCCAAAAATACTGGATTACCAAGGCTCTGCTATACGTCTCCAGACAAAGGATATTGTGATAGTGTAAAGCCAGAAGTCACGAGGTAAACTAGAGGTATTTCTTATTTATTATTAACTAGCTGACCCGGCAGACTTCGTACTGCCATACAGTACTTCTCTATGGTACTGCCTAATTAAATATAAACACTGCACAAAACACTATTTACAATTTTATACTTATAATTTAATACAATTATAGGTACGAATTTGTTTCGTGTATCAGTTAACAAAAGCAAACTCATCCATGAAAAAAAAACACTGACATTGACAGTTTGTTGTTGTTTCAACTCTTTTTAATTTGATTTTTTTAATTGGAGTCAAATCCATCGAAATTTTAAAACAAATGAATGAACTATTCGATTTCGTTTTCTTTTTTTTGTTTTATCTGTGTTCCAACGCACACTGTTTTGATAGATATGATTGAATTTGAACTTTGTACAGAGGTAATAAAGTGCAAATTGACTCTTGGACGTTAGGAACATACCTACATTGCTTAAACAACAGCGAGTGCTTGCAATTCAATATGAACTTTATACAATAGCAATAAAGCTCGTTTTAGTTAGAAAACGTTTGTATGGGAAAAAGAAAAGGGCTGTTTTTAGGGTTTTTCAATATTTCTGAGAGATTTTCTTAATATTTTTTTCCGTAAGAACCTTCTCCTAATAATAACAAATACAACAAAAAAAGAATTAGTGAAATCGGTCCAGCCATTCACGCGTGAGGCCGTGACCAAGGAAAACGGGTTTCATTTTTATATATATAGATATTAAAATGTAACTTTGATAATTTTTGGGGTGCCACACCATGTCTCTTTTTACATTTTGCACCAACCCTGAAATTGCGAAAAATAAATCAGCTGTTACGTAGAAAAAGGTCAAAGACTCGAAAAATTGTATGGAACAGCTTATTTTTTTCGTGATTTCCTGGTGCGCCTATAGTAAACGTTGTTCATAATGATGAGTGCTTTGGAGTTGGCATACCCTTCCATAGAACCCTGTATGTCTGGCGATAAAACAGATGGTCCTTTAGGTCTTATTACAAGGCGCACAGTCCGTATAATGCAATAGACTAATAACTACTGGACTGATAACTACTAGCCTGGTAATGTTTTGTTTTTTAACCGACTTCAAAAAAGGAGGAGGTTATCAATTCGTCTGTATGTTTTTTTTTTTTAATTTTTTTTTTATGTTTGTTACCTCATAACTTTTGACTGGGTGAATCGATTTTGATAATTCTTTTTTTATTAGAAAGCTGACGCTTCCCATTTGGTCCCATTTCAATTTCGTCCAGTTCTGTTAATGGTATCCATGAGAAAACCATATAAGTCTTAAATTAGTATTAAGTACGTGCGCGACAAATAGATGAATAACTCAATAGTCGGTCTCTTGAAGTCGGTTTTTGTTTTTTGTTTTGTAAAATAATGTTCTTGTTTATAGATGGGTATTCAACCCTTTTATCGAAGAATGCCAAGAATTCAAGTACAGCGGGTGTCGCGGTAACCACAATAACTTCGTAAATAACCTGACTTGTATGGACACGTGTACCAAATTGCTACAAAGAGGATGCAATATGGAGTCAGACATCCCTTACGGAGGATTAGATCCTTTTATCAAAGAAGACGTGCCTTCGGAGTTCTTGAATTTAAAAAGAAGGTGCGGATATGTACCCGATTTGTGAATAGCTGTAATTGTTAAAAGATTTTTGCTTGATAAAATCAGCGATGGCCAGAGTATGTTGTGTAACGTTTTTGATTAATAATTTGAGAATGTATCGTATTTAATAGACAAATATTTATTTTTAGCAAAAAATAAATAGGTACATAAAAGTAACTAAATATTAAACAAAACAAAAAAAAATTGCCGTAAACCAGTCTCAACTCACCATAATGCCGGTCGTAAACAATCGGCGCTGGTCTTCCGTTGAGACTGGCGAGTGACGATAGTATACAAAATTCTTTTTTTTCGAAGCACACAACTTCGTAAGTGGTCCCCGTTACGTCAGTAATTTTATTGTAGCAACTCTCTACGTCATAGAGCGAAGAGTTGCGACCCTGGCCCCTATTCCGGTCTCAATAAAGATAATAACCTCGATGAATATCAACAATCACAGCTTTGTACATCGAACGCATTCGATGTAAAATATATCATGGATTAAAAAAAACCAGTGATTTTCGTCCAGCCCGGAAATACGGGTCATTAATGTCACTATGTCACCACATCTATAAAGAGAATCAACGACATTAAGAAACCCTACAATTTTGCCAGTCTTTGTAAGCCCCACGTTAGACAGATATTGTTCTAGTCACGGCTTCTCTTGAAAAACCCTTCTTAAAGTGTTAAAGTGCTAATCTATATTCTATGACAGACATGTCATTCCCATACATTGTCTTAGTTTTCTGTATCGTTTCGATTCGAGAATTGCAATTTGGCTGGGAGGGCTGTAGGTACCTAAACCTGCATTCGGCTCACGGTCTATATTGGCCAGTACTTATTACTCTAAAATACCGTAAACAAAGTAACAGAATACTTCCCCGCATTCATCCGTCTTGTGCCTCTAATTGATTAAATGAAGTCGTGAATATTAATTAATTGATGTGTTGGTCTGATGTAAGCTTTGGCAATCATTTTGACAGCGTTTATAGTGTATTAAATGTAATTGGGACATAGAAGTAATGAAATGGCAGGCAACTTTATGTTTTAACTGATTTTGCATGGAAACATTTTTAGTAAAAAAACTAACTTTCACATTCTATGAAAAAAAATACTTTAATTTAACAGGCCTTTTTTCTCAGATGCATACACAGGACAGAGCACATAAAACCCCTCTGATACTCTGTCTAAAGCCAGTCACTTACTTATATGAAGTTACTCAGCTACTTATAATAATGGCTTATTAACAGAAACAAATGAAAACTAATTATATCTATACTAATATTATAAAGAAGTAAAGTTTGTGTGTTTGTATATTTGTTAAATTGTAAGGGGTAATCTCGGGATCTACTGAACCGATTTTAAAAATTCTTTCACCAATAGAAAGCCACATTATTGCTGAGTGTCATAGGTTATATAAAAAACCGAAAAATAAAAAGGCTTTTACGTGGTAGTCCGTTTTGCAAAGTGAATCGGAGAAAAAACGGTCCGGACGGCGCGCGATGGCTTCGGGTTTAATTAACATTATGCCCAACGAAGTGGGCACGGGTCAGCTAGTATCTTATACATTGGAAATCAGCCTATTCATAATGCAGCGGGCTCCGGTCCAGATTGGCACATATTCATTAAAACGTGACAGTCCTGCACGATTTTACTTTTGGTAAAACATTACTGTACAGTGTACATCCTGGCATCCTGGGTGGCTGAATCGACTGTTGCAAAAAAAAATGGTTCGGTACCCTGGACTCATCAAGGTGTGTACGGGGCCCGGTTGCATGTGAATCAAGCTTTATAGATTTGGAAATTAATTAAAGTTCCTTCCTGAAAATTGCTTTTGATCAACTCAATCACATCGACTGTAGGGACGAAACATGTACGACAGAAGGCAATTGAAGTTAGTAGTACCACTTATTATGGTTGTGAAGTAAGTAGATAATAGTGTCGAGTTTGAAGGGCGCCACGTAAAAATCGTAAATCTGCTAAAATACTTAAATTTAAATGACAGGTGTAAAAATTGCAAGTTCGAAGGCACCACATAACTATTAAATTGAACGGAATTTAAATCGGTTTAGTTCAGCTAAGTTTAATTCACAGATAAATAAAGTTGTAAAAAAATACCGCGAAAGACCGATTTCCGTTCTAGTTTTGTTCAAATTTCTTGATTATCGTTGGATTTCATCCACAGGTAATCAAGAATTTTGCTGAATGAAATAGCGAATATTGCTAGCTCTTAACCGATTCTACTATTTAATTTTATTTTTTGTAATTAACTTTCTTCATACATTAATATTTTAAAAGAAGTATTCGTGTGTTCTTGAATTAACTATGTTTACGTAATATGTTAATTATCATGTAAAAATGTGTTCTCGGCTTGCACATGGTTCAATTTTTGTAAAATATCACTACGTACAAGAAATTGTTGGATTCATAATAAAGCTTGTCTAGTGAAGGCATTCTTTTCTTTAGTAGAAAAAGTTGATAAATATTTATTGTTTAGTGGTTCACGACAAAAATTTATCAAATGGAATTACTCGATAAAAATGGTAGTTTTTGAATTTTGAAACCTGGCAATCGCTTTAGCGTACTAGCAGTACGATCTGCGATTGATTTCATTGTTTTGAAAAATTGAATTTTGTTTGTTTCGCATTACTATAAACAAATTAGAAGATAATTTAAGAATAGCTTTATTATTTATTAACCGCATCGTGTAATAATCGTTGTTGTCCGTGTAAAGTAATTCAAAGATACCTACACAAAGCAAACTATCAAAGCAAGCAAGCTGATGAACTTGTAATGTAACTTCGCACTCAAATAAAGGTAAGCTAATCCCATTAAAGAAGACTTAGCTCCTCGAAGTCCAGAAAATATTCAAGACTATACGTATCCCTTGGATTTACTTGCTATATCAGAAAATAATATTAAACGAACCTTCTACCCTGGGTGACTCATCAATGTTGTGATCTGTGCTTATACTCGTAAGATGTGATGTGATTATCTTTCACTGCTTATACTGAATGTTTTCAATTTTATCGTACCTGCTAGCTAAATGTTATTTTTATTTTCAGTGCAATGAAAATAATAAGAAAACGAAATCCAGTTCAAGATGGTGTAAAATCAAACAAGTTATGACGAAAGAAAGCGCATATATGTTAATGTTTTATATACAGAAAAGTTTATTTCGTTCTAAATATTAAAACAAACTATTGAAACAATTCTATTCTCAAGTAACTTCACATACAAGATAGACTTTCGTCGATTGTGCAAGTGCGAATACTGCAGTGCTTTGGGCATATCTCCAGGTACGAGAATTCGATGGAGAGGCTCGTAGTGCAGGACCGTTAAAGGCAAGCACAGTCCCGGTCTGATCACGAACTCAATGGACCAATCTCATAAAAAATGCCACACAGGCCACCGTGCTTCAGTGTGCTCGCGATGCAATCAACCGCCAGGAATGGAGAAACATTCCAAGATGGAGTATCGATGACAGTGAGGAGCCTCCTAGTAACATTACAACCATGACCTTGACCAGTCTACCAAAAGTGAACGACTAATATCGCCCTATCCGTGGAAGACTGCCACACTGGCGGTTGGGGCTTTTTTCTTTTATTGCATTTTTGGAATCCTTAAATACATACGCATCTACTCACATTTTCAGAAAATCGGAAAATCCTGTATTTGATATAAAAAAACACGATTTAAAATTTTGACAAAAAGCCACGCTCCAAAATACTCCGTAGAATACAGCCACTAACGCCACTGCGTCCAAATTTATCCGGCGATTACGGCCACACTCGCCTGCGCGGCCGTGTTCGACGGTAAAAGTTGGTTGGGGAGTCGGCCGACAGGGTCGTAAGCGCATCTGTGCCATTACTTGACGGATTTACCGGGCGTGCGGGCGCGTTTGAGCAATTAAACGTTCCAGGAAATTGGTTAATATGTCACGGGAGGGTGAATAAAATTCAAATATTCTATATTTTGATCTTCATTCTTTATTTGTGCAATAACATAATGGCTAAAAACAATGCTACTCACAGTAGATAAAATCGAAGAAAAACTTGTTTTCTAATGCTATTGGGAACTGGGTGTACATGAACTACAATTTTTAAAATATGTTACATTACAAGTCACGCGCCCGTCAGAATCAACGCTAAAGGACTAAACAAAAATAAACATCTTTGTATACCTACATTTATATATAAAAAAAGACAATAAATTAAATAAATAAGTCTATATTTCTTCTACCTTATAAATACTACATAACATTTAATTTTAATTAGTTTGTATCATAGAAGTGGCCTCTGCGGTGTAGGCCTCCCCTAAAACTCTCCACTCTTCTATCTCTCTCTCGTCTTCCTCGTCTGGTCAGTATTGTTCCGTAAATAATATATGTCTCTCCATCTGTTCTTTTGCTTTCCCTGGTTTCTTTTTTTATCTCTTGAAATACATTCCGTAACTATTTTTGTCAATCTGTTGCTTTCCATCCTACATAATTAGGTATGTAGCCTGCCCATTATCACAGACCACATATTTAAGTAGTGTTATCGTTGTTGTATTACATCTTAACATACATCAGGTACTTTGATTTTGTTTCTTACAAGTTATATTTAATCTGTCTGTTTTTTTTTTATATCTGATAAACTTTTCAGCATTTTTCTCTTGTAGAACTTTTTCTTCATCCATTTAACTCAAATACCATGTTTGACACCCATATGTTAAGCATTTCTTTATGTCTTTATTTCATGATTTTTCCAGTCTGATGAAATTCTTATGTGTACCTCTTTTTCTGTACAATCATTAAAAGAAACCAAATGTCCGAGATAACATAGATGTTCTCATACTCAATTTTTACACCTTCAATGACATGAGACTCACGATTAGTAAGGTAACCTTTATTTTTGTTGCATTTATTTCTAGACCAACCTTCTTGCTCTCTATTACTTAGTTTGCTAACCATGGATTCCAAGTTTAATGCATTTTCAGCAAATACCACATTCAGCAAATCGTAAGTAGCTCAGGAAATATTCATCTATCTTCGCTTTTTTGTTTTCCCATTTCAGACTTCTGGAAACACGCTCTATCACAGCCGAGAAGGTTTTTGATGAAATAGGGTCGCCTTGCCTATCTCATTTTTCCATTGGGAACTCCATGCTTTCCCGCTCTAATCACATTCTGGCTATGCCTTTAGAGTATAATTATGTTGCAGATCACGTTAATGTAGGGCTCTTGGCTGGTCAGTGCTTTGTTATTTTAGTGCAGTCCAGATCATGTTGTGGTCTACAGAATCGAATGCTTTTGTGTAGTCTATAAAAAGCACATAAATAGCGGTTTCCCGTTTTCATTGGATTTTTAATCAATTGAAAGACTACCTATATTTTATGTGGTTCATTGTTGAAAACATTTCGAAAACCTGCCTGCTCTCTCGATTGGTTTTCGTCTAGAGTTATTGTCAACCGGTTGAGTAAAAAAATTGAGAATATTTTATACAAGTTTGTCATTAGGCTGATTGGTTTATAGTTTCTAATGTCACATTGGTCTCCTTTTTATGTACAAGTATAATAATAGACTTCGACCACTGTGCTGACGTTGTTTTTATTTCAATAACTATGTTAAATAGTTGCTGTAGTGGCTTTATCAACAGCATTCATAATGATTTTAAAATTTCAACTATTTTGTCTTCGGAGGCTTTAATATCCCAGTACAAATTATCTAATATTTTCGTTGGATGTCTTTATTTCCAGAGTTGTAGTTTTATCCAACACGGTTTTAAATTTTAAAATATTGTGTTTCAGAGGTTTTGTCATTAAGAACCCAACCTCGTTTCTTCCGTTTGTTCACTTTGTTCCAGGTGTGCGGAATAGAATAAAGTCCGAGTATTCTTCTATGGTTTTTTTTATGTCTGTGGTCTTCTAGTTTCGCATATCCCTAGGATGTCCCAATTTATAGATTTTATAGAAAAACTTAGTTTGGTGATCTTACTGTCTACGATTAGAGTGTTTGCATTAAGAAAAGCCTGAGTCTTCCGGTCTGGTTTAGCGGGTGCTGGCTTACTCCTCTACGGTGACTAAGCGATTTGAAAGAGTCTTTTGGAAGAGCCTTTTGGTTTTTTCTTGGCTAGCAGTTGCTTGGGGGCTAAGCAGTCAAGGTCTTAAGGAACCTGTATGTCTTGCGTCTTATTTATTCTTTTTGGTAGTAGTTTTGTGTTTCTTTCGATTGTTGCACTTCTAGCCCCTGCTTCTTCAGGAGATTCTGACATAAATCTCATAATGAAGTATTTAGATCCCGTCGCGCGTCTTATTTGTTTGTGTGAGTCTAGTACCACTATTCGGTCATAACAAAGAGCTACTTTATACATCCACAATCAATATACATGCGTACATACACACATAAATACATACATATCCCTCTTTTTTAGCTTCGTTGCAGTTGGGTAAAAAATAAATCATCTCGCGGTCAGTCGACGCTACTTTATTGAAAACTAGCTTCGACCACGTGGACACTACACTTTAAAAACCGTTTATTTTTTTGGGGTTAAATTTACTTAACCCTCCTTTTTTGAGAGTATGTCAAAAGCGTCATAATGGAATAAGGGACCTTTAAAACCCCCAGATACAATAAATCAGCCCCCTCGGACCATTTTGAATTTGTTATCTTGGATTTTCGTCGCCACCATTTAGTAGCTCTCGCAAACCCCTATAACATTTGGTCAAATACACTACCTTCAATAGTTTCGGGAATATAGACCCTCAAAGTTTGTTTGTTTTATTTTGTGTTGTTTGTTGTTTCAATTTCCCCAAAAAAGTTTAAGGTTTTGGAGTATTTTTAGTCTTGGCGGTTTGGTAAAAGCGTTTTGAATTTTCGAGATAATTAACAATTCCAGCTCGAGAGACTTTTCGAAAATTTTGGGATTCTATTATAAATTTAGTACATCTGTGTAAAGTTTCATTGACGTAGCATCAAAACAAATTTTCTCTTCTTGCCATATTTACCACGCCATTTCACCCTCATAGGGGTTGATTTCCAGAAAATGGTGAAATACGTGATCAATATTTTCTTAAGTCATATTGTAAAATTTTTAAATTCGTGGCATCAAAAAACAAAACAAGCTTCTCCATATACACTTTTACACCCTATTCCACACCTTCAGGGGTTGAATTTCAAAAAATCCTTTCTTAGTACACACCTTTGCTCATCAAAACAAATACACCCTCCAAATTTAAATTTCTACGACCTGTGGTTTGGCTTTAAGTCGTCTGTTAGTCAGTCAGTCAGGACTTGTTATTTATATTTAAAGATTAAAATATATTCTGATATAATTAACACGGGATTACTAACGTCAAATTAAGTCGTTTATAACGACTAGTTTTGATCATATTCGGTGATCTTCATCAGGAGATTACAAGCGTGACGCGCTCGCGGTCAGGTCAAAATAAAAAAAAGTCGCGCACAATTATAATATCTAACATCCAACCATTAACAAAAAAAAAAATACAAACATCCGAATTGAGAACCTCCTCCTTTTTTTGGAAGTCGGTTAAAACCACATTGTTTTTCATCTATTGTACACGAACACTAAAAATTAAACCGCAAATTCTAATACTTTTGTCGTAAGAAGGCCACCACCCAGCTTTTTACGTGGAATAAAGGCGCAATGTCTCTTAAATTCACCGCGTTTCTCATTTCTCACTCGGAAAAAAGCCCTCATGGCGGTTAAGCCGATGTGATCTTGAGAAAATTCCGTGGAGTAAGGTATTAAGGGACAAAACACGTACAAATACTATCGTCAAAAATTAAAAAAAAATATGATTCACTGCCTGTTGTGTCAAGGAATTGTTTAGAATACTAAAAAACATACGTTGTCTAAGAAATTTCCGAGATAATCAGAAAAAACCACCTCCTGGAAACCTAGGGTTTTGCAACTGTGGCTGTCTTCCACGGATACGACGATGAGAAAACGATTAAAACTAAGATTTAAAAAGTTGTTATTTTTTGTACACATTTATACACATTTATTTTAATAAAATTCACAGTAAATTACATTAGCAAGAAATATTTATAAACTGTAGTTTGTAGTGTATTATTCTGTTTCCCTGTAGCAATTATAAGCGCTGGGTCTAAGGTACTAGACCTAGTGCTTTCCGAAATCCTTACCTAGGGTGTGTAAGTTAAAGATATAGGTTAAAAATCCAGACAAGTTTATAGTTATGAAGGTTTTTTATAATTTTTTATATTCAGTAAATAGGCTTGCGTTTGACCGCCATCTCGCCTGATGGTAAGCAATGATGCGGTCTACGATGTAAGGTTTTCAATAGAAACCCACTAAAAACGGCCGAGGTAGATACACTTTTCTTTTACCGATGTTATTCCAAAAATAGTATGTACTTTGATCACATAGAGCGCTGACAGGAAAGACTATTGAGCAATTACAGGTTTTCTTACACTTTTTGTTGTGCTTAACTTTGCAAAGGATTTGTTTTGTAAGACTTGACCAGTCTACCAAGAGTGAAGAGAAGAATATTAAAACTAAGTTTTAAAAAGTTGTTGTTTTTTGTAATACACATTTATTTTAATAAAGTTTAGTTAAAGATATAGGTTAAAAATCCAGACAAGTTTTAAGTTATTAAGGTTTTTCAATAGTTCAATAGAAACCCACTAAAAACACCAAAACGGCAGAGGTACACTTTTCTATTACCGATGTTATTCTAAAAATAGTATGTACTTTGATCACATATAGCACTGAACAGGAAAGACTATTGGACAATTACAGGTTTTCATACATTTTTCGTTGTGCTTAACTTTGCAAAGAATTTGTTTTGTAAGTAAAAACACTCAATTACTTGTTCTAAACTCACTTTGAAATTTAACTTTTTTAGGCAGGATTCAAAATGGTGCTTCCTAAGTTTGTTTAAAAATAAACCTTAAACATTTTAAAATGACATAAAAACGTACCTTCAAACTACCGAATCAAGTTATAATTTCTAAATTGAGTAGTTTAGGTCGATTTCGTTCATTCGTTTCTTAAAATTGACTTTGACGTTTCTAAATTTCCTAAAGTGGCACCTTCAAACTAGCTTTAGGATTTTTAGAAATTTTACGCGGTTTAACTAGATTAGAAATTTTAAATGCGCCTTCAAACTCGGCACCACTGTAATATTAATATCTATCTATTTGCGCATTTGCTAGGGATATAACCAGCTTTCCGTATCATCCGGCACCATAACATCATTAATAATAATGTATGATAAACTTTTTTTAATATTTCAAAGACACTCCCCAATTTATAGTTTACAGTTTCTATATAGGGTTATTCATAAAGGGTATGCTAAGCTGAAAAGGGCACATAGTACTCATCATTATGAACAACTTTTACTACGGGACCAACCCAGAATTCGCGAAAAAAAAACAGCTGTTCCATACATTTTGTCGAGTGTCATTAAAATTTTTCTATGGAACAGCTGATTTTTTTCGCGAATTTCGGGTTGGTCCCAAAGTAAAAGTTGTTCATAATGATGAGTACTATTAGTCCTTTTCGACTTAGCATATATGAATAACCCTGTACATAGATACTCTTGTAGGCACGTGTACAAATAATTCTCTCTGACACACGAATGTCGAGAAAGGGGGTCCTACGCGGCACGTTCCCAACGAGAGCTGCGCAATTGATTCTCGTGAATACATTCGCCTCTGGGAGCGGCGAAGCTGAATTCTGACATAACGCTGTTTTGTTTAGTAATTTGGGAGGGGCCATCGGCTCCTAAACTGCAGTTTTTGGTAGTTCGTCTAGTTTTGGGTTGTATTGTAAATTGATTGATGTTAAGCTATTTGATTTCATTTTATTAAAGTACACCCATCTAACTAGATTTTGTGGCTTCAAATTTTTTTTATCAGTGTGATCACCGAATGCGATTATATTGTAGGTAAAAACAACAAAAATGTTTTTTGAAATTTTAATGCAAAAAGACTGACTCGTGAAGGATTTGAACCTCCGCCCTCCGATGATCAAGTAAACCTATATATCGGTGCTCTAACCTACTGAGCTAACGAGTCTTATAACGGAACGCCGAAAGTGAGGGTCGCTTGCTAGAATTTATCGATTAAATTAGTCAGACGCTATTCAAAGCCAAGAGGAAAAATCCAACTGGAAATGTGTGCCAAAGATAATGTAATCGCAAGTATATAACTTACATCATACTAGCTGCGCTCCGCTTCGCCGGCCGCTACCGCGGCACGCTCGCTACGCTCGCTCGGCTCGTGCGTTGTTTTTCATGTTCTAACCTAACCTAACCTATTGATCGTTTAGTTTAAACCGATTTTATGATTGACGATGGCAAATGATGTTATGGCATATGATAATTACGCCTTACAATGATGATAACAAATGATATTATTGAAATTAACTTTATGGAAAACAAAGTTTCTAGCACGTGACTAATATAGTAAACAATGAGTATAACATATAAAATTATGAGAAACAATATTATGTCTGTTGACCAGTATAGCAGATAAAATTATGGCAAATGAAATTCTAGCAAATGGGTGTATACCGTGAAAATTACATGGTTAAGCCCTTTTATGCTCAATAAAATCATTGATAAGTTAGCTGGAGCCATCTTAAATAATTTTTGTGCCTTTTGTTTCAAAATAACATGATTTTAGCTTTGAAGGTTAATTTACAAGTTAAAGAAAAGCTGGTAATTAAATGACGTAGACTACTTAAAACGCAATTTCTTTGACAACGATATCAACGCCATCAATTAAACAAGCACATGGATATTCGAGATTGTTCCATCGACAAGGGAGAAGGGTGCAAGGTGAAGACAGGACGATGGTGTCATCCTATCTAATTATAAGGTAGGTGTGGATCTATTCATTAATACATATTTACGTTCTTACTACGCCCGATTTGATTTTGAAACCTTTTATTCTCTTAGCTCTGCATTGTGCGGTAAAAAGTTAAGTAGGTAGGTAAGTGCGGTATGTTGTGATTGCTTTGTTTGACAACTTTGTTTTTTTAAATTATTTTTTTAGTGTTGCCCTCTACAACTTCATAAGATCAAACAGTGGTCAAAGTCATACATTATTTTGACGATTCTTTTGTACTTCTATAACTAGTTTTCAATGTAAAAGTTATGCACTTGTTGTTTCTAATAGTATTTGAAGTTGCAGGACCATTTAGCGATTTTACCTTAGTTTTATTTTGCGTACAAAACTAACTAATAACGTACGTTATTTTTCGTTGTGGGTAAAATTGCAACCGCTGTTTTATTTCTACCCAGACGGAATTCTTTAGTCTAATGATCGTGAATTCGTGAACCAAATCGCGAACTCGAACCCAAAGTCGTACCAGACCTTGTAAGTAGGTAAACACCTGTCCCTACCTAGCTAAGTTATATATCTCGAGGGTTATATAACTTCATCGCCAGCTCCGTCCTCAAGCGCCTGCTTATAATAATGGCGGCCCGTTTACTCATCAGGAGCAGTACATTAAAACACCCTCTGAAGGGTCCGTGTCACGTCAAGCTACATCTCAATTTACGCGATTTATACTCGAACAAAATTACGTTTTCCTTCATTAACTTGTTCTGCCAAGGAAATTTATGCCTTATAGTGTGAGCATAAGATTGGTTTTGATGTTGAATGGTTGTAACAGTTGGTCGTATGCTTGTACAATTAGAGCTTCACTACACTTCTCGCGTGTCCTGGTTTTTGTAGACTTGACGTAAAATGTATATTTTTTAATTTGTTGGTGTGTTGTGAAAAGATTACGCAATATGGCAACGCTGTAATGCTCAACGGATTTGTGTTTGTAAGCGGGTAGATTATTTTAGTATTAGTAGATCGTTATATTATCGACACCATAGCCACCGAGCGTCGCGGTAGGTATCTGCCCACGCAGAATCACGCGATGGTTACAGGAATGCAGTGGCATCCGTCATTGCGGGAATGCTGCGTCAACTTGTAAGATAAAGCTCTCCTCATAAATGTAACTTAGACTTAAGTCAGTCAGAATAGAATCTTCGTAGACTCGACATCTAGTAATAAAGTTTATTAAAATTAATTAAGTGTTTTTAAAAAGCCAAACTTCCGTTCCCGAAAGTTAACTGGCGCAGCCGGTAGGATAATCGGCTGTTACCGTTGTCGCGAGTGCGCCTGTAAATTCGAGCGGTTTTCGTGACTAGGTAGCAGAGTGCGGCTCTGCTTAAAATCAGTGGAGTGCACGTCCGGTTATTTTACGAACCAAAGAAATAAGTGAGCTGGGAGCAGGATATGGCGATTGGGACGTGAGTACCTCAAGTAAAATCCTTGTACATCCCTCCTTGCCCTAAATCCTCGAAGTTTGTGTTTTTAAGCTATAAAATCTAGCATTTATTTTAAATTAGGTAATTTAAGACAGTATAAAATTTACTGTAAATTAAGTTTGTGTTTTTGAGCCATAAAATCTGGCGTCAAATATTAAATTAGATAAGAATATTTTGTAATTTAATGCAGTATAAAATTTACTGTAAATCAAGTGTGTGTTTTTGAGCCATAAAATCTGGCATTAATTATTAAATAAGGTAAAATATTTTATAATTTAAAGCGGTATAAAATTTACTGTAAATCATAAAAATGACAGAAACAAATGCTTTAACTATGGCAGGGTCCCCTGGGCTTCGAGATATGTTAAAGTTAAAATTTAACGGGGATACTAAAATCCTTAACCTATTTTTGAGAAAATGCGAGTATGTAATCCCATTATACCAAGGGACGGCCCCGAGAAACGAACTACTTATGCAATGTATTACAAGTAAGCTTACGGGCAAAGCGGCAGCTTTAATTAGCGAGAGAGGCGAATTTGAAACCTATGATAACCTGAAGGAAACGTTGATCCAACATTTCGGTGACCCGCGAAGCGAGGAATGCGTTGCAATCGAATTGGAAACCTTGAAAATTAAAAATAGTGAATCTTTTCTTGAATTTTGTGGCAGAATTCAAGATGTACGCGCAATCCTCTGGTCAAAGGTTAACCAGAGCAACCTAAATTCAATAGAGGTCAAAACGGCCAAACGTATCATTCATGACAACACATCCTTGAATGTCTTCCTATATAATCTGCCCGAGCATATGGTAAGGTTAGTTAGGATGAAACAGCCGCGGACTTTAGAGGAGGCTCTTAAACATGTTATGGAAGAAGTGAACTTCCAGGACCAGTATAACGCAAGGTCAAAAATGTTACAAAACCAAAATGCTACACCGCACAAACCACTGATTCACATGCCTCAAACACAATTTAAATTCGGTGTACCCGGAAATCAGTTTATACCAAAACCACAATTTGTAAATCAGCCATCTATGCGACCCCCGAATAATAGCTTTGGCTACCGACCTCCAGCCCAATTCGGTTATCGCCCAAATTTTAGCGGACCACAAGCTCAGCAGTTTGTCCCTCGGGCTCAAGCAACACCATTTGCGCCTCGACCACCAATGCAGGTAAATAACAATGGTTTTAGACCTCAAGCAGGACAATTCGGCTATAGGCCTCCGCAGTTTGGCTTCAGACCTCAGCCAGGTAATTTCGGATATAGACCCCCGCAACCTCAAGGTTACCGACCGCCTCAACAATTTAATAGTGACGTGACAATGAGGACTGCCCCAGCCTTACCTATAAACGAGCTTTATACAACGGACGAATGTGAGTATGTACATAATTATATGGACGAGTACTACGACGACGCTGAGTACCAAGCGTACGACGAGCAACAACCGAATGACTACAATGAAATGATTTCTCAAGGTCAGGACCCCGATACAAATGCTTATGATACAGACAAAGAGGTAAGACAAAATACAGACAATAACGGCGAAGTTGGAAATTTTTGTTTAACGGTGTCCCCTATAACCCCGAGGTAATCGAAATAAATTATGACGCGACTTTAAAATTACCATACATCTACGTGCCCGATATTGACGGAAAATTTATGTTAGACTCTGGAAGCACCAGATCATTCATTAGCCCAACTAAGGCAGACCAGTACTACTCCAAATTAAAATATTATGAACCATTTACTGTAACGAGCACGCATGCATCTAGCACCCATTATGAAGTAATCCACATTCCATTATTCACTATATTTAATCAAGATGGTTTTCAAAAATTCTTCGTTTATGACGTTGACAAAAAATATGACGGTGTGATAGGATGCGATTTGATGACGAAACTTAAAGCAAGTCTCGATTTAGGAGAAAAAGCCCTAAAAACAAATCGAGCAAGTGTCCCGATTATTCATGACCAAAAATACTCCATAACACTCAAACCACGCAGCGAACACCGTGTGAAACTACCCGTGAATCTCAAAGAAGGTGACGCAATTTTAAACTTTAAACAATTTACCGACAACCTACGAATGCCAGCTGCAATCGTTAAATGTGAAAATTATTTTGCTACTACAATTATACAAAACGCAACCGAAAATGAAATCGAAATGACAATTACAAAACCTTTTGAAGTTTTAAAATTTAATAACCAAAAAGATATATGCGACATAAACTACACAACTGATATGACTAACGTTGACGTTGACCAATTACTTCAAAATAACTTGACAAAATTAAGATTTGACCATTTAAATACGGAAGAGAGAAAAGCAATACATGACTTATGTGATGAGTATAAGGACATATTTTACTGCGAAGACTTACCACTGACCTTCACGAACCAGGTCAAACATCACATTAGGACGACAAATGACGATCCGGTTTATATCAAACCATATAGGCAAGCTCCAGCACAGGCCGAAGAGATTAAAAATCAAGTAGAGAAACTACTCAAGGACAATGTGGTACAAGAGTCACACTCTCCTTGGAGTGCCCCTGTTCATTTGGTTCCCAAAAAGCTTGATGCTTCCGGCCAGCGAAAGTATAGAATGGTTATAGACTATAGGAGACTTAACGAGATCACGACTGACGACAGATATCCACTTCCAAATATTTGTGACCTTTTCGATAAATTAGGTAAAAGTAACTATTTCACTACGCTAGACCTCGCATCTGGGTACCACCAAATTGAAATATCAGAGAACGATAGGCAAAAAACTGCTTTTTCCACCCAAAATGGTCATTATGAGTTTCTTCGGATGCCATTTGGTCTAAAAACCGCTCCGGCGACCTTCCAACGTACCATGGATAATGTCTTAAGAGGCTTACAGGGTATACACTGTCTGGTATATTTAGACGATATACTTATATACTCACACGGACTGCAACAACACCTAGAAAAGCTACGCGCAGTCTTTGATAGGCTAAGACTCACTAACCTCAAGATCCAACTAGACAAATCGGAATTTCTACGTAAAGAGGTGCAGTACTTAGGACATACACTGACTAAAGACGGACTCCGACCAAACAACGATAAGATACAAGTAGTTTTAGAATATCCTGTCCCTGAAACTCAGACCGATATAAAACGATTTCTAGGTTTTATAGGATATTACCGTAGATTTATTAAAGACTTTTCCAAAATCACACAACAGTTAACTGCATGTTTAAAGAAAGGTAAAAACGTAGAAATGACCGAAAAATATATTGAAGCCTTCCAGAAATGTAAAGAACTATTGGTTAATGCACCCATACTACAATATCCGGATATGACCAAGTCTTTCATTTTGACCACCGATGCGTCAGAAGTAGCAATAGGCGCAGTATTGTCTCAAGGAACTATAGGTTCCGACAGGCCAGTAGCATACGCCAGTCGAACATTAACCGAGACAGAAAAGAGGTATAGCGCCATTGAAAGAGAATTACTAGCCATAATTTGGGCCACTAAACACTTTAGGCCCTACCTTTATGGCCGTAAGTTTGATATTGTAACTGACCATAAACCACTGCTTTGGTTATATCAATTAAAAGAACCCGGAAGTAAATTAACGCGTTGGCGATTACGTCTACAAGAATACGATTTTAACATCAAACATAAAAACGGTCACCTCAATGCAAATGCCGATGCTCTTTCCCGTCTGAAACTAAACGCGCTAGATACAGGTGAATCCGATGACGAAATGTCAATGATAGTCAACATAGACGACAGGCACATTACTAAAAGACGTAAAGACTCTGACACGATATCTATACCTGACTCTGACAGAACTGCATCAGCTAGCCCTATAACAATTTCAGATAACGACTCTGTAAACGCCACCTTAAATAAGGAACCTAAATGGTTAGTACGTTCAGACACGAGTTCTAGTGCGACAGAAACAGTACACTCCGGTAAAGACTTAGAGTCCTTAGGCATACCCATTTTAAATGAAGCCGTAGACACAAAGCCAAATCAAATATTATTATTCCACAAATTTGGCAATGACATGCAAGTAACAGACTTATCCACAAAACATCAAAAAATTTTAGAGGTTTTCTTACCTTTTAACAATCAAGACCTGATATACCAATTTCTTAAAAAGTACATAAGACCAAAAATTAAATATTTCATTTACTTCGAAACCATGCAACACAGACGAGAATTCAGTAATGTAGTAATTTCATTGTTCAAAAAGGGTACCATTAATTTTTACGAATGCACTGAGCGCGTAGTTAACGTCGAAAACGAGGAAGAACAAAAACTAATTATACAAAAATTACATGAAGGCAAAACGTGTCACCGTGGTATTACAGAAACCATAAAACGAATCAAACGTAATTATTACTGGCCAGATATGCACAACATAGTATCAGCCGTAATTAACTCTTGTGACAAATGTAAAATCACTAAATATGATAGAAAGCCCATTAAACCAATCTTACAACTTACAGAAACCCAAGATGCACCATTTCAAGAGATATTTATTGACATATTCTCTATCGAGTCAAAACATTACCTTACTATAATAGACGCATTCAGTAAATTAGGACAAGCACTTGAAGTACCAAGCCGATCTACACCGGAAGTAGTAAGAGCGTTAGTTAAATATTTCAGCTTTTACGGCGTTCCACGAAAAATTAGTTGTGACCCAGGTTCTGAATTTAATAATGATTTGATTAGGGAATTGACAGACCTACATAAAATAAAGCTACACATAAGTACACCAAATAACCCCAATTCTGTAGGTATGGTTGAACGCTTTCATTCCACCATTATCGAAAGCTACCGCATAGCTAAATATGAAAGAAAGTACACAGATGCAGCAAACGTAATGACATATGCAATTATGGCATATAACAACAGTATTCATAGCGCTACCGATTTAACTCCGTTTGAAGTGGTATTTGGGCATACAGAACTAAACTCAGCCTTCGACTTAGAATTCGATAAATCATACAAGCAACAGTTAATAAAAGATCATAAAAAGAAAACACGCGAGCTATATAAACATTTAATTGAGAAAATGAAAAAAGACAAAGAAAAAGTAAGAGAAAAACGTAAAGGTGAAGTAGGACCAGAGTTAGAAGTAGGACAAACACTTTACGCAAAAGCAGTAAATAAACGGCAATCAAAAGACAAACCTAAATATCAAAAGGCAATAGTGACAGGAGAGGTTAAAAACAACATAGTACCCATAAGAGTAAAGTATAGAGACACAAAGGTTCCGATTAAAAATGTAAAACGCCCTCCACAGGTGGTGCTTCCTCCTGATGGTATGGATATCGACGATCCAGGGCCTTCTAAACCAAGATCGCCTAGGCCAGGGCCTTCAACTGCAGAAAATTAGGAAAAACCCGGGAATTCTCCCAGTGAAACAAGGTCGAGCCTTCTTACAGTTTAATAATTGGTCACTTATTAAAACAATAGATTTAGAAGGAATAACATCTGATTTGACATTTAATTCTCAACAATATTCCAAATTTTGCAACAAAGTACTTTCCGCCAAAAATATTTCCATAGTAATTGGCCAGGTCAGAGACTTCAAAGCTCAGGCAGAATATATTAGGAATGAAGCAACTGAAAAATTACAGCAGTTATTACCAAATAAAAGATTTAAACGCGGTCTTATTGATCCATTGGGATCACTGATTAAGGTTATCACAGGCAATCTTGACCATGAAGATGCAGTCCATTTTGAAGAAATGGTAACAGACGTAAAAACTCGCGAACAGGCTATTTCTAATAAAATCACCATAATATCTGAAATGTTGGACCACGTTATTAATTCCAGTAAAATTATAAATGATAACACTAAAATTTTAAATGATAGAATAACCAAGATAGAACAATTTATTAAAGCTAGGAAAGATAACGATGACCTTCTCATATCTCATATTATAAATGTATTCAGCTTATTCATAATCAACTTTCGCACTATTTCCGTTAAACTGAGCGATGTAGAGACATCTTTGGCACTTAGCAAAGTGTCCGTTTTACATAAATCTGTAATAGACTCTACAGAAATGCTAGTATTACTAAAAGAAATAAGTACTTTTGATCATTTGATGTATCCCGTAAATGATAAGAACTTAATTAATTTAGAAGAAACATTCAGTGTTAAAACATACTTCAAAGATAATAATATTAGATTTATCATTGATGTTCCATTAGTTGAAAACATTAGTTATATATATTACAAATTGTACCCTCTCCCCATGTTCCACCATTCCACTAATGAGACTTTTGCCATTATTCCTGAGTATCCTTACCTACTGCAAGATGAAACAAGGTACCGTCCAATCGCCCAAAAATGCAAAGAGATAACAGCTAAAGAATATCTGTGTTCAGAGAACGAACTTGTCTCTAGCTCCGGAGAAATCTGTATAGAACAATTAATGCAGTACCGACAAGAACTCCCAAAATGTATTATGCAACCGGTTGATGTTGAAGATTTAAAAATTCAGAAAATTTCCGAAAACCGCTGGATTGTATTCTCCAAGTACAAGAAAGTACTCACCCAAAAATGCAGCGACGATGTTATGCAAGAACAAGTAAGAGGCACGTACCTCTTAACGATGCTCAAACCCTGCGATGTCCTAATAGATACGTTCCGGATCCAGGGAAATCGCTTTCGTAATCTGGGAATTTCATATAATAACGTACCTGTAATAGAATTACCTACTCTACCAACAAATACTGTAGCAGAAACGGAGCCGATGAACCTGAAAGGAGTCAACCTGGATGACGTTCAACACCTGAACTATCTACTGAGGGGAAGTGCGAGAAGTGATAAAAGTGTTAATCAAGTGAAAAGTCTTGGCATTGCCACAATTGTGCTCTACGTATTCATATCAGTGATTTCAGTGTATATAGCCTGGCTCAAATTAAAACCGTATATCCAAGAAATGTGTCCTAAAAATCGGAAAACGTCCGAAAACAGTATTCAACCTAACATAAATGAAAATCCTGTCTTATTACATTAAATTAGCATAAGTTTTCCTTATCTCCACGAACCTTGTGGATTGACGAAGCCCGTGTATTGTAAGGGCAACACTAGTAATTAATTAGGGTAAGAAAAATGTATACTCGTAATGTAACTTTAAGAAAATTGTACACGAAGTTCTCGGAAAACACATTTTCCGATAAACTCTCATAAAATCCATTTTCCGATAACTTCGGTCTGAGGGGGAAGGCGTTATATTATCGACACCATAGCCACCGAGCGTCGCGGTAGGTATCTGCCCACGCAGAATCACGCGATGGTTACAGGAATGCAGTGGCATCCGTCATTGCGGGAATGCTGCGTCAACTTGTAAGATAAAGCTCTCCTCATAAATGTAACTTAGACTTAAGTCAGTCAGAATAGAATCTTCGTAGACTCGACATCTAGTAATAAAGTTTATTAAAATTAATTAAGTGTTTTTAAAAAGCCAAACTTCCGTTCCCGAAAGTTAACTAGATACAGGCTACTACTACTTATATTATTTATGACGTCTATTTTTATTATTTTTATGCAATTCATAATAATCAATTAGCAAGAGCGAAAAGCCTGTAGAATAGCGAGTATAACTGTGCAAAACTGAGGAGGTCAGTTCATATTGTCAGTTTTGATAAAAAAATGAGGGCAAAAAAAGTGTGTAAAGAAAACAGTAACTTTAAACTTTCTATTTTGCTGCGGCCCCACACTGGGCACAAGGCCCGTGTTGTGGAGACCAAGAATACGTTAAATAATATTATTGACAAATACATGTTTGGAGGCATCCTAAACAAAAGAAACAAAATATTAAAACGGATTTCAAACGATGACTCTACAAGTTTCTAGTCATTGAACCATGAAACGCGAATGAATTATCTCGATAACTTTCATCACTACTAGATATCATTTAGTAGATATAAACAAAACAAAAAAAAAAAACTCGGACACCGTGACTAAAAATTTGGACATTTGGCTTATACAAACTTATCTCTACTAGTATCTAGAATGAATAAGTAATTTTACACTTACGTGTTGACTTGCAATCTTATCGAACAAGATAATTAATTATGAGTCGTTCAATCATACATAGAATAATAATAAACAAGAATCATATGATGAAAAACCTTTATCATTTATTTTGTTTGTGGTCTAATATTGAATTTTATTTCGAAAGCCTGGAGGAACTTTACGATCTGCTCACACTATGAAACATAATACAAATTAGTCAAAATACATAATAATTACAAACTCAAAAGCGAAAAAGACAATCAACCAACCCGCTTCTCACTGTTCTCGGCGCAAAGTGTCTATGACGCTGGCAACGTTGCCACGCTGAAATTTTGATGTGAAACATCTATTGGCGCACGTAAAACCGATTTCTGGCGTGGCGACGCATGCCATGGCGCGCGGCGGCGTGCAGTATTCAAGCAAATAAATAAATGACGACGCGCGTACCTAATTGAGTTTCAATTTTCGAACGGTTTTGTGTTCTGCATATTTTTTTCAAAATAATGTCGATGTTTCGCATCTGCCAGGCGTCCCGTGACGGCTCACATTTTTTTTTAATTAGATCAATATTTTTCTCACATGATATCCAAGCATGACTGTATCTACCTATCTACGAGTATTCTATACTGTGCGTAGTAAATTGGCTGATAAGTGACGATAAAATAATAAAAACATGCTAATGACAATTCGGGATTCCCAGATGAATAGTTCATAATTGCGGTCGCCAACTTGTTTTCAAGCTCTTAGTAATTCCAATATCTCAAGGTCATTCTACAGGGTTAAATGGAAAGGGTATGCTAAGCCGGAAAAGGCTCATAGTGCTCATCATTAAGAACAACATTTACTATGGAACCAACCCGGAATTCGAAAAAAAAAAATAGCTGTTCCGTAGAAAAATGATAATGACACTCGACAAATGTACAGCTGTTTTTTTGTGAATTTCGGGTTGGTCCCATAGTAAAAGTGGTTCATAAAATGATGAGTACTTGCGTGACACTTTGAAAGGCCGACATTTCTAAAGAAATAGAGACTGTTCCAATTTTCACATCATTCCATTCCGTCACAAGCGTTTTGACGAATTTTTAAGTGAATTTCTGGGTATACTATACATCTTTTTTGGAACAGATACGAGCCAGATGTAAGAGCCAGTATTAAGAGTTTCGGTGGAGTGATTTCCAGGAATAACAAACACCTCTTCATTTCTGCTTTAGGAGAAATGTAACAAAGAATTAAGCCAATAAAAGTCATAAAGCAAAAGCTTATAAGTATGATGCAGCGAAGTGGCGCGCGAGGGTTTTTCATAATTTAAAAATAGCCCGTATAATTTAGAATCATCCATATTTATGACTGTTTATGGCCAAACTGGCCAGCTCCTGACTCGTTTTGACCATATTTGTCAAACTTTATTAGATTTATTTTTACTCCGCAAATTAATTTTAATTTATGTAGTTGGTCTAGGCCGTTTAATTATAGTTATAATTGTGGTTAATTATACAAAATTCAGCTCAATTATATTGTTTTGACAACGTGAGTAAAAAATTCTTAGTGAATTTATTTTTATGAGGAAACAATTTTTTTATTTTTATGAAATTTAGCTGTAATAGTTAGACGAAGTTTAAAAAAATGTCTCCATGAAAGTTAAGGTTATTTTGCCACATTTTGGCGAGTTCTCACGGAAGTACTTTATTTTTACTTATGACTATTGTTTCGACGACAACTAATTTTCAATTAGTGATCACAAGCATGCGTATTACTATGACATTACTATAATATTAATTTGAATGCAAATAAACCAATTTCATAAAATTAGTTTAGTTTTATTGGTTAGTTTTTTTTATTTAATTATATTTTAATGTATTTTCTTAATTTAAGTCTCTTTTTGCTTAAAAAATAATAATTATCAAACAGAATTGTACTATAAACTGCAATTAATAAAGTTAATTTCATAAAATAATTACAATTACTGCAAAATATATGTAAAATAAAGGTACTGTAATTACTATCTTCAAGCCATCCACCTGTCGCTGTCACTCCCATAAAGTTCTTATTTTCACGTTAGATTTATTTACACGTAAATTGTATGTATGGAGTGGCATGATCGAGTGTCGATCAAACTCCGTTTAAAAATAAGAATAAAAAAAAAAAAAAAATTGTATGTAATGAACGAGTGTTCTTTATTATGACCGTATGTGTATTATGGACGTAAATGATCTAAATAAGTGGTTACCAACCTTTTTTGACTAGGACCACTTTGATTTCTTTGTTGCTAGCAGGGACCACAAGGTTCGGGATAAGAAAAAGTTATACCAGTCTTAAAGGTTTGTGAACCAGTATTTTATTTTTATATTACCTAATAATTTGTAACGAATAACAAAAAATTCACGGACCATATTTTAGCTCTGGTGGACCACCGGTGGTTAGAGTACTGGTTGGGAATCAGTGATCTAAATAGTGGACTAGTGTTTCTGATACCCACGCGGTGACGGGAGCAATGGCTAATTTATAGGACAATGTCAGTTGACGTGTGCAATGTTTAATTTATAGCAAATTACTTAGCTACGCTCTGCGGTTACGCTTGCGTAATCTTATAGGTGCTGTTTTCTGGGATAAAATATTAGGTATAAGTAGTTTTGCTCGCTGTTCCGCTTCCGTTCTGTTTTGTACTTAGCCTTCCGTAAACAATGTAATAATAAATATCTGGGTGTCTTTAAGTCGCCAGTGAATCAGTTTCTCCTAAACAAGCGTTCTCCATCATAGACCGCATCGTTACTTACCATCGGAGGAGAGAGAGGAGGACCAAGCGAGATGGCGGACAAACGTAGCCTATTAATGAATAAAAAATATCCCGTATTAAAATTTGTTCAAATATAATAATGAGTAGGTACTATCAGCCCTTTTCGGCTAAGCATATGCTTTCCTTATAACCTTATATCTATAATTGTATAGTATGCCACTTCTTTTCGTGTTCAGCTGTTCGGCTTTTAAATATCAAATCGGATAGACTCAGTGAGTGGCCTCGGGCACGTGGCAGTGTTGGCTCCACGAAGGTCACCTAGTGTGCAGTGCAGGTGGCTATTTCACACAGTCGCTATTCGTTTTTCTTTTAACACTGTACAAAAAATGCGTTCATCCATTGCTCTGTTGCTACGTGAAATAAGGTCAAAGAAATACTCTTTAGAATTTAAGAATTAAAAGAAAGAAAAATAATAAAGATTAGAAGAAAATAAAGTGTTATTACTATGCTAGTTGCCTTGTGAGTTTAATGTTGAGTTAATTCAGTGTTTTCCGTAATGATGAAGAAAAAGAGATCATAGGCGTGCGCTACTTGCTTTTTAATTAACCCGGAAAATATTCCTTCTAAATATATAAGCAAAAACCCCTTATGCAGGCTTTTCAGAGATTCTCTTTAAAAAAGCTCAAATGTTTCATAAAAAGGAGAGCACTGGAAAACAAATCCCGGAAAATGAAAAACACTGAGCCGTAACACGACCCTCTTTTATGCCATAAAATTATACCTTGTAGTTACGTAACTAGAGATGTTTTCCTTTAAACTTAAGAGTCTTTATAGATTTTTTTGCTTTCGTCTCTATTTATAAAAGACGTCTGCGATGATTTTAAAGCCGATTTCAATAAGGCGCTTCAAGTTTTAATAACCGTGGGTTGGGCTGTCTGGAATGTTTGTAATGTCCATTTTATATGTAGGTCTCTGTTCTGTAGGAATAATGGGAACGAATGTTCAGATATTCATCTTTATGAAAAATGCTGCAAGAAAAAATAATTATTTAATCATAAATTACAAGTTTAATCATCTTATAGTGGTGCTGTTGGTGGTTGGTTCAGTGATTGGCGCGTTCGACTTAAACGCTTCAGGGCGTGAGTTCAAAACCCAACAATGACCTTCAGCTACTTACTGCTGATAGTAAACATCGTGAGAAAACCATAGCGTGATGATACTGGTGTACGAGTACCAAATAGTATGCGGCTCGCAGCTGTTATGATCAAGTTCAAAATAGATAGGAATGGATTTACCGCTGTGTGAGCATCATTTGATACCTAATTGCCTTTCCAGGTTACCACTGGCGCTTGTCACCTGCTACCTATGTTAACCATTAATCACCGTATTCTCACGTCCAGAGAAAATGGTGTAGTTTTTCGGCTTCAAGATTATCTCTTAACGATATTCGAGCAAAGTTAGGTCCGTAATTCCACCTAACAAAAGGGGTCTAATGACAAAGAAACTTTGAATCTTCTTTAAACTTCACGCCTTTCCTTTGTTCTTCATAAAAAACTGACCCGAAAATTGAAAAGTGACGGTAATCCGAATTCCAATTATAGGAACCTTCAAGCTCGCAACTGTTTTAATTGATTCCGTGAACGAATCTCGAAAGGATTAATTATTCATAGAGTATGGTCCGGGTATACTTTATATAGATTACAGATTGCTAGGAATTGTTTCTGTTTCACACATAGAGATCACCTATACCTATTTACCCCATAAAGGTTTTATAAGCAACGTAAACAGTAGGTACCTATTCTAATTGGTCAATTTTAGTGACGTCTAATGTAATCACCGACTTATTAGTCACACTATAAACGGTAAAAAGGGTTTGCTTCCTATTTCAGATTTTGATCTAAAAATTCGGGGTGTTGCCAAAAACATGTCATTGTAATAAAAATTTATTTTCTTGTGCGAATAATGTAAAGTTTTTTTAATATACCAAAAACGCAATATTCAACTCTTGAAAATCTATCATTGAAAAAAGTTATTGACACTCACCAAATCTAGAGATCTAATTTAAGTTTAGTCCTATAGCACAAGTTGTTCTTTATAAGTAATTTATACGTGTATCAGTCTAAGAGCACTTCAGGTTTATAACCGTGTTTAAACTATCTGAAGCTACATCAGAATTTAAGCGACGCCGACGTCGAGTGAGTTCTCTAGTCTATGGATACGTGGAAGTTTGTAACTAAAGTGGCTTCTATCGTAAATTCAATGTCTCGGGGAGCTGTCGAAGTTTTCGAGGTTGAGCGACTTATACTTCGTAAGTTAGTACAGGACTTACAGACCTGCCTTGTTTACCTAAAAACGGTATGCTGAGTTAAATAAGAGGCCTGTTGTTTGTTTATGGAACATGCCTCAAACGAGTTGACGGCTATTCGGTAGTGATTGATTTTATGTGTGCCCTTTTTTAGCTCAATCTTTCTTTTCGTCTAACATCTATATATATATAAAAATTAAATCCGTTTTCCTTGGTCACGGCATCACGCGTGAATAGCTGGACCGATTTCACTAATTCTTTTTTTGTTGTATTTGTTATTATTAGGAGAAGGTTCTTACGGAAAAAAATATTAAGAAAATCTCTCAGAAATATTGAAAAACCCTAAAAACAGCCCTTTTCTTTTTCCTATACAAACGTTTTCTAACTAAAACGAGCTTTATTGCTATTGTATAAAGTTCATATTGAATTGCAAGCACTCACTGTTGTTTAAGCAATGTAGGTATGTTCCTAACGTCCAAGAGTCAATTTGCACTTTATTACCTCTGTACAAAGTTCAAATTCAATCATATCTATCAAAACAGTGTGCGTTGGAGCACAGATAAAACAAAAAAAAGAAAACGAAATCGAATAGTTCATTCATTTGTTTTAAAATTTCGAAGGATTTGACTCCAAGTCATATCAAATTAAAAAAAAGTTGAAACAACAACAAACTGTCAATGTCAGTGTTTTTTTTTCATGGATGAGTTTGCTTTTGTCAACTGATACACGAAACAAATTCGTACCTATAATTGTAATATATTATAAGTATAAATTGTAAATAGTGTTTTGTGCAGTGTTTATATTTAATTAGGCAGTACCATAGAGAAGTACTGTATGGCAGTACGAAGTCTGCCGGGTCAGCTAGTATATTTATAATGTTACTTATACTTTTCTAATTTGGCCCACTGTCGATGATCGCTTACCATCAGGTGGCTCGTTTACTTGTTTGCACTCTTATGGCATAAAAAATATGACGAATGAGTTGGGTTGCTAAAAGGTTTTTTTTTGCTTTTCGCAATTGTGTCCTACCTTTCTGCGAGTCACGTCTTTTTCTTATTGACAATAAACTGTTGCTTTTACCTCACTTTCTAGACTAGATATCCAAAAGTCTCTGAAAAAAAACGAATCAAACAAACCAATCCATAACATACCAAACAAACCAAATCGTGTAGAGCAAACCTTTTTTAAATTGAAAAACTGGTGCTCATTCAGAAAAAAATCAAAATCAGGAAATACTTCAAGAGGCTTCAGGAATAGTAATTAACAAAAACAAGGATAAAAAAACTGAGTTTCCTTTCAACACTCATTAGTCTTTTTAGAACTTTTTAAAGACATCTGAATAATGGCTCAGCTCAGAATCTTAATTTTAATTTCCCTAAGCTTAAAAACTAACCAAACTTTGTTGGCGCAGCGACTTTAATCGTGTCTTGCCCTCAATACGAGTAGGTACTAAGAGACGTCCTTCTCTATCGTGAGCAAGTTCATACTGAGGGCCATTCTGGCGAATGAGATATTATCTCGGTCACTGTCGCTCTCATTAGAAGTGTCATGAGAGTGAGACTGACGGATATAATATCGAGCGTCCAAGACTCAACTGGCATCAACTTCAAAAGCTGCACAATCGCAACTCCAGATCTCATACCGACTAATACACAGTCTGTGATTTGTAAATTCTCCCAGATTTTACCAGAGCCAGACAGTTTGAAGCAGAAGGTCGAGTGGTTACTTCCCTAAGAAGGCTTAAGTTACTCACGTTCTAGTTAATTAGACTGTATTTTGGGTTATTTGGCAAACCTTTGTCTGTAGATTTTATGCTCTAAAGATCTAGGTCATACTTGAAATATCTAGGCTTTACGTATAGCGTAAAAGTATCTTATTCCGTCTAGTATATCAAAAAAATCACACTGCTATTATAAATGTGTAAGTTACGACGTTTGTCACTTTGACTGCTGAAAACACATACCTTGTGTTTTCCTATGTGCAACACGAATGCGGCTACTGACACACGCCAGGCGCGTAAAACACGACGCATTTTATTATTAGCCGCAGTTAAAGTGTGATTTTTTTATATAAATGGAGCTAATACCTTGGATAAGCACATAGGCTACTTTTAATCCCGGAAAAATCAACAGTTCCTAGAGCATAGCGGCTTACATCGCGGCGCGTAGCTAGTATAATACCCATGTAGTAGTAATAACAATAACATAAATTCGACCGTGACTTCGAGCTCATAATTTACTTAGGTATAATTTTTAGTTTAACCTTTTGGGCGAAGCCGTAAGACTGAAGCCTTATTAAAAGACTGTAAGACGCCGATTGTTGCAGGTCGTCGCCACCTGGCCAGATGGCGTCCTCCGTCGGCGGCCACGGCCACCAGCAATCGATGGCACTCATGTCAGAACCTGGGTTAAACGGCAATCGATAACACTCGTATCAGAAACTATGATTGTACATAATATTCATTTTATGAAATTTATTACTTTACGGATCATTATGATATTATTAACTGCGCCTTGAGTGTCTTGACTGATTATACCTACTATTGTAGTTATTTTATACCTTGATATTTTGACATTGCAATAATTTATATAATTTTTTTTGACATTCTAATAATATTGTTTTCTTTGACATTTAATTGACATTTAATTTATTGTGTATTAATTTATTCGTAAAAATTGTATTTGACATTCATAAGTGTGCATTGATGTACCCATATTTGAATAAATTATTTTGAATTTGAATTTGCGCCCCGCGGTTTAACTCGCGTTTTCCGGGATAAAAAGTAGCCTATTACATAGGCATGGATAAACACATAGGCTCTATGCGTTAATCCAGACCAGGAACAACCTTAATTTCAAATTTCAAATAAATTCGTTCAGCCGTTTTTGCGTGAAAGAGTATCAAACATACATCCATACATTTTTATTTAGTTTGATAGTAGGATTTTTGACGTAGAATTGAATTATTGTGATAAAAAATAGTCTTTAAGAAATTTGGCGCCTGATGAAGTTAAGTGATCAACTCGCTCTAATCGAACGGTGCTCTACAATTTTATATCCGTAGACAGCTTTAGCCGGCTGCAGGATATAGCGCTTTGCTCTGCCACCTGTCTCGTTCACACGCTAATCAATATAAACAATTAATTGTTACAGTGTGATTGTTGATTAAATTATCACGTTCAAGTATACACAGAAACAGTAGGGTTCACACAGCATTATTTCCATAAGCACGTACCTACATATCTCACCGCGCTACATAGCATGACGATTGTTATTCTGAAATGGAATGGGGGCGATAGGTCCCGCATTGGCGTCCCGCAAGGGGTGCATTGTACATTTCCCCTTTACCAGAAATTACCCGAGCCAACCCAGCTCCTTAAATTAACGGAGCAAGGTTCTGTGCCGCTGACATAAGTGCTCCAGTGGCAAAGATAGCATTAGTGATGAGCTACAGTCAGGTTGTTGTGATGTTGATGATATCAAAGCCACTTCATGCAATCCGGTGGCGACTCTGGTCTCTTCTGTGACCTCACAATGCCACATCACATGCTCTACAGTTTCGTTCTCCTGCATGGAAACGACGATGTCTGTTTACGTGAATTTCAAAGTCATAGGCAGATAGAATAACCGTTTATCTTTTTCATGATTTTTTACCTCATTGTAATCATCATTGACTAGTTTGTTCCCAACTGTTGAGTATTATATTTTATTCTACAGGTAGATATTAGGTCCAAGTGTGAAGGCATTTTAAGACAGGTCTAAACTAACTAAAAATAAATCTGTCTTTATCATTGCAAGCCATTAGACAAAGATGCCAATAGTTTAAGGAAATTTAGATCTGTCTTAAAATGCCTTCAAACTTGGGCCTATTATCTACGAGTAGGTATACCTATAGGTATAGGTTTCGTGTTCAGTTCCATAGACAGGTAGGTACAACTTACTACGAATACGAATTGTTTCATATTCCAAATTTGAATTGAACTTCTGACTGTCAAGCGACTAACCAATAAGACGTATTTAGAGCCTGATCGATATTTAGGTACGTCGATATATAACGTAGAGTAGCAGAGCTCGAGTAAAGCTACTTTTAGCCCGATATCTCAGCCTCAAGGCCGAAGGTTCACCGGCATGGTACACGTAAATTACCCACCTGGCCTTGCCTAGAGTTTCAATAAAGAAAAGCCATGGCTATACGAGTATTTCGTATGGGAATATTGAACTGTTTTATGGTAACTTCAATGAGTTTGGTATTTATATTTCAAGTGAGTACTAACCAGGAGTACCGAGATAAATATTCTTAGACAGAATAAAATAAAAGGCAGTTGTCATATCGTACAAGGAGTAATAACACTAGCAGAAGACCGACAAGCCAGGAAACTACTCCAGCCACAAGAGCAACGCTGCCCTCAAATAATTTATGAATAAAGTTCTAACAAGTAGCTAGGCAATTTTTTTGGATCTTACTTATGTTTTTATTTGACCATAATTCATAAGAGCACAGGTCATTGTAAAACCTTTTTTTACAATATTTACCTACCTACTTATGGTAACCCTATTTGTAAGTACATACTACGTACCTATATACGATTATAACAATACTGCGTGTGCAAACATATCGCGTGAGAAAATTGCTACAAGAGTCAATTTGTATGCTTAAATTATGTGCGACATAGAAGTTGTAGGTATAGTTTTGATCAAAATAATACACTTACGACGATAACAGCTGTACTAAACGCAAACTCCCAATGCTTATAACATATAATATAATATATAAAAACTTCTAAAGATTTTCTGTGCATTTTTATTTTTTACGTCAATGGGCATGCCTATAATAATTTAACCTGATGATGACCGAGACAGATGGTACATCAGAAGAGAGGCCTATTTCCAAGAGTGGGAGAGAGAAGACTGCGGATGATGATGATGATGGTAGTGACTACGCGGTCTAATATATTACATTTAATTAGGAAGTACATGTATACTCATTACATAAACAATCCCGACTTGCACTTGTTTGAGTAGGCGCAGGTAACCTTTGAGTTGAGTTCAACACCTCTGATGCTATAAATTAAATCCATGAATCGTATACCTAATTTACTTTTTAATATACTACTCTTGATGGGCTCCAAAAATTTTTTTTTTGACGTGACAACGTCTTATAAATTGGTTTGCCGGGTGACACTTCAAGAAACTGCGTTACGCTCCGCTCACGTTATGCGCTCACAATGAGAGCGAGTGAGAGGCACGCGTCCCTTCCACTCGGGCATGGTTAGCCCGCCTAAGAGCGAGAGAGACAGACATAAGTCGTTGTCACGTAAAACTTTCGCCCGTATACCGACTTTATTTAGTCTATAAGACTACTAGAAAAGTCATTTCTTCCAGACGAGCAGTCTTCGGTTTTTGTGCTCTACTTCTCATAATGCGAGTCTAAATCGTTAAGCCAGTCATTTTTTTGGGTCGACCACAAGTCCTTCTCTTTTTAAAACCATTCATTCACTCATGTTTGTATCTATATAATACCTTTACCGCTACCTTTATCTACATTTAAGTGATTATTAATTAATATCCACATTTCTGCTGGTCGGTCAATGTTTACCCAACTGAATTCTTCACAGATATCACAAAAGCAATACAAGCGAGGGTAGCGTTTAAACGAAATAAAATTCCCTTTGGCCCAACTCTCTTTGACCCGGTTTTTCCTCTCGTATATTAAAGAAAATTCAATTTTCGTTCTTATTCCTCTGCGTTAAAGGCCGAGAAGTCAGAGGTATTCTCGGCACTATGTGGACTGTAGGCGGCAAATGTATGCTCTTACTACATGTGGAGTAATCTTCTGTGTGTCTGTTGTGATTTGTCACTTTGATGTAAACACAATAACGCAACAATGTGTGTCTTTAAATATGCTGGTTTTACTTTTATGTTGCGTTACATTGGTTTGATGGTTTAATATTTTTTCAAATGTGTGATTACATTTTTGACAATCCTAATTTATATTTGTTATAGTATTAAGCACACGCGTTTCCTGAGGCGAAAATAAAAAGACTAAATTTCCGTTGAGTGCAACCATCGACATAGGTACCCACATTTTTTTTGGTCTTCAAAATTTACTCTACGAGCACAACAGCTGCACGAAGAATGGCGCTACCTTTGCGACCACTATTTGTGGTTCATATTTGTACCTATCCTTTACTTAAATACAGTTCTTTGACCTACCACAAAAAGTCGTTCATGGTTGTTTTATCAAGTTATATTTTTATCAGCTAGACTCTATGTATTTCAAACAACTGTTTTTAAATGTAGTAGTTATTTATAGATGAACTTCCGAGAAATAACGCCTGATTCAATAAATCATCTATATATTACATGATAATTATTAATTGATGATGATACCTGCTGGACATAGGCCTCTCCTAACGAACGCCACAAGGCACGATCTTCTGCCTCACGCATCCACTTGCTACCTGCCGCCTTACGCAGGTCGTCGCTCCACCTGGCCGCGAGGCGCCCTACTCTACGTTTGCCGATCCGTGGACAAAATCCGATAGGCTGATGATGATGATGATGATGATGATACCTATATCTTTATTATTAACTAGCTGCGCCTCGCGCTTTCACTCGCGTTTTCCGGGATAGATTTAATCTATACCATGAAAAACCTTCATTCCAAATTTCATGTAAATCCATTCAGCCGTTTTTGCGTGAAAG
The DNA here is from genome assembly GCA_949125135.1 of Alcis repandata. Taxonomy (NCBI): domain Eukaryota; kingdom Metazoa; phylum Arthropoda; class Insecta; order Lepidoptera; family Geometridae; genus Alcis; species Alcis repandata. The sequence goes on along the minus strand of OX421233.1, from coordinate 10,448,439 downwards.
AGTTACAAACAAACATTCATACATTCATACATTCTTACAAACTTTCGAGTTTATAATATTTAGTAGGATTACCTTATTATTTAAATTAAACAAAAGGTCCCAAACTCTCAGTGAAATGTAATATTACAGCAAACCAATACCTTGCTGTTCTTTGATTACTTATTTATGTCAATTCAGAATTGTTTGAAGTCCACGATTCCTAGTTCTTTGTATTTCGATTTCAAAGAGTGAATAGCCGTTGTCTGGAGGTATAGGGTATCAGTATAGGCTCGTAGAGGAGTCGGGCGGTTCCACGCCTCTTTTCGTATTACGTCACTCGTGGGTCTAGCGATACTGGATCTTCTAAAAATACAAGTATAAGCACAAAAATACGTACAAACGACGATATTTTTCGTCGACTTTGGAAATTTCACTTTTCTGGGTTAAAAAGTAGGTTGCTATTATGATACGTTTTTTGCATAAAATGTACGCAGAAAAAATGCATGTGTTAATATTCTCTTCTAATATGTTAAGACTTCGTGTTAGACGCTGGGACAGGTATATAATGTCAGTGATAAGCGCTTAGGATTTGCCGGCTCAAAACTCACTGCCGTGCAATTAGTCGGCGCGAAGTACTGGCCAATTATAGACTGGCTTTAGCTAGAATAAGTTTTAATACGCTACTATTTTCTTGACAAATAGATATGATCAGTCAACGGGTTATATGGTCTGTGGTTTGTCTGAATCACATCCAGTGCTATAGCTAAGTGCAGGACGTCTTCTCAAGGTCGAGTCGAGTTTAGCAATTCGCTCACGGGCGTCGCGGTTCGGTAATGTTATGGAACTACAGAACTACTTACTCACTCACTTAGTCAAATGAAAACTGAATACGCCCGCGAAGATTGATTGGAGTGATTATGCTGATTTACCATCTTATACGTACTTACATATATACACTAGAACGAGCAATTCAATTGGCTTTCAGATGTGTTACAACTACAATTTATGGGTACTATTTTGTAAAAAAATATTGATGGAACCTAAGATGTTTTTGTCTCGCTCGATCGAACAAATGAATGTTGACGAAGTGATGGCAGATAGTTTAAAACGTTCCAGGACTATTTTGTAAAATAATAAATAATCCAAAAATGAAGGATGGCAAATAAAACGACGTGGCTATTATTAGCTTTTATTTAAATAAGAAAACAAGCGTAAATCCCAGCTCCGGATTACGGATCACTGGAAACAGCAATGAACGTCACCATGTGACACCTCTATATTTGGACGAGTGACGTCATGAGTTCGCGGCTTTCTCCAGTGTAAAACAAGCGTCTGCCTACGTAGGGATCGATAAGGAAGGCAAGAGGCGAGGTGAGGAATACCAGTACTCCTAGCATAAGTTTAGTCGAGAAATACGTAGTATGTTCATAGAAAGGCATTCGAAAAATGCAGTTTCCATTTACACCCGCTTTTATCTCACTTTTCATACATTCTACAACCGAATCGTTTTCTATCGAATAAGTACGACTTAACTTTCGAAATAAATCACGATAAAGAACAGCGATTATTTTTGTGTTCAAGTAGAATTTAAGCCCGAGTTACTTTATTATCCAACGCAACTAACAGGTTGGAATTTACGCTCGGTGTTTCTTTTTGCACAAAAAGCCATAGGAGAGTTAAGAGATTGCTTAGTCTACTCATGTTTGAGAGTCAATGAGTGTGGACCGGAAGATCACAGGCGGTTTTCAGGTCACTTGCTCCGAAAACAATAGAGCACTAGCATGCATCTACCATCGCACTCAAATATAGACTCTGTTGCGGTTAGCTAAGGTTTATTTTAAAGTAAATAAAGCATTCAGTGTGTTATCCCTTTATGTTAGCCGTCGAATTTAGTTTCCAGTTTTATTGGATGCCCTTGAGCGAGGTCGGGACATAAATAAGGCTTCGGTTGTGATTTGTTTTCGTAATCACGGGACGGAACTTTGTAAAAGCTTTAGTTTCAGTACCTACATACATGAGGTATTGTATTACCTGCGGGGGATTACAAGAAAGTTCCAACTGATGCGGGTCACGGGGTTCATGGCTGAGTCAGTTTTCATAAGAATTAAGTCTTTTCGAACTCATAACTGCTGTAAGTCTGTGAGATAATGGTTCAAGCTGTCAAATATGAGTCGATTTTAAGTTTTTAATCTCATTTTTACAAATACCAACCAATCCAAACGCGTTTAGCGCCATCTAGGACATATTTCTCGTAGATGAAGCCTCAATCTCATGGAACGTGCGTTAAAACTTCGGCTTAAAAAAATGTGAGCGAGGTTTGGCATCATCTTAATTAGGCTGTTTTTGTAAAATGAGTCAACTGCATTTGGAACGACTTTATACCTATCTAGCCGTAGCACTGCGTACTGTTATGTTGTGGTTTCATTATCGGATTTCCATAAAGAACAAACAGTTTTCGTATAAAAGTATTCATGTTGATAAAATGGCCATTTGGATACCAATCCACTTAACTGCTCTACTTCAACACCATTTTTCATCGAAAATATTCAAACTTTCCACATAAAGTATATTTTTAGAATTTTTAGCTTTTGAAAGTTTAATTTTCTTTGACCTTCTTGCCGAATAGTTGGTAATAAAATATTTGTTATTTAGGGCATAAAAATGAGAGTAAACGGAGGTAGGGCAAGCTGACCTTGATCTTGAGCGGTGACGTCATAGGGTGGCCGCCCTTCGGCACCTGCGCGGTGTTCCGCCCTACCCTGGCCAGATAAAAAGCGAATGAACCTATTGGTTTCAGGAATTTCATTGATTGTATAGCTGAATACTGCTAGACGCTCTAATTGGAGAGTTATATTCGATAGTTGAGCGTTCTAAAACTAGGTACTGGTATCGATTCTGATTAGCCATTTTCCAAACTAAACTTTTGATTTTTAAATACCTGCTATCGTTTTTCACATAATGGGAATTAGAAGAGATGCAAGATAATATTTAGCACTATTAGATTGGTTAAGACTACAGTACTGCCCCTAATTGGACTCCGTTTCCTTATGTTCTAATGTCTTTGTTAATTTGAACTTTACGTACCAAAATTACCTGACTATATATAGTATACCTACGTTATTTTTTCAACATTTGATTTAAAATATACAGGACTTTTTATTCCGAAAAGCAGGAAAAAAAGAAATTTTCGGAGACCGCTATTTCCATAATTATGAACGAGTTGGTAATTTAACCAAAATTAATTCAATTACAACTTTTGGCTGAGGAACAGTGGCGCCGCCTGTCGCCGGAAACAAACTGTCTAATCTTGGCAGGAGTTCTTGCTATATCGCCATAAAATTGTTAAACGAGCTCGTTGTGCCAAAACTTAACATTTTGGTTTGGTTTTGGCGATAGCAACTCTAATTCACCTGCAAAAATGTGACCGTATTTCTGGCTCTCGTATTGTTTTATTTAGCCACGAGTGCAAATGCAATCAATAAAATCGGACACAATAATAATTCCCTCTAGATTGTAGGAAACCAATGACGGTAATACTAACATTTTTAGTTAGTTAGAGTTTTTAGTTAGTATTATTATATCAAGTTTAGATATCTGTCTGTTTAATTAAAAGTATGAAATTTAGATTAGATTTGGTGTGATTTTAAGGTTAGGTTTGGGTCTAAATAAAACGTTTGCTCCAGAAACATCGGTATTGAAGAAATGTGTGACAAATATTTATTTTCGCGTGCTAACATCGAAATGGTAATTTTATAGAATTTTTGCCTTTATTTTTTACCAGAACTCTAATATTCGATCGAGCTTGGTTCTCGGACAATTTAAATTTTCTGTTATTGAGATAGGAATACCAAAAATGGAGATTTAAATTATATTAATTGGTCTAGAATCAGGCCACGTCTTTTGAGCTACCTAACTTAGTGTATTTATCAGAAACCTTGCAAGGTAACACTTGTTTTTATTTGGAAATTCCTATGGAAAAACAATCACAGATATTTCTGGCATTTCCTGAATTTTATAAAGCGGCCTTTACCCAAGTTATATTGTTAAAAACTTGCAAGATATGAATTCAATAGTCAGCATCCAACTTCGTAGTACAAACTACCTTTGGGCGACCATTATAACAAGCTACCTAAGAGGCTTTCTTCTAAATGGAAAGTAGATTTCATTTTATACTGGTCACTGAAAGCTTTGAGCGTAGACTCTTCTATTTACGTTTCATCGTAGATTTGTTACGACCTTTATACTTTTTATTTCTCGCTCGAATATTAAAAGATGTTCATTAAAATTGAAAGGTTGTATCAACTTTTCTCATCCCTGCAGAATGGAAAACTTTCTTTTTCCATTATTCATCTGATAATTAATTAATTTTTATTTTATCAATTTCTTGAACTATGTTACTATTGAAAGTTTTAGATTTAAAGTTGTGGATTTAAATGAATAGAAAACATTAATATATGTAAATAAAATCAGAAAAATGAATAGAAAGCGTAATTTTGAAATAACATTTGGTTAATGGTGATTATTAATTTGTTTCAATAAATAACTAGTACTTAGAACAACGAACGAAAACAAGTTAAAATATATTTATATATATATTTATTTTTTTTGGTACTTCTAACCGGTAAGAAATATATATTCAAAGCACTATCTATAATTATCACTAAAGTCAGTCGTCAAACCCTTCGTAAGGCTGCCACTTCGATTTACGTCAAAAACAAGTAGGTAGGTAAGTTTATCAGTCGATTAAATTATGTGTTAAAACTATTACTTCCCCTTCTCAACACTTGACAAAAGTCTAATTTGTATTCTACTGCCTTAATGAACATGGTAGAAGAACATGAAAGAGTTTATCTATCTATATATCTATCTATCCATTTATCTTTCTATCTGTGGTATAAGTACAAATACTGTGCGAAAATCCATCGGGTGGAGAAACTCAGAGCGCGGATGTGTCCTAGTTTAATTTGGGAAACTAGGGCGGAGTCATGAATAATGTACTGGCTCGGAATAAGTCCCCGCTAACTTTCTATCCGATTGCGAAGTGAGTTTCCCTGGCGAATTGGAGGGTCGGTGACGAATCTTCGAATCAAGCTTAGTGCTCGTTGCTGAGCTGTCAGCGCCCGTAGCAAAAGCTGTAGCTCTCGTAGCATAGCTATTATCTAGAGAGTTTGTAGCTTAACTGCAATGTTCGTAGCCGTAGTGCTAGCTGTCAGTGTTGTAGCATAGCTGTCAGCGTTTGTAGCATAAATATCAGCACTTGTAGCACATCTATAGTAGTTGTAGCATACTAATAAAAAAAATTGGTTGCCTGTAAAGTCGGTATACGGGCGAAAGTTTTACGTGACAACGACTTTGAGTGGTAAAATAATTTTAATGTGAATATTCATTCGTATAGTAGGAAGAAGGATGAAATAATAGTAACAATTTAAAACATTTATTTATACAAAGAATTATATTTAAAACATTAATTTATACAAAGAATCTCGCACTGAATTTCATATTAACAAAATTTTATGTCTGTCTCTCTCGCTCTTAGGCGGGCTAACCATGCCCGAGTGGAAGGGACGCGTGCCTCTCACTCGCTCTCATTGTGAGCGCATAACGTGAGCGGAGCGTAACGCAGTTTCTTGAAGTGTCACCCGGCAAACCAATATATAAGACGTTGTCACGTCAAAACTCATTACATAGCAGTAGCATACGTAGCACAGCTGAAGCACTCGAAATCTAATTTAAGACCTCTTAGCATACTTAGCTGGCAGTGCTTCTGGCATAGTAATCATTATTGTAGCATAGCGTAGCGATTCTACCACATCGTAGCTGTTAATATATACAGCGTAGCCACTCAAATTTGTCCCTAATGCTATTTATATCTCAGAGTTTTGAATGTTTCCCAAAAGCACAAATTTTAGGCAAATTGAAAACGAAAAGGTCAAAAGTAATAAATATAGACAATCCACAGGTGCATTCGTTTCCATCCCAAGCATTCGCGAAATAATTAAAAAGTATCGAAGCGAGACACCGACCTCGTATGACCTATTTCTCTTCCCATTTAGCCAGGTCAATACGAGAAGACTTGCCACAGGAAATTGTATCTTAAACGCAAAGGTTACATTTTATTTTCGCTTATTGCATGTTTTCTCGAAATAGATTTGCGAGACGTCAAGCTATGGGTATTGATTGTTTGAGGTCGTAGGTAATAAAATTAATGAGGACTTTAATAATTAATTGCTTCTCGACTTTGCTAATGAACGTCGGGAACAGATTCTTTGTTTCACAATTTCTTGTTAGGTAATTTGCGGGGTGTTGTGGTAGTAAGGTTGATTGCTAGGAAGCCTAGAAAATTGTAGGGAATATTCTGCAACATTTAATGTTTATTTCTTGGTTACGTAATTTAGTTATAATATTCTATAGGTAGATTTTTGTAGGATTTTTTAAGCCACATTCAAACTAGGTAAAATAGGTGTTCTTTATGATCGTTACTTACCGTAGTAGTAGGTACTTAAATAAATCTGTAACATTTAAAGTAGGTATCACTAAATCATATCATTAAATTTTATTCTTCAAGCCATTCGAAGTTTGAACTCATGTATGAATATTTGAGCGTGTGATCGTGTTATAGTTAAAATCATGGCCAGTTCGCAACGTGTTGCCCCACCACATTGACTAAACATACCTTTAAATACCTGTACGTCACGTATTCCGAATTGTAACGCTTGTTCTTGTAAAGCAATAAGTTTTCACTTTATTTTCTACCTGAACTTAGAAAAGGTATCTAAAGAAATGTGGCACAGAAAATGTGTAAAGCCTACTAATATAATAGATTCTTATTTCGCTTATCATGTACCTATATATAAGCTGGTTGGTATATCAGGACCCAGGTTCAGAGCATTGTACAGATACCTGTCTACTTCAGATATTCTGTGGTAAGCTCGCGTAGCAACATCAAAAGATTCTTAAAATAGCGATAGTAAAATGCGTACCGATGGAAAGGTTCCATTTTGTTTGCTTGTACCATCAATCCAGTCCCTTTATAGCGTCATAAAGGCGTAAGGGACTCTGCACACTCGGCAATGGTATACTTTGCGTCCCGTTCCTGAGCTGGCTACATTTTCTTTGTAAATATAATAGATTGGTAGGTAGTATGAAATAAAATAATTACGTGAATTATTATGCGACTGAAGAAAATAATATAGACTATGACGTACATAAAAACGTTACGCGGTGTATTGGCGTTTTTTCAATTCGGAATAAAACACCAAAGTGGTTTTTAATAACATTGTGACGTAGCTACGATGTTAATTAGACTAATCAGGTAGATTAATTTTTAATTAAGTTTACTGAGTCTAGTTATTGTCATCTACAACTTCCCAGTCGATAGTGTGGATTTAAGTGTATCGCTGCCCTAAGTTTGTCGTAAAGACTGAGTAAAATTTCTTTGTCAAGGTTGTTCCATGATTTACTTTCAATCACGGAATTTTTCCGCTGAAGTATTTTCAAGTTGTGATTTTGCCCAAGTTGAAAGACGAATATTTTCGCGAGCCTATTCCTTTGGATTGAGGGCATTTTATGGGAGTTCCGTTTTATTTCTTTTACCCTATTACGGGTTTATACACGGATGTACTGAGCCGAAAGACAGAGTTGTGTTCATCGTTGAACAACTTTCACTATAAAATCAACGCTAAAATCGTGGAAAAATCAGTTTCCGTGACAAAATGCTATACCTAAATAATTATTTCATTTACGATTTCTGTATCGGTTCAACAGTAAAAGTTGTTCATAAAGAAATGTAGAATCCTGTATACTAATCTAATAGATTTTTTTATTGGTTGTTTATTAGAAAACTGGAAAGTCTTACGTAAATCATTAGGCGTATCTAAAACAATTATTAGTCAGGTTTTGTGTTCCAAGAATGTGTTAAAACTGTACTTACAAAAGGTACACAATTATGCATCTATTACGTAGCCTACCAATTATTCATAGTTTCTAGCTGGATTCAAACGAAGCACGCAAATCCGTTGAAATCGATGCCAATCAAACAATGTATTATTTTCCAATTACATAATCATTCTAGTACAATCATTTTACAGTGTAATGTAGGTAAAAATGCATGCTATTGCATTTTTACCTTCTTATGCATAAGCTGTATAAAAAGTAATAAAATCGCCAAGCGCGAGTACTTTCTTGTCGAAGGTTCCGTACCCATCGTATTATATTATAGTTTCCGGCAACCACATGTGACAGTTTCCGTTAACAGTGCTGCTGTTCGCCAACGATAAGTTCGCCTATCATTATGGAAGTGATTACACAGAAGACATTCTTTAGGAGGGATATCCTTTCGAGGGATGAACGAAGGCGCATTTCTTTCATAGCATAGGCAAGTCTACCACTCCTTGTTCCAGTTCAGTAAATGTTTACTAACCAACAGCATTTCTTTTTTATTTTCATAGATAGGTAGTACTTAGGTGTTAATTTACTAAGTAAAATAGCCAGCAAAGGATGCTCCTACAAAAAAGGGATTTATGAATTTCATTGGATATTTTTATTGCAAACAGAAATGAAGTAGTAATGGAAACACTAGTTCATTTTTGTATTTAATTTGGCTCTAATATGTATAAAAAGTATTTCAATATTAGTATGATAACAAAACAGAATGCAATCGAAATAATAAGCAATCTTCGCATGTCTGTATTATTCGCATTGAATAATGATAAATTCCACCTATACGAATATCTGTCAGTTACAGTTCTGGGCTTGGGTATGATAGTTACTGCAATGATTATTGTAATTAGGTCAATTCAAATTGTAATTTTGTTCTGCAATATTTTAATGAAATCACAAAAAATAATATGTTCTATTTATTCTTTCAAATAACATTTTTGTAAAACTCTTGTATATTTTTTTTCTGTACTTACAAACTTCAGAGCAAAATACTTGAGAGTTTTTACTCTAACACAAAATTCTTGTATTTTGATTGGTTTATTTGTAAATGTGAATTCTGTGACATGGTATGGTAAGTGTGTCTGTTTCAAAATTAGTACAATGATTAATGATTATCTTCGCTAAACGATCGGTTTATTCAGACTATAAATAAACTTCACTGTGCAATTTGGTTGCAAAGTCACGCTCAGTCTTCACTATGAAAACGTTTTTAGTTACCATATTTTGTATGGATGTCGTGTGTATAAATAGCATTAAATATGACAATGTAACACTAGAACCAGCTGCACGGCAACTTAAACGTGAACAATTGAACATCCGGTGAGTAGTCTTAAAATAAACAATAATTACAGCAATAAATCTTTCAAACACGTTAGTTTTCATATCTATAATTTTGAATGGAATCAATTATGTCTGTGTTAAGTTTGAACTTCGTGTGTGAGTTTTAGACACCAATGATAACTGAACTGATATTTTATTTCAGAAAACTATTGGACTATTGACTACAAGTTTTGCTTCTATAGGACGAGGCACCTTCAACCCTGGAAACCTGGTGACCGGAATACCAGGACCTGTTGATTTTATGTTTAAAGGTCGTAGGTTGTTTTACCGTGACACTCAAAACTATCGTTTGGGTACCAATCATAATAAGATTTTAGTAAACATGCCAAAATACGCAAAGACCTACGTTCGTGACGGCAGACCTCCTGTGAAGGAATAAATGAAAGACGTGCCTAACTATTATCCGAATTCATACAGTGGTCCGATGCTATACGTGGATGAGACCAGGCCGCAAGAAACTCTGTTGGTGCTCGAAAGACACTCGGTAGATCTTGAACCATATGCTGAATTTTATAACAATGAACTTGTGCTCAACGAACGATGCTCAAAGACAGCGCCTGGTTGACAGATTAGTAGCGTCTCTGGTGCCAGTTACTCCACCGGTTCAAAAGCGAGCTGTCAAGTTCATGTACCTCATATACTTCATGCGACTTAGATTTGGGAAAATGAATTGAAATTGGACTTAAAGCAGCACTCATAACTGCGCAAGCGAATCAATCTGGTTAACTAATATTAAATTGAAATGTTTTCTATGTTTCTCTCTTCTACAAAAAATATAGCCTTATAATTTAGAAGTATAATTAATGATTAGATCTAGACTTGATCGAGGAAGACTATTCAAACTATGTTTGTTTAATTTGACATTATTGTATCTAATAAATAAATATAAATATTAGGTTGGGGAAAAAGTCTTTTCGCATTATAGTATGTATGAACTTGTAAAATATCTTTGGTTATACTATTTGTATCTGGCTGGTTTTGGTATCATTGAAAGTTTAAATTTTAAAAAACATAATTCCAAATTCAAATTAGGAAAATGTGTGTTTTTATTTTCTTTTTCGTACTGTCAAAACGAGTGAATCTAATGAAGAAATTCGATACATTTTAAATTTTTACTACAAAAAAGTTAAAAAGACAACGATAGCCGCGAAAAAAATTTGCGATGTTTATGGACCTAGTGCAGTGTCTGTGAGAGAAGCACTTTGGTTTAAGCGTTTTCATTCCGGAAATTTTGATGTTAAAGCTGCACGTCGCTCTGGTCGCTCTATTACGGATAATATGGATGCCATTTTTGAAAAAGTAGAGCAAGACCGGCATGTCAGTAGTTACGACGTAGCTGAGGAACGTGGAATTGACCATAAAACAGTTTTGGAGCATTTGAAAAAAACTGGGCACAAAAAGCTCGATATTTGGGTACCTCACGAGGTCACTGAAAGAAACTAATGAACCGTGTACTCATTTGTGATTCTTTATTACCACGTAAACCGAACCATTTTTGAAGAAGGTGATAACTGGTAATGAAAAGTGGATCACGTACGACAAGAACGTGCGAAAAAGGTCGTGGTCAAACGCCGGTCAGGCTTCACAGACTGTGGCGAAACCCGGGTTAACTCGCAACAAGGTGATGCTGTGTGTGTGGTGGGATTGGAAGGGCATTATTCATTATGAGCAACCCATCAGGCAAGACCATCGATTCTGAACTCTACTGCGAACAACTGATGAGATTAAAGCAAGAAGTTGAGAGAAAGCGGCCGGAATTAACCAACAGACCTCACACATCTTTAGCCACTCAGCAAAAATTAAGAGAGTTTAGCTGGGAGGTGTTAATGCATCCGCCGTATAGTCCTGACCTTGCACCTTCAGATTTCCACCTGTTTCGGTCTCTTCAGAATTCTTTAGGTAGTGTCAGGTTAACATCACGAGAGGACTGCCAAAACCACTTGTCGCGGTATTTTGATCAGAAGTCCCAAAATTTCCATAGCAATGAGATCATGTCCCTACCTACAAGATGGCAAAAAGTTATCGAACAAAATGGTACCTACATACTTTAGTTAAATGTAAATAAACTATATTAAAAAATGTTTTGAATTTTCTTAAAAAATGCGAAGGACCTTTTTCCTAACCTATTATATATTTCTTGTATAAATGGTGAGTTTTATCAGTAAAAAATATGCCGAGCAACTGAGTGCAAAACTGTAAACATCTAGTCTTTAATGTGTGTGATGTGTGTCTCTAATTTTTGTGTTTTCATGTGTTTGTAATAATAAAACAAAAAATCTTCGCCAAAAAATAAAAAAATCATTGTGTGTTTTATTTTTTATTTTAGCAAATTTGCATACTCAAGGCAATGTCATTAATCAATCGACTATTCTAAACATCATATACCTTTATGCAGACATATTAGATATTTATCCACTATACAAAATTATATACCAATAGGATCTGATACTAAAGTGTCACAGTTATTTGTGTTACGGTTTGGGTATATTAGAGCCTGATCCGTGTGATAGCTTAAGCCTTCAAGCGATAGAATGAGTAACCTGGCTTAGGTTTATATTTTCTATACTTCTAATAAGTAGGCATAGATAATTTCTTAACAAAGGCACTATTAGGTTTATCTTGTTTATTGCATACGCAATATCAGATGTCAATTTTATAGGGTTAGTAGAACATAAAATAATTGCTATTATTCAAAATTTATTTAAAGTTAATTAATGTAGTGCTGACAGGAAGATATGCTAAAAACGCATCGTGAATAGCTTAGCATGCTAAACATGGTTAGTACTGTATATAGTATATATAGCCAAGAAAATTGCCTGTTTGGTCGTCTGTCACTTTCGTACCGTCGGATTTCTACAGTAAGCCATAATAACCTAATTTAAGAAAATCACAGAGAGCCTAATTTCTTAATTATGTCTTCTAGCTACTAGCAGCACATACAAATTGTTATCTATTTTTAACGGACTTCCAAAAAGGACGGTTCTCTATTCCATTTTTTTTAATTTAAAAAAAATACAAAGAAAAAAACAGTGAAAAATTATTAAATTTTTTTTGCAACTCCGTCGTTTCGACCTATCCTATCCCTTCAAGCTATGGGATTAGATTAAAATTAAATAAGTGTTCGTGTAGTGTAGTTTGAGTTTCAATATATGTCTATGTAAATCTTGAAATTAAAAGATACAAATGTAGCAATTAGATAAACTCATTTATATTTGATTGAGATAAACTCAACAATCAATAATTATTTTTGCCCGACAACCATTTAATTCTGTTCAGCTTATAAATAACTTCATTGCATAATTTGACTACAAAAACGCGATTGAACTCTACTATGAAGACGTTAACTACGGTAATCGTATTTTATTTGGCTGTGGAGTGTGTTAGTAGTATTAAATATGACAATGTAACTCTAGAGCCAGCATCGCGGCAGCTCTATGATTTCAGACTTGAACATCCTGTAAGAGTCTCAAATTACACTTTTACAGTTTTTTTTATCATAATTTATTTTTCTATAAAGCAATTTTATTTCTCAGTGTACACGAATACTAGATTTACGAGCATACTTTGGAGAAAAAACTCACTTTAAATCATTTGCCACACCTTTGCCAGTTATTCCACCGCCAAGCAGTAATGCGCAAACATTACTGTGTTCCGGTTGGAAGGGCATTGTTTCCAGTGAAATTACAGGGCAAATGGGAGATTAAACTACTTATATCTCAGGGTGACGAGCGCAGTGCTGTGCCACGCAGGGTCTTGAAATCTGCGAGTTCAAAATTCTGGGTGGTGCAGACCTGTTATGGGCAAACGTGACGTTTAACATCAGGCGAGCGATTTGCTCGTCTCGTCACTCAATTACATAAAAAAAATAAAAAAAAAATATTATTCATTATCAAATCATTATTTTCAACAAGTGTTCTAATGGAATGGTAAAGTTGAGCGTTTAACATTGCTTGTGTTATTTTTTTCCAGAATACTATTGGTCTTCTGACTACCACTTCTGGTGAGCCTGTAGAAATCAGGGATACCATACAACTTAACTCAGATCAGTTCACAAGTCAGTTCCATTTGGATCTTCACACAACCTTCAATGCAGAGAGAATTCCGGAAAGAATGGTCCATGCAAAAGGCGTTGGAGCGTTCGGATACCTGATAGTAACTAACGATGTGTCGAAGTACACTAGTGCTGACTTATTTAACGGCGTTGGAAAGAAAACTCCTGTCCTGGGAAGGTTTTCAATAGGCATCGAGAGTTTAGGTGGAACCGATTTAGGAGCTGGGCTCAAAGGTTTGGCTGTTAAATTTTACACCGATGAAGGAAACCTCGATCTTCTATGTCTTCAAACACCCGTGTATATGTATAGAGATCCTATTAACTTCTTACCTTTTATTCATGCTTTTAAAAAGAACCCCAAGACTCTTCTGAGAGACCCTACAACAATCTGGGATATAATTACATTGAGGCCAGATTATATTAACGCTTTCCTTTGGACACAATCAGATTACGGTGTTCCAAATGGTTATAGAAGAATGGATGTATTCCCAATTCACACCTACGAACTGAGCAATAAGAAAGGTGAAAAGCACTATGTGAGATTCAATTTTAGAACTGAACAAGGTCTCGACAATCTGACTATCGCTCAACAAGCTGAAATACAAGGAACAGATATGGACTACTACGTCAGAGATTTATATAACGCCATTCAGAGGAAACAATATCCATCATGGAGACTAGAAATAGATGTATTAACTTTAGAAGATGTTAAAAAAGTTGATTACGATCCGTTTGATGTTACCAGACTTTGGAAAAATGGCACATACAGCACGGTACAGATTGGTAGAGTAATTTTTGACCGAAGCCCTGATAATAACTTTGCTACCATCGAACAAAGCGCGTTCAACCCTGGAAACTTAGTACCAGGTATACCAGGACCTGTTGACATAATGTTTAAAGGTCGTAGGTTGTTTTACCGTGACACTCAAAACTATCGGTTGGGAACCAACCATAACAAAATTTTAGTAAATTTACCGAAATACGCAAAGACCTACGTTCGAGATGGCAAGCCTCCTGTAAATGATAATATGAAAGACGTACCAAATTATTATCCTAATTCATACAGCGGTCCTATGCCATATGTCGATGAGACGAGGCCAGAGGAAACACTGCTGGTCCTTGCTAGACATGCTGTCGATCTTGAACCAGCATCCGATTTCTATAACAATGTACTAGTAAATGATGCGCAAAGACAGCGTATGGTGGGAAGAATAGTCGCATCTCTGTCAGTAGTTACTCCTCCAGTCCAAAAACGGGCTGTCAAGTTTATGTACCTCATTGATTTGGATTTGGGAAAACGAGTCGAAATTGGACTTAGAGCAGCACTTGTAGCAGCAAGCGCCAATCAATCTGGGAAATGAACCAAATACAACATGATGAACTATGTTTTTAATTTCAGTAAATATTTCAATTAAAATATATATATTACTAATCTGTCATTTCATTTCTGTACGAACATTAAATAAATGTGAAATGTATTTCAAACATCAAACAAACAAACCCAACACATTTTCATGGAAAAAAACATACATACAAAAAAACATAGCAAAAATCCCAGAAAGTAAAAATTCCAATTCAAATTCCAAAAAATTCCCAGAAAGTAGAAAGAAAAAAATCACCTAAAATAATTTAATATATTATTACATCAATGTTCAGAGATGATCAGAGAGAATAATGCTTACAGACTAAGAATCTTTAAAATATTAAAAAACATAGATAAAATATTACATAAGCAAGCAGGCAAATCTTGAATGCAGGTACCTACTTTGGCGCAATAGTACCTACTATTTAGATTAATATACCTATACATACACTGACTTTCATATTGCGAAAATGTGGTCAATACAAAATGCGCCCTACTTATTGTTGGATCATATTTTACGGAAACTATTGCAAGATATCTTAGAATAGTTCGAATTTAAAGTATTCCCTTATATGTATGAAATAACTTGGTTTATCTTAAACATCGATCATGATCTTAAACGACATAATTACAATAGCGGTCAACCGCTAGACTACTTTAAATTTATTGAAATTGTTGACTTTTGTACTTATTTAAACTTTAAAACGTAAGCCAAATTAGTTTAGGTGAAGCTAAAATAATCTAGAGGAGGCTAATTTAATAAGCTAGTAGGAGCTAGGCGTCGTCTTCGTACTTAAAATTTGCGCGCATTGCAACGATGTGTTGCAGATTTCATTCTAATCAAATTGATTAATTAGTAACAGTTAGATATATACTACTATAATGTCTACTTTTAATATTTTATAATGATTTGTTAGTGAAGCTTTCGTATCAATTATATTATATAATTATAGCTAAACAGGTTATATTAAAAGTTGATCGTTGTGTTACAAGTTAAAACTCAATTAAAGATATTTTATTTTTGATCTCGATATGTAACTAATTGTATCGAGTAGATTAAGTTATTCCATACTAAAGAATGCAAAAACATAATTTTTGAAATTAATTACATAAATTCGAATGCCAACAAAATATCTGGAACGGATTTCAGTGAGCCTTAAGTTCAGTCAAAACATACATTGTTGTTATTAGATAACTAGTTGAAGAATGGAGTAGACTTAAAAAAAGATTAGGGCTTAATGATTTGAGAACAAAAATAAAATACAGATATATCGAGATCAGTCGATTAATAGAAATGCAAAAAAAAATCTTGATAGGAGCTAATATATCTAAAAATTAGAAAAAAAGTAGCGATTAAAAATGGTTAACATAAATAGAGCCGAGGTTTTAAAATGTAGGATCATGTTATCATAACACCAAAATATGCATTTATGCATATTGCATATTATTGCATATATCTTTTAGTATTCGTAATACGGACATTTTTGAAACTATTTATTACAAGTATTTACAGTTAAAATACATTAAACAATAGAATCGTAGTTAGTACGAGTTAAGACTCGCCAGTAATAACGTTTATGCGCATGAATGACTGTTCTTTTTACGTTTTTCACATCCTGATATAAGTTAGACGTACCTACCCTGCAGTTTTACTCGTGCAGTAATGAATTTAATTAATCAGTTTAGGAACTATGGAGATACGTGGTAACAAATATTCACACAAACTTTCGCATTTATAATATTAGTAGGATGTTCAGTAATTATACCTTTAATTAAGGATGATATAAGGATGGATCAGTTGATTTTCTCGTATTTGTTCGGAAACAATGGATCGGTTTGGGACGTGCGTATTTTTGCTGTTGTTTGCAGTGGAATATGGAGCCGGTCATTATCAGTTGAATTATACAGGGGATACAGCCGGAAGGCAGTTGTGGGACTTCAAAAAACGACATCCCGTATGTTATTATTAATAGTATCTACATTGTTTAGAAATGACGACGTTAGTAATGTTAGCATGTTCATAAACGTTATTCTAACATTAAAAAAGTTTGAGTTCATAACATTTTACTTTATAATAAATCATAAATTTTATTATTTTTCAGTTTCCTATAGGCGTGCTAACCACAAGCGCCGGTGAACCAGTAGAAGTAAGAGATAGTTTCACTATTAACAGTGACTTATTCTCTAATCAATATAACGCAGACGTTTCGACACACCTTGACGGAGAAAGAATCCCCGAGCGAGTGGTACACGCAAAAGGTACCGGTGCGTTCGGTTATTTTGAAGTCACAAATGATGTCTCCAAATACACCAGTGCTGACGTATTCAACGGAATCGGAAAGAAAACACCAGTTGTCACTAGGTTTTCTATTGCGGTTCAGAATGCTGGTGGAACTGACCTTGGTCATGACAACAGAGCTCTTGCGGCGAAATTCTATACAAATGAAGGAAACTTGGATTTGCTTGCTCTTCACATACCGGTTTACTCATACAAAGACCCATTAGACTTCATAAATTTTATTCACGCGTTCAGAAGAAATCCACGCACAAATATATTTGACCAAACACAGAGTTGGGACTTCATCACCCTTAGACCGGCTGCTTTAAACGCTATTCTGTGGCTTCAATCTGATTACGGTAGCCCTGATGGGTATAGAAAAATGGATGCATTCCCGATTCAAACGTTTGAACTAAATAATAAACACGGCGAAAAGTTTTATGCAAAATTCAACTTTAGAACTGAACAGGGACTGGCCAATCTCACTACAGCCCAAAACAGGGCAATATCTCCTTTAGACGCGGAATACTTCAATAGAGATTTGTACAATGCCATAGAAGAAAAAAACTATCCAGTATGGAGACTAGAATTAGATATTATGACAGAAGATGATGTGAGAAAGGCAAACTTTAATCCTTTTGATGTAATTAACTTGTGGAGGAAAGGCACATACCGCACAGTGACTATTGGAAGATTGGTTTTAGATCAGACAGTGGAAAATGTCTTTGCTGATATAGAACAAACTGCTTTCAATCCTGCCAATCTAGTTCCTGGAATTCCAGGTCCTATAGATTTCATGTTTAAATGCCGACGATTTTCATACAGAGATTCTCAAAACTATCGTCTTGGAGTGAACCACAATAAGATTGCGGTGAACGTAGCAAAATATGCTAAGACTTACAATCGTGACGGCGTACCTCCAGTAAGGAGTAATATGAAAGACGCACCGAATTACTATCCTAATACATACAGTGGTCCCATACCGTATGTTGACGAAAGTAGACCAGATCGGACGTTGATGGTTATGGAAAGTAATGCAGTAGACTTTGAAGAACCTGCGTATTTCTACAATCATGTGATCAAAGACGATGCGCATAGACAGCGTCTAGCAAATAATCTTGCTATAACTTTGCAACCTGTACTTCCTAATATAGCAAGAAGAGCACTCAAAATGTTAAGCATGGTTAACAAAGATCTAGGTAAGCGTACTGCTAATGCATTGCGAGAACTACAGTTAGCCGCTTTGAAAGTGTCGGCTGAAGAGAGATGGCGGCAAAACGCTCAATGCTTCGAAAGTAATTCGCTTAAAGTGTTAAAAAAATATTAGGTATAATCAATCTAAATTGTTATCAATAATTAATTAAATGACGCTTTGTGTTTGAAAAATAAATAATTAGGTATATGTATTTGTTTTATTTTTTAGTAAGTACCTAGTAATATAAAAACGTTTTCGATTGTATGAATTTGTATGTCTTCTCAATAAAATGATATTATTATATTATTTTTAGCCCCATTTAACTAACATTGAAAAGTTAGTCTTCAGAAACATAAGTTTTTCATAACACATTACTCCATAATATTAATATTATCATGTCAACCAAGTATTTTAATTCTACATAGAATAGTTAACAACTATAAATTGTATAGGGATATGACACTAATAACCTCACTTTGTTGTTTGCATCCTTGTGCAACACTATGACTTGTAATTACTAATCTCGCAATTTTTTGCCAAATCATTAAAATATTTTTACTAAGACGTAATAGCCCATATAATCTAACTCCACATTCCTATAATTAAAACTAAATCTTTGAAATTTAACCATTTGATGATTCCTTATCAATAGACTCATATTCATGCTCTTTACTAAGTAGATATTACATGGGTAATTTCTTAAGTTTAAGTTTCTTTAGGGTTTTTTATATTCTAAGATTTTGCTTATTACCCAACATAGGCAAAGCCAGAAGATAGGGCCATGTTTTAGCAGTCTCTGTAAGTATGTATGTTTGTTTTAATGTATATTCTACAGTAGCGTCTTACTTAATCGCCGATCTTTGATGCAAAATGTTAATCGATTTGTTATTACTGTCTGAGTTACTATGGACTTCATTTTGCGAACAAGATCGATATGACGGACGTTACATTAAAAAAGAGAGATTTATCGGACGTTTTCCCTCAGTCAAGTTACAGTTTTTAAAATAGTAAGAAAACCAGATTGACGCCTTATCCATCCAAGCCAATTGTAGCAATGACGGTACAGAAGAAACAAGCCACACATAGTGTTAACCTAAACCTAAACCTTCTCAACGTCTCTATAGTCAGATATATACTCGTAAAAGTATTAATAAGCAGCCTTAATTAGGCACTATTATACAAATTAACATGCATTACAGAGTATTAAAGTTTTTGTGAAAACGTTCGGATATCCCGCATCTATAAACTAGCGAATATTAACATTGTACCGGCATTAGGTTTTTAACCATGAAAACAGCGGCTGTGTTTTTCGCTCTGTTGGTTACTGCAAAAGGATACTACTATGAAAATTATACTAATATCGATGCCGTTGGGAGACAACTGCAGGACTTTAAAGACCGAAATCCGGTAACAGACTTAGTCAATCAAAACTAGTTACTTATCATGTGTTATATTTATGACGTTTATTTATTCACAAACTTTAAATATGTTTCCAGGTTCCTGCAGGATACATAACCTCGAGTGCGGGAGAGCCGGGTGACGTCAGAGACACTATTAATATCAACAGTGACTTCTTTAACAATCAGTTCTACATAGACGAAGCAGCTCATGCCGATAGAGAGAGAATACCGGAACGGGTGGTCCACGCTAAAGGAGTTGGTACCTATGGATACTTAGAAGTTACCAACGATGTTTCCAAATACACCAAAGCAGAAGTTTTTAACGGAGTTGGAAAGAAAACTCGACTTGCTCTCAGATTTTCAACTTCTCGACCTCGCTTAGGGGGAAGTGATCTTGGCAGGGAGTTCAAAGGTCTGGGAGTCAAATTTTATACCAAGGAAGGAAATCTAGATTTAACTTGTTTACAAACTCCTATATTTATGCTCAAGGACTCCGTCGATTTTTTTCATTCGGTACGTTCTCTAAGATTGAATCCAAAAACAAGTCTCATAGACATGACCATGCAGTGGGAGTTTTCAAGCTTAAAACCAGCTAGAATTCCAACTTTCTTGTGGGTATTTGCAGATTATGGCATTCCTAAAAATTATAGGACCATGGATCTATTTCCTATTCATACATATGAGATAAATAACGAACATGGGGAATCGTATTACGTGAAGTTTAATTTTAGAACTCTACAAGGTTTGGACAATTTCACATCTGCTGAAGCACAAGCTGTAGCCTCTGAAGATCCAGATTATTATTCCAGGGACTTATACAACGCTATATCTGAGAAAAACTATCCGAAATGGAGATTGGAAATGGACGTTTTATCAAAAGAGGATCTGAAAAGGGTTGATTATGATCCTTTTGACATAACGAGACCTTGGAAGACTGGCACTTATAAAACAGTGACGATAGGACGTGTAGTGGTGAATGAAACGGCGACAAACCATTTTAGAGATTCTGAACTTGGTGCTTTTAATCCTGGAAATTTAGTGCCCGGCATTCCAGGCCCTGTGGACTTTGTTTTCAAAGCACGACGGATGGTTTATCGTGACACTCAAAACTACCGTCTCGGCATCAATCATCATGAAATAACAGTCAACGTACCTAAATATAAGAGAACCTACAATAGAGATGGACTTCCACCAGTCAGAGATAATATGAGAGATAATCCTAATTACTATCCAAATTCTTTCCGAGGATCTGTTCCCATTGTTGATGAAGGCCGTCCAGATCAAAAGTTACTAGTGTTGTCGAACAATGCGGTCGATTTTGAAACAATTGCAGATTTTTATGAGAATGTTATCCGAGACGATGCTCACAGACAAAGACTTTCTGATAACATAGCTTCATCTCTGGTAACAGTTCTTCCAAAAGTTACTAGAAGGGTATTGAGACTGCTTGCGTTAGGTCATCCAGACTTAGGTAAGAGAGTAGCTCGTTCGTTAAAGCTGTTGAAAGCAGCATCTGAAAAACAGTCCACCAGAGAGAGGTACGACGAAATAGCTCAATGCTTGGTAAGAAATATGGAAAATAAGTATCATTAGAATAAAACATGACAGTTTTAAGGTATACAAATTAGGTAGAGCCTTTACCATTGTTTACTTATAATTTATTAAACTTTGTTATCTAAAATTTATTACATTATTTTGAAATGAGTAGTTTTATTTGTTTCTTGAAAAAGTCACACAGGCAAATATCTAGCAATAAATTTTATTAGTATATTTGAGCATGTTGCCAAAATATAGACAATAGTCATAATAGAAAGAACATTGTAATTCAATCAATCTACCCACGCTCCAAGCAAACAAATGAAAACACAAACTGAATAACTAACAATCCATACGCGGCTGCGGCTACCTCATTAGACTATGTAAATAGGTACCTATGATCCGAGGAGCCGTTCCGCGCTCATTGTTTCGGAAAACCTCCCCTTGTGGCGAGGGTGGGACCGCTGTCCGCTCTACTGGAAGCTAAGCTATTTATACCTGAAGCCTTTAAATGTTTTATGATTCGTTTATAGAATGAAGGTGACCTTAGAGGTCGTATACTTTACGGGAAAGTTGGGATGGCGGCGACGCCGTTCTGTGAAGAAAGTGAATGTAAGGGGTTTTTACATACCCATTTGTAAAGTAAGAGATTTATTGATGTTTTTTCCTTTCTTAAAGCGTAAAGATAAACCAGAGAGATGTCCACATATGTGTAAAAACGTTATTTACAAGTTTTATTAATATGGATAAATATTGTAGGTAGAGGTAGAATGTCTACCTCATCTTCCTTACTAAATCTAACACGCAAAATTGTGAAGTAAATTGTACTCGAAAGGCATCAGGCTCCTAAATAAAATCAAGATAGTTTTCAAAAGTCTTTATGTTTTCTGAACCACACCCTTGTCCTGCTCTCAACGTCATAGCGTCATAATGCCAATCAAGTACGACCATTAATGTAGGTACCTAATCTGCGAAGTAAATGCCTAATCACCTCACCTCAGACACAAAAGGCGGGACTTTTTAGATGGATGAACATTACTACGTCAGAGCCTGCCTTTTTGTTCTAATTTCTTCGTCTAATGGAGCTAAGTACTTCATGGATTTTAGTTATTTAACCGACTTCCTTATAGATAATTGCGTACGTTTTTTGATCATTGGGTCAATTATATAAAGGTTCAGTCGAATAGTTAGATATACATTTTACATTATTTTTTATTAACATATTATTGAAATCCGACTGTGTGATAGATGATATGAAAAAGAAGGGAGTGTATTCAGATATGACGAGTGATAGAGTTGAATGGAAGAAGTGTACTTATTGTACACTTCTTCCAACTTCTTCTTCCACTTAATGACCCCGCATAAGTGGGATAAGGCAGATGATAATATGATTGAAATCCGACTATGGATTACGAAGAAAACAAGCGTTGGTAGACTCCAAGCTAGGCAGCATCAGAGCCCGAAGCACGATATCAGTGAATGCTTGAGTTACAAGGATCTTAAGCTCTTCGTTTAAATTGTTCATTGTGTCACTCATAAGCATTACAAACACTCAAAGAATGCATAAAAAATTCCAAGCGGTACGTCATGGTGCAGTCATATCGCCCGCACTTATTTGTAACGAGTACAGTGGCGAGACAGTAAATGGACACACTCGGCCGAACAAATAAACCGTGGTTCTACTGACTGTCTCGCCTTGCCAAAATGTTTATACGAACCATATACTCGGCTGAAGACAACTGTCTCGCTAATGTACTCGTTACGTGTAATCAACCCATTGGAATTAGAAATGGAATTAGCAAGTCATGAAATATGCAATAGCAGACGCCACATCGCGTTGTGATTCAGATGGAAGCAATTCAGTCTCAACACCATAATAGGATTTAAAGAAATCTTTTCACAGGGTGTGGCCTTTATTCTACTTCCTACTAATATTAAATATGTGAAAGTTTGTGCGTTTGTTACTCAATCACTACCTAAAAAGACTGAACGGATTCAGATGAAATCCGGCACAAAAGTAATTTATACCTCGATTAACATATGGGCTACTTTTTATCCCAAAATACGCGGGTGAAACTGCGGGCCGCAGCTAGTAATCTATATAGGTAGTCTATTATAGTGAAAAACGTCATTTGAACACATCTGATGTTAAGAAATGAGAATAAAGAAAATGGTAGATAATGAACTCAGAAATGGGAAACGGGTCCGTATTCTATTCAATGGTCAGTTTCACTGCCGCGTGTGTGCACACATCACGTGTGTTATGAAAAGCAATCCACCAACACAGAGCCGAACCCCAACTTTATTCACAATAAATTATTCACGGAATAAATAGAAATGAAACACAAATGGAAGTCTGAAACACGTATTCGTTTCGGCAAACTCTCATTAATATTCCGCCCGAATCTAGATCTAAAGCATAGTCTACACGAGCGACTATATCGTAGAGAATGAATTATTATGCGTGCTGTACACTATTCAATTTCGGTAACACAATTATTTCCGAGTTCTTTTGACTCGGTCACAAAGGTCCGTTCAGCCAGTTACATCAATGGAGTTCGATTTTCACTGGTTGCGAATATCAGTATAGAAATTCTCTGATCGGTCCGCACCGACAATATTGCACGAGGCGGGGCACAAGTGAGCGAACCCAGCTGCCTGAAGAAGGGTAATATTTCTCGTGTGATGTATATAATATATGTATGTCTCTATATTGATCGATCGAGTCGTAGAAAATATTATGCTGTCCGTTTTTTTAAATGATCCACACAACAACTACTTACTTACTTATGGGGGGCGATTTGTCGATTAAATTGACCGTATATCATACCACTAAAGGCTCCGACACTCGAGACCGGACACATTGTATAAATAGAGCGTTTTGATCGCTAGCAGACACGCTGCTTTACCAGTGAGTAGATATCGGTTCTACTAGGGATGCCATTTTATCTGCTGTTTATTTAAATCACGATAAAAAGCGTATTAGCTGTATTGATTGTGTATTTATTCTATGAAGCTTCTTTCAGTGTCAGTTTCAGTGAGCATTTTGAATATTTGAGTACGTAATTTCTTATTTACTCACGAATGACGAATTTAAAAATTAACAAATAATAAAAAGGATTTTTAGTTGTGTTTGTTGTAGCTCGGTCCATAGTTATAGACTCGTTTAAGAATTCATTAGGGTTTTTAAAATAGGAAATTATGTTCTAAGTAAGTATTAGATGGCAAGATGGCATGAAAATAAATCTTCGGGACTGGGCGTAGTGGGCGTTGATACTGACATGAACTTGTGCAAGATAAATTAGAGTATTCGTATCAAATGCCAATATATACAGGGTTATACGGAAAGGGTATGCTAAGCCGAAAAAGGCTCATTGTACTCATCATTGTACACAACCCTGAAATTGTTGAAAAAAAAGTGCCGTAGATCATAGCAATTGTGTCAACCGCCTTATAAGCCAGATGTCCCGGGTTCGATTCCCGGCCGGGCAGATGTTTGAATAATGAATTTAAATATCTGTTCTGGGTCTGGGTGTAAGTTGTCCTTGTTTTTGTGTGTGTTCCATGGCATCCCGGACACAGGATTTATCCTAGTGGGGAGCAATGAGTGTGAAACGCTATTTATTTATTTACACTACAACATGTATAGAACAGCAGATTTTTTTTCTCGAATTCAGGGTTGGTCCCTTAGTAAAAGTTGTTCATAATGATGAGTAATACGAGCCCTGTTCGGTTTAGCATACGGAATGAAATGAAATATTTATTCATGGCATTGCTACAAGTCTGGAATATCCTTTCCTTCTAACCCTGTATCTTCAGCCGCTGCGTCAGCCAAGTTAGTTCGATTGGACTAACACCAGTAGGTACATATCACACAATAATCTGGCAACATTGGCATTATAACTTAACTTTAGGCATTATCTTAGAGCCGCCTACGCCCAACTAATTCTCGAAACGTAGGCGTGGATACGTGTTCTGAGTGCCGAAACTGTGCTTTTATATTATGAAAAAAAGCTCATGAAAAATTTTGGCAATATTTTGTTTGCTCTGAAAATCCTTTATTGGAGTTTTGAGGAAAGGTTCAAGCTGGAAAGGTCAATAGCCCACATAATAATATGAACAGGTGCTTGTTTGATTACACCGATTTTTCAGTTTTACTTTTTTCGGTAACTTTTAGACAATACTTCTACAAAAGGCAACGTGGGTAGTTGTATTACATCAGTCGATTTCTTTACCTATAATTGAAGCCTTGTTACAGTTGATTCATTTTTATAAAGGTAGTTAACTAGTTACCAGGATTTTTTTAGGAACTTAGCTATTTTCATCAAAAACTAAGTAACCATAATTATGTATCTATTATCTATACTTCTATACTAATATTACAAAAAGGAAAGATTTGTATTTTTGTATGTTTGTGTGGAATAAACTCAAAAACTACTGGACCGATTTCAAAAATTATTTCACCATTCGAATGCTACATTATCCCAAAGTAACATAGGCTATATACCGGCTGACTGGTTAGACACTTGACATATTCTAGGTTATCATAGTACTCATCATTATGAACAACTTTTACTATGGGACCAACTCGAAATTCGCGAAAAAAAAAATCAGCTGTTCCATACATTTTGTCAAGTGTAATTGTCATTTTTCTATGGAACAGCTGATTTTTTTTTCGCGAATTTCGGGTTGGTCCCACAGTAAAAGTTGTTCATAATAATGAGTACTATGATAACCTAGAATATGTCAAGTGGCTAACCAGTCAGCCCGTATACTAGCTGACTCGACAGACGTTGTCCTGTCTCGATGACTATTTAATTCGAATTGGTAAAAAAAGCCATTGCGTCAATTCTATGTCAAATGTCAAATGTCAAAAGTTACATTATTAAAGTTTACATTGTCCAAAGCGCTAAGGTTTAAGTATTTTTAAATTTTCTAATTTTTCATGTTTTTTTTACTATAAATTGAGATGTGAGCTATCCTATCTCCTAAGTTAGATCGAACTGCACACGGTGTGCAAATTTGATTGAAATCGGTTAAGTACTTGTCTGCCACTAATGGCATAAAAAATGTATATATATATTACCTCTATATTTTGTAGAATAGGCCTGGATACGTTAATCTATAACCTTAAATAGTTTTTATGACCATATAAAATACAGTGTGTCACTAGTTTGAAAGTCTTTTCTATTTGGATTTTGTATCCTTTATTTATTATTATTTCTATAGTGTGCACCATAAAAAGTATCTATAAAGTAGTTTAGTGTAGTGTGTAAACACGTACTTACAATACAAGCACATAAGCGATGTTACATTATGTTAAGAAGTAATAAAATAAATTAATAAAACGGAGTGCTCTCAAACTCGAAGTGAAACTTT
Source organism: Alcis repandata (assembly GCA_949125135.1). Taxonomy (NCBI): domain Eukaryota; kingdom Metazoa; phylum Arthropoda; class Insecta; order Lepidoptera; family Geometridae; genus Alcis; species Alcis repandata. Next base: position 10,421,979 of record OX421233.1, on the reverse strand, counting down.
TCCCAGCTACATATAAAAGAAAAGGACGTATATACCAAAGTTTGCTTGAGAGAGAGAGAGATGGAACTACCTACTAAATACCTACCCTCAAAACCTTTCTCGCGAAGTTTGAACATAGCATTTGATTAATGAGACTTGTGAGCTAATTTTTCTCTACGTGCTTGTTACAGTGTATTTTTTACGAGAAATGACAAAGTAGTACATAAGTAGCCGATGATAAATGACAATACAAGACCTTGGAACATGCCACCGTTACAGGGGTTTATGCCACATTTGTGCAATATCAATGCTTTCATAGACGCCTCGTCAACTCTCGGCTAAAATGTGGGAGACACTTGCCTTTGCTGGAACCTTGGGGTGTCCTAACCCGATGACACACCGACTCATAATTCTGAACAACTAGGACAATCCTACTTGAAATAGCAAAAAAAAGAGCCGTTCTAATATCAGCTACTATAGTTAATCCATTTTGTTGAATCAATGACATTTTTCTGGAACAGCTAATTTAAAATTTGTATTTTATACTAGCTGTGCCACGCTTCACTGTGGATAAAAAAAAAGATAAAAACAATCCTTGACGCGGATTATATATCATGCTAAAATTTCAGCTCGATCGGTGCAGAACTTATTGAGTTTTTAAAGCGTACACAAACCAACATAACATTTTGATGTAATATATATAGATTGCACTAAAAATACTCAATTTCAAAATGCCTGTGCTTACCATAAAACTGGGTAAAATTCTCTATCTTTATAAGTTAGGCTTTGCATACATGATAAATACAAAATTAACTTATTGTTAAATACAGTATAATCGTGCAAGACGTTTCCATTTCTAAGTAGGGGACTGAAGCCGGTTGTATCATTAGAAACAACTACATAGATTATTACCGGTTGTACTATTTTCCTGTAAAAAGTAATTAGGTACCACATTAATATGCTATCAAGATACTCTACTAACTCTTGTCCGAATACGTAAAAGGATAAATAATCTTCAGTCTCGAAATCGACGATACCAATTTATCGTTACGTGAATTAATGGAGCCACTACTGAAAGTCTCCTATAGAAATAGTAGTTCTCTAATTTTTCCAGCTGTTTGAATAAGCTGGTCGGTTCGTTAGTTACGATCTATTCTCGAAGCGATCACGTCTCCGTGCTAACGACACCAATTAGTTTGCTAGTCGAATCGAATCAACTCAATTTTGAGGACGTGAGGAATGGAGACAAAGAGTCACGTAATCAATGGTTAGAGAAGGATAGAGTGCAATGGGAATAAATCTTAAAGTGATTGACATCGGATACTTTAGTCTTTGTAGAGATAATAAGCAATTTTTCGGCTATGATAGACTCAACGCGGCACAGCACTGCGCTCGTCATCCTGCAATATAAAATGTTTTATCTCCTATTTGCCCTGAAATTTCACTATAAACATGCCGTAATGTATGCGCATTACTGCTTGGCGTTAGAATAACTGGCAATGGTGTGGTACATCCTCAGATGGACTCTGCAAAAGAGCTACTACAAAAATATTACACTACACTTCAATAAATTGTGAAAATTTGGATGTTTTTACGTTTCACACACAATCACGCAAAAACCACTGAAGTGAGATTATATTCAGTATGGAGATAGGTTACATTTAGGATGAATATATAAGCTACTTTTAATCCCGGAAAATATGGGTGAAAGCACAGGGCGCCACTAGTAAATAAATGAATGCAAATAAATTCAATTCGTACTAAAATCGTGTTCATGTCAAGTGCAGTAGTGCACGTGAATAATAAATCCCCCACGTGACCACGTGAACTCGGTGTTGGATCCAGGATTGTGGTTTTACGCCCCTCCTCTCCCGGGGGCAGGGGGGGGGGGGGGGGGAGCCAGGTAGCTGAGGGTAAAAGAAAAGGTTGAGGTTCACAAGTATTTGGAGTGCTTATGGATGGGGTGGGCTTGAGCTCTCTAGCTTGATTCGACGACCTGTTTGGCTCAGCGGTAGTATATCCGCCTTATTAGTCAGAGACCCCGGGTTCGATTCCCGGCCGAGCAAATTTTTTGAACGATGAATTTTAAATCTGCTCTGGGTTTTGGTGTTAGTTGTCCTTGTCTTTGTGTGTGTTCCATGGCATTCCTGACACAGGCTTTCTAGTGGGGAGCTATGAGTGTGAATTGTTATTTATTTATTTATTTGATCCCTTGTTCCTCCCCTGTGTGATCTGTTATGGACAGCTAGTATTTAGCATGGGAGCGCGCGTCTTTTTAATAGTAGAATATTACAGCCTTTTTATAAGTTACTATTTATTTAAAAAAAAACTTAGAAAAGTGCCGTCTAGTTTCTTTTTTTTCAAACTAAAACATAGCTGGGTACTAATTTCTCACTGGTCAGCCCTCGCAGGTTTGGCTGTAAATATAGCCTACTAGCTGCGCCCCGCGGTTTCACCCGCGTTTTCCGGGATATAAAGTAGCCTATGTGTTAATCCAGACTATGAACTACCTTTATTCCAAATTTCTTGTAAATCCGTTCAGCCGTTTTTGCGTGAAAGAGTAACAAACATCCATACATACATCCATACTTACAAACTTTCGCCTTTATAATAGTAAGTAGGATAGCACTCAAGGATAGTCAAGCTTTCCATTAGTGAAATATTTTTTAAATTGGACCATAATTTTGATGCCCAACTCTACAAACATTATATATAATTATACATACGAACTTTGCTCGTTATAATTTTAGTATATAGGTTGATGAACGAATAGTTATGATAGGCAATAAGCGCTATAGTACATGGTCAAGGCGATTTTTCATGATCCTGCCTGACAGTTAGTTTATTTCCGGGGCTAATCGGACTAACTAATCCGATTTGTATCGATCGGTTATGTTTAAGCTTATGACAGCTCGGTAGTTTCGATTAAACAGTCGATTAACAGTTCGAATACAGAATATAAAGATACTGTCCTATTCTTACTGATTCTTATAAGCTTATATTTAAGTTGTTCTGTTTGTTGTTTTGATTTTGTTTCTATTTAGGTTAAATCTTGCAACTGTATTTTGAACCACTTCCTAATGTCCGATCGAGCTGAAATTTGGAATAATTCTGCTGACAAAGCTTGTTTAAAAAAAATTACCTACTTGTTTCACGTTTTTTTTTAAATCAAATAGACTTATCTTGGACAGATAGGCATATACAGGGTTATACAGAAAGGGTATGCTAAGCCAAAATGGGCTCATAGTACTCATCATTTAGAACAACTTTTACTATGGGATCCTCTAGAACAGCGGGTGCAACTGCAGGACTTAGCTAGTATATAAAAAATATAAACAGGACGACAGTGAAGCATAAATATCGAGGAACTCAATACGTGACGGCCATGGTCACGGTATATAGTGACTCGCCAAGTCGTAGTACATGTACCTACACTAATAAATAATAATAATAAACGTTTCACACTCAAAGCTCCCCACAGGAATAAATCCTGTGTCGGGGATGCCATGAAACACACACAAAGACAAGGACAACTAACATCCAGACCCAGAACAGGTATTTAAATTCATCATTCAAACATCTGCCCGGCCGGGAATCGAACCCGGGACCTCTGGCTTATAAGGCGGATACACTACCGCTGAGAAAATCAGGCCGACAATGAAGAAGAGTAAGATGAGTCCATGCCTAATTCAGTCGAGTTACCCCATTCTCTTTTCACAAAATTTCTGCCGAGGGTGCGGGGGTGCAATATCGATCGGGGTCGTTGACCTCACGGAGGCTTCCAAGATGAATAGGTACATGTCTTGGCTCGTGACACGCCGTATTACCTTACGTACTGTGCCACCGTCTCAAGTAGGTTTTATTATAGAACTAGCGGTCCGTCTGGCTTCGCACGGGTAGACACTATAAATTGAGATGTGAGCTATCCTATCTCTTAAGTTAGATCGAACTGCACACGGTGTGCAAATTTGATTGAAATCGGTTAAGTAGTTTAAGAGTCTATAGCGGACAAACAACGTGACACGTAATTTATATATACTAAGATAGAATAGAAAATTACGTTGACTGAATTAAGTTTGCTTATTCTTTTTAACACGCTTTTATTAGTTTCACCTGTACCTTTGTATTTATGTATGTATGTAACCGACTCCTTTGCGCGCGTTTTTGACCCACTTTAAACGGTCAGATTTCTTTCAAACTTTGTAGATATATCGAGGACCGATGACAATACACTAAACAAAGCGTGTTTTTTAGTTTTTTTTAACTATTAATTTCTTGTCAAGAATTAGCGTTTTTTTTCTAGATTTAGTGTTGGACTAGCTACACCCGCTGTTTTTTTACTTTTAAACCTTTAATGTGGAGCGAACAAAACAAAAAAAATAATATTAAAATCGGTCGAGCCGTTCTCGAGTTTAGAGACAAACGAACAGCGATTCATTTTAAACCGACTTCAAAAAAGGAGGAGGTTCTCAATTCGACTGTTTGTTTTTTTTAATATTTTTAAGAAGAAATGAGACAAACGAATAACTAACTTACTTAGTCGCGAATGCAATAGAAAGAACAATTTGAGAAATCTATGAGTGTCGAAATTAAATATTATTAAGTAGTGTACCAATTTATTTACCAATTATTATTTATTTATTTTATCAATTTGTTTACCGGAACAATGATATTGATTAAAATCTACTAGAATTCACCTACTTATAGAACAAGAGCCCACGGCCACACAAATTACCTATCGATAAACTTATTGTGTTTTGTAGATAGGTATTTTATTTTAATATCTATAGATTGGTTTCTATGAACTTTGACAACAAGATGGTTCCATTGTCGAATTTATTCTCAAAGTTGAGTAGAATCGTATTTTTTTGTGAGTAAAACCACAGAACAGTAAGGTAGTAAGACTGTCGACAATACAAGCAAAACGAGAATTTTAATTTCCAGCAATTCACCAACTCTACCTTTTATTTTACTCTAGCACATCTCTTGCGCTATGTCTGATTGTAATTGTTTAAAAAAGGTCGACAAAACGTTAATTTAACGTTTGTTAAGTCAGTAAGCACACTTTCCCGTACCGGGAATCGAACCCGAGCCTCCTGGGTGAAAGCCAGGTATCCTAGCCACTAGACCATACGGGATGATATCAAGGAGTGCTAATAAATGATATAGTATAAAAGTTTTGGTAAAATTGGACACCCTTTGGAAATCTAACAAGTATTTTAAAACAAATAAGCTCCCTAAAGTGTCGGTTCGTTATTACACACCCTACACGGTAAAGTTGTTCGAATGGCGTCGGAAATTTATTATAATTTATAGTATTTCACTGCCATCTGTCTAAATTTTTCGTCACTAACTTCAGTATTAAGTTCAAGTACGCTCAGTCATCAAAAAGTTCGTGTCTAGTGATGCAGAGGTCGCTAGTATCGAAAAAATATATTTTAGAGATCACTAGTCTTAAAGTAATTACAACGATGTTGGATAGATGGCGCTTTAATCAATTCTAGAGTTTTATTTTTTCGCGACATCTTCTCTTCTTCCTCTTCTTCTTCTAAGTAAAAATGAATCGCTGTTCTTTTGTCTGGGTATAACCCAAGAATGGTTAGATCGATTTCGCTAAAATTGATCTTGAAATATTTGTGAAAATTCGGGAAAGCTTTAAAAGTAAAAAAAAAAAATTGCGGGTAAAACCGCCGGGTGCAGTTTTAAAATATTTTTAACTTTTCTCTGGAAGTCAGTGATTATAAAACACTAGATCGATGCTATAAAATAAGTAATGTACAATTTATCTGAATAAAATATTTTCTAAATTGGATTATTTAGCTTTGCATTTGATTTTGCATTTATTTTTATTTAAATTAGTGGCAAACAAGCAACGGGCCACCAGATGTTAAGTGGTCAACGCCGCCTACATAATTATACTATTTCGAGTATCATTTGTTAACATTTTTTTTCTCGAATTCCGGTTTGGCCCCATAGTAAAAGTTGTTCATAATGATGAGTACTATAAATAAGCCCTTTTCGGCTTTACCCTTTATAAATAACCGTTGAACTTGAACATTTAATTATCTTTCTAAATAAACCTCAAAAAATAGATCTCCGGCACATAGAAATATAATTGTAGAGAGAGACAACTTTATCCACTTTAACTTAATTTAATTAAAATAAAATAATTTCAATTATGCATTGAATTAAAAATGGAATTAGAAAATGTTAATTATTTTTTGTTATTTATATTGACTGTTTGATTTTCAATATTTAATGCCCGATGAGGGTAAACCAATGGACTGAGATCTAGCTTATTGTATATTACAACATATCCGTTGTTCAATATTGCTATATGGAAAGAATACGCCAATCCGAAACAATAGCTCAAAATACTTATCATTATGAATTATGAACAAGTTTTACATGGGACCAAACCCGGAAATCGAGAAAAAATCTGCTGTTCTACACAAAAATGTCAACGACACTCGACAAAATGTAGGGAACAGTTGTTTTTTTCTCGACTTTCGGGTGGGTTCTAGTGAATGTGGTTCATAATGATGAGTACTATGAGCCCTTTTTGGCTTAGTGTACTCTTTTCTTACATCCCTGTTTATGTGAATCTGTAGATGTAGAGGTTCTGCAATAAGCAACCGAGTTCGTGATAGATTCTCCACCACCCAACTCTACAGGGAAGTGGTCACAACTCACATCACACCATATCTAAAAGGAAAATAATACCACTAGTATATAAATATGAATATCTCTTTATTCAACAATAAACTCTAGACAGGAGGTATCATTACCACTTACTCGTAATAATAATCTATTTGCCACATAAGTACATACGGTAGGAATAGTAACATTAATTCTCTATATTTATTTATCTAAAGAGCAGCGAGAGGGAATTCTAACAATAACTCTAAATAACAGTTCCAAGCGAATAGGAATATTTTTGACGGAAATATTTTAAGCTGAGTAGTCATAGTGCGAGCTGTAACCAAACTGTTACTGTAATTACAAGTATAATTTTTGTAATGACGATTCTGTTGCAAAAGTAGGCTAAACGAACGTGACAGGCCTAAAATTTTCTGCGCACTTTTCACTTTAATTTGTGAGAAAAGTTTTTGAGCTGTCATATTTGGTTTATTTAAGAAAACGAGTACAAGACAATTGAAATCATTGTGTGTTTACATGCCTGTCTCAAGCTTGCAATTTTATAATAGATGTTATCTATACTTCTATACTAATATTATAAAGAAGTAAAGTTTGTGTGTTTGTATATTTGTTAAATTGTAAGGGGTAATCTCGGGATCTACTGAACCGATTTTAAAAATTCTTTCACCAATAGAAAGCCACATTATTGCTGAGTGTCATAGGTTATATAAAAAACCGAAAAATAAAAAGGCTTTTACGTGGTAGTCCGTTTTGCAAAGTGAATCGGAGAAAAAACGGTCCGGACGGCGCGCGATGGCTTCGGGTTTAATTAACATTATGCCCAACGAAGTGGGCAAGGGTCAGCTAGTACAATATATTCACAAGAACCTCGTTAGTGTGTTCTGAACTCTTACGTTACAAGTTTCGTAAGCAGTCGGGTTTGTTAACGCACGCATGTGAGTATGTGAGTGCTAATACTGCTAAAATACTGGGATGGGTCAAATGGAATGAAGAATTTATGTAATAAAAATTAACATTTATGTTGAATGGAACATAATTCTGGGTGCAAATTTTATAGATAGATAGTGAAAATAACTAAAACTGAAACTAGATACTTAATTGATGTTAAAGAAGTACATTATTATTAGGTTTTTGACTAAACAAAAAATATATAAAAATAAGGTGAATAGTTATAACTATTTTCCAAAATACATTTATTTCGAGTACTAATAAATTAGGTTAGAATTAAATTATAAAACATGACTAGAAGGACTAGGTAAGTATAATATATTATAATATAAAATTAACAATCTTGTAGACTTTATAATATTATAAACAATAACTGATGTTTTGTAACACCTTATATTGACTAGAATGATTTTAAAAACACTACTGTTGTACGAAAACAAATAAAACGGAGTGTCTTAATTACTATTTAAAAATAGATGTAATGAATATCGATTATCGATTATTTTATTAGCTTTAGATATATTATCATAAAATCTGCAGATTTTATACCTATTGGAAATTTAGTTTTGCATCAAGCTGAAGAAATGCTATGTACCTAAGCCATTTGGTATGAAATGAGGATTTACATTGACTAAACATTTTTTGACACACACATTTAGACGAATTTTCGATTTAATATCTTCACTTTTAAGATAATTATAATTGTATCATTAAAAACATTTTAAGAAATACTGAAGTCCTGATTCGAGTGTTTTTTTTTTGTAAGTATCAACTTTATGTAGAAAAAAAATCCGAAGCGAATTCCAACCATTTTCGCACAAAAGTTAGTCAACGAAATGCTATTTTAACTTTCTAGTACATAAAGACCAAGTATTTCGATGTTTTACATTTTCGGCGAAGCTAAAGCGTGTCTGAAATACTTGTCCACATTCAATCGATCAAAATTCGTCTTAATGCGTGAGTAAATAGGGTGTATAATTGTGTTTAATGGGACGTGTCTCGTCGCCTCCTGCCGGGGCCGCCGGCGTAGTTGGCTGCTGCGAGACCCATGAGGTGCTTGGCCTGGAGGGCGCCGGAGTAGCCACGGCTCAGGCCAAGGTCGAGGGCTCGCTTCTCGCTGGAATTGGAGAGGACCTAGTTTAGTATTGTGTTCATTGCAAGCGTTAGTTTTCAAAAAGCAAAAAAAGAGGTAATTAGCAAAGCATTGTTGTTTTGTGCTAATTGTGTGACGAGACGAGCAAATCTCTTGCCAGATGTGAAACGTCACGTTTGACTGTAATTTCACCCAGAATTTTGAACTCTTATTACAGTTCAAGACCCTGCGCGACACGGCACTACGCTCGTCACCCTGAGATATAAGATGTTTAATCGCCTATTTGCCTTAAAATAATAATTGATACACAGATAGATTTTTTAAAGGCTTGACGAGTACGCTGTGGAAAACTGGAAACTTATGATTAACTTGTTTTAAATCTGCTCCGAAATTTGTTTTCTAAGCTGCTGAAACAGCCTCTAACTATGAAACGTTAATACAATTTTTATAACACAGTAATACATTTTTAACTGAAAATTATACTACAAAGCGTAAATAAATAAAAGTTTTATTGGGTGTTTACGTCTGTTAGGCATCTTGGTATATATTTAAACAGGTGAGAGTAGATATAAATAAATTAAAAAATAATATTCAAGTAGAAACCCATTCTTAAGCTTTAAAATATGCAAAACAAAAATTCAAAGTCAAGAACTACGTACATACTCACACATTCTACATACATACAGATTCTAAGGATTACTTAGACGTCACGGTTAAACATAAACCGAAACCAAGCCAATGTAAAAGCACGTACTTAAGAAGAATATTGGGCCAAAGTAAATACAACCAAAGCTGGGGGATTAACCAGTTTAGATGTTATATCTTTGCATAATCACAACCTCAAATTTCACTCCATGCATGAAACATAAGATATTATTCATACTAATAAAGTTAAGCATAAAACTGAAGCATTAAAATGGTAAAACATACTAAAATTAAAAACTACTTTTGAAGTTATTGACGTACCTAGTAATGTCATCTTTGTAGCTGCAAAAATAAAGATATGTTAGAAGAAGTGCTGTCCGATTTGAATCAAGGTAAATATCGAGCCTTGAATAATATAGGACCTATTAGCCAGGTGGCACAAGGAGACGCTTATGAGACAAGAAAGGTAGATGACTTTTCAGTCAAAACTGCTGTGCCTGCCAAACGAAGTGTGAGTTGGATGCACTGTGCTGCCTACTGATAAAATTATAAATTCGTACCAAAGCTTAAGCAAACTAACAGAATCACAGCACGATCTCACGGTACACTACAGAGGAGCATACGTATTAGAGATGATCAAAATCGCCTTATCAAAACATGAAAAAACAACTTTAGTTTTCATAGTGGAATAGCAGATTTTATACTTGCATTTCTTTTTGTGATTTTGCCGGTTTCCTGGTAACTAAGGTATGTTATATAGGTAGATATAACATACCTTAGCTATGGATACCTTAGGTGCATACCTTAGGTATGTTATATAAGATGCAAGACTTACTTTTCCATTTTGCGTTCGATTTGGATGAGGTTTCCGAGGCGGTTTAGCATGTCCATGATTTCTTCTGGCTCGTAAGGACCCTCATCACGATAGTAGTTGCTGGGACTGAAACGATTAATACAAATTGATGACTGTTGTTAGTCAAATGTAGTGTGAAAACTTGAAACTGAACGAATGTTTAGAGTTTTTGTGGTATGCTAAATTGAAATTGAACGAAACTTTAGTTTTGGTGCTATTGATAGCGTTATTTCCATGTCATTCTCACTGACAGTAAGATGCCATAGAAATTATTATCTCAGAAATTCATCTCTCACATATGAGACCAGGCACCTTTATTCTTGAGCGGTCGAGCTTATCTCCGTCATTCATACCGTGATAACATTTTTAAGAAGAACGACAGTGACAGATAATGTCTCACTCGCCAGAATAGAGCCTCAGCTGTGAGTTAACTCGATTAGTGTGATTATCTCGAGTGAGGTTATCTCGCCTTTCGCGACAAAGCCAGGTATTTTTTTATCGCGAAAAGTTCACGTTTGACCACTAACTCGCTTCTCAACAGTCGTTGATTATTATCATGGACTCTAAAACCGTCCAATGGATTAAACTAAAACCTGGTTTGTACCATTATTTGAACTCTTGATTAATACGAAATAATGATTCCTGCGGTATAGTGCCTCAAACCACGGGGCGTCGCTACTATGAAGTATGTGAAAAGAGAAACTATAGCAGACTTGCTTATGTGAGCCTGTAAATAGGGCGATCATTTTGATATGGTTATGATTATGGGTAAATATTTCCGGGAGTTTGAAGTATATCCTACATGAACTTGCCCAACGTAGACAAGGATGGCGCCATTTAATATCGGAGGCCAAGACAAAATTTCCGTCGCTGCGCCTACAAAGTTAGTTTCTTGATCAGCAACTGAATTACGTAGTGATGTGTCGTTTAGTAAGTTGTAAGAAAAAATAAAATAAACACAAAACTAAAAAAATCAACAAATACATTTTGATTATGCATTTTGTCGAGTGTCATTGAAATTTTTCTATACTATGATCCCTTTTCGGTTTAGCATACCCTCTATAACCTGTAGAACCATCTTCTCAAACCTAAAACCACTTATTTTGTATGAAGAAGAATGTTTAGTCGGTTTGTGGTTATGGACAATGCACCACTACCTGGGGTAAGCCGAGGAGGGCACGGCGAGGAGCAGGGCGATGAGCACGCAGCTCGCGAGCACGCAGCTTACACGGACCATTCTGGAACAAGGGAGAAGCAATCTTAATCTATCTATATATATAAAAATGAAACCCGTTTTCCTTGGTCACGGCCTCACGCGTGAATGGCTGGACCGATTTCACTAATTCTTTTTTTGTTGTATTTGTTATTATTAGGAGAAGGTTTTTACGGAAAAAAATATTAAGAAAATCTCTCAGAAATATTGAAAAACCCTAAAAACAGCCCTTTTATTTTTCCCATACAAACGTTTTCTAACTAAAACGAGCTTTATTGCTATTGTATAAAGTTCATATTGAATTGCAAGCACTCACTGTTGTTTAAGCAATGTAGGTATGTTCCTAACGTCCAAGAGTCAATTTGCACTTTATTACCTCTGTACAAAGTTCAAATTCAATCATATCTATCAAAACAGTGTGCGTTTTATACTGATAATTTTTACTATAAATTGACAAGTTAGCATCAACAAACTACGGTTGCTATAGTTACGCAATAGCATGAGAATAGAGGTTATAACAAAGAGTTCCTATAATTATTCCCAACACCTTTGGTCACGCCATCACGCGTGAACGACTGGACCGATTTCAATTTACTCTACGTTTATCCCAAAGTCTACCCGTGCGAAGCCGGGACGGGCCGCTAGTCGAGTTATAAAAGATAAAAAAAATCGAGAGTCTGTGAGCAATATTGAGACATGAAAGAGCTTAGTGAAATAAAAAGTCGTGAAAACTTTTATTTAGGCTTGAATCGCTATCAGTGCACGGCCGGTCGATTGGAACGATTTAAAACAGTGCAAAAACAGTTCTTGCACAAAAATAGTATCGTTTATGAGCCTACCACAAATGCCTGCCTTTTTTTTCTACCTGCATTTGTGATGCGATTGACATATTAAAAACATTTTAGTAAGAAGAGGTAGATCTGACATTCATTTTCTATCTGGGAACTAAAATCTTTCGCTGAACTCGCCTACTACGCTGTACGCTCTGGTTACTAAATCATATAGATTTCTAAAAGTTACCGATCTATCATAGTTTACGTAATAGATGCTCCTGTATGCAGTTCGTGATTTATGACGCGAGGAAAGAAGGTTAGTCAGAAATCGGAATAAATTACCCTCCTTTATTTCTCCTTAGTCACTCCCTGGTGATTTATTTAGAAGAAGCGGCGGCGTGGCTTCAGTATATTCAAGGTAAGATGTCTGAATATTTTAAAATCTTTTCTCTTCTCTATTAGACATGATGTAGTGAATTTAGAGGTTTTGATGAATAAAAACAATCCTGTACTTATATAATAATAACTTGAAACTTTTTTTTTTGGGTTTTTTTATATCAATGAATATTGCCCATTGAAATCGAATGTAAAGATACAATCATTAATTTAAATGGACTGTCAAAAACGTCCGAAGTATCAGAAAAAAAAACATGAAAACGGTTCCGATAACTGAAAATGATTCAATTTCCAATTCGTTAGATAACAATGAAGTATGAAAGGAGACTCGTTTTTATTCGTTAGAGTTTTTGCCAAATTTTATAACCGCTTTCAACATCCTTATTCTAGTGATGGCACTTGATTGGTAGGCGCTTCGTTGCGCACTGCAGGTATTAAAATGTTGATAAGCTCGAGCTTGCAATGAAGCAAAATTTCAAGAGAATAGGAAAAACAAGATTGAAATAGAGGGTAGTTTATTTTCATGTTTAAAATTTCATTCTGTGTATACAGTGTTATTTGCCACCAAAATATAGGAACCTCGTTTTTTTTTTTTGATGCGGCTTGCATTTGACCTCCATCTTCTGATAGTTAGCAATGATCACGACGGAGCACGCTTGCCTAGAAGAAATCGAATCACTTTCGATTTGAAGACACTCTTATTATATCCACCGTGGAATACCCACGTAAGCATTGTTTATTCTGTAATTTCAAAAGCAAAACGCAAAAGCAAAAAGAAGAAAAAGTAAGACGATCACATAAACTTGTTTTTTTAGTTCAAAGTGACTCTAAACTCTTGTGTGGAATGTAATCGTATAAAAAAATGAAATGAAGCAGCGCGTACCCGAGTCAATGGCGGAGTGACGATATTGTCATAGGATACTCTCGTTTCCGTGTGACAGGCTTTTAGCGACGCGGTGATGTTCAATACTTCTGAGATTTTCTGTTACGAGTGAAAACATGGTTATAAGGAATAGATTTGCAAAGCCGAAACAGGCTCGTAGTGCTCATCATTGAGAACCACTTTTACTATGGCATCAATCTTAAATTCGCGAAAAAAAATCAGCTGTTCCACTGAGTAATGTCAATAACATTCAACTATGTGAATTCCCATAGTAAAAGTTGTAAATGAGCTCTTTTCGGCCTTGTATACCCTTTCCTTATAACTCTGTATATCCTTTTTGTACTAGTTGCACCTCGTGATTTCACCCGCTCGGCTATCCTACTACAGAAACCGTTAAATTTTCCGAAACAAAAGGTAGTTGTAGCCGGCTTAGAAGTCATCATCATCTATTCCTGGTACTTGTCTTCTGGGTGCGATTTGCAATACGACGGTCTATAAAAGACACCGGCTTACATGGGCTCATTTTACTTGAAGAAGACCATCTGACCGGTAGGCAGAATAGGTATTAGTTTGCGTTCAAGTGAAGCTTACAATCAGATCAGGGCATAGAGCTGTAGGACATACTCAACTGACCGCGACGAAGGCGCGTTTAGATTTGAGGCAGCTACTGGATTACTAGTTTTTACATAGATGATGTAATTCAGTGAATTGTTATGTTTCATGATCAGCTTTGTCGGGGCAATGAGTTTTTCGTATTAAAGCTATTGAAAATATGTAAAAATTTACTAATTTCCAAAAAAAATATGTCGAAAGTAACTGAAAGCTAGTTGAAATGAAAAAAAAAATTGAGAAACATCTACGATACGAGCATTTTAGCTATTATGGCGACATTTTACATATAGATAGAGGAAAAGCTTATTGAACTGACGACTAACCTCCAATAGTGGAGAGGCATCATCTAACGATGATTATAAACAATTTCAATCCGTTGATTTGATCCTAAGTAGTTTGTAACATTCCTTTTTATAGGTTTCTTTGTTTCATTTTAAGTTTTAAACAAAATAAAATACGTTTCATAAATTGTAGTCTGTACAAAATAGTTTGCTGCGGCTACGGATTCTTCTAAACTTTACCCACGTTGAACGTCAACAACGAAGACATTACGAGTAACTCACTTTCAGCGCTGAATCACTCAGTAAACAGAACCAGTTTCCAACTAGGTTCTAGTTTCCGTTCTAGCCTTGCTTTTGAAACCAGTTGCAACGGAGCTCTGTGCACTCGAATGGCATCCAAAGCACAAATGGTGCAGGCCTTTGAATGCCTTAGCATTATGGCATATTCTGTAGTTCGAGTAAGGCTCCATTGTAAACGGGATTGTGTTGAGTTGAGAGCCATAGTCATATTAGAACCTACTTCACTCTATATATGAAGAGGTCGTAGAGTCTATTATTATTGTGTGTTTAATTAGCACTTAAACTACTAGAGAATATAATGCAAATTACTCCACATGACACTTGAATTATAAATGATAAAGTAAATATGACCCTGTTTGTCTGTCGGTCTGTCATATTGTCGTACCGTCTTTATAATTATTATTTTTTCACGATTCAACGGCTTAACCAACAGTAAAAATACACATAATAAGCTGTTAAACTAAATATTAAAAAAAAAATTGCAATAAAAACTTGAAGAATCGTGGGCGCTGCTGAAAAGCATGAAAAATGACTTCGACACTTTATAAACAGCTGCTCGAGACTGTGACAAGTAGTTAACAATCGGTACTTAGCAAGTTTACGATTGCTCAACTTTAGCGTTCAGTTTCAGGGAAGGTTTCACCGCATCTCATAGACAAGTTCGAGAAGTTCCAGGTGAAACTCTTGTAACGTCTTTTAGCGTAGCTTGCATTTATGAAGAAGTGAAATAGAATCAATACAATAAACAATTGATGATCATTGTTTTTTTCTAAAATATTGCGAGTAATGACGTGGTAGATTTATTGAGTTTTAATTTAGTTTTTAAATAAGATATAATATTTTTAATAAACGTTTCACACTCAAAGCTCCCGACTAGGAATAAATCCTGTGTCGGGGATGCCATGGAACACACACAAAGACAAGGACAACTAACACCCAGACCCAGAACAGATATTTAAATTCGTCATTCAAACATCTGCCCCGGCCGGGAATCGAACCCGGGACCTCTGGCTTATAAGGCGGATACACTACCGCTGAGCCAAACAGGCCGAGTTGGTTGATAATGATGATGATAGCACCTTTAGACAATACAAGTAAGTAGGCGGTTACGTCCGAAGTCCGATTTAATCAACAACCAATTTTCATACCTTAGCATCCGTAGCCGTCAAATCAGAATCGGTGGTGATTTTATCAACAGCCTATCAAAACCAATCAACCGTATTGTTGACAAAGCCCTTTTTACTTCTAATTAGGATATATTCTGCTGATAAGAGATAAGAGCATTGATTCCGGGCGACCGGCCACTTGTGGCTAAATGCTAGTTCCATGTTGGTTGTTGCACTTCATTCATGTATGCGGTCCGTTGATCATAAGTATGCGGGACGTTTGTTTTACCACAATTTTAAGATTTGCACTTCTTAAATTTTTTTAGAAACTTTATTAAATTTAATTAAATTTGGAGTTAGTCACTATTGATCTAGCGTCGCGCCGTAATACAGCACTATGTTTGTATTACCATCATTAGGACCTGAGTCCCCATACTCTATCGGTTTATCAGAGGCCATGACATAATAAAGTCACCGCCGCGTCACAAATAAGTGCGGCCAAGACTTTGAACGCCAAAGTCAAACATGACATTTCGAAAAATTCTGCATAAGATATAAAAACATGAACACTAGAAACAGTGCGAACTTGTCATGTGATCTAATTTAGAATGGATTAGAATTTAAAAAATTCTCAGTATTGTGTGCCTTTGTCTTAGTTCAGTGTAAAACTGTATACCGCTTATTACAAAAGTCTTATGGTAAGTAACAATTACCACCCAGCTAAATAAAGGGCTGAAACAAGTGCATATTCATTTGCACATTACGAGGACTATTCCAAGTTCCCAAAGACTTTCTCTGAGAGAAGTTTGTCGGTAAAATTAGAAGGTACAGCTGGCCGTTTGGAAACTTTAGGGTCGAGAACAAAGAACATGTCGGTCTTGGCTCAACTAGTGGAATTCGACGTGACCATAGTTTAATTTGAACTGGACTAAAATAAGTTTAGTATTAATTTGTACTTCTTACTTGTATTAGAAGTCTAATCATAATCAATTTATTAGTAATTTGCATTACAGGTTACAACAGATAGTTTTAAAGCAAGTAAGTATATAGGTTTAGCTTTTACAAAATGAAGACTTTTGAAAAGGTTTCCTTTTTTTTTTGGTTATATTGTACATCATTTTTTTTAAACTTAATTGAATTTTGCAATCTTTATGACATTGCTTCCGGATTTATTTCACAATAATATAATATTTTGTTATATGGCTCATGGTAAAATTTGAAATTATACTAAGAGAATAAATAGGAATGTATTTCAAGAACGACCAAATAATTAATGAAATTGTTCAATAAATTATTAAGATATTTTAATTATAATTTTTTTCCTACATCTCCTTTTCCTCATCAAAATTAATTCCGACGTTAACTTGTGAAAACGTAATATTTAGGCAGAAATTGAGGGTACTCTTCCCGTTTACATGCCAGTGTTATACATTCAAAGTTTACCTGTGCACTGTAAAACAGACCGTAAACAAACAACCAGCGGCTTAACGAGCGAAGGTTTGCTTGCGCCGTTGCTCGTTAGACCGTCGTAGCCACTTACGCTACGCCTACGCCGTTACAGCGTAGCACTACGAGTCGTAGCTAATGAACACAAGCAAACATGAACTTCCGGTAGGAACGGAAATAATACGCGCTACATAATTTGAAAAGTTACGAAATTCAATATATTACCATTGTTATGGCTGTTTTGCATTTCGATTAGGTACTTGTAAGGATTCTTTATTCAATTTTTTACATTTCGTATTTTATTCGGCATAGATAAATAATGTTTACTTTCAATACAACTTATAGGAACTTATTACGTCGGAATACTTTGTTTCAATTCAAATAAGATATTTTAAAATGAGTAATGGAAAATAACTTCCATTTTAGCCGTAAATAGTTGACTTAAATGAAAAGAGCTTTATGCGCGTTCCTATAACTTTACAACATTATCATAATTATTCACAGCCTTTTTAATCTCACTGTTAGTGTAATAGTTTCATTTGCTGTGTGCTATCTGATTCAGTCCTGCTGCAGTTTGATCTAGTCTATTTCAATTCATAACTAAAATTACGAAGAATTCGTCTATCGGCTAACAAACGAGCAAGAAGTTATCCTTACACCTGCAATATTAGTTCATTAGGACGGAGAGAAACGGTTGTCAGCTATCTCTTTCGAACAATGAAGATATGAAATCACTAAGTTTTTTTTTTTTTTTTTTTTTTTTTTATGTAATTGAGTGACGAGACGAGCAAATCGCTCGCCTGATGTTAAACGTCACGTTTGCCCATAACAGGTCTGCGCCACCCAGAATTTTGAACTCGCAGAATTCAAGTAAGTAAGTAAGTAAGTAAGTAGATTGAAATGTTTCTTTTTCTTAAAAAGACTGAGAAACACAAACCGACAGAAGATATTTTTTTTTTTGTATAATAGTTAAAATGTCATATTTGTTTTTTAATTTTTGTATTGTTTTGTATGTATTCCAGTTATTTATAAACCTTCTCGAAATTGGAACACTGAACGATATTCAAAAATTTGCATTCGTTCTACAGTTGCATGGTCTCATCACAAGTTTAGGTTTGCACGGAATTGTATGAATCAATGCAATGAAGACGAGTTTGGCGTACTCGTATTTGCGTTTGAATAAGGAAATTCTATTCGAAAGTTAGTTCTACTCATAACTTTCACAGCTCGCTGAAATTTGTGTCTCATTGTTTCGAAATCTGTAGTACCTACTCCCATTGCGCATTGGTTGTATCATTAAAAAACTACAAACAAAATGTAAGTTATATGTGGAATTGTGGATCACTGCTTTTTACTTGATAGAACGAAATATTATATGTGACTTCCTACCGTTTAAACTTTAAAAGGCAGGAAGTCTTACAATCTAATATCTCAGTCTATCAAGGAAATTTATAGAGTGGAGTTGAGTTCTGTAGTTCTGTGTCAAGTATCACTTTACTTCGCTTTAAACGGATTGACCAATTTTAGACTGCAAAGTGTCGATCGATTTGTCTATATCTATGTAGAGTGTCGTAGGCTGCATTTGATGGTAGAGTGTTTTATATAATGCGTGTTGTAAACGTGTATGAAAAAGTAGGTTCATGACAAAACAGATTTATTAACTTGGTACTAAGTGATCGCATGTTTATAATGCATATTTGTAATTCAGTAGGTATAGGTACAATATTAATATTGTATGCGCTTTAACTGTTTCTACGAAAACTTGGCAAAAATAAATGAGGGAAGCCTTTACTTAGCATTGAAACGCAATAAAGTAAGTGAAAAACAACTTTTTTAGGCAGGATAACTTATATTAGTTAGATTTTTATTTATGCCATAGGTGGCACACAAGCAAGTTAGCGATCACCGTCGCCTATGGATACCTGTAACATTGGAGGCGTCACAGATATGCTGCCGTCTTTTTAAGACTCTATTAACAGCCCTCTATTAACGTATAATAAACAAATAAACTTTACCGCATTATGATCAACTGACATTTCTGATATTTGTCTCATGAAACAAACAGGTTCTCCTAGATACCGCCAAAAGCTTTCTAAATAATATCTTTCTTCATTCACTTCGAGCAAGTTTTTCTTTAAGCCAAAGTTATGTTATCCGGTTACCGTAACCGAGAAGGAAAGGTATAGAAGATATTGTCTCAAGTGTCAGTTTCAAAGTGTTATTATAATGGTCTCTGCAGCTCCTCTCTTTGTTTCTTCAACTCTATAAACATTGAAAAATAAGAGGCTTCTTAAGATTTCCGTTTCTCTTTTAAAATAGAGTCTATTAAAGTTTTAAAACGACCTTTAGAGAGAACAAGTCAAAGTCTTTGTTTTTGTATTGTTCTTGCATTCGTGTTTCTCCATTCGCCCATCATATCATTGTTAAAAATTTCACACCAACATTTAAGCATAAGTTGCGTTTATACTTAAAGTCTCTTCAGACAAAAATAACGTAGAAAATGGAGAAAACTCACTAAGGCAAAGCTTCTATCGTAGCATAACCCGAAGTGGCTTTCAAATATTTTCGCAGAGAATGTACGACGACAGCCCGCGGCACTAAAACTATGCATAGTTTTATCTTGCTCCCTGAAGACCGGCCAATATCTTCGATGGAGGCTATAAGGGACCAAAAAGGCCTCGTTTCGTCCCAGATGGATCACTCTGGAATACGTTTATCTTGATCATCCTTGATTGGAAACACTAATCAAGCTTAGTCGAAATTAAATTTGTTGGAGTGTTTTGTCAAGTTATTTATTGTTTTACGTCTACTTTCTATGATGGAACAGCTAATTTATTTTCGCGATTTGAAGGTTGGTGCAATAGTATAAGTTGGTCGTAATGATGAGTACTAAGACATCCCAGAATAAATGAAGTATTGATCTATTTGTTTACAAATCAAAAAATGTTTGTTAACGAGTTTGTTAAAAAAAATTAGCTGTGACAAACAGATACACAGACGACACACCGAACTAAACATAAGAGTTTCTTTTTACCACGTTGGCACGAAACCCTAGCTCGCCACCTCATTTACTGTATGATGAAAACAACACCCACTACCTTTATTGACAAGTTGACAACGAGAAAAAACACAGTCATGGTGTAAGCAGATAATTGTAGTAATAAGATAGCACGAGTACGTAGATTGTATGAATTTGTATGGTTGCAGTTAATAATGCGTGCAAATTCGCCGCGATAAGATAAACATGCCATAATATCTCGATTGTATTGGTACAGTATAAATTTGCTAAATCAATAGATAAGTAAATAAGTATGAAATGTTAAAATCAGACTCTGCCATTAGGACAGCAATTAAATATGTCGTCCATTTTTTTATCAGACCTAGTCATTTACGTCCAAAAAGTGGCTTTGACAAAATATGTTTGCTTTACCTAAATACATTTTTTTTTATTCAGTAATAGGCTTGCATTTGACCGCCATCTTGCCTGATGGTAAGCAACGATACGGTCTACGATGAAGCATGCTATATATTGTCACAACCTATGCGTTGTTAAACATTTTGTTTGATAAGTTATTAGGCAAGATTTGCACGTGATACTAACTACTTTAACACCTCCATTGCGACGATAGTTTCAAGAAAGTTTCAACTGGCGTAGGTATGGTAACTTGGGCGTTATGTAGTCTATTTCAACCTCACTACTCGTAAGCGACGATAGCTCTTGCACTAGTCTGCAACCACTCACTTAGCGGATCACAAAAGAGAACGTAACTATTTTAAGATTTTTGCTATGGCTTTTATAATTTCTTTGGCCAAAACTGTCAAAATTCACTGAGCAATCGTTAC
Source organism: Alcis repandata (assembly GCA_949125135.1). Classification (NCBI taxonomy): domain Eukaryota; kingdom Metazoa; phylum Arthropoda; class Insecta; order Lepidoptera; family Geometridae; genus Alcis; species Alcis repandata. The sequence continues at coordinate 10,400,948 of OX421233.1, read as the reverse complement.
GGAACGAGTGACGTGGGTTGCGTATGAATTCTTTTAAACCTTATTGTAGTCCTTACATGCCGATAACGGCAACATGACTCACGAATATACCTACATTGTCAGTACACCAAAAACACGCATGAGTGCGCTGAAAATTCTGAACAACTTTAGGACCAAATTAAAATCACGAAAAAAAATCAAGCTTGAATTCTAGTCTCGGAAAGCATGTAACTTTTTTCAGAATTGTGTAGATCATTACAGCGATACAGTAACATGTATTTTATAACAATACTCGAAATGTGACTTCGTCTTGGTCCTTAAAGTAAATTACTGGGAATTAATCGCCGAAGATTTTGGCCCTTGTTAAGGAAAATGGACAAAGATGTACGTGCAATAATTGAGCAAAGTCTTGCAAGACTTTTATTGCTGAATGTGGCCCTCGGGGCCATTCATCTACGGCACATCTTGTATTAATAGTAGCTGAGTACGGAAGAATTAAGTTTTCCCTTTACGTGATATGTGAGTCATTTGTGAATCTCGTGCGTCGTGTTGTTTGCTTTTTCTCATATCTACGGCTTTATGTAAAGTTTAAGGCTTTATTCCGTTTTCGAGTTACAAAAACACGAGAATAAAAACGTCACAGTGTAAGACACGTACCTATTTGTTTTAAGATTTAGACTTTAAAGTTACTCATGTTTATAAGGTTTGACTTAGTTAGCTAGACTAACACTCATTTTTTTTGTAATCGGTTAACTACGCACTGCTGGAAAATATCTTCCCCAACTTATTTCATTAATTTATTTCGGGGCCAGTATCGTCAAGTTTTATTTCTTGCTTTTTCTATTACTAACCTTTTTGCGTCATTTCGGTAATTGTACGCTTTTATGTTCATAAACTTCTACAGAGTTATTAAATATCTATAATTCCAGCCTTGACGTACCCCATGGGATATAAATAGCCGAATTACTTGTTTTATTTCCTACAGTTACGGTTTAACCCGTGATGAATCCGTAATATTGTTGTTTATGGCCCTCAAAGTTTATGTTGGCCACTAAAAACAAGGAATTATACGCATTTTTTGTACCGTATCACTTTGAAGTTGGACATGAAAGTAGGAAATGACTCGTAAATTCAAATAAACATTAATACTGGGAGTGTGTCCTATGTAAAAGAAAGTTCGTTTTTATTTATCCAGTTCCACAGCTTTCTTAAATCAACTTGGTATAGGCTTCTTTCTCCCTAAAAACAACCTAATTTTGTTGGCGTAGCGACCCAAATTATGTCTTGGCATTTTCAAGTAAAAAATCATTGATATAATGGTCATAAAAAAACAAACTTTCTCGCTCTTTAAATGCTATCATTTAAAAAGTAGAGCTTAAAATAGATTCAGCTCACTGAACTTTATTCACGCGGCATTTCAACTCAATGATCGCCGAGAGAAATAAAAACATTTCGAAATTGGAAATTTTGACTTATCACACAATCTCGGGTACGATTGAACGGCCAATAATTTTCCTGAAATTCAGTTAACTGTTGAATCCCGGCGGAGACGATGAAAAAGGTCCAGTTTCTGACCAATATTTTCGGTTACTTTTTCGCTATTTCGGTTCATCATTGTATGTCTATTTGGTAGCCCAAAGATGTCCTGAAAATTGATATTTATCCATGTTTTTGTAACCCGAAGGGTTTTTGAAGACATAATGGTATTAAGGTCACCTTTAGGTTGCCCATTATCGTTTGTCGTTATTAGGAGTAGGATGAAATGGGGTTGGAATTTCCATTCATAGAGATTCCAATCGGAGTAATAGGTTATGCTTTGGTTGTAAGATTACAAGATCGGAAATAAACTCGATAAAACTTATTAAATTTTTTTTGTTACCGTCCGTCTATTATAGTAAAAAATAAAAATGATTGATAAGAAGTAAACTAAGTTTGGCTCGTCTTAGGGACTTCGTGACTTGGTAACTTTTTTAATTCTAAGACTAACCGCAACCTCCAAACTTAAAATTTATTTCAAGTAGATATAGACAAACACACACACTTTGTTTGACAGATCTAAACTAACTAAAAATATATCTGTCTTTGTCATTGCAACCTATTAGACAAGGACATCAATATTTTTAGAAAAAATAGATCTGTTAACTAAAGCCTTCAAACTTGGGTCCAAAAAATAATAGATCCAATGTACTTATATGTTTCTAATAGACAAGACAGACATATTATTTTTGGTTTTAACTAGTAAATCAATGCATTTCCCAAATTGGCTATCTTATCTTCTTCTTTATTGGTAAATAAATAAAAAGGTACAATATTAAAACTGAGATCACACAAACAAAAACAATAGGTAAAAGAAACTAAAGGAACAACAAAAGAAAACAACACAAGAACTAATATGGGACGTGGACAAGATGGCAACACAGATAAGGTGTCGCACACAATAAGGCACGCTGTGCAGTGTGCCTTTATAAAATGTGACATTTGATGAACAGATAAAAACCAGTTAGTTGACAAGATTGCACGAGTTTATTGATAACTAGCAACCTGCCCCAGCTTTGCACGGTTATGAAATATAGTCTATCTCGCTCGGTAATAGTGTAGCTTTATATTGGTGAAAGAATTTTTAAGTTCGGTCCAATAGTTTTCGAGATAAATCATTACTAACATCCAAAAATATAAATCTCTCCTCATTATAATATTAGTGTAGATGACGTTTAAAAGTTCATTATAGGAAGAGTGACCAGACCTGGTGTCAGAGTTCTTTAGACCTCTGACATGGTTTGGCGATTTTTACTACAAAAAAATCGAAGAAGAAAATTTAACAGGTCATCCGATCGATAGTGCTCAGTTGTAAATGCCACCTGTGGTCACGCTTTTTTGGTTTTTTTGGATCCATATTGTCCTAAATAAAAATATTTGAATTTATCTGTGTTTGTTCTGTAGTATATTACTAAAACTCCTGATTCACATTTATATATTTTAGTGAATTAAAGCGTTTACGTTTCCAAAGTATACAAATGTCTCTTAAATGTTCTATTGCAAAATGTTTATTTTGTCATGTGGAAATGGGGAAATTATCTTACAATTATTTTCCATTACCGGAAGTTTTAGTGAAGTAATTATTACGTTTATTAAACACTGCAAAACCCCAACTCCATTACCCAAGTGTGTGTCGGAAGCAACTAAGTTTTAAGTGCCACAAGCGCATTATGTACTTACTTGTACTTCGGTCTACACCATCGTGTACTACAGGGTTATATGGTAAGGATATGCTAAGCCGAAAGGGGCTTATAATAGATTATTTTGAACAAGTTTTCCTACATCCTTGAAATTGGAATAAAAAAATCAGCTACTTCATACATTATGTCGCGTATCATTTACATTTTTCTGTGGAATAGCTGAGTTGGTTTTCGTGCGTAAACACGAATTAAAAAACTAAAAAGGTGTAAATAGTGGATCAACGGCAGATATCATGCTGCACTAGATGCCGATTTAACTACGGTAAATACCAACAGAAGATGAAACTATAAAACAGTAGCGCCATACATCTTTGCCGCGCTGCTACAGTATAAGCTTGTTTTACGACTTTTTTGTTAGTAACATAGTTAAATCGGTAGTTGATGAGGTTCTAATCTCATCCTTTTTCAATATGGGGGCGGTCTTGCACCTTTGTCCCACAAGGGGTGCATTGTGCACGCCAGCGTTTACCCGAGCAAACCCAGCTCCTTAAACTCGGGTAAATCGGTATTTTTACCGGAGTGAGACAAAACAAAACAAAATCAAAACTACTCCAGTGGTCATAAGTATGTTGACGTTAATGATTAGGTTTATGTCACTCAACTGTTTCTGATCCATATCTCAGTGTACACCCTGTATAGCCTATATTCATAGTTATATCCATCGATTGTTTGGAATTCGGGATAACAGAACAAGCTGTCAATTCGTGATGTATGATTGTGTAACCGAAATAACTGGCAACAACTTGAACAGAAACTTCCCGAGGTCGAACTTGTTCCAGTTGCGCTGCTTATTGCAAATCCCTGTTGTATTGCTCTACTAACCTATTATGTATGTACAAATAGAACCATGTTATGGCAGAGTTTCCTATGATACTGCGACCAGAATCACATAAAAAGTTTAACACACTTCACTCTATAAATAAAGACTACTGTCTCTTAGTTATAGTCTCTCTGTCTGTGACAACTACTGTAATTGAGAATTAAGGTATTGATATCTATACTCCTTGATCGATTTTACTCATTTTATCAACAAGTCAACAAAAAAAGAAACATTTCGATTTTTAATTTAAGCTTCATTATCTTTTCCACAGCCTGTTAATTTGTTACTTCTTAGCACCCGGTACAATTTATTTCCCCGGCGAGTTGACAGAAAGGAGAAAAAGAAGATAATTAAATGCTTAACTTGGTGTTCAAACAACGCTGCCCTAATGGGTTTAAAATGAGTGAATATTATTTTGTTTTCTTACTTTTATTCTAAAATCTTAGGCATTAGGAGTAGGTGACTCTTAAGTTGAAAGATGATGATTTACGTAGGTAATTGACCCCGTTTTTTACCGCATAATAAAATGTACTATGTCACAGTTTCATAATGAAGCGCAGCGAGTGTCATGAAAAACCATCGATCACGTACATAATGTCCGACTTCTGTGTGAAAAACTGTTATTTAGTACGACGCATGACACGCTTTATGCATTCAGTCGCTCTATGAAGTATGCACGAAGTATATCATAAAATTAGTAAAAACCAGACATATTGTTCGAGCTAATGTTTCATACAAATGCGCAATAGAAAGATTCATTTCGAAATACTGCAGAAGATTATCTCGAATTCATTATTTTCATTCAATTTAGTACATAATAAAATAAACCAATTTTGCACCACCAGACGGCAGCGGCTGTAAAATTAATTTCGCGTAAAAATAATTTTCATCGCGAAGGTTATTTTTAAAGGTTTTCTGTACAGCGTCAAGTATTTAAAGTACCTATAAATTGTACATGCTTCGCTGATTTCACTTAAATCGCTTGAATGTTATAAGAAAATCGCGTTAGCGGCTTTTTCTCGTTTGTGAAAGTTTCACTTTGTGGCAATCGTTTGCAGAAAATTGGCGTAATTTCGAATAAAAACTGGGAAATTAGACAAAATTATGTAATAAAAGTTAAGTGAAATTAGGCCAAATTAAATTAAATGAATCAGAAGGTATCTCGTTTAATCGTATGTAATTGCTGTAAAGATGTTTTATAAACGTCGTAGGCGTATGTAGTTTAATCTTCTCTTTACAGGTGCCCGTTTAGGGCAACTATACTAATTTAAACTTGGAATTAAAAGAATAAATGCTATGATCTTTTGTACCAAATGCTGGCAATGAACCTGAGGATGACAACTACTTTTGAATACCTTTTTGGGCCTCTAAAAGAAGCTAATGAGGTTTTTAGTTGAAATTCCAATGGACATTTAATTATGAAAATAGTGCAGGATATTCATAATTCATATAAATCACTTTTTAATTTTTTTTTAGTGCAATGTCAGGAAAAAAAGAATTCTAAGAATGGCTATTTACGAATAGTAAATAAATAAAAAAAAAATAATAAAAAAATATAAATAAATTTGTTATGTAAGTTCAAAAAGTAGACCATTTAAATTTTACTAAAGTTAACTTCTTCGATACAAAAAAAAAACACTTAATAAAATACATCATTGTCAAGAGACACGACAGCTGTTCGGACTTGTTTATATTATTATTTATTGAATGCTTAAATTACCGATAAGTTAAAACAAACATATTTGAATTATTACTCCATATTTCATCGAAAGAGCAACAGGCCTTTCGCTCAGGCCCGTTTCACCACAACCGCTTAATTTCTGCCATTATTAAACGAAATAATTCTCTAAAGTCAACACAAAAGAAGGCAGAAGGTAGAACTTGCATCACATTTATATTCTAAGACTAGCTGTTCCCTGCCACGCTTTGCTGTGGATAAAAAAAAAATAAAAAAAAAATAGCCTATGTTACTTTGGGATAATGTAGCATTCGAATGGTGAAAGAATTTTTGAAATCGGTCCAGTAGTTTTTCAGTTTATTCCACACAAACATCCAAAAATACAAAAATACAAATCTTTCCTCTTTATAATATTAGTATAGATAATAAAAAGCAGGACTTTATTATTTTACAAAATCAGGCGTAAAATATTTTAAATCTAACACATACGAGTACACTACTCAAAAGCACATATGCATATGCAGTGCTCCACTATTGAAGTCAATAAGAGGAAGCATAGATAAACTGCGTCTATGTCAAAGTTCCAGCGCTTTATAATCAAATAGATCTCATCAGATATTTAATCTAGGTTCTGAAAATTCTCTACAAAATACACACTGTAGAATAATTTATGGTCGCTGTATCATAAACAATTTCTCAAGTATCTAGGACTAAATAATCCAGCTAAACCACAAAACAGCCCTGGGTATTCTTGGGAAAATTATCCCGTCAATAAATAAGGAAAGCGTTAAACTTTATTTGACTCGACTGTATTTATCTCATATACCTTCATACAAATTTAACATTCGATCAGTTACTACCACTCGATAGGACAATATATTATTAAAATTTAATTTACTCACTCTACTTATAAAATTATTGACACTATCCAAATGAAGCAAATTGAAATCGGATCGACAAGTTAAACAATTTAAAATGCATCAGCTTAACTTTTCCAATTGACCAATGAAAAAGGATTTCGCACGTGAGTAAATTTAATTAACCCATTCAATTATTGCTAAAAGCTATCATCTATCATAGTTTCATATTTATGTGACGTCATCAATTAATTATCCATTGTAACGTTTGTTTAACTTGTAGTTGAGAAGAACGGTGTTTCAGCTGATTCAATTGAGATACTTTTTTAGGCTAGATTTCCCCATCTTTAACCACACCAACCCAATAAGCTGAGGTTAAACTCTAACCTGTCAAACAAAAAAAAAATTAAGCATCAATCGAAGTCAGTAAATACCAAAATGAACAATCTTCCATTCAGTATCTTCTAGGCAAGCGGCTCCATCGTAGGCCGCATCATTGGTTCCCATCAGGCAAGATGGCGGTCAAACGCAAGTCTATTTTTGAATAAAAAAATTAATCTACAATCAATGACCAAGCCTCATTGTTTTATTCACCAAATATTTTTCGAGTCGAGTCCAAAAAGATTTACACAAGAAACTTACGAGCTTGACCAATATAGCCGAATTTTCAGCATAAAAATGTTAAAGTGATAGTTTTCTCAAAGGATAGAATGATAGGATCGCGATGGGAATGCGCAATGGGCTTTTGGGGCTTTAGGAAAATCCTCGAATAGGGATTTTTGAGGTTAACAAATCAATTTTCCAATTCGGGCCCTTTGAGTTTATCTTTGAGAAAGTATTTCGTCAAAGAAAGTGTGAATGATTAATAGAGCAATGAACCAATAGTCAATACCTACGTCGTTGATTATTTTTACGTTACAGAAACCAGATAGTCAAACGCGGATTTATTAAGATAGAAAAGTAGGTACGTATCTTCAAAGTCTCTTTAAATAACATTTTCACATCATTTCCACTTCACAGGTACACTTATCGGCTAGTCTACTCTTTTAATTAAAGCTGGTCTCTGCCTCTGACTTTTCTGATTGTTTGCCAAAACAATAAACAATCCACTACATATTTGCCATAAAAAAACATTACGAAACTTACTAGCAACTGAGACTTTCTAGCGATAAAAATAAATTTTCAAAAGAGACCAAAAGTACAATAAAATTCTTCACTTTTCCAAGTAAAGCACGGTAGCGTAAAAGTTTCTATTTATTCTGCAACGCAAGTTGTGCCAAAAATAGCATTATATCCCTTTATCAGTAAATAGAGAAGGGGACTGAAGAACTGTCCACTTTTCTATCCGTTCAAACGATGGATTTAACACATGATGAAATCCAATTTACTCGCGGCTAATAGCTCATTTCGACGTGGTCTAAGCTGAACTTTTCATGGGAAATGGCTTATAACGGTCCACGGGCACGGGTAAATTTATAGCAGACTTTCATTAAAAAATAAATAAGCTTTACAGGTACCATAGGTGAAATTTCTAAGATATGAAGTCTAGAATTAAAGTTGAGGATGTGAGTTAAGTGAGATCCATTTGAATTTTCTATTTATTTTGATTTATCTGGTACTGAAATTATATAAAAATTCTGTTTTTCTATGCAATAGTTAGCAAAAAAGCAAACGGGTCACAGGATAGTTAGCGATCACCGTTGCCTTTGGATACCTGTAACAACGGAAGCGTCACGGACAGTTAGCACGTACATTGAGAGATTTAAAAAGTTGTCCAAAATTTATAAGTACACTGACCTGGCACAAGCAGCATAAAGCCATTTTTATAAATAAAAAGAAAACAAAGTTCTCAACATGTTTCATAATTTTCTGGACAACCTTCTTTCATCATGTCCTTTCATATATTTACGTTCCGGTAAAAAGGTATCCAGGTGCAAAATAATATTATAAACAATGCTCAAAGGACTTTAACACGAAAAGTTTAGGGAAAAAAGTTTTAATTTGAATTGCTTAGCCGCCGTTTTATTTCGTGGCTCGTTTGAGCTTGGTTTAGTAAGACTTCCAGTTTATTGTACGATATAACTTGGGGCTGGATAATAGTTTTTACATGCAGTTGTTTTAGAATTAGATATACTCGTAGATACTTACCAAAACATTGAGCATAAGCATATTTCATGAGCGTAATTCCGTTATGTGTTTTTAAGCTATTGCATAGCTTCTATCGCTGGCCTTGAGCGGGCCTTGAATGCAGAAATTCCGTAACGAAAATTTTAATAACCTAAGGCACAGCAGCGGTGATACTTTTTAGTTTTGCCATCTATCGATGAATAGCAGAACTTTTAATGACTTTTTGAAATGTCACGCTTGTCTCTTTAGTTCAGCAACTCGCCTCTAGGTGGCATTGGTTAATGAAATAATTATAATTGCCTAAGTTGATAAAAAATGCTATGCAATAGCTTTACCGCGGCAGTCCCCGAGTGCCACATGTTTTTTTATATTAAATTTTTATAACAGTTTCGTATTCGAGTAATGAACATATTTCACTACTTTTAAAATTAATTATAATAATATATAATTTTTAGAATTAATTATTTTTTTACTTTAAAAAAATAATTAATTCTTTATTAAAAAAGTAGAAAGTTACTTAAATAGTTAATAAAAAAAATTAAATATTACTAAACTTTTACATAATACAGTATGTTTTCTTTAAACATTTTGAAGCTTCAACTTGCTCGTCGTTTCAACTCAGTTGAATAAACAAGACGAATTTCTCGTAGTTTCTCGTTTTAACTAAAACAAAACATTTAGAAAGCAATTTCATACTAATCATACCTCGTATTACGAATTTCAACGAAGCATCATAAAAGTTTGCTCAAGTAAGGTGCTCGCTTCACACTGGGAAAATTATACAACATTTGTAACTTCTACCACTTGTATAATGGTTTTAGATTTGTTTTAGAATTTCCCCGGAGTCGAAAACGAGATTATTGTGGGCGATTTCATCGTTGGAAGACAATTTGCATGAATTGTTACGAGTACCTTGTTGATACGTCATCCATTATTCAAGGAAGGCATATTTTAAGATGCTGATATTTTACAAATTAGCATATAGATTTATAGCATAAGACTGCAGTTGATATTATAAGTATCTAGCTCAGATCTATAAATAACTGTTTGTTTTATTATGCGATGTTAGATAAACTCTTTATTGTTCACACCATAAATTACTAACAAAAGGATTATAGCAATAATGCAATGACTTAAAACCAAAGTTGTAAAATTCAAAGACAGCTCAGATCTAAGCTGCTTGAATAAAGCTAGTAGGCAGTTTAAAATCATTGGTGAACGATTCCATAAATTCTATTTCCTTGGGTACCAGTGAAAATAAAAGGAAGATTACGCTATAGATATATTAGAAACTAGCTGCACCCCGAGTTTTACTCGCGTTTTCCGGAATAAAAAGTAGCCTATGTGTTAATCTAGAATCTAGACTATGAACAACCTTCATTCCAAATTTCATGTAAATCCGTTCAGCCGTTTTTGCGTGAAAGAGGAACAAACATTCTTACAAACTTTCGCGTTTATTAGTAGGATAGCTTAATTGAGAGTATGGATATACGAGTATCATACCGGCCACCCAAAAACGCTAATAGCTGTTCCTGGCAAAGATGAAGTGACACAAGAACTTGATTACAAAAGTTTCCCTGTGGCTCAAAGGTCAATACATATTTTGGGTCACTGCGCTATTCGACAATATCACCGAGAATGTGACTTTTGTTAAACCACAACAACAGATAAGCTAACCTTTAGCTTCGACCAATAATTACGACTGCTGTTACGTAGAGTATTAAAACTGCAAAATCAAGATTTTCTTTCATTGTGCCAATTATACGAATATTAAATATAGTTTTAGGAAAGTAAATAAATCTGAGGAACAAAAAAATTTCGTAATGTCTTAAATCGAATGTAATTGATACTACACATTGTTAACTTATTAATTTTGGACAAATTTTGAGTTAAAATTGCTCTTTTGCGTACACACACATACGTTCTTTCTAGGCAAGCGTGCTCCATCGTAGACCGCATCATTGCTTACCATCAGGCAAGATGGTGGTAAAACTCAAGCCTATAATTGAATAAAAAAAAACATACATACATATACATACGGGAGTCGATTTGTTCAGATAATGAATTCATATCAATAGTGCACAAGTTACCACATTACTGTAGACGAGGGTTCGATCCCACACTCCAGCGAATAAGGGTTCTACAAATTGTGACGGTTCAAATATAAATCCAACTAGATCATTTCATTGGACAGTTTCAGTTGATTTATTGACTTTTGAAGTAAAACGCGGTTGATTCTGGAAAATCTCAAAGTAATATCTTTCAATCATTCTCTGAAATAAAAGTTGAAATCGGTCTTTCTATTTGTTATTTTCTATTTGATACCTTTATAATAAAAATAAACCTACTTCAGATTGTAACCAAATGAACATAAGTGCTGGATATACCAAATCCCATATCGTAATTTTTAAACTTTCGCGATTTTTATACGTTTGTTTTTGTGAGTTAAGCCCCATTAAAAACAACGAGCCTACATATTTTCCCATTACAGGGCTAAAGTCTCTCTTTCCCCACATCTCAGTTTTATCCCCCACATCTATACTTCTATACTAATATTATAAAGAAGTAAAGTTTGTGTGTTTGTATATTTGTTAAATTGTAAGGGGTAATCTCGGGATCTACTGAACCGATTTTAAAAATTCTTTCACCAATAGAAAGCCACATTATTGCTGAGTGTCATAGGTTATATAAAAAACCGAAAAATAAAAAGGCTTTTACGTGGTAGTCCGTTTTGCAAAGTGAATCGGAGAAAAAACGGTCCGGACGGCGCGCGATGGCTTCGGGTTTAATTAACATTATGCCCAACGAAGTGGGCAAGGGTCAGCTAGTGTGTGATATAAAGGCAGATTCGGAAGGAAGTTAAGAGTTCAGTCAGAAGCATTTCGTGACATAGATATGTAATCAAATCTCAGACAATAAATTACAATACAATATAAAAACTCCTTATTATAAACACCACAAAAAGTACAAACACGGTAAATAAACATGAGAAAGGCACAAGAGGCGGCCTTATTGCTAAAAGCAATCTCTGCCAGACAAAATTTGTATAAGAAGTATGTACTTGATAACTACTATATTGTAAAATAATGATGTGATTAAATTAGAAGCGGATGCTTTAGCGCTTCGTGAGAAAATTTACTATCTAGCCGCAAGTTAAAAAAATAATTTGGAATCTAACTTAAAGTAACTAATTTAACTTTTAAACTGAACAAGGACGAGTCCAATAATAGTTTTCCTATCATTTCTATAATTAAATAATACTTATTATTTTTTATTTATTTTTTATTATTTCTTATTATTATTTTTAATAATACTTATTATTAAATAATACTTATTTTATTTTATTGTATTTTTATGGGTTATGTTTGCCTGAAATAAACGATTTTATTATTATTATTATGATTTTTTCCTAATATTAACGTAATTTTAAGCTAGACAAAAGTTTTCTCCATTTCTCATGATACATACTAGTTTTAAAAATTAACGTCACAAAATCATACAAAACCATTTTATCAAAAACCATACGAGTACCATAGAAACTACATAGGATAGTAAAGTTTAACTCCACCCAATCAAATTATGAACTTATGAACATTTTATAACTTCGAGTAAAACTGAATCGTCCTCCATAGCTCTCTCTATACAAACAGTTCCATAGTGCCATAAAACCCCAAATTTCCATATATTCCATTATGGAAATTCGTTGTCGAGTGAAATTAATTGCTGTTTGTTTCAACTAGTGATTCAATAAGTCATTTCAATTATCGCTCTGTGGACAAAGGAATTAATGTGATATGGGATAAAATTAATACTTTGGCTATAATCAATTATTAAAAATGTCGCTATGTTGCTAAATGATTTGGTCCTCTTAACCCGTTTTTTAACAAAACAGTTGACCAGTTTATGAGGGTTTGACAAGAAAGTAAAGTGCACATGCTGCCATCCTTACGAAAAGTGCAGTAACTCGAGTTTTGAGCCGAATTGAGTTAAGTACATATTCGGAATCAGCAGAACGAGATCTAAATATTTTCTTTAGACAGTTTTTACGTAACTATGATGGAGTCGGTTTTAATACTAAGCATAAATAGTGATCGGCATGCAAACACATTGAAACAAAATTTTTAAACGCGTTTTTCTCAAAATTAGCTTTATCCTAGTTACTGCACTTTTCGTAAGGACGGCAGCATGGGGAATCTAGGTATATTGTACTTGTAGGTATGTAGTAGGTACTTACTACAGTCGGAAATAGAACCCTTTTCAGATCCATACACAGAATAAACATAAAATAATGCTCTAGAAATTCCCTTTGCAGATTAAAAGTGTCCTATTTGTCCATATTTATACTAATTGGAGATGAAATGGCCAGATGTGAGATGACGGTTAAGCACAAGTTTACACAAGCCTATAGCAAAAAAATATAAAGAAACTTTTTTTTTGTTTTTGCTCGGTATAATTATGTCAGAAAACTGGAAAATAACGATCAAGAAAAACCCTTTCTTCTTATACCTACCTACTTAATATCATATTTCATCTCTTACGTTACTATACTTATTTCTACTATTTAAGTTTTACTATGGAAACTAGCGTGGTTTAACGTGGTTACGTGGTGGTTATTTAAGTTGTTTTACTACTAGTATTACCTGCCCAATTTAACGTTTTCCATTATAACATAAGTTTACGTTATTAATTTCATTAAATTCCTTTCATTAAATCAATGAATAAAGAGCCTCTCATACTAACATAAAGTACCCACTCTGACACAATCGTGGTTATTTCTCATTTTTAATAAGCCGCCTGAGAAACTGTTGCAGTAGGTGGTAGCACTTTTATAGCGTAGACTAAAGCTAGATATAAAGCGTCGGCGGTAAGTACGGCGGTAAACACGGATGTCATTTTGAACGTAAGTTTCAAAAAATGGGGGGAAAACGGGATAATGATCTGCTAATGAGAAATTTTCGAAGAAAGGTTTCTGTTTATTTAGGATTCTTCTAATAAGCAGTTCGATTATACTAAGAAAATTTTACTGACTGTTCTTTTTTTACTTTTTTTCCTTAAAAAAGTACACAGAAAAAAGCGGTACTATACCCCTTATTGTGACAGTCCTGTCATATTCTGTCTACCTGTCTGTTAAAGCCAATGCCTAATTTAGCTTACAGTATTTGCTCGGTAAATGCAAAGCTTACGTAATACTTTCCATGATTTTCTATGATTTGGTTTTCCTTTCTTTGATTTGAATGATATATTAGCTCACCCGGAATTCATTATTTCAAAAAAATTTTGCGTGTTCCTTTGCTTTTAAAAACTTCTTGGAACTATAATTTATACATAATAAATGTTAACATTTACGGTTATGTTAATAATGAACAGTATTTTTATACAGCATTTCTATTCCATTTGTTAGTACCGGTAACAAACAAAGAAAGAAGATAATTATTGCGAAGCCCCTAGTTTGCAATGCTGCGACCGCAAAGCAGTTTTAACGAGAAACATTCTTAAATTTCTTCTTTATATTTAGGTAAAAATATGCGGGTTCATGTAAAATGTATATATTATTTCTTGCCCTAACTTGTTTCATTTATACGAGAAGTTGGTGCAGTTGAACGTAAAGAATTTTATTTTCTTTATTCTTTGTCTAAAAGTCTTCGCTTCTTTTTATTCGACTTCATTGGTTTGTCTAATTATGTGGAAAATTAAAACAGAGAGAAAACTTAAGTCTTTCTTAACATTTAGGTTAAATTATCGCTTACTCTCGTTTAACGTTAAATATTAATGTACGGCTGTAAAGACCTAATTTCTGTAATAATGTCACTTTAAGAACCCTCTCTGCCTTTACAATTACCAGGTGAGAATGATTCGATTACAGCGGAATTTATTAGAGAAAGCCCTAACAGCTTCTGGAAAGCAAGGACCGAATATTGCTTAAAGTAAATAGATATTGTACTCTGCTTTTGAAACAATTTTTAGGGGTATTTGTCAAGTGAAGATTTGATTACCATCAACAAAACTAAAATGGAAACGGATGATTAATGTGAGTAAGCAATTGCGGGGTTAGTTATACAAATTAACATAATTAAAACTATCAACAAAGACTCACAAATCCAACACATCCCCACGAGAACACTAGGAAATAAATTACTCGAGGTATATGTATGCTTAATAAATACGATACCATACGAACATGGATATTAAAAATGATGCAAACATATAAGCGCTAAAGTATGTTTTCAGATTGTGCTTAAATTAATAAACTAGTTAACTTAAGATGCAAATTTGGTCACGAAATAAAATACTAATCGTAAAATGTATGAATTTCAGTCCCTGGCAACCTGCAGCGTATTCGCTCCCAGACACCTTGACAATGAGGGCGCGGTGAGCCGGTAACGAGCCAACCTTTCCAGTCTAGCTGCAGATTAAAAATAGTAATCTTGCTTACCTACGAGTACCTACCTAGAGAACTGTGATTAATTTGTTAATAGTTGCTTGGTAAGAAATTACCAACCATCTGTGTTTTAATAAATGAGCTATTTCAACTTTTTTTCGATTCAAACAAATTTTAATATGCACTATTATTTTTTATCCGAAATAAATATAAATGTACTTAATTTGATTTCATTTAAATTTTTTAATCTACTATGAGAACATCGGGGAACGCGCAGCGCGGTGTCCGCAAGTAAAATGCTATGAAGGTAAAAGTTTTTTAATTTTGCGTGACAATAATAGAATGGCATGCGTGGTCATGAAAAAGGTTTTCATTGTGAACGCATGCTAATAATGATGAGTACTGTTAGCCTTTCCCGGCTTAGCATACCCTTTCCTTATTACCCTGGATATCTCTTAGTCTTTGCTTTAGTAGCGTCTATCTATGTCGGCTAAGACTTTGAGCGATGGATGGAAGTGATAGTGCTCTAGTGAGACTAGTGTAACCACAGGAGTCTATTCAGGCACCTGCGATGTTATCTCGCACTCACTCTCATTAGTCTTGTAACAAGAGAGACAGAGACAGAATACAGCCCCAAGTTTCCTAGCTTACGTTGGTAAAAGTAAAAACAGCTTAAATACTTGCCAGTGCCAGTTCAACGTTAGTAAAACTTGAAATCCTTATTCTGAAGAATATTTTTTTTTCTTTTGGTACGAATAAGAAGGTATTTAGGTAATTTAAAAATAAAAAACCCAACTCACGACTAACTGAAAAAAGTACATATGAAATAAGCGCTCATAATTTCCAGGATGCTAATGAACGTGGCAATTATTATAAATAGGGATGTGTTTTTTTATATATAAAAATTATATTATATTATTATATACAAAAACCTTAAAATAATTGCATCTGTTGTGCACATACACTCGATTAAAATACCATACACTCCTTTTCCGCAGTCGGATAAATTGGTCACGGACTTAGTTTCTAGTTATTTCAAATTCAAAGCAGATAATAAAACCACAGTCTACATTTTCAGTTTCAGCAATAAAATCGTATAAAGAACTGAGGTACATTACTGCATTTCCTTTGCAGTGAGTATACCTCTCGGAGTCTGGAGTGCCTTCACAAACAATAAAGGTATTTCTTATTGTTTAGGAAAACTTTTCACTGGGTTGCAAAAAGAAAATTGTGGCTTTGTAACCATGTAGAAGTTTTTCTTGAAAATATTTGATTTGACAATGAGCGAATAGATAAATATGACAGATTCTTTGAATAATAGAGTTAAGAAAGTTAGTGCTTACGTTTCCGCAGTTTAGTACGAACTAAAACAGATTGTACTAATCTCATTATTCTTCTTCTTTTTTATACAAAAATCAATTGCTGTTCGTTAGTTTCGCTGAAACTCAAAAACACTTTGACTGATTTCAACTATTTCTTTTTGTTTTGTTTGCTCTAATTCTGACGTGGTTTAAAAGAAATAAAGCGGGTGAAACCGCGGGTGGTATAATAAATATAAATGTGAATTTGTGCGTAGGTATATGCGCGTGAGGGAGTGGTCCGTTTGAGTCTAAATGTTTGTTAATGTTCCATCTGAATGAACTTTAGAAAGGATATAATTTATTTCTATTAACGTAGGCGTTTTACTTAGTAAATTAAAAAACTCAGTAGGGTTCAAGTTTTAAACAAACAAAATGTTTGCATCTGGGTAACATAAACTGATTTTAGTATTTTTTAAACACACACTTGTATTGGCTGTAACTGTTTGTGCTGGATTGTATGTATAGTTTTGTTTCATATTTGAACAGACCATCATTTCAAAGACAAAGAAACAATAAAAAGTTCATGTCTGATTTCGCACATTCTCCGTAGTATAAAGAACGGAGTTTATGCAATAACAATCCATCACGTTTGATTGATCAACTCACTTTTTTTGTGTTACCACCTTCCCCTCCTAGGGGATAACTGAATAAGTTAGGTAGAGGCATGTTTTGTGGAAACCGCGGAAATTTCATGTTCACGTGGGATTGGGCAAATACGAGTATTCTGCAATCAGACACTGAGGTAAATCCATACATCCACGTTTATTATTCACTATACAATCTGGGCCTTACTTACAAAGTATGCTTAAACTTAATCACTGCTTATTAACCGACTTCAAAAAAGGAGGAGGTTATCAATTCGACTGTATGTTTTCTTTTTTTTTAAATTTTTTTTTATGTTTGTTACCTCATAACTTTTGACTGGGTGAATCGATTTTGATGATTCTTTTTTTATTAGAAAGCTGACGCTTCCCATTTGGTTCCATTTCAATTTAGTCCAGTTCTGATAATGGTATCCATGTGAAAACCTTATAAGTCTTAAATTTTCATTAAGTACGTGCGCGACAAATAGATGAATAACTCAATAGTCGGTCTTTTGAAGTCGGTTTTTGTTTTTTTGTTTTGTAAAAATAATGTTCTTGTTTTCTGTCTTGTTTTCGCACGTGACTTTACACGTCAGCGAGAAGTTGTAAGAGCATTTAAAGCAGTGACTAACTTTAAACAGGCTCTATAAGTATGGCCCTCTATTTACTTATGTGCCTATTTTATATTTTTCTTTATAAAAACTAAGTGCACTTCGTAAATTCAACATCGTAAGACTTTTTTAAACAAGTCATACTTTTTCATGTTTGAAAAAAATGTTGAAAACTTACAACAAGCTTTAACAAAAAAAAGCAAATCATATAGGATAAAGGATGATCTCACACACCGTTACATTATTTTAACTGGCCATATAACTTACATACAGACAGATAGAAAGATCATAACTTATAAGGTTATGTTCAAAGTTTGCACATAAGTAGTGCCATCTTTAGTTGAACTTTCAACAAAATATTCCACTTAATATTCAAATATTGTGCGCCACCGTTCATGCGTAGAGTAAGTACGCATGTTATAGTACAATAATAAAAAGTGGCGCCACATTGTTTGTGATAATATGCGGCCAGTATCTATCTTTTTTTTGTGAATGACTTAATGCTGTTGGCCACTGAGGCCTCTACAGCGTATCGGGTGGGCATCTATCGTAGAGTAACAGCCCCCTTTTTCATCCACATGCAATACAGTAACAAACATAATTTTACTTTCCGTCATTACTACTCTATGACAAATCTATACGTATGGTAGGTAGGTAGGTAGGTAGGTATATGTATATCTAGCGAGTGATTCCATACACACATAACCTTTTTGACCTGCGCACAAGGATAACTAATGTTTATCCCACCTCGGCCCAGCGGTAAGTATTTGCGATGCTGACCGTCTGATTACGAACGGAACAAAAGCAGAATGCTAAAGATATTTGCTGGAGGAAGTATTTGCTTTGTGTCTTAGATCTCCTTCGGCCATTGTTTTGTTAATTGGGACAGGTCTGATTAAAGTGGACGACAATAGGGCCTTTATAGGGCTTACATTCATCGTGCAGACCAAGATAATAATTGGAACCGCTTGTTACTTGTAAGGATCATGGGAAATCTAAGATAAAGTAAATAAACAACATGGGTCACTCCCGGCTTACCAGTAAGATTCCCTTAGCCGAGTATCAGTGCCCTGGAGATGACCTAAAGATTTTTACGAGTGATAGCAAGACCCAGAGCTGGTATTTCAATTCTACATTAAAATATCTACCAGTCTAGGAATCGCACACCCACGTCCTGCTCTATTCAGTATCTTGTGTTCTAATAGAGAAAACCAATGTACAAATAGATCTAGCTTAAATTATTAGATGTCCTCCTTTCTTCAAATTCAAATTCAAGACCTATGTATTTTAAAAAGGCCTTTCTAAGACCTATCTTATTTACTTGTTTTGCTTAATTACCGTAAGTATTTTCTAAAATATTTTTAGGCTACAGTGATATCCGTCCTATCTTGAATCGGGGACCATAGTTCATTCATTCGGAGACCCAGTCCTCTTCTGATTAAATTTAAATGAAATAATAGGTACGTGTAGATTGTGGATAAATTATTCTGAGATAAATTAATTTCCGAGGGTTTGATAAATTTTGAATTTGGTAAAGGTATGTAACATACTCGTAGGTTCTATATATTTTCAAGAAAATGTTGAATATATAATATTAATATTAACACATATGTAATATTATAGGTTTAAGAATAATTTTATTTAATTTATTTATAAGATAATTTATGGACTTTTCATTATCAATTCATGACAACTGAAGACAAAAAAAAATAAAAAAAATAATTTGTCTTTGAAAAGTAATCAAATCATAGCATTACCCAGTGGCCAGCACAAAGATTAACTCCTAAACTTTATTAGAAGTCTACTAAAATAAATATAACGTCCAGACATTTTAAAAGTTTAATATCCTACTGAACCCTGAAGTAATAAAAGCACATCGTAAAGATACGTCACGCGACACGCTGTCAACACATCTGAGAGCGTAACTAGATTTTTTTACAAAGGGCCTGACATACTGTGAAACCATTTACTTCATTTTAAAACCAAACTGCTAATTATATTCAGATGTATTTGTTACAATTGCATCAAGTTTTTTAAATTAGTTTATAAGCAATTTTTGGGAAGAGATTGGAAGTCCAAAACGAGCTGTACCTACAAATACCTACAAATACACAAAACACACGTGGAACGGTTTGAGACGACTTAAATTTTGACACAGATGCACATACACACTTTATAGCCACCTATTTACCAACAAAGAAAACAAACGTACCACAGATAAAAAACTTACACTTTGAATGTGGAATATGTTTAACATCCATCAGAAAAGGGGCAATTGCTTTCTCCCTTCTATTAGCACATAACTTGTCGGACGCGGCGTCACGTATTCCTGATATTCGGCTGTTGGGCTCAAACCCTTGAATTACGACATAAATCATGTACAAAATGGCGTCATTAAAATGTGAACGAGGTCGGTAGAGTCGCGTGTTTGTAAATATGGTATTAGATTTTAGTAAAATTAAAATTAGTCGTAATTTGATGAGTTGAATGTGGAATTTACCTCTATGGCCCTACACTACACAAGTGTACGTACGAGTACAATACTATGCATAAATACATACACACAATCTCACTTCATTCATCTCACTCTTCTATTGATTTCCCCATACCCACTGTATGTAGGGACACTAAAACAAATTCTCGTTTTTTTTTGCGAAGCATAGAAAAAATTTTGAACATGTGGTTTTTAAACCCCAGAAAAAGAGTAAATGAATATCTTTTTAAAAGTTTACCAGTTGACTACGTTGTCTATGACTGTCCTAGCATTAACAGTTAATAGTTTTGAACGCAAGGAACCCCAACGCCATACAAATGTACCTATGTTTACATGCGAAAGTGGCGCGGCGTGTCCAACCCATTACTGAATTTGCTGAAACCGTATATGTACGAGTGGTAGGCACGCAAACGTAGATTTGGACAATTTATGCATATTGTGCTGGCGCTGGGTTTTTGAACGAAACTTTTTTTTTTGTCTATGCCTATCGGTCATATTTTGATAGACCAGGTACAGATTTTTTTTTATAGACTACTTTTTTTGACAATATTGGCTTCTGCCTTGAGTAGTTTGGAGGCTATTTTTTTGGGCTTACTTATCGCAACAAACGCAAAAGTTTTCATCAGATGAAGATTCCTCTTACTTATACCTACTGAAAAATATGTTTAATAATATGTTCTTCAATCACATAAATTCACCGCTACCTACATACAAAAGCCAAAAGATTTAAAGCCAAACTTTCTAGACGAGTCTATTTTGTATTTTACACAAACGTAGCTTTGCTTAGGATATTAAGGTTTTACTACTGCAACACTACTAAACTGACATAAATTAAGGTAGGTCTCGTATCCATCTTAATTTCAGTCCGTTTAGCAAATGTAACTCTAACAATCTCTAAAATAAACTCTAAAATAGGTTGAACATGATTGTCACTCACTATTAATTAAAGTTTAACTAGATTATACCTATCTAGTTGTTGAATAACTCGTCGTACTTTAACAACTGCAAAGCACAACTACTAAGGCACAAGTTCGATCCTGCAAGTACTGTTCGCACCTTTGGGACGTATCAGCCAAATACCAGCTTGAGGCGTTGGAGTCCATTGAGAAACGTGCCAAGAAGCTCATTCGCAACGACTCCCTTGTTCAAACTAATCTCCAAACTCTTGAACATCGGCGCAAGGTTGCAAGTCTGTCGGTTTTTTATCGGATTCATTTCGGTGAGTGTGCTTCGGATCTCCATGATCTAATTGATCGGATAGTGAATCGGTTTCTTCTAGGCAAACGTGCTCCATCGTAGACCGCATCGTTGCTTACCATCAGGCGAGGTGGCGGTCAAACGCAAGTCTATTATAAAAAAGGCACCTTTTACGTAATTTACGTATTTTACTCGGCTATATACGTAGAAAGGGTATGGTATGCGGAAAAACACTCCTCGCGGAATTCCTTTTCGGCTTACATACCCTTTCCTCATAACCCTTTACAGAAAACGGAAAACATTATTCAAATCCTGGTATTCACATCTAGTTATGTAAAATTGTCAGTATTCAAAAGGTGTAAAGATAAATAAATTTCAATTAAAATTATTTACGTAAATACGGATTAGGGATAACGCCCTCGATCTTGATTCCTTTTGGATTTATGGACCGTTCGAGTTTTTAATCATCATAAATTTTCATACAGGCTGTTTTGATGGTAAATGTGTTATTCTGTAACATGACAATGTTGTACGGGAATATTTTTAGCAATGCCTGGTCCATATTAATGTGAATGAAATTTTATTAAGGAATATTTTATCAATATATTAGATAGAACCGACTCAAAAAAAGGTTTATAATTTGATTTTATATTTAAGCTTGTTTTGTGAAAATATTATTTATATCCTACTTGATATTGTTAATGCGAAAGTGAGCAGGTGTGTGTGTAATGTTAATTTTTAAATCTGATATTGTCAGCCGGAAAAGATTTTGTTTTTAACTTGACTTTAGGATTATTTTCTTTACATTTGACGTTCAAAAATGTATCTTTAATTATTTTTCCTTTTTTTTTTTCTCAGAACGGTCTCGCATATATTTTATCAGAATTTGACTATTCTTAATACATTTTAAATTTTTGTTTTTAAACCCCACTTATTTAAATTACAAATATTTACGAGTAACTTACTTAGAGTTGCCACGTTTTATCAAATTCTCTGAATAGTTGTAGAAAGCAGAAGCAGAGAGCGCTTCTTCATCCAAATTAGGTATCTATAGGTTCACAGCCCTCAGATAAACTTAGAGAGAAAGACAGAGCACTGCACTAGATTTGGGTGAAGCCAAGAACTCTACTTTCTCGCGGACGTATACAAGACACACACATTGACATTTCAATAATCCCCTACTCACGGTCCTGTAGAGCTAGTGTACGTACGCACGAAACTGACGGAGTTCTTTGCTTCATCCATACGTACACAACGCATACGTACAAGACGACGTTAATATATCAATAATCTTCTTCTCACGGCACTGTAGAGTCAGTACGTACGTGCCAAAGCGACGCACTTCTTGGCTTCATCCATATCTAACGAAGCGTTTCATCTTTCTCTCTAGATCTATCTTCGGTTCTAGCCATGTCTGGCGACACCCTCTTGCTTACAAATTTTTAATCTTGGCCAGCATCTTTCTGGAGTTAATTGCCTTGGAAAGCTGTTATAGGACGTAATTTCACAGCCACCGAGGTTCATGTTAAAAACATATTTTTAACTTTAATCTGTTTTTGATTCAATATGTTTACTTTCAATTTCGTTGGGTTATTTTAAACCGTCTTTTAATATTAGTTTTGCGTTTGTTGATTTTTGTCTGCTGTTGTTTTGTTTGTTTTTAGAAGCTTGGTTGATGGAATTTCGTTGTACCTACATATAAACAAAAAACAACATGTTAGTTAATTGAATCAGATTTTAATTTGTGAATGTTAGTTTTCAAGTTGGTATTTCTACTTGAAAAATAACTTAAGATCAATTTAAAAACAACATTCTTAGATTATTCTTCTTGTTTCTTAGATTATTATTACAAAGGCGAAATAACATTTTGTCCCTGTCTTTTTGTTTCCAGTTCACAACTGAAATCAACCTTGATAATGTAGCAAAGTAAAAGAGAAGGACGAACAAAATTATTTTGTCCATCCGCATGGGCAAAATTTTTAATCCTGAAAAATAAAACGTGAGACACTGAAAATTCCACCCAAAATCGCAGGGTACAAAACATTATTTCAAAACCAAATAGGTACAGAACAAAAGCGAAGATTTTCAATTTTATAAACAAGGTATCGAATCTGTTGCCTACGATACCTAAATTTCTCTCACGTTCGGAAAGAATTGGAAAGATAATACCGGATACTGGCAATGCTTTTAAAAATCACGCCGGTATTTTTCAAGCACATCTGTTTTTTCCTCACGGATCTTAGCACATACCTTTATATTTTACATAATACAGCAACGTATGTTCTCCTATGTAAGTATTTTTATGTGAAAGCTACGTGGGTGCAATCCCTTTTTATACGAGTCAAAGCCTACTAAATTCAAAGCCATGAATTTCAAAACCTTATTTGGATGGCTTTTTAGTAAAAACACACCTTTTAAGCTTAGGAAAATCATGATGAAGTGTGAGTGTCAGAGAGTGCTGAACAAATCTTTTTTTATTATTGTCATTTGTTGGGATTAAGTTGACAAATCTACGTAACAAATTTAATAATGTATTAGCCTAAAATATGGAAAAAAATTAATGATAGGTGTAAAAGATAAATGAACGCTACTTTAAAAGATTAGACTGAATATTTCTTTATTTAAATTTTTAAGCGTATGTGTGGTTCTATAGCCGTGTAATAAAAATATAATTTTGTCATACAATATATTTTGAACCCTAGAAAAATCAATATTATTCTACTTTTATTTATATTTATTTCTTTAATCACATTCAATTAAATCGTTACTATTCGTTAAGGAAACTGCGCGTTTATTCAACCTATTGGTAGAATTGATACAAGATGTCGAATACATTACCTACCTATTTCTCAATAGAGTAATTTAGCAGAAGCGATTAATGAAAATATGTACATGTGTTCGTGCGATGAATTGCGGTAGATTGTCTATTATGAGCAGACTTAATTTACTGGAAACATTATCTTGTAATGATACCATTACTGAAGATATTTTTTGCTAATACGATTAATGGGTTCGTGATAGAACATTAACTAGTTCTTCTCTTAGAAAAAATAGCTTTTATTTAATACCTAACGACTTAAAGAAGGTTGTTCATTACAAAAAGTAGGTGAGGACAACAATTAATCAGGGCTCAACAAAAAAATATTCAAGTCAAGCTTTACTTATTTTTAATAGAGACAGACTACTTAGTCTCTTAGTCTTTTAAACATTATTAAGGAAGTAATTTAACATTTAAAAAGTTTGGTCAGATTACTTTAAATAACTTTTGCTTTGCCGCTGTGTATTATGAAATGTAGATAGGTAAAAGTTCTGGTTAAATACGTGTTTTTCCCTAAATAATCATATGAACATAATAAACAATGAACATTGAAAAGACGAAGGGCAATTTCGAACTCTCTGTTATTTAGGGTTTTTTTCACAAATTTACGAACAACATTGTTTTCTCGTTCGCACCATTACCCTAATGTATCGCAAATGAAAAATTTATACAATTTCGTGCAAAGTGAAGGAAAATTCACCTCACTTTACGTAAATGGTTTTGGTGAAATAAATAACAGGTTTAACATTCAGATTTTAATGCGACTAAAAAGGCGCCGGCCTAAAGTTTTCAGTTGAGATTTCTGCCTTAGCGCCCAAAACTCGGAATAGCGGTCAGGGGGCTTACTCGTAATTTGAGTTTTGATAGTTTTCAAAAACGATCAAACGTTTCGTAAAGCTCTATACATTATGATAACTCCTTCACGTTTCCGACAGGAGCGCTTTACTGTAATGTATGGAGCTTTACGAAACGTTTGATCATATCAAAAACTATCAAAACTCAAACTAAGGATACATTCCGCGTCTCGCAAGGCTCTGAAGGAACTCTCAAATTAGAAATCTAGACCGCACGTTGCGGCGCTGGTGTCTATCATATATAATACATACATACGTATGAATAACAGCTAATTAGTCGGGAAATATTAATAATAATTAATAATTATAGCTGAAAAGTGAACCGGTAAAACTCTTTGAAGTAACCTATATATCACACTTCACACTAATATCGTAAATGAAACGGCCAATGAATTTAAGTGTAATTTAGAACTGAGATATCTTGGCTGCACCTTGCCTTGACCAATGCCTAGTCTACTTTTAATCTCAGAAAAGTTTACGGTTCCGGTGAAAGACGAGGCGCCGCTTTTTTTCTCATTTTTCACGCGGATAGGTCCGTTTTTTACCACCAACTGACCTTTTGGTTAGCGATGATATGATCGAATATGAAGCACACAGACGTAAAAGATACCTATTTACTCTGACCTTGAAAAGCCTAAGATTGCATCTCTCAGGAAACAAAGAAGTCAGCATATAGCAGCTAGAATCTATTTTTATCTACTTATCTACATTATCTTTGTATAAAATACCCTAGGCCAAGTAATTAAAGTTCCTAATTACACGTAACAATAAGACAAGGCGTGCTTAAACGGTCACTTACCACCAAAATATGGCACTTAAGGCGCACCTCAACAAATCCTATGTCTATGTGCACAGAGGGAAAATTACTGACATTCTCGTATTTATTTACAACATCTGCTACCCCTGAGGAATACTTGCTGGAACTAGAGATAATGTGCCTTTTACATAGCTATGTTTTACTAAGCGTGTACATATGCCTGTCACAGAAAAATCGTAGAACGTTTTACGGTCAATACCGTTTGGTGTATTCAATTTATTTATGTTAACAATGTAGGTATCAAAAATTTGGACAATAATAAATTAAACTCCCAAACTAAATAAAACTAAAAATATCTTCTGTGGTCTACATAAAACATTTTTCTTGTATGAAAAGCTTGTGATTGCCTGGATGAGAAATGGTGTTGGGTCAAGTAGCAGTTAGGTTTTTATCAGTCAAGGTCCGAAGTTGACGCCCTAGTCTCGGAAAGTTTTGAAGTAATTTGCTTGTAAGCTAAATTGCCAGACTAAGTTTGAGGGTTTTTAGATCATCTGAAGATGCCAAAGCTTTTGGATGCATGAACAATGAATTTCGTTTAAATTTAATTCAGCGTCATGGTTTTCAGAGCTTGGGTTCCATAATTTTATTTCTCTTTACCCTCTCAATTTGTTTAATTTGTAAATTATATTATTTGTAAGTTGTATTCAGATTCAAACCAAGTGAGAGATATCTTGTTAGGCCGTTTGTACACACGGCGACATAAATCTGCTACATATCCTAAGAGCGCATCGACTTTCGTGGAATCTGTCGCTGAAATTGTCGAGAGTTTACGCAGTTCCTGTAAGACTCGTGATGCTACTCCAGTTACCGTGGATTCGATTTTGCATCGCCTGGTGTGCAAACAATCTTACGAGTATTTTGCCGACGATACGAATTACTCCAGCAAAACGGTAACTACCGACGCGACGGCGTCCCGTTGATTACGTGCTGAAAATTGCGGTGACGTGCCACCTGAGAGCGTTATTCGATTTGCGACCTTATTCTCAAGCACTAACAAGATTTCAAGTATGCATTTCTGCACTAGACTGAAGTATTTTTTACATTTGCGATAGTGTCTCTTTTTATTTGAAAACTTCTTCGTAGTCAAACAAGATTTCCCAAATGCATTTTGAATATTCTAGATATAAAAGCAATTTTAACTTGGAACAAGTGTGTGACATGAAAAAGTTTTTTTTTTCGTAGAAGCGAAATATGTGATGTAACTGTTATTTTACCAACTTTATTTAGAAAGTCAGCTAAATATTAAATACATCGTATAACTGTTATACGTGCTTAGATGTTAATATTAATGTCAAACAGCGTTCAAAAGAAATACTGTAGTTGTTTTGTTCAGCCCGAAACAAAGCCAAAGAAATTCCTGCTGAATTGTACCTACAGTTTATTTTGTATTTTCAGGTAACCTAGATTCAATAAACAAGTGTACATTATTGAATTGTAGAAATACCTATTGGTCGTTGATTGTAAGTAGAAATCCTAATTGTTTTATTCTTTGGAAATAAAGAAGTTCTAGAAACTAACGTGTTTTTTTTATATTAACACGGGAATATTGATAAACGTTACGTGAGTGTTAATCATAAAAAATGGATTAGTTTGGATTTTCAGAAAAAACACATAAATTATATTTTTATACTTATTAAGCAGTTATTCCTTTTTTGAAACTTAATATTATATTTTTTAAATTCAATAGCCTTCTGTATATCTGAATAATCTATTACTTTACTTCAATTTTTTATTTTTGTAACATAATTTTTTTAACATTTGCCGAACCTGAAATGCGGAGATTGTTTCTAACAATTATAACTTACCCAAACAATGTCCCAGTATGTATGTAATTAGACCCAAAACAACCCACATAAAACCCTAAGACCGCCAGTTTCGGTATAAAACCGCAGACCTGGCAACACTGGTACATCAATCATTTCATCTCATCGCACCACACGGTTTCGTTTACTCGTACCTTACATTTCGTGTGATAGACATTTTGTGGAGGGCTTAGATTGGGTAAACATTTTTAATGTGTCGAGGCAGTTTTTGATAGAAGAAGTAAAGATATTATTTAAAAACCAAAAACACCTGATATCGGACTTCTTAAATAACCCAAAAGAAAAAGCTTTCTTTACTACGATAACCTAACCAGGAGCCGTACTGTGAACTCTTAGCTCGAACCTGATTCACGTTGGCTTTTGTCCGAAATAAGTAAAAAGTAGATAATTGTTAAAAATACTTTTTTAAAAATTAGGTACTTATTTTTAACACTACAAGAAATTACTACTACTAATAATACTTGCTCTTGTTTTAATCTACGGCCACTAACCACACTCCTTTGAGATCTTAACTGATTCTGTACGAAAACTTATAATGTTCTCTCAAGAATCCAAGAATTAGGATAAATTGTCCTCAATCTTATTTAACAGTATTCCTAAGACCAGTATCCTGTAATCTGAATTTAGCATTGGCCAAATGCACTTACAATTATATACGTTGTTAGAATTCAAATGAAATTAAATTTATTTTATTTTTAGATAAAAAAATCATGGAGTTAAACTTATCAATGTACCTACCTACCTCAGTTTAAAAATAAATGAATTAAAAATAACCATCGAGTTATCATGTTTATTATACGAGCCGTGGTAGCTCAGTGGGAGAACCGCCGCTTCGCATTCTTGAATGAGTTCTTTAGGACTTATGTACGAATTTACATACCACTGGCTTTTCGGTGAAGGAAAACATCGTGAGGAAACCTGCATATGTAGTTCACGTAAAAAGGGCCGATTACCGGCCTAGTTGCGGAAAATGAGCCCACTCTTTATCTTTATCTTTTTTATCATGTTTATTGTAAGTCCAATAATAACAAAAACTTAATTTCAAGAACATCAAAA
Organism: Alcis repandata; assembly: GCA_949125135.1. Classification (NCBI taxonomy): domain Eukaryota; kingdom Metazoa; phylum Arthropoda; class Insecta; order Lepidoptera; family Geometridae; genus Alcis; species Alcis repandata. The sequence continues at coordinate 10,372,257 of OX421233.1, read as the reverse complement.
TTTATATTTTACAATGAAAAAAAAAACATGAAGTTATATCAATATTTTGACGTTTAGCAGAATTGTAATTATGAAAATCAAATTTAATTCAACATTAAATTCTTAGAAACGTTTACATTTCAAATGAATCGCATCGTATAAAGATGGAAGAATTTTAAATCAGAATTCTTTTCTGAAACAAAAATACCAGTACAACTCGTGTCTGCCTGGATGATGGATTAAAATGAGTTTTTCTCATGAAAGCCAGTGAGAACTTAGCAAAAAGTTGCGATTTATCTTCTTTCGGTCAGCTAAACGTTTAAAAATTGACGCTAAAGGTCTAATTTTCAACTGTGAGATAAGTTTTATAGTTAGTCAGTCAGTAAATTGTATGTAGTTTTACATTAAACAATTTTCTTCGTTCGGTTTATAAATTTCTTCAATTTATCCTCTCTATCTTTAGGTTTAGAAAAGATCGCTATCCGCGGTAAGGTTGCCAGTTGATCTGATTGATTCTGAAATTCTTTCACTAATAGAAAGCTTCTTTCTCTCAAACTCACTTTCTTTACATAAAATAAACTGTAATCCAAGTACACGGTATTTTGGTTCAACACAAGACACTATCCTAAAAAATTATTATATAGACAAAGAAAATAATTTCCCCGTCACATTATCTAACCAGTTCCCACTACGAAACCATTATTTCTTATCCTTCTTTGTTTCTTTTTTTATTCTCTTTTCAGATGAAAGAACATTTAATCAGACACGTCGAAGTACCAAGTTTGCAATATTAATGAAGGTATACAATAAGTCTGCAATCAGACATCCCAGAGGCTTTATTTCGCCGCCTGTGAATATAGCCGAGGAAAACATTTTTCTCCGCACTCTACATTCACCATCATAAAAATGACGGTAAAATTGTTAAAGGAAAACAAAAAGGTCGGAAAATTATCGTGACATTTCGGATATAAATTAAGGACGAACAACTTGCACTTTGAAATTTGAGAAATCATAAAGGTTACTGGAGATTACCTACATTGAAACAGAAGTCCGAAAGTACTTTTTTTATTTTATACATCCTAAAAATATAACCCTCATACTGTAGCAGTCAGATAAAATCGTAGGTCTACTTCTCCAAACTCTTTGCACCGAGGACAGTAAAGGGGCGATTTTGATTAAGTATTTGTGTTTGACTTTATTTGTTAGATTAAATAAACACATATTTTAAAAGTAAATTGCCTAAATAGATTCTTTTATCATAATTTCCATGAAATATATTTGGAGATTCAATAATCCTTCCCAAAACAGCTATTCTGAGAACCGTGTTCGATCAATTAAAATTCGAACTATTGTTATTCGAAAAATCGAATCGTCTAGTCCGCTTTCTAACTGTCTTCAAAGAATACAAAGAAATAAAACGGATTTTTTTTCTAAAATTTAAATAAGAAGGTAAGTTAAACAATAAAATTTGCAATCAAGCATCCACAAGGCGTGCTTGAATGTAGCTGGGAGTAAAACCTTCCCCTCGACTCTATATTGTACTCGTATATCACAAAAATGAAAAGAAAATTGGTTGAGTGAACTTACGACAAAATGTTACTAAAAATGTAAAATGTTTACTTAAAAAAATGTCTAAATGTGTCTTTAGAATAATGCAGAGCTTATTATATCAGCGTCTTCAAATTTTGTTTAACTTACTTCAGTGACGAGTTATTTAGTTTTTTTCCGAGACAGAATATTTTGAAACATGTAACTAACTTAATTTTTCTGCAGTAACTTTAAATTTAACGTCAAATTAAATCTTTACGTTGTCTACAGATATTATTAGCTGCACGCCGCGGTTTTACCCGTAGAAACCATTAGCTTGTATAGCATAGAGAGCTAATGTGTTAAGCCAGGATGTAATCTACTTCTGAACTAAATTTCATCTGAATCTGTTCAACCGTTTCAGCGTAAAGATTTAACGAACACACGCGACTCTCTCAGTGAATCACAAACATTAGTGTTTACAATATTTAGTGTGATGAAATGCTCTGTCCAGCAAAGAAGAGCTGTACCTATATCAAATCAAATCAAAAACCGGAATCAAATAAATCAAATTATAGAAAAATAGGAGATTATAACGTCTCAGTTTGGTCTGTAATTTGTAAATGTTTTTTTACTAGGATACAAGCTTTACTGTCGCAAAAAAATAAATTATTTGAAGACTGATTTCTATACGCTCAAGGGTGCGTACAAAATTATATCGATCGCCGTCTTTCGCGTGAGAAAAGTCGTGAGAGTAAAATTGACGATACAAGGCCAGAATAAAGCCCCTGCCATGTATTCTGACAGTTTCCTGAGGTGATAAGTTATACGTTTGACCTTATAAGGCGAAAAGCCGCGACATTTGTGAGATTTATGGACCTCAAAATAGTCTACTTTTATATCAGCACAACAAAATTAAATAATAAAATCACGAAGTTTGTGAAGGTAAGTTCAGTATTCGTAAACCGTTGATTATACGAGTATTGCTAAATAAAATTGGTATAAAACTGTCTCCCCTATTTTCAGTAAATAGCTATGGGTACTTTTACTTAAAGGTACACGGTGAAAAAGAATCTTTTGATCCAAGCAAATATGCGTATATATATGCACAATGCAGTAAAATGTCTTGGTCTAAGAAAATATATTTCTTTGATTTCCAAAAGAATATAAATTTGGACTAATGTAATCAATGTTAAATCAAAATAAAGCTGTCTTTTTATTTAATGTAATAAAATCTTAATAGAAGATAATGATTGTGTTCGTTCTGATAAATGCCTTTTTAAAACACTAATAAAACGATTGTTCTTTACAATCAAAATTACCAAAATCTTGCTCTAAGCTCTGGCGTCGATTATACTAAGGAAATATTATTGTTTTTGTTAAAATTAACAGTGCTAAATCTTTAGATTAAAGTAAGCGCTGCCTTGGTTCAAATCGATTTAATTTCTAAAATATTCTATTTAGATGATTGCTTGTTTCAGTCAAGACAACGTATATCTTGTCTTAAGCTTTGCGCGCTAGAAATAAGTCGACATATTTTTCCAGCACGAAAATAAAATCTTATTTCAAGTAAATATTTTTTTTAACGAAAGTTAAGAGGTAATCTATGAAAAGTTTCGATGTGTTTATGCAAAAAAGTTGTAATTTGGTTGAATAATATGGTCGACTCTCCCAAAATAATGATGAGTTGCCCTGAACTATAATTTGGTTCATTGAATAACGTTAATATTTTAATACAAAGCAATACCTGGTTCTTCTAGGTTTTTGAATCTTTTAATCCAAATATATAAATTAATCAGATTGAAATGTAGGCATTTCAAGCAATATTGTGTTTCACATGCCTCAAAGACATTTAGTTTTATTTTGAGAAAATATTTACTTAGTCTAAAATATTATAAATCTTTAAGGAAACTGACAGAAGCTTTAATCAATTGAATAAATTCATCCGGGCAAAACCCCACTAGGCAGCTTCGTTCAGATTCCCCCCTCATACTAAAAGTAAGTTTTACAAATAGTCACTCACACCAGGTTTTCGTATAACCGGTGGCTGACAATGATTCATAAAAGCAGACTTTCAGAATAAGCGGGAATGCTGAGCCGTGCCGCCTATTTAGTGGGTTGAGCTCGAATGAATTCGTTCAAATGAGTCAAGATACACGTGTACATCTCACCACTCCTGAAACATTACATCACAGATTTAAAGATCAAGAAGCATTGCACAACATACTATTACATCATTTTGTTAGTTTCCTTTTTGATTTCTAAACTGGTAAATAAAGTGATCGAAAATAAAAAACATTGATTAGCCATAATAATGAATATATATATTAATAGACCCCAAAATTATGTGCATTTTCATTGGAATTATATTAAAACAATCCTCTAAACACAATAAACTAAAATTGTTTTCCATTTCTTCTACAACAAAAGATTGAAAATTATTATCATATTGGCAGGTCTTAAATAATACATGAATACAAATAAAAATCAGTACAATTATCCTTGGGTATTAACAATTGCTCGATTTTGCAAAAACAACTTTCACAATTTAATTCGTATACAAGAATATCACCAACGGATTATGTATGGGACTGGATTGTCAAATCTGGTTTGGATTTTGTAGACGCATTGCTGAATGATTAAATGTATATGTTCGCTTGGCTTAGGGAAACGTGCAATTAATACATGAAATGACTTGAATAACACGTCAAACGCTTCTGTCATGGAAGTAAATGCATATATATAGGGTTGAACTTGCGTTTTGCTTTTGGCAGCTTTACCAATTTGTTTCTGTATAGTGGAGTTTATGTCACCAGGATTCTGAAATAAAAAAACATAAGATGTGACCTAACATATTTAGAGATGCCATAGTATCAGTTACTAAATAGTGACAGCACTAATATGAAGTACTAAAGCCGGGAATAAAGTGTGTGCACTTACTGTACTATTCTAGCTATGTATCACAACAGACAAAAACAACTAGCTTACCTCTACTATATAATACTCTCTCTAAGCACTGTTGAGTAGAAAACCTTTGCTTTTTTACACAGCCTTTGAGTGGCACAACATTAGCCAGTAATGTCAATTCTGTTGGTAGTGCATCTGTAACAATACAATTTTTGTTATTATTTGAGTAATCAAATAGGTAATATCAATATCACATTTCTAAGAAAACTGTAGCAGCGAAGTAATTGGAAATTTATTACACAAAATATATAAAATGTTATAGTTACCATCACTATCAAAAGTATTTAGCGAATTTCGCAAATCCTTCCTGTGTTCATCCGAATTAATTTCTTCGTTTTTTAATTCCATGAATTTTGCATGAACTTTTTCCAGTTGTCTTTTAAAGAGCTTTACTACAGGGTATAATTCAGCAAAATCATCTTCAATCTGGAAAAATACCAATTTTTATTAAATAAAAGGATACAAAACATGGTGGGTCTCTAGAACATTTAAAAATTAAATGTACAGAACATAATTATGCAGTACTACCCAATCTTAGTCACAAACCTTAGACTCCAAATATTCATGAATATTTTTGGTTAGCCCAATTCTATATCTTAGTAGTGGGCTAATCTCTTTCAAATGGTCTTGAGTGAGTTGATCCAATTGGTTTAATGTTATGCCATTCTCTGAAACAATGTGTACATTTATCATTGCGGTTCATATTCATAAGTTAGGTACCTACAGTCCTAGTAAGCAGTGTAACCGGCCACACGTGTGCGGCGAGTTCCTACATAGTGTATGAATAAGAGTGTCAATTGCTTGCCGCTGACCACCGGTGTCGTCGTCGGTGGCCCGTTTGCGTGGAGCCTACATGTTTTCTTCCTCTCACGACAGCATAGGACTTCGTAGGAGTATAAATTTATAGATACCTACTTGTACTTACACAGGTCGCTCGTCACAGCATCATACTGTTTTGAGTAAACAAAACTATTTGAAGATATGTATTACCTAAATAAATCAACATTTGAGGTACTCACTGTGAAATGCTTCGATTATTTCTTCCAGCATTTGCAACGAATTCAATAGAACGGTGATTTCATCAATCACCAGAGTAGAATTATGCGACAATGTTAATTATAAATGCCAAAGGCACGAAACAAGTTAATAAAAACGCAAAAACAAATTAGACACCTCGCAGTTGCACCGAAATGCCGAAACCGAAGTCAACCGTGAGCGAAAGCGAAGTGAACCGTCCGGAAAACGGAAACGTAAAGCAGCGACACAAAAATAATCTACAGCATGATATTGTACGGCATCCTCCTAATAATTGCTTTTCAGTGCAGCGTTTTTTTTTTTAGTTATTTTTTTGGTACTGAGGTAAAACCTCCAATGCTAGACAGTGAACCAAAGATGACACTTTCGAAAAAAACTTAGAAATTATAATAAGAATAATCATCATTGAAATAATTTTACTATTATTGTGAAAGATACCTAGTGACATCTTTAACGCATAGGTAGTCAAAAAATACACACACACACACACACATACACTTTAAATATAAAAAAAAAATACGGAACTCAACAGTAAACAGTGTGACAGAGTGAACGAGTGCGCTGTAGTTACTAAACATAAATTTAAAAGGAAGGTAACATTTTGCAGGTATTTTTACGATTTGTGCTACTTAGTGCTTACTTATCTACACTAATAATACGAGTATTAGAAAGAGGAAAGATTTGTATTTTTTGATTTTTATATGTTGGTGATGATTAAACTCAAAAATTACTGGACCTATTTCAAAAATTATTTCACTGTTAGATGCTACATTATCTCTGAGTAGCATAAGTTTTATTTTATACTCGTGCAAAGCCGGGGCAGCTCGCTAGTAGTGTATACATTTATTTACATGGACCTTATTTTTTTATTTCTTTTAGTTTTTATAGCACACTTATAAGTCTTGGCACCAAAAATTACCCAAAACCCAAAAACCAATACATGACACCCCGTGTCGGCTTTTGGGTGATTTTTGATCCCAATAGTAGACATACTTAATAAGTGTTACGAAAACTAAGAGACAAAACAAAATCATGCCTGCAAAATGTTATCTATACTCGTATTATAATTAATGTTTAGCAACTACAGCGCATACGTTTACTCTGTCACATTGTTTACTGTTTATTCGCGTATTTTGTTTTTTTATGAAAGAAAGTGTGTGTGTTTGTGGCCACGCGTTAAAGATGTCACTAGATATTTTTTACAACTATAGTAAAGTTATTTCAATGGTAGGTATTATTCATAATTTATACGTTTTCATTTTTCGAAAGTGACATTTGGTCTTCTTTTGGTTTACTGTCGACCATTGGGTATTTTACCTTACATACTCTCTATATTTTGTGCCAATAATGTACACAGATATGTGATGTTCAAGTTCTCTATACTTGTTACATTATTGAATTTATTAAAATAAGCTTTTAATAATAGAGACTTAGATTACTCAAGTACTTACGAAAATTATAATATACTTAAATTAAAAACTAAAAACTTGTGACATCGATTATCGTCATGTAGTTTATTATCGTAGTCGTCCCACTTCTCGCTATTTGTGTTCTCGAAAATTTCGAACCAAAACAACGGTTGTCTTGTTCAAAGACATGGAGTTAGTTAGCCACACCTCCGTTTTCTTATTTAAAAAAAAATCAATTTTATACGAACATTATATTACTTCAGTTTAATGTTGGCAGCCATTTTCATTGAAGATTAAAAATACTTAATCTGAAGCCATATTTAATTTCAAACAAGAATATAAATTTGTTGTAACAATTATTTACGATACTTTCAGTTAAACAAAATTTATTGTATTGGAGCAATGGACACTCTTTATAAAAATAATGAGAATTCTAAAACAAAGACATCATGTGTTTGAATCAAGAAATAAGTTTTGTTTTAGTTAAAGAAATATTGCATTGAAATAACATTTTATTAGTTTCGTTTAATTTCACTACCAACATTCGTATAAGGTCAAAAATAACTTGATACAATGTATTTTTTTTTGAAACAAGAAATTCGGTTCATTAGTTTGATTACTCAGGATATTTTAGGATAAGTACGATGTATTGTGTTGGAACAACGAAGTTTACTTCAGGTCAAAGTAATATTGTGAACTCAAAGTAAGAATATTAAAAACTTCATTCAATTTTCTACAATTTCACTTTAAATCACATTGCTTTGTCAGAAGAAAATATGTTTAAGACAACATAATGTCTTGATGGAAAGAAATCACAGGACTCTTTTTTTTCCGTGTAAATACTGCACGAAGGAAATGGTTTGTATGGAATTTAGAAGTCTACATAGTTCTACTAATATTATAAATGCGAAGTATGTGTGTGTGAAATTAGATACAATTTGTAATAGAGATGGCTTATGCTCTGGATTCACACATAGGCTACTTCTATCATCACGCGGGTGAAACCGCGGGGCGCAGCGAGTTTTCTATAAGCTAAATATATTATCTATAGAATGTTTGTATGTTTCTTCGTGACTTTACTCGTAATTGGATCAATAGATAGAAGCTTGTTTGTTTTGAATACTATCTTAATAACACTTACATATATGTATGTGTATGAATCGTAATGCATTCGCCCGGTAACTATGTTTCAACGGAAATGTTTCGCGCCCTGCCATTGTCAGTTTCGTGTCGTCCACAGGGTTTACTTTACTACGTATACCTGTAGATGGAGGTATCAATGTGTGTAATTGTGTATATCAGTAGCAACGAATTTTCAAGCATTTAGTAGGTATCCTATGTATTAAATTTGAAATAAAAATCCGTAAGCTAGTTTTCAATTTTTATTCAAGTGTACAAAACAAGAGTATAGTTTTTTTAATATATGTATGTTTCTGTGATCTCTTACAAATATGTTTGTGTTTTAGCGCAGTTGCGTATTTGTGTTCTTTTTTTTGGATTTATCATCACTTATAATCGATGGAGGGCTTAGAGTAGGGCGCCCGGCGGCCAGGTGGAGCGACGACCGACGTAAGGAAACTGGCAAGTGGATGCCTAAGGCAGAAAATCGAGCCATGTGGCGTTTTGGAGACGCATATATCCAGTGGACAAATATTCGATGGGCTGATGATGATAATAAGTAATGGAGAAGCTAGGCACTGCCTTTTAAAATCCTTGACTGAAATTGATTACAAGACAAATTACTTCCAATTTGTTTCAGCCTAAAGTAAGGGACCACGTATCTTGCTCAAAGCTAAGTGGGATAAACTGAGGCAACTACTTTAGGGAAACATTTTTATTTTAGTCTAGAGTACAATCGAGGTTATAAGGAAAGGGTCTGCTAAGCCGAAAAGAGCTCATAGTAAATCCTGAGAGCTCATTATTATGAACATTTTTTAGTTTGAAACACACTAAAGTCGAAAAAAAAAACCTTTCTATCTAACGGTTTTTATTTAAGCATATTTAATATGTGGTTTGGTGGACTCACAAACTTTTGAGTATTTCGTATTGACCAAAACTATTTTGGAGAACAAAATAACAAGTATTTCTGATAATAAGACATTGTTTACGACTTTCTAACCCTATTCCAAAATTACGTTCTATATATAAATTTCAGAGCAGCATTTAATGTAATAACTTACTTTAATTTACAAAGGCATTTCGGTTACATACCGCTTGGGAATTTGTCAAAGTACCGGAATTTGGGCCTACTAGTCCGCAGAGCTCAAATAGTTACGAGTACCTACCATCGGAGTCGAGGCAATTCGTCGTCTTTCGATTCGTTCAGTTTCTAAAGGCGTTTCAACTTTCAAGCAATTTATTTAAACCTATTATAATGTAAATCTGATGGATTCACGTTAAGTGAGATATAACAGGTTGTGAGAAATGTATTTCGCGAATTTATATACATATTTATCAAGATTTTTGTGAAGATAATATGTCTGAGTAGAAATTAAAACATAGATAAAATCATTTCGAAACAAAAATTAAGTGTTTCTAACATTACACTCGGATTTTATTTATCTATTAATTTATTGATAAATTTTCATGACTTTGTTTTGGAAATGATTTTATTTGCTTATTTTACCTCTAATCAGTGATTATCAATTTCAATATCAATATCAGTGTACATCTTCAATGTACGAAAGAGGTAGTTGACAACCATATATCTCTGTCTTAAGAAAATAAATAGGTACAATAAAGACTCCCCTCTCTCCTTTGTTAGAATCAAAGCCATTTTAACTACGAGACTTAACCTTTGACCTACTATAATCTAGTTTCCAACTATTTTAGTCTTTTCTATTATTTCTACTAGATCGAACTTAGCGTGCAAATATATTTTTTCTGCTGACAATGAAAATATTTTATCGCTTCTATCAAATTATAATCAGAGAAGACTTCATTAAAGATATCAATCACGTTTCATTTAAAATAAAATTTCAAAATTCTAAAAATCTGAAATTACAAAATTTACGCAATCTACTCTCTTCTGATTTCTCAAAGGTCTGATTTTTCGTTAAACAGGTAACCAGGTAAGTACATACTTGTTAAATCTAAAGGCTTTTATTCACGAAATTCGTCTTAACTCAGCTTAAAAAAAATGTAAGCCAAAGCTGTCAAATTCGTTGCTACAAAAATCACAATTACAATTCATTACAGGGCAAATGGGAGGTTAAACAACTTATATCTCAGGGTGACGAGCGCAGTGCAGTGCCGCGTAGGGTCTTGAATTCTGTGAGTTCAAGATTCTGGGTGGCGCAGACCTGTTATGGGCAAACGTGACGTTTAACATCAGGCGAGCGATTTGCTCGTCTCGTCACTTAATTACATTAAAAAAAAAAAAACAAATTATAAGTGTGTGTATGTTTTGTTATAATTAACACTGGAATACTCACACAACATAACATCACAACATAACATTAAGTCGTTTACTACGACTAGTTCCGATCACATTTACCTGAGTATTCTCGTGTTCCTTGTAACAAAATGTTCCAAATCTATGTATATTTCTTACTTCTTGACGCTGAAATAGTTCAACGCATTTACTCATAGTATGCAGGTAGCTATATCAAATCAGGTAGCTAAAAAAATCTCAGGTCAGATTCTTGGCTTCATAGTTGTAAATAATTAAAAAAAAAGTCATAGTAGTTGTGAATTGAGGTAAATATTATACTTCAGGTGTTTATTTTACTCCGTGAAAAAAGACAACACGAAGGAATAAAGGCAACGTAAGACTCCGAATAACTCTGAAGTCCCAAACTATTTATTATTGATCGAGTGGGCAGTTTTTCGCTCGTTAGACCAACACGAGGCGATTCATTTACCCAACTTTATTGTAACTATTGTAATAATTCAGAAGATTCTAGAATTGTAGGTGTGCTTTCGTGGTTCCATTGTTTTGTTCTATTTTTATTTTCATACAATCTTCAAATTGGAGTATATCGACATTATCGACTGAAAAACAATTCAACTTTACAGAAACAAGACCATTGTAAGTGCTAACAAATTTTGTTACCAATCAGAATGTAACAAAAGCTACATAACTGATGGTAGTTTCGTAGTTGGTACCTTCGAGTATAGTTGGTCAAAACTTAAATTCAACAAAACCATATATTGCATTTATTTATTCCTTAATGTCAAGTAAAAACACATTTTCAAGTAAACCTATATTATATATCACGCTTAACGTTTGATACTATCCAGCAAACTATATATTTTTAATTCTTTATAAATTTTATTTGAATTCTGATTTATTTATTGTTGCTCTGTAAGCGAAATATCACAGATTTATTAAATCTATTCCGATAGCTTAAATTCACATATTCAATTTATCAAATAAATGATGAATCAAAACGTTATCTCTAGTAATACGACCTTCTAAATTTAAACCCAAATAAACATCAATCTACTTCGGAAAAATCGATAAACAAAAATGTTCATTTAAATTCTGAGATGGCTTTCAAAAGCGAGCTAATTAGGATGCATGTTGTTAATTAATAAAGTAATTAATTTTAAAGGTAAATGAGTTTGCTGTTCTCGTTTTGTTCTATTCTTTAATTAAACTTATGTCGATGTTAGGGAGATTTTGAAATCCATATAAAAAGCTTTTATAATTATTTCTAAAACGTATAAAAGAATGCAATAAGTATCTAGCTAAGAACTGGTGCTATTGTAAATGTTAATTCAAAAGAAACTAAACAAGTTAATACTAATAATGACGTTAAAGCAACATCAGAACTAAAAGCACAGCGGTTGTACTTAAATAACGTACGTACGTACGGTTGTACGTAAGTATTTCTTTTTCAAAATCATAAGTAGTAGATACTCTACTAGGGTATACCCTTTATTTTATAAAGTCCGTCGTCTCGTACCTTTGAAACTTTCGAAACTTTGCCAATAATTTCCGTCTAACAGTGTGTACTTTCAGTTTTTTATAGTTCATGCTTAGCACTCGCGGAAGTTTATTAGCTCCCGGAGTTACGCCATAAAAAGTACTTACAGCCATTATAACTATGACAAAGCTGGCAGATATCGTTAAAGATTATTATGGACTCTAAACGATTTGATCTAATATTTTATTATATTTTAATGGATCTAGAGAGGACGGAACTTTTTAATTTTTTAATTGATCTGCCCTGAATTGAGATCCTGAACCTTGATATTCGTCCTGAATTTTTTTGGCAAACCCAAAATGGGTGAGAATCTCTCGGATTTGTTTTTCAAACGAAAAACGCGTTTTTTGTTTTGTTATGGTCTTTCAGAAAAAAACAGCTACTTAGCACTTTTTTTTGTCGCTAATAAGTCCGCGTTTGACCACCAACTCGCCTGTTGTTAAGCTACGATGTGGTCGAAGATAAAGCACGCAGACCTAGAAAATATCTATAGTACAGGTATAGTTCATTTTACAAAAATTTTAGTGTAAGAGAAAAAAAATACAGGTATTTAAACGGAAAAGCTCTTGTTTGAGATAGTTTTTCTCCTTTTTATTTCTGTCACCAATCACATAATCAAAGCCAGGGTTTCTAGACGTAGCTATACTACATATCTAGCTAGTCTGTTCATTTCGATAGGCTCTACGCCGGATCTTATTGGAGACGAGGAAATGTCGTCAAACTCACAGCTAGCAGGAAATAAGCACTGAGTTGAATTTGAGCTGGGTTTAACTAACTTGGTGTCTCCTAAACTTTTCTTAGTAAACTATCTACTAAAATTATTATCACCCAAATAAACATTAAATAATTAAACTATGTGCTAGTCTCTTTGACTGATTCTGACATAGACTGCGTAACTATTTAAGTCAGAGGCTTTAGGCCTTCCAAAGACCTTTAATAAAATCAAGATTGAATATTCGATTTAGGAACATAAAGTTAATCAAACCTTATTAAAAGTTACATATTCGTTACTTATATTTATACGTTTTGAAAGGATTTATATGCAAGTTTAAACTTGTAAGTATGTAATCTTCTGGCGTATGGACCCAAAGTGGGTCTTGGCCTCCGACGCCATTGAGAAAGCCAATCTCGATCTTGCAATGTCTTTTGCCAGTCTCGGCTTGGAGTTCGCACAGATCGAATGCGATCTGGTATTTAATGATTCATAGACATTTTGCATGCATCATTCTAACTTACTCATACCAAAATAAATTATGGATTATTAACTGAAATAGTCCGCAAGATGACGTATGCATGTCAAAAACGCCATAAACATAACATAGGTCCAACGCTCGACCCTCCTAACATGTTAAGTTACCTACAAATTATCTACACGAGCATGTAACTATAGTTTGACACGGATCTCTAATTTCGTACGGAACCCGACAGATATCAGAGCTTCCAAACATTTTGACATCTCTAGCAGTAAATTCAATAATTATAACCATTAGCCTTATTCATATCAAAAGTAATTCGAGTTTGGTTAACGTTTATTGTTGGAACTTTGAATTGCTCAGAGAGCTTTGAAGTGACATTATATTTGGGTAATAGCGTTTGGATTTCATGAACAGACGTATATTTTCAGAGAAGTTTGGGTTTTAGATTCGAGATAAGACTGTGATATGGGTATCACTTTTGTAGTTGCTCTGCTGTAAGCTAACTACGAAACGAATAAATTATTTGTTAACTAGCTAACTCCGTGGTTTTACCACCGAGGTGATAATGATTATAATGTAAAATAGCTTTTCTTTTTTTTTCTTTTGTTATAAGCCTTGAAATCGTGTATGCGATTTCAGTTGTTTCAATACATAGTTGGATAGTAAATGCGTGAAGGCGTAACAAACTCACAGTTACATTTTTAAGAGTAGTTAGAATGAATAACTTTCGAAATAAATATTCTGAAAGTAACTTTAGCATAAATGGACTTTGGTAGTAAATTTATTCTGACTAAGTAAAATAAAAATAACCTTGAAAGACTTTTGAAAGTACTACAGAGTTTGTACTACTCTTTTCTGGTTTTTGAGATTCAGATAGAAGTTAAATGGTAGATGTATGCACCAAATTCATGGGTAGCTACACGACTGTACTTCTGTAAATTGTGGTAAGTATCCCGTGATCGTAGTAAGCAACTGCTAATTTTAGGCAGTGTTTCTGAAATTGTCGTTCACAAATTAGTTCCAGAGTAGAGAATACAGTTGGCTATGTACAGTTGTGTAGACCGCGTTACGGCATGCAGGTGGATTAAAACTGGATGCAGACAGCTCAAGACCGAGCTCGCTGTCGTATATTCGAGATAATTACGTCACTGGTAGCCCTATGTCGGCTAATTTTCGAAATTTAAATGTAAAACTTCAGGGCTTCAGTTTATTCTGGCCAGAGAAAAATTATCTCGGTCCCTGTCGCACTCATTAGACATGTCATAAGAATGAGGGAGATTATCACGAGCGCCTAAGAGCGTCCCTGGTTGATGTTCGATTCTGATGACGTCATGAGATTTGAAATGGGCTAATCTGACTCTCCCCAAGTCCGAGGTGACGTCACTTTGGCTTTTAATCTTAGAGCTTCCTATATCTTTCCGTAGAGCTTCTTATAAAACCAGCTCAAACTTAATCACTGCTTTTTTATTTTGTTTTCACGAAACAAAATAAAAAAAAACACTTGTTTTTGTTTTGCGATATTTCACGTTAGCAAGAAGTTGTCAGATAATTTTAAATAGTGACTAACGTTAAGCAGGCTTTATTAGTAAGACCTTTCATGATTTTGAAAACAATATGAGTGAACGAAATCATAAACAGTGGACAAATCAAGGCTGATAATGATGATGAAATTAATTCCTATTTCATATTTAAAAACCTATCTAAAACTAAAGGTATTCAGAAATCAAAAACCCGATAGATATCGTTAGAAGCTCATTTTTAAAGAGTCTGCAAACTTTATAAGTTTTAATTTAAGTGAAGTGTCGTCTAAACAAACTGTTTTAATAACTTGCCGTTTAACCACGAACTGGTAAAACGATCCGAACGAAAGTCACCGATTATTATTTAACGAATAGTTTAAAGTTTAAATTTTTTTAATTCTTTGATAAAGCAGCTTTGTGATTATTTTAAATAGCGCTGCCCAAACCGTTATTATCTTTTAAGACTAAAATTTCTTACTTTTAAATTGACTTGAGGGCGGTCTTCGCTTTTACTTGTTGTAAATTAATTTCTACCTGTATAGAATTACACGGAACGGTGCTTTGAACTTGGGAAAATGGAAATTTTGCTGTAGTGGTAGGGTTCTTTTGCAGAGCCTGCCTGGGGAAGTACCACACCTTTGCCAGTTATTCCACCGCCAAGCAGTAATGTGCAAACATTACTGTGTTCCGGTTGGAAGGGCATTGTTTCCAGTGAAATTACAGGGCAAATGGGAGATTAAACAACTTATATCTCAGGGTGACGAGCGCAGTGCTGTGTCACGCAGGGTTTTGAATTCTGCGAGTTCAAAATTCTGGGTAGCGCAGACCTGTTATGGGCAAACGTGACGTTTAACATCAGGCGAACGATTTGCTCGTCTCGTCACTCAATTACATAAAAAAAAAAAAAAAAAAAAAAAAAGTAATAGTCTTGGTCGAATGAAGCTCATAGTGAACAACTTTTACGTTACAAAATATCTCTCGACTATTCATTCATTTCAAACACGAAATTTGGGAAACTAAATAAGCCGCAACATAATTTTTTGGAAGATTTTTCTTCAATATTGAAAACGTAAAAATCCTAGGCAACATACGCTCTATTAGGCTCGTCAATACGAAACCTATTCTACATTCTGATAGCAGGAAACGCTCCCACGGAACCCATTACGCATTGTAAGCGCTCTATTTAGTATTACGTGGCATTCGCACATTCATAACCCTTTTATATGCAAAGAGAAACACTTATTTCCCGCATTGTCCCGGGCTCGGGCAATTATTCTCAACACGTTTGGGAGAGAGCCATTTTGTTAATGTGATCTCGTCTCGTAATGACCTTTCAGAGACAAATTAGTCCTTTAGGATCATCGGAGATCCGTAAATGGAACACATAAAGCTAATAGTGATTGCTAATACGGGTAAATATTATGAGAATGAGAGTTTTATGCTATCTAGGTTTTTGTAATAATTATTTGGTGGTAAGTAAATTTGGAGAGGCTGAGTGGCTAGATAGATAGATAGATAGATAAACTCTTTATTGTTCACACCATAAATTACAAACAGCAGCAGTGTAGTTAGAGTTTTTAAGTCGCCAGAAAAGTCTGTGGCGTGGCTCGATAGTACTTATTATACGACAAAATAAATAATCGGTGCTTTTTAATGTTTTATTTTATTTGAACAATATATAAATGCGTAGAGTTTTTTGCACTTTTTAATTATTTTATTGCAAAGATTTAGAAATCAATTCGATGGTGTTTTGCGCCTTTCAATACAAAAATTATTTTCTACCAAAAAATTATTAGTGATTTCAAACTATTGGATTTTGTATTTATTAGGATATTAAAAACTGAATTAATAGGGCAAGTTTGAAGGCATTTTAAGACAGATCTAAACTAACTAAAAATATATCTGTCTTTATCATTGCAAGCCATTAGACAAGGATGCCAATAGTTTTAGAAAATTTAGATCCGTCTTAAAAAGCCTACAAACTTAGGCCTAGTATTATGTTACAAAAATAATTGTACTATGGAAACTAACGTGGTTTTCACACATTTTTGTTATAATTAAACACGGGAATACTCACGTAAAAACGAGACGCTACCGCGAGCGCGTCAGGTTTGTAAACTCGCCTGATGAAGGTCACCGAATTTGACCGAAACTAGTCGTAGTAGACGACTTAATTTTTACGTGAGTATTCCCGTGTTTAATTATAACAAAATAATTGTAACTGTAATCACGTTTTTAAAATAAAACTGCGTTCTCTTGTTCGTCACTCTATCTAAACTATTTTAGGCACAAGTAATGAAAGGTAATGTACTTAGGTACTTTTAACATAAATGTACACATAATTATTCCTTAATAATGTTTGCAATCAAAATAAAACTCACGGTTGTTGAAGTATTTAAACATGAGAGGAAAGGTTACGGGAATTTCGTGGTCCTTACCTTTTTAAAGGAGTAATTTATCCTTTGTCCCTTTGAGCTGGAAAGTAACTTAAGTGGGTCTCAAATTTTTATTCCGTTTTTACTTCAGCTGCTGTTATTGTATTGTGTTTAATAATGGCGAAATGAGTAGCCAATTTAAATTTTACATTGTTTTTTACCAAGGTTATGAGAATTTGACTGTTTTTTGACTGTTTTTTAGTGTTTATTATCAGTTTTAAGCGTTTTTGTATAGATTTGTTGAGATGCTACTTTTGCTTTGAAATTATGCAATTTATTGAGCTTTTTAAAATAATGTATTACCTTGCACTTCACGGCTTAAGCTTCTTTTCTTTTTGAAATTCTTACTTTTATAAATTTTCACTTACACGTTCGTATTCACGCACATAAATTGTTTTTTTAACTAGGCTGCTAACAAGTAAAATTTGGCAAATAATAGTTTTCAGAATATTTGCAACATTAGAAAAATTCCGGAAAAAACCTGTCATGTCTAACAGTTACACAAGTGAATAGTCTCGTTCCACTTAACATCTTATCTACCACTTACCTGATCGAGCGAAGTTGTCACCACCGCCGACTGACAGACACCACTGACCGCAACAAGTGTTGTGACGCCCGCCCGCCCTAGCGTTCGCTTATATACCAAAAGCACGGCGCCGCCCAATGCCGCCCACTGCCTAATCATCGCCGGAATGCGACTAACATAGTTTGCATTTCAATTTCGCGAATCAAAATTTTGTGACGTTACAATTTCATACGTCACAGCCTTGGACTGGGTCGGGCACTTTCTTATTTGTGAAATTATGGAAGATTTTTGCAATGGCGTCGTAAACACGGCTTTTGCGTTGCGTTGCAAGGTTTTGCTTTAAAAATGTGCCATATTTTTTATCTTTTATTGAATGTTCACGTTACTACTTTAGTTGTTGTTTACGTACTAATTTAAACTTTAAATTAATATTGGTAAGGATAGCTTCAAGAGCATGCATGGTTTTAA
This sequence comes from Alcis repandata, assembly GCA_949125135.1. Classification (NCBI taxonomy): domain Eukaryota; kingdom Metazoa; phylum Arthropoda; class Insecta; order Lepidoptera; family Geometridae; genus Alcis; species Alcis repandata. The sequence continues at coordinate 10,354,264 of OX421233.1, read as the reverse complement.
AAATTTATCAATTAAGGATTCAGGTTTTTTCATCTTTTTAAATCTTATTAATTTTTTCATCTTATTAAACTTTCATGGAGTTGAAAAGTAATTAACCTGTGGATATGTTGAAATGTACATGAGGTTATTTTAAATTGGCTGTAGATATTTCACAGTTTTTTCAATACTCTGACTTTTGTTCTCACTAACTAGTTTCGTCAAGATAAATTCAGTCTTTGAATAGTGACAAGTTACTAAACAAACGGACGTCTTTTAATATTACTTAATATGAATATTAGACAACGTAAAAATGAATTCAAAACTAAAGACTTATAAAATTCTAAGATTTTTTCTGACAATCAGTATAACGAATTGTATACAGTTCAATGACTTACGTTTCTATGATATAATCGATGTACCTAATACATAAAATTGCGTCAACGTTTAAGACCGTGCTTATCACAAGATCGGCTGGCTTATCTGTGAAATGGGAGGATTTACAGGCATTTTAATCAAACTCGTTAAAAATATTTAATTTGAAATTAGAAAGAAAAGCCGAAAATATATATTATGCAAAAAAAAAATACCCAAGACTAATATAATATTTTTGGTAGAATTACTGAGAATAATGAAATTAATTTTCATATAGTGGCAAAATAAGAAGACTGCACAGGATGCCGAACTACGTTGGACGCTGCAATAAACAGAACACAGGTAGCACACCTTCGCCGTAAACCAAATCAGCTAAACCGCTACTTGTTTAAATGTGAACTTTTTATAGGGTTATTCATAAAGGGTTTGCTAAGCCGAAAAGGGCTTATAGTACTCATCGTTCTGAACAATTTTTACTATGGGATACAACCCGAAATTCGCGAAAAAAAATCAGCTGTTAGGTACATTTTGTCGAGTGTCATTGACATTTTTCTATGGAACAGCTGATTTTTTTGTCGCTAACTTCGGGTTAGTCCCATAGTAAAAGTTGTTCATTATGATGAGTACTATGAACCATTTTCGGCTTAGCATACCTTTTATGAACAACGCTGTATTGTAGAACATACAGCAGAAATTCAAATAATGATCTTCAAACAACGCCAATTAAAATTCTACCGTATAGTTGAAATATTTTGGGTTAACTTTGGAACTAGAGCTTAGCTATTCCGCTGCTACGGTTTCGCGTACTCGTCTACAATTATGAGTGGCATTGCAACTGTAATGGGTTAATTACACGTAACGTGTACAATGGCGAGACAGTAAATGGATACACTCGACCGAGCAAACAAATCAGGGTTCTAGTGACTGTCTCGCTTCGACAAAATATTTATACAAACCGAGTACTCGGCCGAGGGCACTGTATCACCACTGTACTCGTTACGTGTATTCAACCCAATATGCGCAAACACGAGACATACTCGTACGCGAGCTGATCGCCTCACTTGACTCTCCACTCAGTCATTAAAAAACTTTGTAAGCATTCCCAAAAAATATTGGCAATCAATCAAGAGAAAATAGAACACATGTTTGATTTAGACGATTATGTATTACACAGTCAATTTGTGTATGAGTGATCACGCCGCGCCGCTACGATGTCGAAGCTGATGTATCGCTTTTTGTAGTTTAAAATATGGAATTGAGTGAAACTTAATTGAAATTGATTTTGGCCAATCTTACAAAGCAAAATAATAATATGTGAAACTAGCTGCACCCGGCGGTTATACCCGCGTTTTTCGAGATAAAAAGTGTTGATAAAATGTTGTGATAAAAAGCCTATGTGAATGTCCAGACCATGACCGACCTTCATTCCAAATTACATAATGTAAATCCGTTTAGCCATTACAGCGTTCATTAGTAACAAACATATATTATATACTTTCACCTTTATAATATTAGTAAGGCTACCTCTACATAATTTTAGGTACCTATCCGTATTTTTTCTATCTATATAACGAGTGTTAAATAATGAATTTTGAGTGATTTTCAGTGGCGACTCTTTCGATAACTCTTAATAATTCTTTCATCTTTTCAATTTCAATTCAATAGTAGTAATAAAAGTTCAGATCTAGGTCCAGGTTCGTTCAGGTGGTAATTTTCAATTCAGTGGCTAAATCAATGTTGAAAAGGCTTAGAAAATACTGAGCCAAGCAATTATAAAGTCGAAGTAACTTATTGGCCTACAAAATCTATTTGAAACTTATTAACTTGGAAAATGCAGAGTCATGTCAGTTGAAAGTTAATTATGAAACAAGTTACTTACTTTAAATCAATACAATATTAACATAATTACTAGGCTGGTTGTGCTAATAGTGGGTTATGCCATAACAGCTGTAAATAAAATATATAAATAAACTAGCTGACTCGACAGACGTTGTCCTGTCAAAAGCCATTGCGTCAATTCTATGTCAAATGTCAAATGTCAAAAGTTACATTAAAAAAGTTTACATTGTCCAAAGCGCTATATGGTTTAAGTATTTTTAAATTTTCTAATTTTTCATGTTTTTTACTATAAATTGAGATGTGAGCTATCCTATGTCCTAAGTTAGATCGAACTGCACCCGGTGTGCAAATTTGATTGAAATCGGTTAAATAGTTTAGGAGTATATAGCGAACAAACAACGTGACACGTAATTTATATATATTAAGACTAGCGGCTCGTCCCGGCTTCGCACGGGTGGACACTATTGAAGTTTTAGTAAGGATCCCTATTTTTTTCAGGTAATACATCCCCTTCTTACATATATACATCCTCTCACTCACGCGCATAGCGGGCTTTCATCCATCCTACATAAATATAGCCTATGTCACTTTGGGATAGTGTAGCATTCGAATGGTAAAAGAATTTTTGAAATCGGTCCAGTAGTTTTCGAGTTTATTCCACACAAACATCCAAAAATACAAAAAATACAAATCTTTCCTCTTTATAATATTAGTATAGATAATAAAATAAATATATCTTATTTGATGATATGTGATGGTGTATGTGTGTGTAATTGCTGTAAATGTCCTGCACTATTACAAGACCTGCCTAAATTATTATGCTATAGGGTGTCATTGGGTTTTAATTACTTTTTAACTGAGTTAAAAAAACGCTCTTCAATTGCACTGTGTTTTTCAGTACGTAAAATACAAATCTAGGCTTTCTAATGAAATGAAAATGGTGAAAACTTATCTACGAGCAGTCACTTCTCGAACTCATCTCATAGCTCGATCCTAAATAAAATATTAGATCAGTATAGGGAATTCTCTCATAGGTACACATTGCCGATGTCCGGCTTGCAGGAGACTGAGTGCAAACAATGAGAAATATGATTGGTGTGACGCCGACGGTGAGGCACCCACGTCTCTTCCAATAAACCGTGATATCTTGGACATTTAATATAGAGATTGTGGCTAGATTATCTATAATCCGGTCAAATTAGACCAAAAAATAGTAGTGAAGTTACATTAATTCCCACCCAGCTGAAAATTGGTAGGATTGTTCAAAACACCATCACAAATGAAATATAAAAAGTTCTCATCAATCCGATACGTGCAAAAAATTTTACTCCGGGTAGAATGTCACCAAAACGGGTTTTTCACGATTGTCTCAAAAACAGTTCAAGCTATGAGGAAACTGTTCAAGACAAGTAAAATTTGTAACTAATCTTTACAGAAAATAGTGTTACCGATATTTTTTTCAGTTCCAATGTCGAAATGAAAATCGTTAAAGTTGCCTGTTGTAGATGGATCATTTCTTGACAAATTAGTAGGATTTAAGTATTTTTTTACTTTTTTTTTTTTTTTTTTGAGTATCTATAGAATTTTTCGTGTTCTTACTGTATTTCATGGTTGTTCTCGCGTACTTTTCTTGTATGAAACCATAATTATTATACTTTTTCAGTTTATGTAATTTTATTTTAAGATTTTCCTCAAACTACTAAAAGTTCACTAAAACATGGCAACTATATTTACGTAACCGTCCACGCTTGACATTTTTTAATCATATTTACAAAATGAAATCTACATTTTCACCAATAAATAAGGGCTTTCGAATTTTTCGGAGATTATGTGTAGGTATTCCTGTTATGAAAGAGTTGTCATAGGTAAACAGTTGGTTAAAAACTAAACCGCTTTTCAAGCTTCGGTAAACTTTGAACTAAACGTCATTCAGTTTCATATTACTGAGGTGTCGACGTCGCGTTAGATAATCAACTGATCCAGAGTAGCTTTTGTAGAACATGCTATTGTTCTCAAGTCTATTATCTAAGTATAGTTTGATAATGGCATGGAATACTAGCTGTACTCCGCAGGTTCACCCGCCATCGAAGAGGATCCGAAATATTTTTTAGGTTATAAAAATTAGCTTTTCTATTGGTCGATACAGTTAACTCTATGTATATTTCAAATCTGTCAGGTCGTTTAAGCGTGAATATTAAAAAAATATATACATTCACTCACTCACTTACTAAACTTTCGCATTTATATTTTCAGTGAAAGATACTGTAGTTTTATATAAAAATATATTTTGCCCATTAACCTCATTCTAAATGTGTGGGTTGGGTTCGTTAATAAAAATCTGTAGCTCGACATCTTTTTTTAATATAATTTTACATTAATTTGAGTAATTTTGATGATTTGAAACGTACAAATATTTTGATTTAAGAAGTTAAGTATTGAGGTAGGAATATTCAGTAAGGGAACACGGGCTAAAATATGATGAAGTTTTTGAGAGAAATCAGTTAAACCTGAATAGTGAATAGGCAATCTTAAAAGCAAATTATAGAATAAAGTACGTAGTATACCTTAAACGTACCTAAATTACATACAAATAGCACGTTTTGTACATATTGTACAACCTTTTTTTATGTGTATAGTATTTATACGGTATACAAGTTATCTACTTAGGTGCCTGTCGACTAAAAGATAGGTTCCAGCATTTTGCAAAACTTTCGCCAAAGGAAACTGGAAGCAATTTAGTAACAATCTTAGCTTGTTTCTTACCAAGTTATACCTTATAAAAAGCACAGAAAACAAGCATGTTTGATTTTGAAATTAGTTTAGCGATGAGCTAACAGAAGGTACTTTCTTACCGTGAAAAGTAAGACAAAGTGTTTAAGTAAAAATAAGTATAAGTTCTATCAGAACGCATTACGGTTGGATTTTCAAGGGATTAAATATGGTTTGGGATTAAAATTTTGACAAGCTATTTACTTACAAACTTTTCCTGAAAACTGGTAGGTAAGGGAATCGTGAGAAAAATGTTCGGCTGGCTTAATCGGCAAAGGCGACATTTTTTGAGACTGTAGACTTGAACATGTAGATTGGTTGTTGTCAGTTCATTGTGGTTATAAACTGGTTTGAGCGTCAACGTTTTTAGAGAACAGTATTATAGCGTTAACATACTATTATATACACATATGTTTGAGTATACACGTAAATGAAAATTGAGTTTTCCTTGATAATCCTTGCACTTCTTCCATTGTGTTCTATAATGCACAGCTAGTAGGTACCTCAAGGTAAAAGCAGCTATATATTGTAAAAGCTGAGTATTACTAACATTTATAATATACTTTCTACTGCTAATAAAGTTTGAGATTATCACCAATATGAGAGATGTTCTCGATTATTCTTTGCAATTACTCCCAGACTGCCCATCAAAAGTTCCATAAGCACAAAATAATCAGTCTCGGTACTTCGAAATCGACGCCATGTAGGCTCTGCCCTGAATGGCTGTAACTCTTTATGGGCTGTAAACTCGTGTAGTGCCCACATTGTCGCGGGTGGCAACCCTAGGGTGTAAATGGACTAGGATTCAATGAGCAATGTCTTCAAATACCTAACTAAACCTTTGGTCAGTACATTATTTTTTTTTGTTTTTTTTTACAGATATTCTGACGACCTCACTTGAGAATCATTTACCATTCTAAATTACGGCTGTTATAAAAAACTTCTATCACAAGCCTTTATTTAACTTGTAATAAAACATATGCTAAGTTGTTTATTTTTTTAACTTGCAACTGAACCACCACTCAACCACAACCACTTTAACCACTTTCCTATGTTTGATTAAGCTGAAATTTAGTAAACCTACTTGTATAACTCCGATGCCAATGAACAAAAGCTTGTTTTACACTAATTTATAGATATAGATATTCATCCAATAATGGGCAATATTCGATGTATTCATGTCAAAAGCAGCATAAATAAATATACCTAGTGCGGTAGTACCCTAAGACTTTACTGTCCTCTATCGTCTTCGATTTACAGCCAATAACTTATCTGCAACTCGCTTGCATTACATTTGCGGATGTAAATGAGCAGTTTAGTTAAAGATGATTTGAGTGGCGTACGAGCTAAAACTGATTTAAGTGTACTTTTATTGATGTCGCTTAAATGTGTCTCATGTCTGGCTAGATAGTTGGATAAACTCTTTAGAGTTCACAACAGAAGTTTCAAACAAAACAAAATTACAAACTTTGAATATACACAAAAAGTCCACAAAATAGTTTTTATCGATCCAAGTATTTTTATAATTTTTTATTATTTATTAATATTTAAAGTATCTGTTGATATACGAATAATAACATTCAAAAATGAATGCTAAAACTGGTGGACTAATCGGTAAAAGCTATCTCTTTTTGGAAATATTTATACTTTAGTATTAATGAACATTGAAATTGAACGTTATAAAATGAACTTGGATAATCACAATCATTTTAGATTGGTTACAAAAACTACTAATAAATTGTCGAGAATACAAGTATAATTAAATACACACACTTTCAAAAGATACGAAAAGGTAACAAGACTATTACGAACTTATATTCATCGTAACCTGTAAAGTACCTACACGCGTGACCTAAAGACTCCGTTCTTCATACAAAATAGAAAATTGGACGAGACCCTTTAAAGGACTGACGCCTTTAATCTGACGACACCAAAGGAAATATTTACATACCATCTCGGACTTACGGAAGGGTGTGGCGAAAGGTTGATTTTTCCCCTTTGACTTTTATGTGAATTTGCGCAAATTGAAATGTCAAAAGATGCATCAAGAGTAGCACGTGTCTACTAGTTTTGAAAACAAACTAAGGTTACTTTTTCCTGTAATAAGAATTATCTAAGATTATTAGGACAATGAGTTTTTTTTTTCACTTTTGTACCACCGTACCGGGTAGCCCACTTTACAATGACGTCATCGTCGTATCGACCGTCATTGTTTTTATTGCACAAAATAAAATTGCAGAATATTCCTTGTGAGATAGACCTATAGAGTTAAACAGATATTGACAAAAGTTGCCGGTGATTTTCAATATTTGGGAGACAAAAATGTTATTTCCTTATCAAATGTTTAACCACCCTCTTTTTACACTCTCTTTCTCACAGATGACCCTCTATAGATTCCGCGCTAAAGACAATCGACATTTGAAGACCTATTTGTCAAACACACATTAAAAAATGAACTTTCATTGGTTTATGAAATGCTCTATCCCGGCACCCGCGCTTTCCTTTGACATTAAGGCATTTTTGTCAGATCTCAGATCAACCTAGAGAGAAAGATAGAGCAATACGTTAATTTGGGTAAAGCCTAGAACTCCTCCACTTTCACGCGTACGTAAAACAAGCTCTACAGTGACGCGTCGCAGTAGGGGAGCATTGATATGTCAATGTGTGTCTTATGTTCGTCTATGTACGTACGCGCAAAAGCAGAGGAGTTCTTGGCTTAACCCAAATATTAAGCAGTGCTCCATCTTTCTCTAGATTTATCTGAGTGTCAGGCCAAAGATGTAACGCGGTCTCTTTGGGGTTAATCTGTGTCCAATACCTAAGCAATGTTTGCGAAGACATGCGTCACCGCGTACACATAATTGCGGGACTATTCTTCTCTGAGGTCGTCTTTACGACGCATAAAGTGTGTGAGCTCACGCCGAGTGATCACTTCTATGCACACCCTTACGCGTGGAGACGGACGTAAAAGGCTGTGTAAATGGCGACTAAGCAACGCCCTGTGTGATAAGAAAAGCGATTTTTAAATTCATTTACACTGAGCAAAATGGCGAAGCATACTGATATTACCAAAAAGTACGATGATTAGCACCAGTTTATGATAATTGTCACAGTATGCTCCGTACTTTAGGTGAATTCATCATTCTTTTAGCGGAATTTAGATGCGCAATTTCCTCAGTGTAAAGTTTATTTGCAGGCTGTATGATTTCTAGCTAGCTTTAGTATCATATAAATTTTGTAATTACGTTATAAGATGATAGTAAAAGTTTTAGAGGAACATTTCATTATATTCTTTTTAGCGCATTTAACTAAGCTTGTTTAATTGATTATTAAAAGATTTTTTAATTTTCATTTATTTATTCTATTTTATTTATTATTTGATTCTTGCTTATATTGTGCACGTTAAAGTTGATGGTCAATCAAAGACGCAAATTACGCAAAGACAGCTGAACAGATTTGAGTAAAATTTGGTAAATTTGTTAATTACTTAAATCGTAAATTTCCCGCGGTAAAAACTAAACGGGAAATTTCGGAAGCGCAACCCTTTTAATGTGATAAACATAATGTTATTCGCAACCAATTTCGGATTAGATAACTTTGTGATTATCGCTATTAATGCAACAAGATTATGAAGAAACCTTTAGCTTATCAGCCGCCAAAAGTTCAGCAGAATGCCAATCATGTCCGCTACATGGAGTACTACAAGCACGGTCTAATTACCAATTAGGGTTATCGATGGACGTGTACACCTAGCTTAGACCCACTGGCTGTGACCTAATCCTAATAAACCAGATTTGCACTAGATTTAGATGTAGGTACTAACCTTCTCTTCTTGCACTGTGTAACAAAAAAATATTTGTTAAAAATTTGTATGTTAAAAAATGTAATTGTAAAAACTCACGGACCGCGGAATCTGTGGTGTTAAATAAACATTTTATGTAATAATTATTTTTACAAAAAACAAAAAAACAAAAACCGACTTCAAAAAACCGACTATTGAGTTATTCATCTATTTGTCGCGCACGTACTTATTGCAAATTTAAGACTTATTATGGTTTTCTCATGGATACCATTATCAGAACTGGACTAAATTGAAATGAGACCAAATGGGAAGCGTCAGCTTTCTAATAAAAAAAGAATCATAAAAATCGATTCACCCAGTCAAAAGTTATGAGGTAACAAACATTAAAAAAAAACACGGTCGAATTGATAACCTCCTCCTTTTTTGAAGTCGGTTAAAAAATATTTTCAAATCAGCCGAAGGTTCAACTCTCAGTTCAACTACTCAATAATAACAGCAATTGAGATATTATTTTATTTCGCGTTGTTTGTTGATCAACAGATCTCAACTCAGCTTCCATTTTTTAGTCGACTTCCCAAAAAATCTTATAGTGTTATTTTGAAGTTTCGATATTTTTGGTTTGATGTATTTTTTAGAATACTATCATACCTCCTGAATGTCTTTTTGATGTAAGTGATTTTGTTAGAATTCTTGCTTTATCCCAAATGTTGTAGGCTATTTTTGCAGTCGAGCTTTTCTTGTTTATACGACTTTGTACCGTTAAAATTAGAAAAATATACCTTTTCTGCCCGACTCGAAAAGGAAAGGGAAAAGAAAGGAAAAAGGTTATATTTTTCGGAAGTATGTAAATATGTCTCCGTGTGTAGGTACCTACTACATGTATGTATGTTCTTTTGTAAGCTTTTGGTGACTAAACGGATTGATCGATTTTGGTTTGCGTAGTGCCTTGGATTCATTTTTGTAAAGAGGCTACATTTTGTGGTCGATATTGCATTCTTGGTTTTATTTTGTGTTATGCTTGTTTGACAATCTGCCTACGAGTAAATACATCAACTTAAGGGATTATAATTATAAAGTTAGAAGGCCCAAAAAAAGTGAATTTTTCAAAAAAAATCTGGGAAAACTTTTAAATTTATTGATCTAAAAATTTGTGCACATATTATGGTATCTTTTAACTGTATTTTAAGACATTTTTTTTTTCATTTATAGGCTTGTGTTTGACCGCCATCTCGCCTGATGGTAAGCAATGATGCGGTCTACGATGGAGCACGCTTGCCTAGAAGGAACCGATTCACTCGAGTACCTATAATTAGTAAAAATATTTATTTGGAAAGGAGCTACAGCTGATCTCCGGGAGCTCTTCTCAAAAAAGACGTTTTGCGGTGACTACTATATCTCTGAACGATTTTAAAACACCAAACAGATTTCGTTAAAGTAATGTTAAATCTAGTAATTAATCGAAAAAATAAGCAAAATATATTTTTTTTGACAAAATGGCGGTTTCTCAATAGAAAAAATCGATGTTTGACCAAAATTTGGTCCGTTTTCGAGTAACGTTGGTCACCGAATTTGTAAACACCATTTTGAGAAAAATGCGCTTAAAGTTTGGAAAGCACTTTGTATAGGATACAGTATTTTAACTCATAATGGAGTCGTCGGTTCGGTAACTTCTAATAACTCGATCTGATATTGTCTGCGGGCCATTCTTCCATCTCGGGTGCTCTCACGCGCTCTGAGGTCGGAAATGTTCACGCGCTGCTTGTCTTCTTTTTCGGCATATGAATGGGAATTGGCCCAAGTGTAATTCCTATTGCCTTTATTTATCTATCTATCTGTATATATAAAAATGAAACCCGTTTTCCTTGGTCACGGCCTCACGCGTGAATGGCTGGACCGATTTCACTAATTCTTTTTTTGTTGTATTTGTTATTATTAGGAGAAGGTTCTTACGGAAAAAAATATTAAGAAAATCTCTCAGAAATATTGAAAAACCCTAAAAACAGGCTTTTTATTTTTCCCATACAAACGTTTTCTAACTAAAACGAGCTTTATTGCTATTGTATAAAGTTCATCTTGAATTGCAAGCACTCACTGTTGTTTAAGCAATGTAGGTATGTTCCTAATGTCCAAGAGTCAATTTGCACTTTATAACCTCTGTACAAAGTTCAAATTCAATCATATCTATCAAAACAGTATGCGTTTTATACTGATAATTTTTACTATAAATTGACAAGTTAGCATCAACAAACTACGGTTGCTATAGTTACGCAATAGCATGAGAATAGAGGTTATAACAAAGAGTTCCTATAATAATTATTCTCAACTCTACCCGTGCGAAGCCGGGACGGGCCGCTAGTTATAATATAATAGTGATGCCATTTCTTCATTAAAAATATTCCTGCTTATGCTGACTACCACTACCTACTCTTCAATATTTTCCAGTTTGGGAAGAGAAAAATAAAAATTTACTTTTCAGGTATAAAATAACAATAACACACTGTTGCTTTACGCATCTAAATACATTAGAAAGGAACATTTACAATAGGCAGGTGCATAAAAGGGGCAGCGTTCCAGGTAAGCGCTGCCGCTCCGGCCTTGTACTTTCAAACACTCTGAAACGCCTTTTTTGCGTGTAACTTCGAAAACATTCACCGGAACGATATGAAATTTTCTGTGTATTCTTAAATATAATTATGTACATTAAGAAAAAAAATATAAAAAAAACGGTTTTTTGAAAATTGTAACCCCTTAAGCTGTTTTCATTTTCCTACTGGGATACTGGTATCCCAGTAAAAAAATAATACAAGGGTTGTCCTGGGACAACCCTTGTGTTATTTTTTTTGTTTCGTTTGCCGTATTGAGGCAAACAAAAAAAGTGGTGGTTTATAAAAAACGAGCGAAACTGCGGATAGTAATTAGGGTAGGTAATTTTCTAAAATTTTGTTATTCCATTGGTTTCACATAATTAAGGAAATGCCGCATTGGGACCAACCTAGTTAGATTATTGTTGATTAAAATTTCGAATATCTTTCTTCAAATTGCAACATTAATTCTAACAAACAAGATTACTTTAGGGATAACGTCGAGGCAGGTGTTTCTTGTTCATAATCCTTATTAAGTAGCTCATCAGCAAATTAACAAAATATACCAACCTGATAATTTACGAGATCAAAACAAGGAGCGCCTAATTTAACGCCTACGATTTATTTTTGCACGCGTTTCCTGAAATTAATCCTAAAGTTATTTTTTATTCCGACTTTACCTATATTTATCCTATATTTACCTTTTTGTATGTAAATGGTTATATTATGGCCAACACCATACATCGAACTATTACACTAGTAAAAATGTGTCAATTGTTGTTTATTTCATATTAAAGCAAAAAAGGGTAACACGAGTGCTTTTTGAATCTATTTTTTTTTAAATACCTACCTGATATTCGGAGGAAAGGGTCCTAGAATGAAACAATGTACTTTCAAATACATTTTTATAGAGTATGAATTATGCCGAAAATTCGTAGCGTTGTACTCGTATCTCATAGAAAAACGTGTAATCAAATGCAGCCTCCATTTATGCCCGATAGGAGCGCTGTTCTATTTGCTTCTACACACATTTAGCTTTCGAAAACTTGCACGTATTTTTGTCTGAAACTCTTGATACCCTGTTCACACTGAAACTTACTTTCAGTCTAAAATTTTACTCTTTTGTACTTCTAGCGCCATCTAACGAACAAACTGTGAACTGTTAAAGACCTAACAAAGGTGCCGGTAGTGGAAACTCTTTGCGCGTCATGACTCCAAGACCAACCAATATGTGGAGCTTTTATCAAGAAAGATTTCATGGCAAGACCCACATTGGGCCCAAGATTAAAGGCTTTATATGACAAGCCTAAACTAACTAAAAATAATTCTGTCTTTGTCATTACGATTTATAAGACAAGGATATCAATACTTTTAGAAAATTTTGATCTGTCTAAAGTCTTCAAGCTTGGACCTATTGCAGCTATATGACGATAAAATATGGCAGAAAACTGCCTACTTTTCCTTATTGGATAGTTACGTGGTTCAAATAGTTTTTACTTAGGTACCTACTATTTGTAATAAAAATGATGTTTATTGATTTTGGTAAACATGTTTTCGTGATCTTCTCATAAACTATAAGTATTTTTAATGATGTATTCTATGCAATTAGGTAAATTCTAGTTGAAAGTTAACAACACAAAAGCAGTAAGTAAATAAGTAGGTACCTACCTGCTTACCTAGCATAAATTTTGACATAATATACGTAGCGATCCTTATAGAAAAATGTAAGAACAACAAAGCTTCCATTTACATCCGACAGGGGTGCTGTCCCGTTTGGCATACACTTATTAATCGAATATTCGTTACGTATTTTAACTCAAAATGTATGCATACGTACGTGTATTTATGTACCTTACTTTGTAATTATTTATTAGGTGTACAAGTTTGCTTCCGCTGTTTTTTTTCCGAAATTTGAGGCTTTTTTGTAAAAAACTGGTTAATAAGAGTTAGGCAGGCGTCTAACTCACAGATATGAATAATAGAATACCTAAATTTCTCAAGCTTGAAAGTAGCCGATAGCTTGCTCCGGCAGTGTGACACCGGCCTTATTCCGATAATATTTTCTGCAGACGGTTGCACTTTGACATTTTCGATAAATTTAATAACCTATTTAATAAATAATCGAAGAAAGTATATAAAATCATTGTTTACCTCACTCTCAAGCGGTCACCAGTGTTTTTGTTGAGCTTATCAATATGAAGATATTTATGTGCGTTGTTTTATTTACATCGGTAAGTAAAATTAAGTAAACTTAGTTTGCAGTTTATTTATTTTGGGTTATATTTTGTACTTTGTAGTGTTTAAAGTTTTATTTCCTAAAAATCCACAGACTACTTACAGTTCTACGACTTTCCAGATTCCTCGTCTTTTCTGAAATGAAAATTATCTTGATGATTGGTTTTACTTTCAAATACTTACAATAAAAAAAACAGTTTTGGTACATTTTGTACCTACACGTGTAACTTAATTTAATTTAGTTTTACTCTTTGCATAATATATATTTATTTAAGTTGACATTTATACTCGTTTTCTGAAATTTATCAAGCTAATGAATTTAAATACATGAATAACTGCTCTCTAACTTTACAGGCTTACGCAGATCTATTGGGTCAATCAAGAAGTAAGGGAGCTACTTTGGTAAGGATCCAAATTTAAATAATATACTTTTAGTCTGCTACATATGTATACACATATAAACTGTGTATACATGTATAGTATGTGTGCATACGCATGTATGTGTGTGTGTATGTGTGCTCGTTGTTAATAAGAAGTTTTTTTCAGAAACCACTTTCAGCATGCTGTGATATTCCAGAGCTAGGCGATTCCAAACCTTTGTTAGAATGCTCTAACCCTAAATTACCTGGTCCGGTGAGTAAGAAGTTAATATTTTTTACGAAAAAAAAAAAAAGAAACGGCCACCTAGATACTGATGTCTGTCGGTGTCCAATTGATAACAAAGACAAACCGACTGAAAACTAGCTCTAGGAGGTATTATTTGAATATAAATAAAATAATATAAATAGATAAATTATAAAAACAGACTAAATAATAAATAAAAAATAAAAATCATTTATTTCAGGCGTAAAAAAAAACCCATAGGAAAAAAAAATAAAAATTAACTCACAGTAAAAAATGAATTAAAATTAAAATTACATTTATTTAAAATTAAAACTAACAACTAAAAAGTAACTAAACAATATGTTCGTTTTAAAACAAAAACAAGATCATACATTCAAAAAAAACTTTTCAAAGCGGTCCAAAATAAGTAATGTTTGCTAAAAAAATTACGCAGTCTCAACCACTTTTAGCTTACTAATTTAAATAGTTCTTTTTAGTACCTATTAGACCCAAATAATTCCACGGGTTAGGCAAATATGAGGCCGAATTTGAGTGTAGGAGTTTGGGGCGTCGTAAAACGTTTATTCGCTCTTAGGACGAGAATGTGTTCTTATTGCCTGAGAACGATTAAGTCCTTGTAGTAGTGTGATTGATGTGGTCTCGAAGATACTGAATGCCTTATAATACTGGCTTTTTGACTAATAACAAGTCTAGGTAGTTTTAGCCTAAAACATGGTAATAAGTCGCAATACATCGCGTTGGAAATTTTAAATTAAAAAAAAACCTATATAGAGGTAGAGTAACAAAAGAGATCATAATCTTTAAACGGCCGAACAGATCTTCTCGAATTATACTTAAAAACAACGACAATTCAGTTTTACATAATATGCTAAAAAAGAAAACAAAATCAGTCCTGCAGTTTGGGAGCTACGATTTTTTTAATGATATTGAGTGACGAGTGACGAGACGAGCAAATCGCTCGCATGGTGTTAAACGAACACAAAAAATTAGATACTAGCATTAAACTTAAATCACCTCTCATTTTGCATCGGAGGTTCAAAGAGAGAATCATTGTTGATGGTATCTCCGAGTACCTAAATATGTATGTCGATAGCTTAGGAAACGTTTCACGGTGCAAGGTACGAGTAGGTACATGTATTAATGTATTTAGATGACCGCAAAATCAACTCACGTAGATTTATTGTTACTGCAACACTATGTACTGCAATTATAATGCACCACAGAAGAATACCAATCAAATCATCTCCTATAAATATTTATTGGCAAACACAATCATAGGATACTACATCATAACCAGGTTTCTTAAGATAGTCATGGTTATATAAGAAAGGCTACGATGATGTGTCGTCAACTGTCTTTATAGATTAGCCAAAATCTTAATATATATAAATCTCGTGTCACAATGTTTGTCCTCAATGGACTCCTAAACCACTTAACCGATTATAATAAAATTCGCACACCATGTGCAGTTCGATCTAACTTGAGAGATAGGATAGTTTAAATCTCAAATTATAGTCGCAATTCTAATTTATTGCAAATTATATATATACTGATAATTTTTACTATAAATTGATTAGCATCAACATACTACGGTTGCTATAGTTACGCAATATTTGACATAGAATTGACGCAATGGCTTTTGACAGGACAACGTCTGTCGAGTCAGCTAGTACTACTATAATTAGTTCGTAGGTATCAATTTGATGTTTAAGTGTAAGTGGCCCGCTACCAGTACCAGAATTATAATAGAGCGCGCCTATACGTTCGTTGTTTAACAATTGATTTAGTTCTTGTCTTACATAATATCTTTTTTTAATATTTTTATCCATGTCAATGAATAATCATCATCATAACCAGCTTACTTATAAGTCCACTGCTAAATGTAATGTATGTATAGGGTAGTTAGAGAAATGTTAGCCGTGTCTACCTACATACGAAATAAACCAGTCGTTATTTCACTGCAATGGTGGTTTCATTACTTATTTACATTGGCGCAGTTAAATAGGAATTACGTCGAAATATTGGAAGATGCCGTACGGAAAACTACATGAATTTGATATCCATGGCCGGGCGAATTGGAGTGCCTACGTGCGACTCGTTGAACAGTTCATTTTGCTGAATGATATAAATACGGAGCTAAAAGTCGCCACGTTGGTGACGCATGTCGGCACCGCCACGTACGACCTCATGTGCGACCTGTGTTCACCGAATTATCCGGAATTCAAGGACCTGGTGGAGTTGGTTCGCAATCATCTTGAACCGAAGCGGTCCGAGATCGCCGAGCGGCACATATTTCGACAGCGGCGACAAGCGGAGAACGAAAATGTCGGCACATTTCTACAAACGCTGAAACACCTCGCGACTCATTGCAACTTCGGAGGGTCGCTGGAGGAGAACCTCAGGGATCAATTTGTGTCGGGCTTACGCAGCGAGGAGATGCGATCTCGCTTGTTCGCTGAACCTACGCTGAACTACCAGAAGGCAGTGGAGCTGGCGCTGGCGCTGGAGGCGGCCGAGCGGCACGCGGAGACCGCGGCCGCGAGCGGGGCCGGCCTCGAAGCGGCGGGCGCGGGAGACTCGGGACTCAGGCAGGGCGGGAACGAGGTGCATCGGGTGGCGGCGGCCGAGACCGCGGGCTACGTGCGAGGGCGCAGTACCGCTTGCTGGCGTTGTGGAAAAGCTAATCACGCGCCTAACAAGTGTCGCTATAGGTAAGTTTTATTCGTGTAATAAGTGTAATGAAAAGGGGCATCTGGCTCTAAAATGTCAAAAAAGTGCAAAATATTACAATAGCGGTGTGTCAAAATCCCAAAATTACATCGATCAAAGTGATACTGAAAGTGATGCGAGTGACGGATTATATCATTTGTCGGTGGCAGCGGGAGCAAACCGTAAGGACGATCCATACTATTTAGAGCTTAAGGTTGAAAGTAGAAATGTTTCATTCGAAGTAGATACTGGTAGCAAAGTATCGGCAGTGTCAAAACAATTTTACGACGATTATTTAACTCATTTACCTATACTTAAAGAAGAGGTTAAGTTTCGGTCATATTCGGGCGGCGAGATCGTGCCTCTCGGCCGGGTTGAAGTGAACGTGGCGCGCGGAAAGGAGACCGCCGCCGTCTTATCTCTTTTCATTATTGCAAATGGCGTAAGACCATTAATGGGCCGCCAATGGATGCGTAAATTAAATTTACAATCAATTAACCTATTCAACTAGAATGAGACGTGCGATCCCGTCGTAACTAAACTAAAACTCGAAAATCCAGAGGTTTTTAAAACCAGGTTAGTAACTGTTGTAAGCGAAATAAAGTTATACCTAAAAAGCACTGAACCGATATTTTGGAAGGCTCGTCCGGTACGTTCTATTGATAACATATTATGTATAACCGGGTCCAACAGGGTGGAACACATGATAAATTTAAAGGCTGTGCTGTTGAGACTGCTAGAAGCTCGCTTGTACATTAAATTAGACGAGTGTGAATTTTTTAAAAAATATGTCTGTTATCTAGGTTATAGAATAAATCGACGCGGCCTGTATACCTATGAGAATAAAGTGGCGGCAATCGCAAATTTACCCGCACCAGAAAATGAGTCACAGCTGCGGGCGGCACTCGGAACCGTAAACTATTATTCGCGATTTTTAAAAAAACACGAGTACGACGACGCTGCACCGCTTTATTCTCGGTTAGCCAAGAGCTCGCGTTGGCAGTGGACGGAGGCGTGCCAGCAGGCGGTCGAGGGCACAGAAGAGCAGCTCACTAACATTTTCAGCCCCAAGCAAGGGATCCAACAGACGGCGGCCAGCCGTCTGCAGAGGTATGCGGTGCGACTCGCCGCATACGGCTTCGAAACAGCATTTGGGTTGACGGATAAAACCTGTAACGCCGACGGGTTATCGCGCCTGCCTCTGGCTGCCGCTAAAGGTAAGCTTAAGGTCAGTGAAGAGGAGGCGGCGTATATACACTATATAAAGGAGACCTTTCCTCTAAGCTACAAAGATGTCGCGAAAGAGACTATGAAGGATAGCACCCTGAGTGAGATTTATAAATATATTGTCAGCGGATGGCCGGAGCGGACTGAAGTTGAAAACGAAAAGGCGTATTTTCACCTTAAGGTAACGCTGCAGGTCGATCGCGGCTGTATCGTATGGGGATATAGAGTTGTCATTCCGAGGAGCTTGCGCAAACGCATCATCGAGGATGTTCACAAGGGTCACATGGGCATGGTCCGTATGAAACAGATCGCCAGAAATTATGATTGGTGGCCGTTGATAGATGTGGAGCTACAGGAGCGCGCGCGCACGTGCACGACGTGCCGCGCGATCCACGCCGCGCCGCCACACGTGCCGCCCGCGCCCATTGACGGGCCGCAGGAGCCGTGCGCGCGGCTACACGCTGACTTCCTTATGTATCAAGGTAAAGATTATCTAGTCGTCGTGAACGCTCATACAAAAGGGATCGAGATGTCTGCGATGAATTCGGGCACATCAGCAGGACCGGTGATGGGAAAACTCACAGAACTGTTTGCTAGATTCGGAGTGCCGAGGCAATCAATGAATAAGGTAATAAAGAGGGCAAAGGCCGACGGGGAGCAGATAGAGACCGCTCTTAATAAATTCTTATTACAATATCGTAATAGTGCGCTTAGCAGCCCACGGAAGGAGCCCACGGTCGCGATGTTCGGGCGGCGGTTCCGCACGTACCTCGACCAGCAGCGCGCGCCCAGGGCGGCAGCGGAGTGCGCGGCCGCGGCGCAGCGCGCGAACCACACGCACGCAGCGGCCACGCCGCGGGATTTTGCCGCGGGAGGCTTTTAATGTCGCTAAGCAAGGAACTAAGTGGAACGCAGGAACCGTGATGGAGCGTACGGGCTTTGTACGGTACTAATGCCAAATAGATCGAAGCGCTATTCATGGGCGTTGAGAACAGGTAACGATTCGGCCCATCATAGTTCAGACGACGCGCTGCCAGCAGACAGGTCGTCATCGGTGCCGAGCTTGCCAGCCAGCGCGTACGACATGGCACGGAACTCACCCGCGCCGCGCGGCGCTCAGCTCGCCGCTCGCGCCCGCCCACCGCTTGCCGCCACGAGCGCGCGACCCGCTTCAAGGTACACAAACACCTAGCCGTCCCCTCCCCACCCTTCGTCCACGCAAAACCAAGACTATTTTTTTTATAAATTTTGATTTCTACTTTATTCGTGTTCGTAAATTTTTTAATGCATAATTGCATACCCATGATCAAAAAAAAAAAAAAAAACAAAAAAAAAAAAGTAATAAGTACTTACCTTATTTTGCTACGGAAGCAGTCTTTACATTATTTTTCATGTGTTTCATACCTAACAAGCCAATTTTCAAGCGAATTGTAAATGTAAACAGTAACAGATACAGTGTTAGATATACCTAAATAATTATGTATCTAAGTTGTAGTAGGTATTAAACTAGAGCTAGTTATAATAATATTAAGCCACAGGGTACATTTATCTACACCCTAGCTAGCTAAGTATAAGTACATTGTAAAGTATTCTGATTTTTGTAAAGTTAAACTACAGAATAGCATGTAAGAAAAACATTTATGTACTAATAATAATTCGTCGTCTCAGTGCTTGTTTGGTCTATCTACCATTGGTTATTTTTTACAGTAGACGAGTTTCTTTCTCTATTTTAAAAAAGAAGCTATAATTATAAGATTTGAAAATCTTTCATAATACATTGGTTACCCTTAAATTGATTTTTATAATTATCATCTATGGATGGTAATTAATTATACCTTATTTTACAGTTTTTATTTGGAGATAGGACAAACATGCACAAATATAATTACGAATGTGGAGTAAGAACATTACCACATTAGAGATAGACCAAAATGACTGTTCTGTTTTTGCGTGCTTATTTGTTCGATATGCCAGAAGTATATACAGGATGTATACATTTTTTGCTATTCCTAAAAAAATATAGGTACGTTGCGCTTCGCTTAAGTTAGGAACTGACTTTTACTATAACTCACTAGAAAACAATTTACTATTACTAAACTACGTTTATTAATTGCTTTATGAATAATAATTACAAAGTAGGTAAAGAGCAGGGCATTCCCATCACAAATATCCTCTGATTATTTTCAGGGAAGTCCCGAGGTAACTAACTGAAATAAAACAAATTTTATTTAATAAAATAAAATAAAATAAGTGTGTGTAAAACTCCGCCTGCTTGTGTGCGTGTCGTGTCACGTCCCGCAAAGGGTTGTGTAATTTTAAAACAGAAAATCAATTTTTGACCTTTGTATGAAAATCTAAATATGCTTATATCTTAATGAAACTTTCAGGATGTAATGGTTACAATAGATACTTTAAGATATCTCCGGCTTAGCACATACCCTTTCTGAATAACCCTGTATTTATACAATCAGTAAGTTGCCGAAATAACTAATGCATTGGGATTATAATACTAGAACAGTAACACCATACCTTCAGATCATAGAAATTCAAACGGGAATCAATCCTATCCTTCTGCGTCTAGGATGACACATTGTGTTAAAAACAACACCCTGTTTCAAATTCATAACGGAATCGAGTGAAAATTAAAAAGTACTTACTGCTCAGTTTGCGGCTGCGTCTTTTTGTATTTAGTTTTGCTGCCAGTCGTAGACATATTTAATCACTTGTTTGGAACAATTCAGGCACAAATACACAGAGATTTATATGTTTTTTATTGTTTTTTCCGAGAGCGACGAAGTGGTCCCTGTGATGACTTCTGACACAATGATAAATCAAAAAAAATGGCGGACATGGCGTCACGGACTATGATTGGTTAATTGCGTGGACAAAGAACACTCAAGCACTTAAATTCTTTGACGAAGTAGGATATAAAACAAATACTGGACAAAGAACAAACAAGCACAAAATTTTCATTGCGGTGTCGTGTCATAAATAAAATTCAAATTATTTTTTTTGTTGTTCTTTATGAAAAAATTGTAAGTTTTTCTTAACAAACAGGATTGAAATTTAAGTCTTAACAAAACTGCATTTAAAGTTCATTTTCGGTAAATTTGGTCGATAGGCCAAACAAGCACTGGGACGACGAATTGGTATTAAGAGATACTTTAGGTTAGTTAAAATTGTTTCGATTTATCAGTATTGTTTGTAGTTAAGTTGTTTTATAAATATATATATTATTATTTTTTTAAGACTTACTTAAAATTACTTATATGTATTAATTTGTTTTACTAAGGGGAGAAGTGTAATGTATGTATAGGGTAGTTAGAGAAATGTTAGCCGTGTCTACCTACATACGAAATAAACCAGTCGTTATTTCACTGCAATGGTGGTTTCATTACTTATTTACACTAAACATACTTGTATTATATCTCTCCCGACCCAAGGCACTCTACTACAGTTTGACCTAATTTTTTTTAATTTAGTCACAGCATCCTTACTCCAGGAGTGCCTTTTCCACTCCTTATCATCACTCTATACAGTCTCAAACGTTTTACGCCCTGTTACTTTATTTACTCTCATTTCAGTGCAACGATGTCCAATGCGTCTTCGAGAAATCAGGTTTCCTCATCGACAATAACACCCTGAACAAAGACGCATTCAAGAACCACCTTCTTCAATGGTCGGAGAAACATAAGGGCTGGTCGGCAGCTGTAGAGAGGGCTATTGAAGACTGCGTAGATGTTACAGACCTGAGGCAGTACCTCAGCTACCCTTGCAGGGCGTATGATGTCTTTACTTGTACTGGGATTGCTATGCTGAAGGTAAAATCGTAGACTTTGTGTACTGTTCTAACGTGTTATGGTCTATTCTATGGGTTAGTTAGGTACTATTGAATGAAGCAATACGTTTGTGAAAAACTTGTGAAACTTGGGACTCGGCAAGAGTCATACATTTGTCATTCTATAGAAGTGGTGTGCCAAAATTAATGTGTTTTAAATTGATATAACATAAGTGAAATATTTGTAGTCCTATAACGGAGCATAGATTTGATATTGATAGCTATCGCAGTGTGCAGTGTTTGAAATACAAAATCCTGGGTGATACGAGTATGCACTATGTGGTTTACTATAAAGCGAGCTTGGTTATTAATATATGTTAATCCCATCACTTAGTTATATCACAGTTTCAAATACAGAAAATAAAACAAGTAGAAACCCAAAAAAATCCAAACGTGTTGTGTCAAAACCTCGTTAGTTATCATACCAAAAGCTAAAAATAGACACAGCAACCGAAAGGTTTTCTTAATCAAAATTCTTTTTACTTTTGTGCCTCAGCGAAAGTAATAAAGTACTTCAATATTTACCTTTCCACCTACGAGAGACGTGTCGCACTAATCTGACGTCATCAATCGTGATGCCGGATGGCACCAAAGAGGGCGTAGGTATTTATTTATTGCAGCATCCCAACGACTTTTGTTTATTTGCTGAAAAGGCTCTGAAAAGGTGACTGTTTACAAATTATATTGTTTCGGGAATGAATGACAGGATCTTTGATAAACGTCTTTTTATTTTTTTGTAAGAAAGAGAATAGGAAAGCCTTTGTCTAACATTAAGACATATTAGGCTCATAACAATAATAATTCATTTTTTTAAGGTTTTCCTAAAACAAAATTTAAGTTAAGATTTTCCCAAAAAAAAGTTATCCTAAATGTTAATTTATCTTCCTTAATTTTTTTTTTCTGGCCATACAAGTTTTAATTTATTCTATAGGTCGTGTAAAATGTTTACTTTTATTGAAAAGCTTGTTCAGTCATAAATTGAATTTCTTTATTCTTTCAGAAATGTCCAGAGTCATCGTGGAAGTGTTAATTTTAAAGCTATACCTAAAACTACTTTCGTATAATTTTGATTAAGGCTTTTCTATCGGAAATAAACTTTTTTTTAACTTGAAATAGTATCTTTGCGTCATCACAATTTTGTCATCCCTTTGCTTTCACAATATTTTTTTTTTAAGAAATCCAGTGACTTCTTTTAAAATGTTCTTTCCTTATTGATCCACTTTCGACAAACGCTTTCCGAAGTCGCATTCCTTGTCAATGCGAGATTGTACCGATAGTTTGTCAGCAAGTTTGTCTAAGCCAACCCTTCCGTGGGTCGGATTTTATAGTGATCCTTTCCCCACATTTTATAGTGGTTTTATAGTTTGATCTATGCCTACATCTAAGCCGATGAAGATACGACAGAATAAAATAGGTCTCAGTATTTTCGTATCTTTTCCATGATTGTAAATTCCGTAGACTAATCGGTACAAGTAATCGGAAAAAAGATTCAAAATACGACAAATCATTGTCAAAATTGTATTTTTACTTTCCTGATTATAAGATACTGATTTAATAATGTAGATGAAAATTTTTATGTTTTATGTAAACTCTAAAATAGCTGCTATGCCACAGATGCGTAAGTAACCATTACGCCATTGTCTTTGTTAGTAAAGTTGCCTGGAAGAGATCGCTCTTAGCGATAAGGCCGCCAGTTATCGCACTAGTTTTAGGTGTTATAATCTTTTTGTTTGTAATTCATAGTGTGAACAATAAAGAGTTTATCTATCTAAAGTTCTTAGGCCTAACTTTTAAAGCTTTAGTAAAGTTAATTGGTTAGTTGCGCACTACATTTATATTACGCATGTAAAATGCTATATGACAATCTAAGCAACTGCAGAGCAGCGATTATAAGCCAGACCCCTTAATATGTCTAAGTGATTTTTTCGAGGTCGATAAAAATTAGCAAAACAATTAAGTCGATTGTCTTGTACTATCACTGTGGTGTGTGTGGTTGTACTGTGGTATTTATTGTAAAGGAGGACAAACCTTTACGCCAGAATAATCTTAAAAAACTATAAATCGCCGGTAAGCTGTGAGAAATCTAGTTCATTTTCTCAGCTAATTTGCAAACAAAGTGCAGGACCTTGCACTTGCGTGACACTTATCATTCTTATCGTAATTATAAATAACTAAGTAATAAACAACAGTAACTCAGACGGTTCATTGTTCGGAGACCTTCACGCATTGTCGAATGCGATAGTATTGTAAATGAGTATGTACCTATTGGTTGGATTATATTGAATGATCATAAAAATCAGTGGACGGCTGGACGGTCAAGTAATGACAATTGTACACTATCTTTTTTTTATTTTGCGATGAATTGCTTTTGACCGTCATCTCACTGATCGGTATATATAGGTATTATGCGGTCTACAATTTTATAAAGTTGTTCTTTCAGTTTGTTCTAGACAAAAGAGCTATATAATAGAACATTCTCGATCTCAATCTCTTGTCTAGAAAAAACTTTGCTCTCGCTAGAAAATGACCTGTTTCGGTTGTACCGTTTTCTAAGCCGTTCGTTGTACCATATTTTCTTTCATCGTACACAAAACAGCAACGAAGTAAATACCAATAAGATTATCAACCAACTACAGCACAGTACTCCATAAATTATAGCCTCCATATAGGGTTATACGGATAGGTTATGCTAAGCCGCAACGGGCTCATAGTACTCAACATGACGATATTTTTTTACCGTGGGCCAAAACTTGAAATTGCGAAAAAAATATCAGTTCCATTGTTCCAAATGTTCCTTCGAAAAATGTCAATAGCTCTTGACCAAATGCACAGAACAGCAGTTTTTTTTGTGATTTCGGGATTGGTCTAACTCTAATAGGACCAAACCCGAAATCGCGAAAAAAAACTTTTATCTACTATTATAAAAAATGTTTAAAATGATGAGTACTATAACTCTGTAAGCCTTTTTCGGCATACCATAACCTTTTCATACAGCCCTGTATCATGTATACATTATATTATACAATTATACATTATACAAGTAAACAACAGTGAAGGCACTCGAGGTCCAGCTCTTGACACTGATCATCTACCGTGATGTCTCCTTGAGGACATCCGACACACTTCCACTCGTAATAATTGTCATCACGCCCAATTGCGGAACAATCGCCGGCTGCTAATGTAATTAGTAATTACATAGACAAATTGTATTTTAATTTATGATTGGTTGTTAGTGCATAATTAGTGAAAGGTAAATGTTAGCTTTAAAATTTTCAATAGGTTATTCAATACCTACCTCTTACTGAAAGCAAGATTCAAATGTTTTAATGGAATAGCTGGAAAGATACAAACTTTTTATAGATAGATAAAAAGGTTTTAATTTAAAATTGCTTGTCGAAGTCTAATTAGTGAGAGTAAATGTTTGCTTAGTGAATTTCCAATCGATATAGATGATCTATCATCTTAAAGAATGCTAAATTCAAAATGATCCAACATAGAAAGAGCTCGAAAAAGACAAACTTTTTACAGGCTTGAAAATTAAAAACATCGCAGTTCAAAACATATCAAGCCACTTAGACCACATAAATTAATAAAAAAATATAGGTAGGTACATAAAAATAATATTTTATTCATTATTAACCCACCAAGTGTGTCATGGGGAGAAACGGGTAATTCCCAATGTGTGTATTATATAATTGTATGTATGTAATTATGTGTGTTTGTATATTAATAACTTTGTTTTGACCCATCAGACACGCACAAGCCAAGAACATGCAGATCATATCCATTATGTAGAGATAGCGCCTGTCATAGAATAAACCACAGTTAGTACGAGGCTATTTTCAGCTTCACGCTGAAATAATTACACATCTCCCTTTACTAGATATGACCTCAGATTGCAATACAAAGGGTTATTATAACGTAAGCAGCGATTAAGCGAATCGTTGAGAAATAACGCTGAGATAAAATTAATAAAACAAGTTAAGAAACTCATTTATTGTGATTGAAGTGATTCATTATTCATTAAAAAAATACATAACTATTATACATAACCATAATTGTTCTATTTAATTTTCCTAACATTGGGCCATGGGCCGTGGGCCGTGGGCCGTGGGCCATGAGCCTAAGAAACTCCACACGGTACGATGAATGAATGGCCATTTAAAGCACAAAACCTGCATATTATCAAATTACTGGTTTTGCAAACTACAAACTATGATTTTCAAATTGCAATATAGGGAAACAATAAATAATACCAATATACCACTTACTACAAACCTAATAGAAGCGCAAGTCGCTGTGGCCGAAACATCGATCAAGTATGTAAGGGCTGAAATCGGTCAGGATGACAACATCATCATCAACATCGCTTAATATCAACTTATTTGACAGCTTTGTGAAATAATAAATCAGGCTTAACGTATCTTTCCTTTTAAACCTAAAAGATTCCTACAGCCAAACACACACAAATTGCAGCAAAACTAACAAAAAGCAAATGAGGTAAAAACGCTTTTCCTAGAACACACAAATAAAAACACTCATTTCATTGTATTGTACATTGCAATCAATTACAATAAAGACCATGAACTGAATGAACGTCACAAGATAAAAAACAATTAACGCTTCATTATGAATTTGGGGAAAACTGATTGCATTGTCACAGATAATTTTGAGAGTGAATCTGTTTATTCTAGGCAAGCGTGCTTCATCGTTGACCGCATCGTTGCTTACCTACTGTCAAACGTGTTGACTATATAGCTGTCAAACGCAAGCCATCGGGCATACGCAATGTAGTAAAATTTTAAAAACTGTTCCTATCAAAATCTGTAGGTACTGCCATGCTACACTCTATAAAAAAATCCATTTTCATCGCACCCGACCAGGAAGCCAGCAAGGAAGAACAATGGCTACGTTCACAGGTTTAATTTGAATAGAGAACACAATGGCTGCCCGCTGCAACCTACCCTCCATTACATTTAAAATTCTATTCAAATGTAAGTACCCTCATTTACCACAAAATTCTTAATTTGGCTTGTCTTTACATATTTAATTCAAAGAACTAAAGTAAAGTAAAAAAATTGCACAAAACGGTTTCTAAGGTTTCCTATTACGAGTTCTTCCAAGCTATTAGCCATCTATTATAATTGCAGCAAAGAAAAGATAAAAGCTTGTTAGCAATTCTCTTCACGCCCCAAAGGAGGTAATTACAAAGTCTTCTAGAGCTTAGTGCATGATGTTAATGGTAGCGACTAAGTCTAATTGCAATCGGATTGCCGCAGTAAGAGAATAGTTCATTTTAATTGAATGACAACACTATTTAGGTCGGAGATTTAGGTATTTTACGAGTAGCACTGAAATGAAGTGGAATTTATACTAAGCTGAAAAGTAGGTATGCTAGGCCGGAAAGGTCTCATATTACTCATTATTATGAACAACTTTTACTCTAAGACAAACCCGGAAATTGCGAAATTTCGGCTTTTCGGCTTAGCATCCTTTCCTTAAAACCTTGTATGAAAAATAATCTTAAAAGGTTAATATTTTACTACAATAAATATGGGGCAAAAGCATTTTTTTATTAGGCTATTACTTGTATTAAATGTATTTTTCTCATTTATTTACTCAGATTAGTTTTTAAGCCATAATGTAATAATCCGGTATATAATTATTTGAAAGTAGAAGAAGCGAAAGACATATGTCAGGATCGTAGCAAGTGGAGGGATGTAGTCTCTGCCTACCCCAATGGGAAAGAGGCGTGATAATATGTATGTATGTATGTATATAATTATTTCATTTCATTTTCATTAGGTGACGGTAGTTCTAAAGGTAGTTTTCAGGTAGTAATAAAAGTAGTCTAAAGTTCTAAAACCTTTAGTAGTAAAAAGAAGTCTTTAAGTAGTTCAATTGCTAGTCTAAAGCTTCAAAAGTTAGAGTCTGGAAGTTTAAGCAACTTATAGAAATAAGTTGCTTAAACTTCCAGAAGAGGTGGAAAAGTACTTTAGTTCAAAGATTTCAAAGGTAGTCTTTATGTGATTCTAGTTCAATTTATCTGCGTATCTGTCAGTATTCAGTTTCCTGCTGTTTCGTGATTTATCAGAAATAAATATAGGTAGTAGATTTAAAATGACTCTATTATTTGAACTGAAATAATAACACGCATATGAAAAACTACGTGTGTGATGGAAGTTAACTGCAATGTAATAAGTACTCGTATGTCACGAGAAAAATAAGGATGTGTTGTAACAAATGTATATTTTAAGTATCTTTTTGCTATTTTATTAATATTACAATTACACCTTTTTTTACGTTTTTTAATTATTTATTTGCTGGCTATTTTAATTTAAACGTTTCACACTCATAGCTCCCCCACTAGGATACCCTGTGTCGGGGATGCCATGGAACACACACAAAGACAAGGACAACGAACACGACCTAGAACAGAAATTAAAATTCATCATTCAAACCCCGACCAGGAACACGGGACCTCTGGTTTATAAGGAGGATATATTACCGCTGGGCCAAACAGGTCGTCAATTTTTGGGTTGGCCCCATAGTAAAAGTTGTTCATAATGATCAGCACTATGAGCCCTTTTCGGCTTAGAATACCCTTTCCTTATTATATAGTTATATACCTACAGCCTTCACCAATTCTTTTCATAGGTATCCAATCAAATATGCGCAGGGAAATTCATTGTCAAAAAAGACGTGTATGAAAACTAGGTAACAGACAGTCTGCCTACATTTCAGAAGTTTCCCAACGATCTGTGCCGTCGATTGTTCCTGCGACAATAGTCACGGTCCGTGGAGGCTATATAACTGCTGGTGGCTCGTCACGCCATCAGTACACCACCATGGGAGGGTTCGAGTGTTTGTTTGCTCTGTTCGCGGTTTTTCAGGTGAGTGTATTCAAACTATTAAAAAGTGTTTTTTGTAAATGTCTTTGTTGCAGTTATAATGTTGTGTTTTTTTTTTAATAGAATCGGTGACGAGACGAGCAAATCGCTCGTAGGATGTGCCACCCAGAATTTTGAACTCTTAACAATTGGGAACCCAATTTAAATTAATTTAATTCAGTCTTGTGTAAGATAAGGCCTACTGGTATATGAGTTAATTTAATGACGTTTATATAAGTATGTTGCAAGTTTTACTTGGTAGTCTAGAACGATCAAGAGATCTCAACTCAACTTCCCACTGCTTGAATTACTCGTCTAGATGGCCTACCCTCGAAGAGTGGTTACGTGGTGATTAGGCCTTATTTCACTACGCTGATCACTTCTCCGATACGATTGTTTTTAATTGTTAGTTTAATCTTAGTAAATAGAACTGTACTTATTGTAAAATAAGATAAATTAGCGTCTGAAGGATATAGCCGAATGGAATCTTTTGCCAATTGTCAGTAATTAAGTTAAGTTAAGTTAAGTTAACTTAATTCTTCATTAAGTTTTCAACGTGTCAACGAAGCGAAATATAGACTCTTCAATGTGATTTCAGGATCTCTGATGCCTATTTATTAGGCTTCACATTTTATAAAAACAATTTCTTATGTCACACAGATTTACACAATTTAAAGCCGATAATATATGGTTTTATTTAGTAGATTTATGTTTTACCTTATTCAACTTGCTTTATCAATCTAAACTTTATGATCTGTAACCATTTCATTACAGTAGGGTTTTCAATGTCGATTTTACAATTAGTTTTTCCTACTTACTTTCCTTTATTATTATCTTAAATCTCAGGGTGAAGAGCGCATCGCTGTGCCGCGTACTTATGGTCTTAAATTTTAAGAGTTCTAAATTCTAGGTGGCGCAGACCTATTGGCCAAATGCGACGTTTAGTATCAGGCAAGCGATTTGCTTGTCTCGTCAGTAAATCGCATAAAAAAACTCACTGTGATATTTTTGTTTATTTTCTTTTAGGCCATCACATCTCAAGATCTTGGTCCTCGGCATGGTCCGCCCCCGGCGTGGGCGAACAGCAAATGTGCTGGCCCACCTCCTGGCGTGGTAAGTACTGGAATGGCTAAGTATATAAAAAAGCGTATAAAAACTCTACTAGAGTGAGAGAGAGATGAAAGTCCGTGTGAGTAGAGAGAAAAAAGGGTCAGCTGAACTGTACTCGCTACGTGTAGGTAATCAACCCATAAGTCTATCGTTTGTGGTTTTTAATATCATGTTATTCTCGATACCTTCAAAAGCCCACATATGGCGTTAGATAAACATTACTCAAAATGAAAACTACTTAGCTTTTAATATTTTTAATTAGATATTTAATTCATGAACAGCCAAACAGAAAATAGCCAATTCACGCTAGACTGTTTTAGAATGATGTAGTTAAAAAAATGATATTTTTGCTCAACAAACGAAAATATTTAATAACTCCTCACTAGAAACGATTGATTGAAAAATGTAACAAAAGTGAGATCTCTGTTTTAATTCCAGAAAAACCCCCAAAGCTGCTGCCAGATGCAGCCGATCTTTACAGAAGAAGAACTGGCTAGTTGCGGCTTCCAGAAGATAGAAGAGGAGCAAAGGCAGGGGCCGCCTAAACCACCTGATGTAAGTATAAAATACGTTTGTATGTTTTTACATGAGGATTCCTGTGTTAATTATAACAAAATATATAAAATAATCATTATCAATGAATCAAAGCTAGAGAGTTATGTTGAGTGTTTTGTTTGACATTGAAAGTACTCGTTACCCCTTCGGCCGCGTACGAAACCGGAGGCTCGTAACCAGTTACGGCAAAAGAGAAAATCTTCGTTGTACAATACTGGTTACTGGGAAATACGTTTACATATTAAAGTCAATACAGGGTTATAAAGAAATGGCAAACTAAGCCTATAAGTGCCCATAATACAAACTAAAAAGACTGACACTCGACAAAATCTATGGAACAGCTGTGTTTAGATTTTGATTTTTCATAAACCATAAGAAAAAAAATATCTTCGGAAACAGTTGTTTTTGGGTGCATACATATACTCGTATATAATATACCACTTACTTATGCATCTATGTACAAAGAGGCAGTATAATTGGCCATCTTTAAAATTTCACGTAGTTCTCACTACAATCTTTCCAATTTCAGTGCGGCAAACAAGAATGCCTTCTCAAGTCAAAGGGCTGTTTGAACGAAGATAACTCTATCAACTACAAAGCTGTTGAAGCCCACTTATCCAGCTGGGCACAGCCGGAGTGGGAGCCAGCTTTAAAAGCAGCTGTAGGATTCTGCTTGGGGGAAAACGGAGTTCCTGGCCCGCCGCAAATCTGTGAAGCTAACAGGATGATGTTCTGTATTGGAGGTGTCTTTTTCTCTGTAAGTATTCTCATATTAATATCCAGACTGATTACCATTGACTATGTATTGATATATGTTATGATGTTGATTGCACTCCAAACAAATACAAGAAAAACTATGACTCAGTAGAATTATATTCGGTACAAGAACAGTCGTATGAAATGGATGCTGACTGTTGATGACTATTAAGTATTATTGAAGCAGTAATGCGAAGTATCGGTTCATAGAATTCTTGGATTGGTTCAAGGTGCAATACCACGCGCTTCTCAGATCAATTGCTCAAGATCAAAAGTTAGTTATAATAGATTTTTAACCACTTTTACTAAGGGTCCAACCCTGAAATCACGTAATAAATATCAGCTGTTGTAAACTACATTTTGCTGAGTATCATTGACATTTTTCTTTAGAACAGCTTTTTTGCGATTTCCGGATTTATCCAATAGTTAAAATTGTTCATAATGGGGAGTCCTACTTTTTAATAATTCTGTAAAAGTATCTGAAAGAAGCTTTTTTTTTATTTTATTTTTTAGGAATGCCCTACGTGGGAAGACTCAGATGACTGCAAGCGGCTGAAAGACCACATGACTGAATGCAGACCTCCGAACTAAATATACACAAAAAACGAATTTTAAAACTTCGAACTAAATCTGAAATAAAAAATAAATTAACATATGTAGCGTACGTGAAAATTACTAAAAATAAAGTAATTATTGATGATTGTATTATACCTACCTACCTACTGTAAATAAAGGTATTTCTTTACTAGTGTGCGTATTATATTTTATTTGTCAAAAAATATATGTAATAACTTCGCACTTCAGACATACTTTATCATAATCAGTTTAGCCGTCAGGAGTTATTAAAATATAAAATTTAATAGTTAAAGGTAGTACATAATTTCGATTGAATATTTACCCCAATTAAAACAATTAGAATAAAGGAATACTTCCTATATGTATACCTTGCTTTAGCGTCTATGTTAGATTGTATTCATAACAAAAGCAAAGTTCCTGTTGAAATGTAGTCATATCATTATCTCATATTACTTTTGTTTTCTAAACAATTGGAGGTAAAAAAGAGGTAAATTGCGTCGTTTTTTATTTAACACTAGGAAAGTCTAGGGAACAAACGTGTGCACCGCTGAAAAATAAATGAGTTCTGTGGTAATGAAGATGATTATGTTATTTCTACTTTTTATCGGGGTAAGTGTGACGTTGCTCAATAATTTTTAACCTCGGACGCAAAAAGAGGGGCGTTATGAGTTTGACTGCTATTTATGTGTCAGTCGTCTATAGCAGGGTGAACCGATGTGGATACGATTTTTTTATTTTAAAGCAAGTTGTCTAAACCGCCTGCCAGTATTATAAATGCAAAATTTTATCTGTGTGTTTATTACTCTTTCGCGCTGAAACGGCTGGGCGGAATCAAGTGTTAGGAACAAAAACAGCATATGCATTGGATTACTACATACTTACACAGGCTACTTCTATTATCAGCTATGAGTCTGAAACGTTATCAACACCGTTTCTGTGACCGCGTGGGAGAACCAGCGGATACAGCTACTAATACAAATTATAACCAAAAGTATATTCCTACTACCGTGGTGATTTTTGATACAAACCATTGCTATTGTCTGGCTTAATCTGTCACTTCATAAATATATAATATATATTTTTTGAAATCAAGTACCTACCTACTTGATGTTTTAATTCAATGACCGGTACCATAATATATTTTCCTTTTTTTAGGCTAGATGTCAGGATCCGGAGATGTCGCTAATTTTTTCCGATCCCAAGCCGGACCGATGCAGCAAGTCAGCAGAATTTTTGGTAAGACAACAATGGGCACAAATTTGAAGGCTATAAAGTTGACAGATCAAATTTTCCTAAAAGTATTAATACAGATATAGCGGCCTTTCAGCTAGCTTCTCCAATGTTTGATTTTGGTTTCATGAAAGCCGAAATAGGGCAACCTGGCTGTCCTCAAGCTCGAGGGGATGTTACTCTGGTCTTCATTTTATGAACTTCATGATTTTGAAGCTGGAAAAGTGAACTAAATTGTGCATGTGCAATGTGCATATTGACATAAAAAATTGTATCGGCAAATTTGTACAACCTTAAGTTCTATCGACGAACACCAAAAACTAGCCGACAGGGCCGTAGATCCTAATATCCTAATACTAACTGTTACTATACTATTCAGTCTCAACCATGCTGCATATTTCCTCCTTTCTTCACAAGTGAAGTGGCTAAAATTTGCGGAGCAGTACTTGAAATAGTCAAAGATGACAAAGTTAATAATGTCACCTCGTTGCGAAGACACCCTTTAACACTGGTAAGCACCAACAGCAAAACCAACTCTCCTAACTTCCTCTTTTATGGGTTCATTACACGTAACGAGTACAGTGGCGAGACAGTAAATGGGCAATTGGGCATACTCGGCCGAGCAAACAAATCATGGTCCTAGTGACTGTCTCGCCTCGTCAAAATGTTTGTACAAACTGAGTACTCGGCCGAGGGCACTGTCTCGCCACTGTACTCGTTACGTGTAATCAACCCATTAGTCCTCTTTAGAAATATGTATAAGAAAGTTTCAGGATTTATACTAAATGAAATAGTTAAGTAGATAGTTGATATAAACGTTGGAATACAAAACCAGCAATATCTAGGGTATCTAAATGGGTCATATGAGTATTTTAATGCGTAATTTTCCACATCCTGTAGAGATTTCGTACTTTGCATGCGTATGATTTTACGCAGGCAAAACTCTAAAAATTTACCCCCCTGGAGGCTATAGACCAACTCAATTGAGTATCCCACTCTATCATACGTGAGTAGTTTCGAGCATACCATGTTAGACCAATATGTGTCAAAACCACGTCAGTTTTACTAGCAATTTGACGACCTAATTGGCTCAGCGGTAATAAATCCGCCTCATAAGCTAGAGGTCCCGGGTTCGATTTCCGGCCGGGCATACCTATGTTTGAATGATGAATTTAAAAATCTGTTCTGGGTCTGAGTGTTAGTTGTCCTTGTCTTTGTGTGTGTTTCATGGCATCCCTGACACCGAGTATCCTAGTGGTTATTATTAGTTTATTATTATTTGTTTAATTGTGTTTCGTGCTTGGAATTCTAATCTGATCAAAACTGTTCTAGTGCGAACACTGGCGATGCCTTCTCCAGAAGTATGGTCTTCTCAATGAGGACGGGTCATTCTCCGACCAGAAATATTACCAGCATCTGGACAGATGGATCGAGTTAAACCAAAGCTTTAGAGACGTGATAGGGAAAGCCAAGAGCAACTGTATGATGAACGTACGCATGTCCCTGCCTCTAAGCGCCTGCGAGTTCTTCGATTTTCATGGCTGCATCAGGAACTTTGTAAATGTGGTAAGTTTTCATTATTTCCCACATTAATATTTTTCATCCTTTAAAAAATGATATAGAATGTAGGTACTCGTAGAATATGGTATATTATACGTTTGGATTAGAAAGTATCAATAAAAATAAATACCACTGGTATTGGAATGTGGTATTGGATAAATCCTAATTTTAACGTTGATTTACGATGGAAACAATAAATGTTATTAAAAAAATTTACAGGTATATTTCCATTTTTGCAGCAGTGTCCAGAACTGGTTCCTACGACGGGGTGCCATGAACTTAAAGTATTTTACGATGAGTGTAGAGAATTTTATATATAACTAACGTAACGTACCAACATATTATTATCCTAAATAATGTAGTAAAATAAATTTGTGTGAGAGTTTCCAACGGCGCAGTTTAAATAATAGTTTAAATACTTTATCATGAATGAAGCCTATAATTTCATCAGACCATTGTTTGGACTACAAGCTTATATACTATTTCCATTATGTTTCCTGCCACGCAACTGAATCTAATCATGCAATATATCGTGGAGAGTTAAGCGACTGTAGGTAATGAATATGAAATTAGTAAAAAATATACAGACAGGTTATTCTAAACTTTATTCTAAAGTCATCAAAACTAGACGATGGAACATTCATCATCAAAACTTACAAACTAATTTACACTCTAATACTTAATAACAACTTAGAAATACACTCAAATTTGCATTCATTTATACACACTTGATATGGAACTAGGATTCTGCCGGCCAATGGAAATCGCATTGTTTGGCAAGCCACCTGTGATACACTTATTAATACTGTCACGTAAATGCTCATTGAACCACTTTTATCACACGCATCAGTATCGTCTTATCACTTTCCTTTTAGGAATGTATTTAACTAAACTAACAGTCTTTTGATCCTTCAAGGCAGAAGCCTCGGGTTGTATCGACCGACGTAGAGAATCATGCCTGATGGGTTGTGCCTGACGAAGAACAGGAATGGTCGATCGAACTTTAATCGAGCAGGTTGCACGCTCCTCGTCGGGACTCGGGCCTGTCTGGGTCGCAGATGCAGCGGCAAGTGCATGGCTTCGCCAACGTCATGGGGATCATGGAAAGCTCGCTGGTAGTCCCTTGGCTCATCCCAGTCAGCCCATCTCGATGTCCTACGACGGCCTACCAATAAAGTATCAGGATACTCTTCAATATGATGTTGTTCGTCGACCAAACCTTCACCGCAAGTCACAAAAGACGTCAGTTGGAGCATATCAGAGAGGTATAAATCTTTTGATGGCCCATTTAGACCACCCAAATCAGCGTGGTCGGCGTCGAACAAGTCCTTCAAGCCCATTTCTCGCAAAGTTGAAGAAACATTAAAGACTGATTTGTGGGAGAATCTAGGAATTTGCAGTTCCAAGCCAACTCTGGGCAGTAGAGTTCTGAGAACGCGGTTCCAAACAGGTGTCGATGGGTCTGCTTCCAGCAATCTCTGTTCAAGTTTTTCTAAATCGTCGGCATGGACGATATTTCCTTGTTGTCCAGGCATGAGAAATATCGTGCTGACTATGGAGTTGGTATTTCCTAAGGCCGCAGCTGTAGCGTCGAGAACAGGATCGTAGCCGGCTAGAAAACCGGTCTTGTAGACTGCCGCAGGGACGGGAACGAGGCGCCTCTGACGCACATTTGGCGACACCACGAAGTACATTTCACCGTCTCTGCCGTCGACTGATGTATCAGTGCAGTCAGTCTGAAACGTATAATAGAAAAAAATACGAACGAAAACTCTCTACTACCAACTCAAAGAGGGAGATAAATATGCTAACATAACATATTTGTACCATAATAATTATGTGTTATGGAAGAGAAAAATAAAAAGCTGGCACAATATTTTCAAACCAAGTAAGTACCTACGTTTATTTGTGTTTTACAATTTTGTCTACATGATGAGACTTTTCGTCTTTGAATATTTTTTTTGCCAAATTTTATTAACTTAAATTCAAAAGGTACTCGTATTCTGTGACAAATGATTTACTTTAATAACAAGAAATACTTTAGCTCACCTGGAAAATATTGGTCGAAAAAGCAGCAAGTGGTGGTTTCATCACAATATTATTCGTCTTCATAAATTCTGGAATCTTCCCCCATGTGTGTTTCTTGACGAGCAAGTTGGTTCTGCGTCTTATGATGTCACTGATCAGTTTGAAATTAATTTCTTCGACATGTCCGCTGTAGAAATGTTGAGCTCTTTCTTTGTAGAATGTTAGTATTTTGCCTTTATTTCTGTCGCTAAAAAGTTCCCTGACAAATGCTGAGACTGCAATACCAGAGTTAGTCGCTTGATCAATAGAATCTGAAATGTTTTTCAAAGTAAAATGAGGATTGAATGTAACCATGTCATCCAATTTCAGTATTTCGTTCATTTCTCCCGAAGTAGCTCCTTTTGCGCCCATGAACATCATAGCTAGCATCGATGTTATTGAATAAGGAGATAAAACAAAGCTTCGTTTTTTGTCAGCGTCTTCAACTATTTTATTCCAATATCTGAAAGCTAATTCGTTACACAGCTCTGTGAATTGAGCTACGTCATCTCCTAAGTCTTTTGTAGTCACTTCTAGGCCTTGATTTTCTTTGGAAAATTCCAGTAAAACGTTTTTATTTTCATGGTTATTAGGGTTAGATAAAGCATCAGGTTGAATATTGTCTTTTGATATGTCATTTCCTTTTGATGGAGTTACAGTTGGAATTAGTTTCCATGGTTCATTTCTATCGTTGGTTAGTTCTTCATCGTTTACTTTTTGGATTTTCTTTTTAAACTCTTCTATTTTGGGTGCAGTGTCAGATATTTTGTCTTTTACAATGTTCGGATTTGTTTTATCACCAGTAGAAATTTTATTCTCATTTGTTTGAGTGGCACTCGCAGTTTTATTTTTTATACTTATAAATTTCACTGGTTTGATAGATACTTCTACTTTGGGTGTTGTAGTACTTATAACTTCCAAACTAACATCTTTGTTTTGTTCCGTGACTGTTTCTTTTTCATTGACAATATCACCTTTTTTCTGTTCCACAATTTCCTTGTTAAAATTATTATTATTTGCATTTAATTTTACAATTTCATCTTTTTCTGTTTTGGGTTGGTTATTTGGCAAATTAGTAGTTCCAGATCCAGATATTTTTATAAATTCTTTAACATCGTCATGTTTTTCATTCTTTTTGTCAGCTGGACTTACTTTGTTACTGGGATGAGAGATTGTTTTGGTACTGTTTTTCTTTGGAATTATCTTTTCAGTAGTGAGTAGGTTTGATTTTTCAGTTGTCACTTTTGTAACTATTACTTTTTCAGTTGTAGCTTCGATACTCGTTTCCTTTTTAGTAGTTACTTGTATCTCATTATCAGTATTAATTTTGTTAAATACTTCCTTTTCTGGCACTATAATTGTTTTTTGAGTAGTAAATGTAATATTCTTAGATACTGATATCTCAGAAATTATATCCGCAGGCATATTTGTAGTAGTTTCTAATCCTTTTTCTGTAGTTACGTCCTTGTCGTTTTTAATTTCAGAGTCAAATTCGGGTTTTGGGGCTTCATTTACTACTTGTGACAGTAAATCTTCCATAGATTCCGTTAAAATTGGATCAATGGTTGTACTTTCGGACAAAATTGAAGCAATTGTGGTAAACTCTGTATGTTCAGATGTAGTAACTGTTTCCGTTGTACTTTTGATTTTTTCTTCTTTTTTATTTGTTTCTTTATCCTTTTCCTCAACTTTTTGTTGCGGGTGAGGGTCAATCGTAGAAATTTTCACAAAATTATCCTCGTTTTTATTTTTGTTTTCGTCACTGGGAATATCCATGTCTATATCTTCTTTGCTTTCCATATCAATTCCATTGACTTTAGTAGTATCTAGCAAGTTACTGCTAGTTGGTATAGGTTGGTAATTATTTCCGAGATCAGATGCAATTTGACTAATACTCTGAGCTACATCAAATAACGGTATTACTGGTTCATCATCTTTCATATCATGATTTGCAAAATTATGCTGAGAATTCTCAAGCAACAAAAATTCCGTCGATGAAACAGTGGTTGAAGGAGATACCGATTGTGTAGTTATTGTAGTGAGATTTGCTTTATCTGAATCAGGATATCTGGTTGCGGCAGTAACATAAATTTTATTTGTTGACAGTGTTGGAATTTTCGTAGTGGTTTTTACCATTGGAATTTCAGTTGATGAAATTGGCTGAGGTGATTTAGTTGTGGTTGACGGAGACCTTTTAGTTGTAGGAGCATATACAAAAGGTGCTTTAGTAAACTCAACCTGTTTTTGAGTCGTTCTTTCTGTTACATAATTTACTGTAGAAATAGGGATAAATGTACTAATTTTCTCAAATTCTTCAACCGGTTTGGACGTAGGAATATCATTAGAGATATATTCCTTAGTTGTTGGAGTTTCAGTGGTTGTAGTTTGTTTCTTTGTGGTTGTTTTAGTAGTAACCTTTGCAGTTGTGGTTTTTGGAGTCGACGTAGTAGTTGTAGGCTTAGGCGTTGTCGTTGTTATTTTTGTGGTTAAGGGTAGTTTAGTAGTTGTGGTCCTAGGTCTAGTAGTAGTAACTAGCTTATTTCTGACTGTTGTAGTACTTGGTGGTTTTGGTTTAGACGTTACTTTTCTTGTTGTAGTTGGCTTAGTAGTTGTAGTTGTTGTACTCGCAATGGTTGTTTTTACCGTTTCTTCTGGCGTTGTGTTATATTCATTATCTAGTTCTCCTACAGTTGATGAACTTGAGATTTGTACACCACCTTCTTTACTCAAAGAATTTTCTTCATCATCTTTATTTAGACTTTCTTCAATCGTTTCTGTTTCTGGTATAA
The DNA here is from genome assembly GCA_949125135.1 of Alcis repandata. Taxonomy (NCBI): domain Eukaryota; kingdom Metazoa; phylum Arthropoda; class Insecta; order Lepidoptera; family Geometridae; genus Alcis; species Alcis repandata. Next base: position 10,314,755 of record OX421233.1, on the reverse strand, counting down.
AACTACTGGCAGCTTTATCAGGAACAATGTCAACTCCAGAATTTCCAAATATAGAAGGCAATATCAAACTCCAACTGTCAGAAACATCAGGCGTGTCCAAAGTAGGCTGAACTAGAGGTTTGTTCTTATGTGCTTCCATTTGAGCTTTCAGTACATTTTGGACATTTGTTACCACACTGTGTACTTTAGTGTAAGGAGGCTGGGTGAAATTGAATGCTATTGTTGGCTGATTGTCATTAGCGAAAGTCGCGACACCATCTGAATCTTCTCCAGCTGCTACGATTGCTTGTATTTCTGTTAACGTCATCAGCCGTTTGACAAGCTCTCCGGATTCATCAAAGGTGTAGAATTCGTATTTATCAGGTGTTAGGAGACTGATTGGACTTCCGACGGTCGCTGGCACGTTCGATGGTGGCGGCAGCGTGTTGCCAACAGCGTCAGCGATGAAAGGCTTGGTTCGTCTGAAACGTGAAGAAAGCTTATATTAATTAAACATGCTATAACAGTAAGGTGTATGTTTTAAGAACTAGTGGGAGAAAAATGTTAATGTTATGTTAACTTTGTATTTGTAGTCAATTTTAATAAGTTTTTTGTTCAGTAAGCATTGAATAGCGTCAGTAGAGTAATTTACAGGCGGCCTTCAGCAGTAAGTTTCTTTGAATTTTAAAAGAATTCCTAGTTCGATTGTACTTCGTTTGCTAAATATCATCTGATTCAATGAATTACGAAAATCAAATTTGAATTAGGGATTAGAATAACGTGGAGTTACCTCATAACAAGACATTACGTATTAACATAATGCAAAGTTAGATAGATAGATGAACTCTTTATCTCTCATTATCATTTTTTTTCTGTTTGAAACTTTTTTTCTCTTGTTTTCTTAATTTATTTATTCTTAATTTTTCTGTCTTTTTTTCTTTTATTATGTTATAAAATAAATAAAAGTAATTGTATTACCTATTGGTAGTTCCATTTTTATCAGCCAGCACGTAGACCGTGGAGAGCAGCAAACAAAGAATCACCCGCATCTTGATCGCCCATACAACACCATGCGTCTGAAACTGAAAACATTTCACACCTGAGTATTTATCGATTAAAATCAATATAAAATGGGACTGCATAAATAAGATATTACAGATTAAAACAAAGCTCGAGTCATTATCCGCGGATAGAGCACTCAAACAGCTAGCGAGGTTACCTCGTTGAAAAGCAATGCTGATTCTCTAACTGAAGTAACCACCAGCTCAGATAAATAAAAAAGCAAAAAAGTAATATTTTTCCTTAATTAAATATGACAACTTTTACTCATCTACCTACATTAGTGATGAATGAGAAACTTATAATTAAAAAAATGCAAAATGTATCTCCGTATATTTGTTTCCACTCTACTCTGTGAGAGCTGAATGTATTTGTATGATATTCAGTTGAATTTGATATAAATAAAAGTGTCTTGTGCCTTGTAGGTACTTATTAACACATCTATCAGCGTTTAAAAAAACAATTTTTCTTTAGATAGGTAGTGAAACTACGAGACATAAATAGCGTTGTTTTTTTTTTAAAGTTTAAATCACGATAATGTAACAAACTATCACGCGATAAAGCACTCGACTATAGTCATCACAAAATAAGAGGCCCGTTTTGACAATTGTCATCGCGACGTAACTAGTGATGTTACCATACGACTCGGTATTCGATACTCACGATAAATCAATTCAAGTTTGTATGAGTATTTGATCGATTTCGTTATGTATTGTATGTACTCGTAAGTTCATTGGATTAAGGTTTTGATTAGCAAATTTAACTTAAACTTTAATATTGTAGGTATTTTGAAATGATACAGTGGTACGAAAGGTCAATTTGTCTTTAATTTAATATTTTTAGTTACAATAACATTCAATCAATCACAAATAAATAAGAAAAAGCGAAAGTTAAGTTCAGTAATTAATTGGTTACAACACTAATATTTGAAAAAAGGAGACTGAGAACGTAGTGGTGGTGGTTTTTGTAGTGGTAGGGCTCTTCTGCAGAGCCCGCCTGGGGAAGTACCACACCTTTGCCAGTTATTCCACCGCCAAGCAGTAATGTGCAAACATTACTGTGTTCCGGTTGGAAGGGCATTGTTTCCAGTGAAATTACAGGGCAAATGGGAGATTAAACAACTTATATCTCAGGGTGACGAGCGCAGTGCTGAGCCGCGCAGGGTCTTGAAATCTGCGAGTTCAAAATTCTGGGTGGTGCAGACCTGTTATGGGCAAACGTGACGTTTAACATCAGGCGAGCGATTTGTTCGTCTCGTCACTCAATTACATAAAAAAAAAAAAAAAAAAAAAAAAAAAAAAACGTAACTGATAAAGAACGTAACGTCTGACAGTTTCGTTATAATTTGACATTGCATACTACTATAAAGTATGCGCGAAAAGCGTTCCAAGTTACACTCTATGGTCTTTCTCAAGTGTCAAAACGGTCCTCTTATTTTGTGTTGACTATAATAAAGAGTCTGCTATCGAATTTACTACGACTATTACCTATAACGATCGTCAAGTTACAAAACGAACTGTAAAATTGTGAATAAACCAGTTAAACGAGATAAAACCACGGTCATTGTCGCGTAAACTAGAACTAGTTTTACGTCGCCGTCACGTCAATAGCTTCTTTTTGTTCCACTACCAACGCTGCTTTTACTTTGACATCTTTATAAAGTTTCTCGTTTTTATGGTGATGGATGTTGTACTATTCTTTATTATCGTATTTAAGAGTCATTTCTCCGAACTCTCGCTGAGAAGTGCGTCAGTTCCGTTGTGTTTTGACAAGTTGTTTGCCCACAAAATATCTGGGACACCTGCTTTGTGGAAGGTCAATAAACTTTAATGAAGAATAGATTACATTATGTAAGATAGGATTAATTGATGTAACGTATTGATTACGTATCGGATTATGATCGGGGACAGCGGTACAGTGCAACAGTGATCACGAAAATTGCATAATATAATATCCATCATAATATCCACTGTAACTAATGCCAATCCTATTTTACTTTCCAAAGTTACAAATCGAATTGAGAACTACAAAAATTGCAAGAATACACTCAACCACTTTCAAATAGCTTTTATTCATGATTTTAACTTAATTTTAAATCTTAAATAATAAAAAAATCGGTGCCACAATATACTAAATAATGTAGTCTATCTTCTCTATTCAGTGTATTATTGTTTTAATTATAACAATGACATTGAATTGGTATTTGCAAACGCACAATGCACCTTCTGCGCAACGCCAGTGCGGGACCTATCGCCCCCATGTCAAATAAGAATTTTAAATATAAAAAAGAACCCTTCTTCAAGAGTATTGAAATATTACGATACTACATATTTTGTATTATCGTCACGATGAAAGACAAAAGTAGCTAAAAAACAAAGATAAATCCAAGAACTTTAGTTTTCTAGATGCAAAATATAACTACAATGAATGGCAACATTCACAATGATTTCTCGAAGATTCCATGAGCTTTAGTTTCAACAGAAGCATACGGTTGCAGTACCGCAACGCCACGCTCTGCTGGCCTCCAACAATCGCAAGCAACCCGTTACAGATGTGCTGCGCCGGCGTTTGAGAACCTCTCATAATAACCAACCGCATGGCAAGAAAGCACTATTTATATTGACAGAATTAAAGCTCTGTTTTTTAACCGACGAAAAAAACGGAGGAGGAGGTATATTTTTCTTGCCTCAAATTCTGGAGAGTGTAATATTGAAATTTGTGATTTGTCAAAATAAAATGAAAAAGTATCTAAGTGAAGCTAAATCATTTGTAAGCTATTGTACGAATTGATGATATTGCATGGCATCGTGCGTGAGTAAAATAATCTGGATCTGAATAGTTCAATACCACAAAATTAAAGACTTATGAGGTTGTATAAATACATACAACAACATATATTACTTAGGTATATGTAGAAGGAAACATACGTAAAGAATGTAATAGAGAAAGGGCTTTTAAGAAAACTTTGTTACTCCTATTTACTTCACGACTTCTCAGACAGTCAATGAAAAAAAAAATGAAAACCACACAAATTTTAACACAACACTATTTTCTCAGTGGTATAGTTTTAGACCCACCATACCACCAGGGGGTATGGCCAGTGGTATGGTGGGTTCGGCACGACTTTGAAATGCTTTGAGCTATATTACTGACTCACTTTACATCATTCTTTGACCCACCGTCTAATAATGACGGCCCGATCTGTCATAATAACTGACATTGACACGCAATGACGTAACAGTTATGTGGGTCGCAAGAACAATGACTTGTTGACTTCATTACTGACTGTTAGTCTGTTTGATGCTAATTAATTGGTTAAGTGTGTGAAATAAAGTCTTTATGCATTGATTCATATATTATTATTGTTTATTAATTGAATAGTTGTTTTATTCTTGAGGTTTATGATTCCTTGGAACTTCATTCTGAACAAGAACATTATCCTTTGATGGGCTTTTACTTAATTGCTAAGATACGTTTTGACAAGTTCTTTCTAAATACTAATTATTCTTGATTGATTCTAACGAAACTTTCAGTGGTATGGTTCCAAAGTCCGAATCATAAAAGTCTGAGTTTCATCTCTTGTAACCTGTATTTTAATCAGAATTCATCGGTTTATATCATGAAGGCTTATATTGTTACGTATGAGAACAATAACAAAAGGCAATTTTTCTTTTTTATTATTGATCACGTTAACGCCAAATATTGTTCACAGATTACAACGCCTTTTATTTCGAATGAAGGAAACTGAATGTGACTTAAGTGTCAGAAAACGGCTCGTTACAAACAAAAACTTATAAACAGGGATTTCAACTGCAAACAACATTAAACCCTTTCCTGAAAAAGGATAACACAGTGCCATTTCATTTAAAATATTGCAATGAGAATTGTTATCCAAATCCACAAGGGAAAATGCGGAGAGTGTTCTGTATTTTTAATTTTCTTTTTGTGTAAGTCGTAATTTTATGGAAATGTAGTTCACAGTTCATGCATAATGCACGCTCGTATATGCAAAATAAGAAGAACTTTAATTTTGATAAGTTACGAGTACTTTAATTTTCGATACGACGTTTATAAAAAGTTATTCAAAAAAAACATTGCTTGAATGTTTTTCTACATTTGTGGTGTGTGTCAAGTGTGAGGCCAATTAATTAACACTGGACCGTCGAGCAACATTTATGTTTTTGACAGATATTGTTTTGGGAAACAGGCTATAGTTTGTCATTTGTTAACCATAATAATAATTAAAGAGTAAAAATTTTTGAAAAAATAAGTCTTACAATTTTTAAAATGTATATTATTCTGTTTGATCATGAAAAAAACGTAACGTCGTGAGAGTTATTTAAGTGAATTTATATTTTTTAACATAATCATCTTCTAAAACATCAGGTTAGTCCGGTGAGGTTTCTTTCCAACTAAGTTCAAAACTAACTACGGCTACTAATTACAGTTGTTCACGACATCCTACACGAAGCTTTGCCAAGGAGTTGCATACAAACAACCAGTAGCGGATCTAGGGGTAGGGCTAAAGGGCTCCTTCGCCCTAAAAGTACCGGGTCATATCTAGGGAGAAGGCTAAAAGGCTCAAGCTCTCTTTCCTCCAAAAACCATCCGGCTCCATTCCTACATAAGCTTTAGTGTTTACCTTTATATATCCTGCCTTCAGCTGAGTCTAGCCCCTCTAAGCCAAAACCCTGAATCCGCAACTGTACAACCGAGCTTGCAAGACGTACTCGTAAGCAAGTTCGTACTTACGTCCAAGTTGGAACATTCGGAGCTCAAGTTACAATGGCTTGGAATAATGATGTTGTTAGGAATAAACGAAAGTTTTTTGTCAGAAGTGGGATAAAGAAGATCTGTTGAATAATTTGGGAAATTACATTTTTGGTTATGAAAATCACTTATCAATCAATCATCGAAAAAAAATTTAAGTTAATGTAGGTATTGAAATTTTGAGCAAAACTTTTAAAAGTATAGTAATATCAGCATTATCACATTGTAAAATAGACCACTACTTTTACTCTATTTGTTTTTTGAAAAAGATTACTTTCAAGAGAGTTCAAATTTAAATTTCATACAATACATGCTCTCTAAATTCAAAGTTAATCAAGATCGCAATAAATTTTATCATAACAAAAAGACGCAATCATGGGTAATGTAGCTCAATATATGAAATTGCGAACTCGTAACTGCCTAGAACCCATTAGGCTCGTATTGAGAAAAAATATTGCAGATCAAGTAACATTGCATTCAAGTAACATAACTTGAATATCAGTTTGAACAAGTTTAAATCGTCTTTTATAATTTTGTTCAACTTTTACAAGCTTTTATTTAGCTTGCCATATTTGTTTGTTTGGGTCAAATCGTGTAACTGAATTAGAAACCACTTCCCAATGTCCGATTGAGCTGAAATTTGACGTATCATAACGTATATAAAAACAGCTTTTATTGCATTTAGGCAATAAAAGCTGTTTTTTTAATCACTTATTAAGTTCTAGATTGATGGTGGCTTGACTTTTCTAAACCTTATTTAGCATATATTTATCAAATCTATTATTTGTTAAGGATTTGGTGTGCATACCACCGACCGTATTCTAATCCTGTCTGTCCTGTCTATCCAAAGGTTGTCTGAAAGAAATTACTTTACGTGGTAATACTGTACCTACTAGACTACCAGCGAATTTACTCTACATAATTTTACTTATATAGTATGTATTTGTTTTTCTTGTCATTGGTTTAACATAGTGTACAATCATGTCAAATATCATCAATGAAATGTTTTGTTTGAAATCAAACTTTGTTATTTCTAGATTGTCTAAATACACCACCACTACTTGTACTTGTCTACTTACAGTTACACCTATCCAAAAACTATCTTCAAATAGGTCAACTTAACTCTTAGCCAAACTATCGGGCTAATAACTTGGAAACCCAAAATTCAGTGAGTTTAAAGCCTCAGGATAGATTGTTTGATAAACTCAGTTCAGCGTTCGTGAGGGGTTAATATTTGATTGCAAGATTGAATACGTGAGAAGGAGGAGTGCGGGCGTGTCTGCAATATCAGTTATATTCAGAACCATTTTGCGAATGAATTGCTCTTATTTGCCAAATAAGACTCATGGTGTAATAAAAGAAAAGATTTAAATCTCTTTGTAGCAAAAAGGTTGAACAAGATACAAGATTGATCTAAAGTTCAAATGATCTACTTACAAAATTTAGCGTTAGCTCATCATTGCACAGTCATAAAATACGTTGTTGCGAATTTAACTGCTTGTGTTACCAAAGTCATAATAAACAAATATAAAAGTGAACGATGAAATTCGTATAAAAACATAAATACACATAGCGGTGAACTGAGCGTAACAATAAGCAAACACTTCATTCACAAGCTGTTCTACTGACTTTACAAACTTGTGTAGCCGAAGCAACGGTCTCTTTGGGGGCCTAGTTACCAAAAATGTGAAATAACGTTGACACAATTAAACCGTTGTTGTTTTAACAAAAACTTGAGCGGAAAATCTACTTAGAGCTAAGATACAGTATAAAACAGAGCTTGAGACTGCAATAAGCTGTATTTTTTCTGGGTTCACTTGGAAGTAACCTCTTTTAGCAGTTTTATACATTTTATACGTTTCAATATGAGTCTGGATAGGAAACATTATCAACTTCAATCAGTGTTTGTTACTTCTACTTATTTTCTGTACTTCTCTATGTATAATATTAAAATTTTATCTTATTGGTTACTCATTGGGTTAGGCGGCAACTCGTCCACTCACAATGGAAAAGCTTTCGACTCCTTTGTTTTATATTATTTTATTTTCATCATAATATCTTATACTTTTGAAGTTGTACTTTTGAAGGGTAAGAGTTGAAAAAAGTTGTGTTGAGTAGAATATGGTTTTGGTTAAACATCCTCCTTTTAAATTTTTGATTAAAATTGTTCTACTTTACTGTTCAACCAGTGGCATATTATTACAAGCTTATTTAACTTGCAATGTGTGTAACTATATATGTAATTATATGTCTATAGATATGTTTGTTCAGAAGAAGACTTGCTACTCAATTTTGAACTAGGTACTTCCTGATATCCGATTGAGCTGATATTCGGTAAACGTATGTAACTCCGATGGCAATGCAATATAAGCTTGTTTTTAAATATTTTTATAATTAATTTAGTTTTCAGATTTCTGGCGAGCTAAAGCACTGTCTACAAGTGCCAACAGTCAACACTAGCTCGGTCTAGCTGAAAGTAAAGGCTATAACGGTACTCCGGTCGTGACAAGGGTCGACGAACTACAGACTCGCTTCTCGTATTTGTGGAAAAAATTATAATTACATAGACTGGGTCGGTGAGGCGGGTGCAGTATGAGAATCATAGTAGGTAAACTTTAGTAATAGCTTGAGTATATTTGAAGAACATTTTGTGACAGATATTAAGGCAGTGGATGAGACTGTTCACAGGACCGGAAAGGATGGCACGCTGAAGAGGATACCTATACTCAGCAGTGGGTGGGAAAAGGTTGATGAGATTGGATTGAGTTGAGTCTGGATGAGATTGGCACAGGACCAGGACAAGAAGAGAGGTCAATGCTCAGCAATAGGCGATTACGGGATGGAAATGATAATGATAAATAATATTAATGCAAAAGTGTGCCTGCATGTTTTTTATTTCTTTACGGCTGGAAGGAATAGGATGTAATTAAGAATAGAGATAGGTTATATCCTGGATGAACACCGGCTATTTTTCATCATCATCATCATCAACGTTTTTTTATCACCGCAACAGTAAAATTGCGCGGCGCAGCTAAAATATGAAAAGCACTATTTTGCAGAACATCTATTTAGCATATACCTAGACTGTACAAAAAGACTGGAGCGTAAATTTAGGGAATAATGTTGAATCATATTTAAAAAAGAACTATAGCAATTTTTGTAGTAGGTAAGTACCGAAACTCTACGTTTTCTTGTTAATCTTAATATATATAAATCTCGTGTCACAATGTTTGTCCTCAATGGACTCCTAAACCACTTAACCGATTATAATAAAATTCGCACACCATGTGCAGTTCGATCCAACTTGAGAGATAGGATAGTTTAAATCTCAAATTATAGTCGCAATTTTAATTTATTGCAAATTATATATATACTGATAATTTTTACTATAAATTGACAAGTTAGCATCAACATACTACGGTTGCTATAGTTACGCAATGGCTTTTGACAGGACAACGTCTGTCGAGTCAGCTAGTATACATATGTATATTCCAACAAAGGGAGAATAAGAAGACGACCGAAAAAAGTATGAATGAATTATGTGAAAGATGATTTGAGATGACAGGACATGGACGTAAAAGAGATATCGACGGATGGAGTGAAATGCAGTATCGATATCATTTAAGTAAGAAAAGGATAAAATATCTTTACAACCTACAGTGAGACTATGTTGGAAAACATTATCCTGATGCGCGATAAAATACAATTTATATCCAACCTACTTTTCATTTGAGAGATTAAACTTCCACGGCAAGAAATCTTCCCTCATAGGATACCAAAATAGAACTTTGCAAAACCAATACCACCAGTATAACAATACAAGGTTATAAGGAAAGAGAATGCTAAGCCAAATAGTTAATAGTTAAAAAAACTAAAAAACACGCCTTGTTTAGTGTATTGTCATCGGTCCTCGATATATCTACAAAGTTTGAAAGAAATCTGACCGTTTAAAGTGGGTCAAAAACGCGCTCAAAGGAGTCGGTTATAAACATACATACAAACATACAGGTGAAGCTAATAAAAGCGTGTTAAAAAGGCTCAGGGTACTTATGAGCTAGTTTCGGTTTAGCATACCCTTTCCCATACCCTTTTTAAAGAAATAGTAGTACTAATACCTAATCATAGTAAATTGTTATTCTAGAGGTAAAAGTTCTTGCAACGGGAGCCTAATCTACAAATTATACAATACAAATAACTAACTGCTAAACTGCCATATCGAATTCGTAATAACACTAAAATCGTGTTTCCGATCGCGTAACTAATTTAAGTGTTCATGCAATCTACCTAATACCACAGTTTGATAAACTACTTAATAGTGTGGTTCTGAAGTTTCAACCGCTTTCCTGCAGAATCTGTTATTTTTTGCCAGATAAAAAGCAGTTTAAGTGCTGTAAGTATTCTTAAAATGTCAGGTATAATATCCATATACCAAGGGTATTTAAAGCTGTTAAACTTCAACATGAAAAATTAACCACCAACACGTTTGTTTTTTTGAAACTGAAACTTTTTGAAATTAAAACTTAAAAAAACACACTCAACCCCCACAAACTTTCGCATTCAGACTTAATAATGATTTTCTATTCGCATGAGTATCGATTGGGTAAGAAAAACCTGTTGTTTAAATTCCAATAGCTCTTGGAAATACGATCCATCCTGCTGCTACTGCACCACTTATTCTAAAAGCACACTCTTAAACGAGTAGTCTTCAGTCGTTAGTGTTATGCATTAAGCTAACAGTCAAGTGTACCGTACTAAGTGGTATTGCTAACTTAAGTAGCGTCACTAACTTGGCATCGCTAACTTAGCTGGCGTGACTAAATGATAAACTGCAGCCGATGGCTCGATCGTACCGGTTCGTGATTCACTTTAAAGCAGCTTTGAGAGTAAAGTCAGCCTTCCACTTCGAATGGAACCGGAGTTGTCAGAAACATATAATATTCGAGCCTGAAGACAAAGGATCTCGGCGTAAGATACTTAGTCCGTAGGCTACTTATGATTGAGTTTTAGACATAAAAAACTTTTTCGAAAGGAAATAGTCAATACTTGCTTGGACAGGTACTCAATGGACAGTACAAAGGCGTAGCGTAAAAGGAAGGAGGCGGATGCTCCACAAGTAACACTGTGATACGATTGAGTGTAACTAGATTGGATACCACTTAGTTAGAGTAAACCCGCACCCTCTATAGAAAATGGAAATTGAAACTAGTTGATAATGATGAAGGTAGGTACAACTCAAACTTTCATAACCCCACTGGAATATCAGGTCTACCCTCGAAGGGTGATTAGGCCGTAATCCGCCACGCTGGCCAAGTGCCAAGTGCCCTTAGTGGATTCACATAAACCATTGAATTTCAACTACGAATGTAGGTATGCAGTTTTATTTACATTTCACAAAGTTTTCCTTTACTGAAAAGCCAGTGTTATTAAATTTTGTACATAAGCTCGAAAGAACCCATTAGACGACTCGGGGTTTGAACCTACCACCCCACGAATGCAAAGCGGCCGTTCTCCTACTGAGCTACTGCTGTTTTATGATGTACACTGAATACTACTCCATTGTTTCCTCTCTGTAGATATCTCTGTTAAGTAGGAAATGGAACCTTTACTGACTAGATAGTGTCGCCAGTTTCATGTTCGTGCAAACCTAATTTGAAGGCGGCAACTCTGTTTACGTTTTAATTACGTTCTCAGTTACTCGGCAATGCTTTCATAGTTACAACAACATTGTTAATAATGTCGTTGTTGTGACAACAACTTCTAAGGGGGAAGTTCGAGCGTGAAACTTTAAGTAGAGTTGTTTGGGAGTCACTCTAATACGTAACTTAGGATGGCGTTTTGTATGGAGATGTAGGATATGTGCTTTTACGTACTTAAAGTATTTTGTGATTGCTCAGAAGTGCAATACTTTACCAATTATAGTAAGATATAAAAATAAAATATACAAAATCTGTTTATTATGAACAAATAACAAATAAAAACATTTAACACATCATATTAAAGTGAACACTAATTAAACATTTCGGATTTGAACGTCATTCATGGGTTAGAAGCTTTACGATTACATATTGATAGGACTCGATAGCGAGTATGACTAAATCGTTTTAAGACAAAATCTATCATCATCAGCCCGTAATCGCCCACTTTTGAGTATAGAATTTATTGTAGATACGCCACTTATCCCGGTCTTAAGCCTATCTTTTCCAAGTTAAATTTTTATTTGCACGTGAGGAAGATGTTTCCAATTACAATTAAAATCTTTGCAAAAGTGATCAAACTTTATAGTTCTCGTTTAACTTTTTGCAATCTTCTGCCTGTATTAATCCCAGCGTCGTCCCAGTATAATTATACTAAGAAATATAGTTTTAGCGAGTTCTCTTATAATGAGTCGAGTAATTTTCCTAGCCTACGCTCAGTGGAGAGCGTAACTCATTTCTTCAATTAACTGTCTGTAGTTTCACTTCAGTTAACAATGTCCCTCTTTAATTATTTGAGTCTAGCTAAAATCAAAGTTGTTTAAGTCTCATTTTATCCCAGCTTTAGTTATAGTTTCGAAGTAGGAAATTAGGTCGGAACATCCAACGTTTTCGCGGTCCAGTGACGTCATAGCCAAGACCGTGACATAATAACAAGATAGTTTGGACAACTACTTATACTTATATCTGTCTCTTTTCTACTACACTACACGCTCACTTACTCACTCATTCATTCACTATTTTGTACTTTTTTTACCTACTATACTACTGAGTTTTAACTTTTCGAAATATTGACGATGCTTTGGCATAAGATAGCATTTTATTTATCTTTATACAATACGAAAAAGTCATCAACATCATCATAATCAGCTCTAAATTGCCAACTGCTAAGTGTAGGGCTATCTACTTTTGAGTTTGACATTTTCTTCAGTCCCTTGCCATTATTAGAATCTATCGTGCAGAATTACCAGCGAACGTGACCGGAAGAAGCTCACTAGGACACGCCAGCGTGACATTTTAAGGCCAAAAGATACAAAGCTATGATGTCTATGACACAGTTTCAGAGTTTGTTTACCTAGCGGTACAAGGTCAAGCGCACCTTTTTGTTGAATCATAAAGAAAGTTCTTGAATTCCCCGAAACAATGGTTTTGGTTTCCTAGCGGATATCGGTAGCTGAGTGTTTCCAATTAGCCGAGTTCCGTGGCCAGGCGTGGGTTGATGTGGGTATGATTTCCTCAATTTTGATTACCCTCGGCCGAGTGCAAGTAGAAAGTCATTAATGGCGAAGTTAAGATTTTTTGAAAAGTTTTCCTGCTCAGGCAGTGAACTTTGTAATTGAGTTGTAAGTAGGCAGAAACGAAGGCAAGGTGGCTTTGGAAGTTTACAGGGTTATTTTCATCAAAAACATCACACTAAAATATTTTTACAGCAATTACAAAACCATTTAGAAATTATTTTTCAAATAGATTTTTTTGCGTTTCCAACAAAATATTTCAGCTATCTAACAAACGTCAAACGCCCATTACTGAATAAAAAAAAATCATTTATGCCAACTACTACGAAGTAAATTTTACATACGTTTAAGACCACTTCAGTTTAAAGTTTATAGTAAACAAACATTTCAGTATCGATAGCTCCCTACAGTGTATCTAGAGTCTAGAGTTACCAAGAAGCTGCATGTAATTAGTGCTTTCCAAGTCCGAGATTACTCCGCCGGGAAACTTGAAGTCCGAACTAGATAGAGTAGTACGTCATTTCACATATTGTTTTCCGTGTTATTGTTATCGTCTGCCGTTTAGTATTTTATTTAGTTTTAAAAACATCCTGGGCCTTATTTAAAAAGCCTAAAATTTATGACATTTCACGTCAGCGAGAAATTTTAAGAGCATTTTAAGCACAATGTTTATGACTAAGGTTTTGAGTGCCTATTATTTTATTTTTTTGCTAAATTTGCAATCGCAGATATTGTAGGTACATCATATTTCATCTTGGCAGTCACACCATTAATTTTAAAGCGTATAAACCGGATTATTTTAATCAAAGAACAACCTCTCGCTTTTCACCTAAATAACCGCTTAAATTCTTTACAAAAGCTTGAATTTTGTACAAAGATAAATTACCATTAAAAATACAGAATTATTCGTAAATATGTAAACGAATTTTTAATATTTTTTATTAATTTAATCTCTACCAATTCATTCTAAATAAAGATTCGCTTCGGTTTAATTTCAAGAAGATTAAGATGCCGGAAGGCTTTCTAAATCTGGATGAAACCCATTAATTTTAACTTGGATTCCTTTTTGGAATGGAATGGATAAAAGGATATTTTTTGTATTGTACCTATATTAACAAACCTTTACAAAGACCCGCTTTCGGGGCTTTTAATAAAGTTTACGAGCAGATACCTACTTAAAAACGAATTCTCGTCTAACTCGTCACGCCCTAATTTTAAAACCAAAATTTGTCTTCGGTGAAACCAATCTACATTCCGTAATAACATAATAAGTTGTTCTCGTCACAACTTAGACGTTATGCCGAAACTAACTCAATAAAAAGATTATAATATCATTTTATTTAAACTCTAGTTGACACACCCACCGTCACTAATTTTTGGTGTGTCAACATTATTGCTTTTAAGTGCGAAGCCAAAAACTGCAAAAAAGCTTGGTAACTACTAAAACACGTTATTATTTGCAAGTGCCAAGCCAAAGACCAAAAAAAATTTGAAACTCTACTAAAACAATATTATTTATAGTAGAATAGGTAATTTCCAGTGATAATCTGTGAGCAAAAACCGCGACCCTCGCTGCTGTTATTGGCCTCAAGATGGCTCAGAAACATCGTTCGAGTGCAATCTCCGGCCTTCCTGTGCCAAGATGTAGGATGCCATCGTATATGTGTTTTATGAACCTGATTCATTTACGTAGACTCGTTTGTCGTTTATACATACTGTTGGCACAGGACACAGGAACAGGTTGTGGCTGTTTATTATTATTTATAAATTGTGATAAATATTACTAACATTATAATAGTGATAGTGTGATAGTGTGTATGTTTGTTACTAATTAACGCTGAAACGGATGTACGGATTTACATGTAATTTGATGTAAAGGTCGTCCATGGTCTGAATTAACACATAGGCTACTTTTTATCCCGGAAAACTCGTGTTAATTTTTTAACCGTGAGTGAAAACGCGGGGCGTAGCTAGTTGTATAATATGCGGGTGCTGATCCATGGGTAGGCGAATTAGGGCTAACTGTAATGCCCTCTTAATTCCTGAATAAATAAATTACATTAAAACACGTTGTTAACATTTGAGTTAACGACATACTAAATAGAGGGTAATCTATACTAATATTATAAATAGGAAAGATTGGTTTTTTTGTATGTTTGTGTTGAATAAACACAAAAACTACTAGACCGATTTCAAAAATTCTTTCACCATTAGGGTCGATACACATCTGACGGAAAATGCGTCGCGTATTATCGGTCGCGTAACGCCAGAAAAGAGAAATGTATAATAAAACATCCAACCTTTCACACTACTTGACGCACTAGCGCATCATCGGTTGAGTGTGAAAGGTTGGATGTTTTATTATACATTTCTCTGTTCTGGCGTTACGCGACCGATAATACGCGACGCATTTTCCGTCAGATGTGTATCGACCCTTAGATTGCTACATTATCCTTGAGTATCATAGGCTATATTTTATACCCGTGCAAAGCCGGGGCAGGTCGCTGGTATAATATATAAGGAAAAGGTATGCTAAGCCGAAAATAACTCCTAGTACCTATCATTACGAACAACTTTTACTCTGGTACCAACCCCGAAATCGAAAAACAAAATAACGATGGCGACGTCGTTATATGATTTACGTTTTAATGAACGAGCTACCATTTTTGGGCGAATAGAATGAATGAAACATTTTATCAGCAAAGTATTTATGTCAGAAAAATATCAGGAATAGGGTTCAAAAGGAACAAATTACGACTCATTGGGAACAGCTTTCTAGGAACGATTAACCGATATTTTACTAGCCAACGGGTTAAAAGCTCGTTTATACGAGTATCAGCAGTTATCAGGAAATTACCGGAAGCCTGACCTACCCTACGATACGCTAAGAATCTAGATTAATTGATAATAATTATGTATTCCACTTATCGTACAAGACTAGGGTTTTTACGGTAAGATCATAATTCTAATTTTTAATTTGGGTACCGGTTTTACGCTTTTTTTCACAGTTTGTACGAACAAGAGACACGCATTTTACATTTAACTAAGATTAAAATAAGAACGCTATTTTGTTAAAATTAAACGGGAACGTAATATTACAGGTTTTGTTCACATTACGTGATCTTCATCAGGGAGATTACAACCACCACGTACCACGTTAGTTTTCATAATATGGAATGCTATTATAATTATGGTAGACCCGAGCTTGTTTATCAATCCTTCGTCATGGTTATAAAATAATGACGAGGGTTGCTTATAAATAGACGTCTCTATCCTGTATAATATTGCCTATCAATACTTTCTCGAGAACTATCGAGCCTACCTTGAAAGCTCTTCAGGTGAAGTGGCTTTCGGACGAAAATCTGAGATCAAATTTTCCTTAATGGAATATTTGAAGACGATAGTCATATTGGGCCTTACTAATAAAGCCTGCTTAAAGTTAATCATTGCTCAAAGTTTTCCTTTTATTTTCGGACGTGACAGTTCATTAGCGAGTAGTTGCTGTCAGAGCATTTTAAGAAGGTTTTAAAAGTAAGGCCCATTATGCTATTATTATCAGATAGACGGTTTATGATGACCATATTTTTTTTCTCTCTATGTAAATCTTGAACTGTAACAGTGTTTTTATCACTGATTGACTGATGGACTCTCTATTAAGATGACCATATTTTTTTCTATTTATGTAAATCTTGGACTGTTACAGTGTTTTTATCACTGTGGGCTTTCAACGAGTCATACCAAACGAGTATGACACATTACAGTTCATCTGCTGTGAAGTGGTCAAGATGAATACCTGGATTTGGTACTGCCTCAAGCTGTGCTGCCGGAACAGAACATAAGGGTAAAAGATAAGCCTTCGTGCATTTTATTATTACCTGAAACAATAAAAAATAATTAATTAAGTTACACGTTACATGAAAATACTTTGTAAAACAATTTTGGAATAGTAGATACAAATGTCTTTGGCCAATAATATATTAGGACGGCTTAGTACAACTCGTAAATTAGATCAGCGATAAGTGATGTTAAGGCTGCGTTTTTCTTGCGTGACGTCACAGAATTAGGCCTTCTCTACCCCGCTATCCGCATGTGGAAACGCTTGTTTTTCAAAAATACTGCTGTTAGTGTGACGACATAGTTGCGGGGTGGTGGTGGCGCAACGGACGATCTAGTCACTTTTTGGATGGGTAACCAAGTCATTTGGAACATTTTTTTAATACAGCATCATAGCTCTTACATTTGTAGTCTTTACAAGCTCAACTGTGTTTCTGAACCTAAAACTAAGACCCACAGTCCAATGAGACACTTAACAATTTTTTCTGTCCTAGAAGGAATGACAATGTTATTTTATCCATTCCTGGAATGGACAGAATGGAGTTATTGAAAAAGGCAATGATAAAGTTAGGTTACTTTTAGGCACAATTTTCCTTTTATTTTGCTTTTGTACTCTTTTAAATTATTTATGCTCACATTTGCTGCACGCAATCTAATCTAATAATCTATTGTCTCGTTTTAGACTCCTTTAGGAAAACTTCGACTTTTCCTTTAGACTCGAGACTAAGTTTGGAGAATTTTTATATTAAATTGTTTGGTTATTAAAATTATTTTATTTATTTATGTGTGCCATTAGTCTTATCCAGTAGTAGAGATGGACCAGATGATATTGATAAATGATAAGAAAGATTGCATCATATTTTTAAGGCTGTATCAGTTATATTACTGCTTTAAAACTTTAACAATCAATATAGGTAAGTATATAGCATAGGGCTATCCGTCCAGTTCTAAGTTTCAGAAAAGAATCACAATTCTAAAAACGTTAAAAAGTCAATACAACATTGGATTCAGTTTAAACATTTTATTCAGTTTATTTGGTGAGCTCACTACTATATTAATAAAATTGTATTTTTTACTGTAATTTATCTTCGCCTTAATTGCTTTGACCTTTCGGACTATTTTAATTCTAAAGTATTTCTGTAAATTTGTTGGACGCGGTGTAAGAACTTAAATAACAAAATTGAAATTTATTAAAACAGCCTAAATATTAAAATAATCATTAATTTCCCAACCTTAATAAACAAGCTTACCTTAATTAAGGGTCTAAAAATCGCGTAACAAGTTTTCATTTTTATTAATACCTCTCTCGTGACTAGAGCGAGGGCTTTTACTACAGAATACTTAATGATCTTCTTCATTGTTTTCAATGTATATAAAGTATAATAATTCCCTAGCGGCAGCTATCTGCCGTAAAAAACACTAATAAAGTTTGTGTTTGTCAGTCCTTCACACTGAAAGGGCAGAACAAATTAGATGAAATTTAGAATTCATAAAATTAAACCATAAATAACATTAGGACTACTTTTTTCATCATCATTATGATCGCCGCGCTTGTGTTAATCCAGGGGATATAAGTTACCTCTATTCCGAATTTTATCTAATAGGCGTGACGAAAGATTTTAAAATCCTCTTCCATAATGTGAGTACACATTTACTATTTACAAAAAAGCCTTTATTTCGGTAATAAACTTAAGTTTAACGAAGTTTGAAGCCATTTTTCACATATTTTTTCAACAGTGCCCGAAAACAGCTTGCTTGTGTCATGGCGTCGATTTGACGTCACGGCTAGTAAACATGTCATTGTGTCTATGCGTGATGAGCGGCGGATGACCTGAGTTCACTGAGGCGTGACGTCATACGCTGTGATTGTTGTTTCTGACAAGATGGCCGATTGCTGTATTTTAATGTTTTAATTTATTGAAAATCTTAATAATCTGTTTTTTAAAAATAAAACTAAACATGTGTCTTAAATTTTTTTAATCTGGCTAGTACCCTGAATCGGCGATTTTTTGATACTGTCGTCATGCCTATTCTATCCACCTATGTCAGCGTGTGAACTAACAAACTTTACAAAAATGTTTACTTGCTAAAAGTTTACATCGAACCATCATCGTCTTCTTACCCTTATCCCACGTACGTGGAGTCAGAATAGTATGAATGAAGTTTTTAATTAAGTATATGATTCATATAGGTACTTAATCTACTAAAAGAATCTACTAATAACTAAAAATAAAACAATAAGTGTAAAAATTATAAAAATCAAGAAAACAAATTAAAAAAGGAATAAAATAATCCTATAATTATTATTATTTGATATTCTACTTTTACATATATATAGTATTTTATAATATTATAGTATGTCTCTATGTTTCTTACTCATTCACGCAAGATTTAGATGAAATTTGGTATGAAGATAGTTTATAACCTGGATAAAAACATAGTACTTTTTATCCCGAAAATATGGATAAAACCACATACGGGCAAACCTTCGCATTTACAATATTAGTATATTTTTCCCAGTTTTTCCCTAATTTATTTTTACATAACACGCCTACAGATTATTTTGCGATTCCAGACTTTCTCGACCCTCACGTCAAACTTATGCGGGCAATTTCCGAGGCGATAAATACTCATGAATATTAAAATCCATATGAATGCTAATGTTTAATTAGCAGTTTTACATAAAGTATCCTTCTCATCACACTTCTCCGTGTAAAAGCTTTATATATTTGCGAATTTGGATAGGAAAAGTCACTCTTATTTATCGAACTAACATAAAATTATAAGTGTAAAAATTTGTATGTTTGGATGTTTGATACACTTAAGCAAAAAAAACAGCTATGATGATTTGGATTAAATTTACCCCCCCCCCCCCCCCTCCCTTTTACCTTTTCACATTGGCTAGTTTTATCTAGACAATAGACAAATATTTATTTACAATAAAAATATGTGTAAAGATTTCTGAAGAATATCGGGTGAAACCATGAAGTAGGTACAGCTATTACTTAGAAAAATAATGAAAGTTTTTTTTTTATTAATGGGTAAGGTACTGTAAAATAACGTCTCTAAAGAGTTGGTCTAACCCAATACCCAGTACACCAGCTCTTTTATTTAACTCTCGCTGGCTGCGCTACCAAATCCACTGAAGCCCAAGATTCAATTTACGCTCCATTACCGCGATTGTTCAATTTGAACAAAGCCGGTACAGCTTTGCGCTCAAATGTACCTCTTACATACGTATATTTGCGGGTTACATCAAGTCTAAACGATTAAATGAGAATATTGGCAAAAACTTTAAAAGAAATGTCAAGTCTTTTTTTTATTGTCGCCAAAAGAACATTTCTTAGTAAAATCACAATCTAGCCGCAGCCCAATAAGTAATTTAAGTCTCACTTAAACTTTCGCATATGAGTGAAAGAATCGTTTTATGAATAAAATTCAAGCTTCACTATCTTTGAGATCTATTCTATGTATAACCCCAAACCTGCAAGGCCAAAAAGCACTGGGAACAAAGTTACGAGCAATGAGCATGGTTTATGAGAAAAATAGCCTAAATTTTTTTTTTTTTTCTATTATTTAAGAAGTGTCAAAAGAACATTTCTTAATAAAATTACAATCTAGCCTCAGGCTAATAAGTAATTTAAATCTAACTTAAATTTCTAGGTAACTAATTACTAAGAATGTGTCCAATAACACTTCTTCACTTCACTTTTGTCTTCGCCTTAATAGAAACAATAAGAATATTGTTTCTATTAAGGCGAAGACACAATGTTCACGTGTTCTCTACACTTTACACTTTGACTATAATCACTACTTATGACTAACACTACACTAGCTCGAACGGTTTTGTTCTCTTAAGTCTTCTAACTATATCTGTGTGATCGAGGAGCTGGATGGCCTCGACATTCACATGGTGGTGAAGTCTGTTTTCGTGAGCTTCTGCATACCTTTGTATAACTTTGTCTACAAACTCTACTTGAAGGTCCCGGTGGAGATCTATGTTTCTTACGTACCATGGTGCATTCGTTATGTCCCTCAGTACTTTATTTTGATTATTATAATTGTTATTATTATAATCTCCTCTCATTTATTTATTTTCTATTTAAATTTTTACAATATTTTTATATAAAAACCTAAAACATTATAAAAACCTAAACCTAGAGTATTATTATTATTATTATAATAGCCTAAATAGAAAAATAACATTTAGCCACCACATCGCCTGATAGTGAAGTGACGACGGTGTAGCCAAAGATAGAGCACGTCGATCTAGATTCTGGATTCTAGGAAAAATATTTTCTTAGCCTCAGCCGCTAAAACCCTGCGGTATGGAAACGTTCATTGCCAAAAAATTGCTAAACACTCAACTCTATTTCACTACTACTAATGACCTTATTCGTTTAACGAGTCTAGAAAATTAAGGTCTACGGTATTTGCTGGAAGCGTGAGTACACCCGTAGGTACACACGAGGAGCCTCGTACCGCCTAATTGCGGAGGAGATGGTCCGAAATTGCGTTTACGTCATGGCCCTATTACGCTTAATGTGGGTATATCCGAATTAAAATCTGAGGAATAAAAGAAATTGCTAGAATGTTCTATAGAATGTGTCTTTTGTGAGACAGTTACGTTTGAAAATGGGTACGGTAGTCTACGTGTTTATTCTCAGGTTCATGATAGATATTTTTCTGTCATTTAGCATTCTAATAAATTGTGATAGACGTAGACGTTACTCGAACACAAACCTAGTGGATTGTTCTCGAATTAGCCCGCTGCGCAGTCTTATCAATTATTTAAACGGTTTAGATTATTTAGAGTATTTTAACTAAAGTGTAGTGTCTGTGCCTCGCTGTTTCAACTGTGCACGTGCAGTGATCAAATACAGTGATGATGTAAAGTAATTGTAATGTAAATGTAATTAGCCTGTGTGTTAATCCAAAGCCTAATATATCATTTCCATATTTTATCAAAATCGATTTAGTGGTCATGGAGATACGTGATAACAAATTTTCACACACAACTTTTCGCATTTATAATATCAGTAGGATCCGAAAATAGCCAGATAATACAGCCAAAAATATAGCCAAATAATATCAGCCAACAGTAAGAAGATGGGAATGCGTTTTCGGTAGTTGCTCGTCTTATAAAATTTATAGTACCGCCAAATGTGCAATATTTTCACCTTTAAAGCTTAAAATAGTTTTATACTACGTGGAAATAAAAGTTTTATCTGTGTCATTTTTCATTTTAAGTAGCGTTTGTAGAGTGCCCGAGTTACGACCAGTTTCATTGCGCGGTCACACTCGTAATGCTTGACACACTGACGGAAAAATTACTTTTCATCCTCACTTTTCATCTTGTCTGGAAATGTATCTTTCATGATGAAATTAAATTTAGGGCTCAAAAAAAAATATTTTTTTTTAGATAACCTATGCTGTCACTCTGCTGGGCAAAGGTTTCCCCCAATTTTTTCCAGTTACTGCCAGTTAATTCGAGTTAAATAAAAAAAAAACTTAACGTTTACGACTAAAGTTTCTAATTAAATTCGTATCGAAATAATAATCGAATTGTGTTTATAATAATAATGAAAAACTATAATAATAATTAATCGATTTTAAAATGAAATCATTATAAATATAATAATTATATCACAATTTAATTTAATCGCCATGTCAAATTTTGGCAAACATCGATCTACAATTGACACATAACTAACTGTAGATATACTTGTCAGAAACAGTTGCTTTAAAATTGAATGGCTTAGCCAAGTTCTGGTGAACTTTATTGTGAGAACAAATTAGCATTTATTTGTATATTTGTGGACCGTGAATCCAATCTTCCTGAAATTTTGTAAGCATTTAAAGAGTTAATTTAAATTTGGTTACTCGTAAAGTCACTCCAGCCAGTTATGTAGCTATAGGTCAAGTTAATTCTATACATATACACAGTAACTATATTCCCGCGTTTGACTTAGTCATTCGTGGCCTAAGGAACCTCTTTAAAAGTAAATAAATCCTTCTATTTAGAGTTTATTCTCACTATTACGAAATTTACTTCCATCTCAAAACTATAGAAGGTATCTAAATCTGATCAATCAAATTTCATCTAGGCATCTATTCATCATATTAATCTGTCTGGATGCCATGTTCTGCGCTAACTCTAGATCATAAAGTCGTCGCACTCTGTTAGATTAGTTCTATAGCCTAACCAATACTACATTCTGCATTTATGGGTTGAGTACAAGTACCTAACGAGTGCAGTGGCGAGACAGAGCCCTCGGCCGAGTACTCGTTTTATATAAACAGTTTGATGAGGCGAGACAGTCACTAGAACCATGATTTGTTTGCTCGGCCGAGTGCGCCCATTTACTGTCTCGCCACTGTACTCGTTACGTGTAATCAACCCATTACCTACAGAAGACGTCCTTTTCGATATGAGTCCTTGATGTAATTCTTGGATGGAATAAAGTGAATCTTGAATGCACATAATTTCTTCGCAGAGGAAAATGTCTTGAAAACGATTTTAGGGTCACATTTGATCATACTTTTTAAACTTGCAGTGCGCGTTGACTCAAAATTAAGCACTTTTACACTTAGACTACTATAATGTATAATATGTAGGGTCACTGTGCACTATCAGCCACCAGCCTGCAAGACGCTTATAGACTACGTCTATCTTCAGGCGATGATATAAATCGATTCGACGTGCTCTCGCCCCGATCGTGGCTCGGTCGTGTACGAAGTGGAAATGATGAGAAATTTCCCTGAAGTAAATGTGATCAATATTTGGCTATTACATCAGATAAAATCGTAAGTAGGCATGCAGACATAAAAAGACTTAGAATTGGAAAAATTAAAGATATAGGTACGAGTATAACATAAGATATGATATAAAGATATGACTAAATTATCTTATGGTGAACCCTTGGTCTTACTATAAATTGCATTTAAACTTCACCCGGAAAAACACATATACTGTACAAACACATATTATACACATTCGTATGTCACATATATGTAGGTTTTCGGGAAAAAATGAAAAAGTCATATAAATGTACCTCTTTTACCTATCGCGGCGTAGAGTTGGTTTTAAACACGCTTTTTTAACACGCTTTTATTAGCTTCACCTGTATGTTTGTAACCGACCCCTTTGAGCGCGTTTTTGACCCACTTTAAAAGGTCAGATTTCTTTCAAACTTTGTAGATATATCGAGGACCGATGACAATACACTAAACAAAACGTGTTTTTTAGTTTTTTTAACTATTTATATATATATTTTAATTAGAGTTAGTTAGCCGTGACTTATTTATTGAGTTTGAATCAAAGTGAATTTTCCCGCCCAAGCAATAAGTACCTACTACATGATCAAGTACCTACAAGTCAAATCTTAATATATTATATAAATTACGTGTCACGTTGTTTGTCCGCTATAGACTCCTAAACTACTTAACCGATTTCAATCAAATTTGCACACCGTGTGCAGTTCGATCTAACTTAGGACATAGGATAGCTCACATCTCAATTTATAGTAAAAAAAACATAAAAAATTAGAAAATTTAAAAATACCTTTAGCGCTTTGGACAATGTAAACTTTTTTAATGTAACTGATTGATTCACTATATCAGGGCTATGTATCACAAAAAAGATAAATATCATATTTCCATTTAAAACATTGCTGTTTCCTTGTTTTATTTACGTGGCCTGTCAGAGAAGATCATCAGAAGTGTCATCCAGACCAAGTAGGGTCGGTTACAAAGCATCTCCAAGTGATATTACAGATTTAATAATTCAGAATGCTGGTAAGGTTGTAATTTGCAACTGATGTATAATCGCAAAGAGAATAACCCGCCTTTGGTTAACGTGACCCTTCTGATTAAATTCTAATCTCGAGTTGTCAGTTCCTAAATCACATGATACTACATTGAAGCTGCAATTACGTGGACTCGGAAGCTTTGGTATCCCTATAGTGGTTCTGGAACAGTAGACCTTGCCAGCGCAAACTTTTTTGAAACAATCTCAATCTCTCTTGCTTTTTATCTCGACGATCTCTTGACCGATTTTGCTCATACTCGACATTCTTGTTTAGAATTAAGTAGGTACCAAATGTTTCTATCAAATATTTTCAAAATCGGCCAGTAAAATGTTTCACACTCATAGCTCCGACTCGGATAACCTGTGTCGGGGATGCCATGGAACACACACAAAGACAAGGACAACTAGTAGGTAAGTAACGCCGCAGCAAATGATTTTGAGGGGTACCTACGAGTATTTCTCTCAATTAATCAAAAATTGCCGATGACATAAAAAATATTTCAAATTGTTAAATCTGTTTGGCAATTTTTGCTGAGATTATTTAAAAAGTCAACCAACTACGGTAATTCTTAGCGTGAAAATAGTACATCGCCTTTTCTCTAGCTGAAAGAGTAAGACGACAGCCAGCGCGATACAGCCCAGACTCGCGCTAAGAGCTCATTTTACGAACCCATTTCAAAATAGTACCTAAACCTGTAAACTTAGGTATGGATAATGGATAATTCATGAATACATCAACCGCTGTAACACAAAGGTAATTGAACGTGAAATGCCAATGGGATAATTAATGCATCGGTGATTTCCTATGTTTACATGCGTGGGCTATTTGTCGGCAAAATTTAATTATGATTTCCCATTGTAGGTGAATTATTCAAGCTTCAAACGGTGTGCAAACATAATTAGAGGAGAACAAAGCAACTAAACAATTCGTTTCATCTCTGTCGTCAACGAGGCTTGTTTACATTCATCACTACGCATTCTCAATTCGAAAATCCAATATGGCGGCTGTTACCGGGTATTCTGGAAGTACCCGTAAAATATTATGAAATGTCAATGAGAATTACACCCAGTAAAACTGGAAATAAATGCGATATTCTTATTACAAAGGGAATGTTAAAGCTCAGAATTAAATACTTTAAATTGGAATCGCGCCAAATGTCTTACTTAGTTCTACATTTCTTTTTGTTATTAGTCAAACACTCTCATATAAATAAACCTAATTTTTATATGTAAATGTAGTTATCTTTACATACCTAATAAATCTAGCTTTTACCGAGAAGGACCTACGAAAATGGCCGGTCCATACGAGTAGCTTTACCCAACCCAACGTTGGAGACTCGCCAAACACTCATCATCAATATTAATTCAACTTTTAGAACATTTCTCGTGTATGGCCATTACGAGCTACTTTGTAATAAAAGCATATTTTTATGGAGACAAATATGAATTGATGTGGACACGACCGAACGCTGTCAGAGGTGGGGAGCAAATGATCCTTTACGCGGTTATAGGTACCTTTATACTTTTATGAAGATATATGTTATGACTGCGAGCTGACAGGGTTATAAAATTATTAGGTTGATTTTTATGAAAATTTACTGTTCCACTACGCAGCCAACTTTATTTTGTGGAAAACACATGTAAATTCTCTTTATAACACTTACTGATGGAGCAAAGTTTGTTTTTCGTTCAAATGTTATTTTGTATATTAAATTCTATTTAATTTATTTCTCAGACTAGGTATATGTTAGCTACACTTAATAACGTTAAATACTGGCTTATAAAATCTAGGTATGTAGTGAATACATTTTTTTCTATTGAACGGAGTTTTAAGGAAGAACCTTTCTCAGGCAACCTTATTATATCTTGTTCTCATCAGGTAAAAATCGTGACCAACCTCAGAAAAAGATAAAAAAGGCGTTACTAAAAAAAACTTGCTGGTAGTAAATAACACGGACTAAAATAAATACATAATTATATTATATTATGTTACTACTGGTAGTAAGATAGACAAATAAACTCTTTATTGTTCACACCATAAATTACAAACAGAAGGATTATAACACCTAAAAACTAGCGCGACAACTGGCGGCCTTATCGCTAAGAGCGATCTCTTCCATGCAACCTTAGGATGGAGAGGATAGATAAAAATAATAATATGAAAACGGGGTGTGCAATATAGAAGAAAAACTGTGTCATATAAACCTACGTAAAAAATAATAATAATAAATACTTAGAAATACATTCAAATACTAAGGCTGGTAGTATCACTGGTAAGAAAGGCTGATTTTGTGGCAACCAATTATTTAAAAAAAATAAGCGTCGACTTGAGAACGTCCTCCGTTTTTTCGTCGGTTAATAACAAATTGCAAAGGTTTTACGAATCAAACTGTGTAAAGACAAAAGGTCCATAGTAACGATGATTAGATACAAAATGGTCAAAGGGCAAAGGGGTAAAGTAAATGAGTACCTACTTTATGCTTTTCCAAACTTGGAGGGTCTGTCTGGGCCAGAGAGTACTAAGAAATTGAAAGCTCACCTTTAGACTTCAAAACAAGAAGTTGGAAACAAACTTAGCTTAGAACGGTTAAGGACTTGTACTACTTAAGTTTTGGACTCATGTTGAGAACTATAATTTCAGAATTAAGTTATATTTTATCGATATGAACTTGTAATTTACAATTATGACTAAGGAAGAAGATTCTTCTGCAAGACTTTTTTGATTAATATTTTCAATGAAGAAGAATTTACTAAAGTATCAACTTTCTAATCAACTTTCTTTTGTTTTAGGTATTAGATTTGTAGCACAAATCTAATACCTAAAACAAAAGAAATTTCACACATTTTCTCTGCAAAATTACATCCATACTTTGTACAGGTTTGCGACAGAAAACATGTATTCTACTTCTAAGTTTTCTAGATAACACTTAAAACTAGAAAAGTGTAAGCAAACCTGCTAGATATCTACTTCTATAATTCACAATGTTAACTAACCTATAAAGTTTAAGTTTACTATCGTCATTACAAGTCGGCTATCACCAATGATGGGTCAGTAGGAAAAGCTCTTTCACCGTCTGTCTCTCAGAAATAGTAGGCCACGTAAACAACATTATCTAGTCTACGGTAGTCGACTAGGGTTGGCAGTTGGCACCCTTACCTTAACCTCATCTTAAGAGGAAAGAATTCGTCATTTTCTTTATACAAACGTCCCCTACGTATCCTCTTTTCCTTTCCAGGATTGTGGTAATTGAGCAATTATTTTTGTAGGTGAAGTAGATATTTGATAATTGCATGCATCAAGAATTTAATTGTTTGACATATGTTTGACCTATACCAAAGTATGGGAGCTAAAGATATTAAATATAATATTTTATTTATCTAGTTTGCAACGCTCTGAACAGACGTAAATTTTCCAAATTATTCAATTTTTAGTAAGGTACAGGTACAGGCATAGAACATATTATTATCTTATGTTCTTGTTGAAAGAAATTCTTAAATCGGTCTAAATTTAGAGGAAACAGGAGACTACGAAACCTCAATTTCGCGCATTTTCTTTTGGAAAGATGAGCCTTGCGTGCGACGCGACAGAATCAACTTCAAGATACACCTAATTTCCAATGTTTCAGCTAAGGTATTTCCTCTTAAGTCTGGAAACTTGAGAAGGGTCATCGAAACGCTGTGTTTATTCCCACCGCTGTAATATATTCGTAGATCTCTAGGCACTTGGCAAAAGAAGGATGTTTTTTGAGTCCTTTGAGGTTTGGTTTTTTGCTTAGTACCGTAGTAAATAAGGGACGAGATGAAAGGAAAACGAAAAAAAAATCCTCGGGAAAACGCAAAAAATGTCCTTATGTACTTCAGTATAATGAAATGTTGGTGGATGAAATCTTGAGAAGTGCTACGAAAGTTCTAGACATTTTTCGAAGTCAAAGACAATTTAGAGAGTTTCTACTGCTCTTTTCGAAAGTACCTCTCTGTAGATACTTTGGTAAAGTCAACCCGGAAACGGAAAGACAACCGAACATCGCAGATCAAAGGATTTTTCCGGTAGAAACAGGGTCCGGTTTGAAACTAAATATTCCTTTTGTAGCTCTCTCTAAAATAATTTAGAGAACTGAGCAGAATTCAGTTAACGGGTTTGTGACGTGGTGTCCATTACTTCAATCATTTGAAGTATGTAATCGATGCATGTGTAAGGAGATGAGTACTTCAGCCTGTTTCACACACACAGGATAAACCAAGACTATTTTCTTAAAAAGTGGCTAGTCTGTCACTTTTTAAGAAAATTATATCCAATTATGTTCAGCTATTACAGAGCTCATTGAGAATAAACTAAACAATTAGTCACGTAACATTATCGTCTGTTGCCCTTCCACTACTGGAGATTGCCCGTCAGGCCAAGCGGAAGAGCTTTTCTACGCTAACTATACTTACTTACCTGAAGGTACCCCTGGATTTATTTTACAGTTACTTTACACACACAACGCCTGTATCTTAATATATATAAATTACGTGTCACGTTGTTTGTTCGCTATAGACTCCTAAACTACTTAACCGATTTCAATCAAATTTGCACACCGTATGCAGTTCGATCCAACTTAGGAGATAGGATAGCTCACATCTCAATTTATAGTAAAAAAATATGAAAAATTAGAAAATTTATTTAACTTTAGCGCTTTGGACAATGTGAACTTTTTTAATGTAACTTTTGACATTTGACATAGAATTGACGCAATGGCTTTTTTTACCAATTCGAATTAAATAGTCATCGTTAAGACAGGACAACGTCTGTCGAGTCAGCTAGTTTATTATAAAAAGGTTCTGTTTGTCAGTTGTTAGTAACCTACGAAACAACTCGCCTGATTTTTTTATTCACTAATGGATTACTACCGTATCCAGTAATAGCGCTGTTGTGTGTGTTTTATAGGCCGAAAGCAGAGCACCACACTGTACACGGAATCCCGGGCATCAGCTGGTAAAATTATAAATACGAGTTACTGAAATGTGATAGACTAGAGGTACATACATCGTTTTCTGATTGATATACCAAAAACTTGTTCCTCTATTTGATGCCACCTTTTTTGTGCGTAGGTACTGCTAGACAGTGGAATGCTCTGCCCGAGTAGGTATTTCCCGGTAGCTATAATCTGGGTGTCTTCAAGTCAGGAGTGAATCGGTTTCTTCTAGGCAAGCGTGTTCCATAGTAGACCGCATAATTGCTTACCATCAGGCGAGATAACGATCTTTTAATTTTTTATTTTATGATGAATTTGTACTATGTCTAATGACTTGCCCAGTGTAACAATCTGTTATAAGGCCAATAAATCACTTTACTTCACTTCACTTTACTTTACTTTACTTTACGATCAAACGCAAGCCTATCATACAATAAAAAATACATTGCAAGTTAAATAAAAGCTTTTATACAAATAGTAACTCAAAATAGTTTCTAATTACAACTAGATAAGGTGTAAGGCAGCAGCCCTAAACTCATCGTGCCAACGAGTCACCGAGTGGCCCACATTCGTAACAAAGCTGCCTTTGATGAGACCGAGACCAATTTAGTTCTCGTATTCAGTGCTGTTTCCATCAAATTCTACCACGGACGTGTCTTCATTTGGGACGCTGGGTTTGGACTTGAAAAAGATTGGAGTTTTTTTTTTCTTTTGTCTCTTTTTTGGCCTAGGTCGCGTTGCTGGTACCGCAATTGGATTAATGTTTCTTTTTACATTGGACATGACATGCGTTTAGCGTTTGATAAAAAGCAATGCAGTGGTCGAAACAATACACATGTATTAACCGATTTGCCATGATAATGATAATTTTCTAGACTTCTTTTTTCCGCAGTCGTTAGTAATTCGTGTTAAATAAATAATTCATAAGTCACTTTGTCTATACCAATATTATAAAGAGGAAAGATTTGTATTTTTGTATGTTTATGTGGAATAAACTCAAAAACTACTGGACCGATTTCACCATTCGAAAATTCTTTCACCATTCGAATGCTACATTATCCCAAAGTAACATAGGCATAGGCTATTTTTTTTTTATCCACAGCGAAGCGTGGCAGGGAACAGCTAGTACCTATTATATAATTGTAATTCTGTTGACTTATTAATTTTTAGTCACAAATCTACTGCTTCCTAATTCATCAAAAGCTTTTCAAGCATTAAATTTTCTGTTACATTTTGGTAAGTATTCATTAAACGTTTTCTTTGCTACAAAAATTTAATATTTTTACGTTTCTCCAAGTAAACAAGGGACTTAAATATGTATATACCTACAGGTTGACTCACTTCACTCAGAGGTCAAGTGAAAAAAGCTTACTTTACAAAAGCTCCGACAATAACTTTCGCGGGTCCAGCTAAATTGTGAGAAATCTGAGTACGTAATGAAATAAAGGCGCGACAAAACACCTAAAATAAATGGACAAGCCGTTTTAGGATGAGAATCGCCAACCGCAATCTCAAATTTCATCTCGAGATCTTACGAATCTCCAGAGTTATAAGATTTGAAAAGATGACGATAGCGGTACAGTGGGACCTTCATAAGGACAGCTAACCATTTTTTGTAAACATTAAAATACATTTGAAAGAAACCTCACTTATTTAAAATTGACTAAGTGAAATTTAAACAATTATATTTGTTACAAAAGTCTTTGAAGTATTAGGTATAACGCATTTTTACTACTATTGCACACGGGCACACCCCATTTACTTATGTATTCTCTCGATCCTAAGGTCACTTGGAAGAGATAGATCTCAGCGATAATACCTCTACAGTCAGTTGCACTACTTTATAAGCTCTATTATAAAAGAAAAAAATATGCTATAAATTTATGTTGTGAACAATAAAGAGTCTATCCATCCATCTATCTATACGGAAACCCGTAATTCTATTATGTGAATATGTTAAACATTTCCTTCTGCGTAACTATGTGATTGAATTTGATTAGTTGTTTAGTATAAACACTAACAGCTCTCTACTTTACAATATTTGTTCTTTATTTTTATTGTGCCTATTGTGACACCAATCACACCTCTCTTGGCGTATTTTCTTGATATTTTTATTTATTTTAAATATACAGAGTCTTAGTTATAAACAATGCTTAGCTTAAGTTAAGCGATAATGATAAGTACTGCGCAAAAGTTAAAACTCATTTGCAAATCTAAGCAACGTTGAAAAATAGGCCTTAAATTTTGCTCGCGACAATCCATGTTGACGCTTTACTCAATCTTTCTTAACTCATCTCAACCTGGTCATGCAATATTCCGCAATGAAACATGGCAAGATGTCGAACGTAAATAACGAAGATCTTGATAAGGCCCCACGTAATCGTTATAAATACTCGTCCAAACGCTGTAATAAATAACTATTGTATTAAATAGCGGTTTAGCACGTCCAAGTCATTCAGCTAACTGATTGAGTGTCGAGATCGCTTCCTAGTTCCTCCATTGAAAAGCCTTCGTTATCACTTCAGCTATTGGATTTTATCGTTTATCAGGACGTTGGAATCTTTTAAACGATTTTGCACCTTATTGAAACGGTTTTGATGAGACATAAAGGCGAAAATCGCTTCGGCGCTTCGGGTAAGCTGGTATATCAGCTAAAATGTTGCTATAGCGAACGCTTGACACGGATTAAGTATTTAATCAAAGTTCGCTGCGAAAATTCATTGTTATCGGCCAGTTACATAATATTTAACGTTCTGACATTAATTTATCAGAAGTGGAATGGGAATTATTATAACATCGTTATTTCATTTTGGAGTCCATACATTTATGATATTTATTGCTTTAATTGCATTCGGTAATTAACCTACTAGCACAGGTTGCTTGCCATTTCGTTGTTAGTGTTACCTGAAAGCCTGTAAAACATTATTTTAAACAAACGACTGAAGACATTGCCGAGTTCGAGTCAGAGCCCGAGTCATGGCAGCACTTAGTTGTAAATGCCACTCTTGGTCAGTTATGCAAACAATTTTCTAGTGATAATAATAATAATAATCAGTCAATCATACAAACCTATACTTACTTATTAATAAATAGGTTAATTTTTAAATATCTTCAAAAACAAGCTTTTGTGCGTTGCGGAGTTACACACGTATACCAAATTTCAGTGCAATCGGACATCGGGAAGTGGTTCAAAATTGAGTTGCAAGATTCCATCCAAACAAACATAGTTACGAGACACTATCTACCTTTCTACCTTTAATACTACCACTGCTGGGATACGGGTCTACCCTCGGTGATTAGGCTGTGTTCCACCACGCTGACATAATATACATATATAATTTATTACATACATACATTGCAAGTAAAATAAAAGCTTGCAAAAACCCAAAAGCTCTCTAAATTTCTACTCCAACACATAGACATACTCACTAGTCGAATACAGTACATAATCACGAAACATTACCTCTGGAGAGCAACAAATTGGATCCCGGAAACCGCAAACCGGTTTCGGTCAGTTCCCTCACGTAAGCCCCTCATTGATTCACGCCGATGAATATTGCCGATTTGTGGGTAGATTTAACTTAATGCTGATAGAACGTGCACTACTTTAGTAAGTGCGGCGAAATGATCATTTAAGAGTTATTCGTCACTACTTTAAGTGCGGTGAGAAATGATCACCTTAGTTATTTGTCGCAGGCTGCGGGTAGAAGTTATCGCGGCCTCGGCGTCACAAGGGCGTAGAAGGAACTTAGGTGGGTTTTTGTCAGTAGAAGTCTGACACTCCCTTCCGCTCTGCCCAAGAGTGGGAGGGGTCATTTGATGATTTAACCCCCCAAAAAAAAAAAAAAAAGTTATTTGTCGCTACATTCCGTTCTAAGGTACTCTAATTTAGAGTCAAGATCGATTACTCTACTTCGGTCTTAAATTGTACATAGATTCAGCCCGTAAAGACTCCTCATAAAATTTCATTATTTCTATGTTAAAATAACATACAACAAAAACGCAAATAAAAGTCAAGCTTAATTACAATTTACTCGTAAGTATCTAATCATCTTAGTTTAATCAGCCCATGAAACCATTTTCTACTGTACTTTACTGTACTTAGCGATAAGGCCGCCAGTTGTTGTACTAGAATTAAGTTTTAGTAGCCTTTTGTTTGTAATTCTGTAAACGATAAAGAGTTTTTCTATCTATCTACTTTCAAAACGAACACATTTTTAGTAGATGCATACATGATGATTGATGACTACATCTTTACTCGCATGCTTCATAAATTTTTTGTTTCACACATCTTATCTCTGCCATAATTATCTTATTATGTGGTATTGAGTTACAAATGTTTGATCTTGGATACATCCTAAGGTAAAACTCGCTTGCCCACAATATACTCGTATTCTCTCCCTCTTTGAAGGAACCCAAATTATGGAAGCTTTGTACTCAGAACACAAATTTGTCTCCGATCAAATAGGTACGTAAATACGAATAGCCTATTTTAGCCAAGTCTTTGTCTCTGATCTACGGGTATCTATTAATTTTGCTCAAAACATTTCCAGGCAAATAAATAAATCTACAATACAATAAAGCCAATGACAGTTAATTAACAAAATAAAATTAGCTCGAGACAAAAGCAATCCAAAGCTTTCGTATCAAAGTTGTAGCTTCTTATTTAAATTCTAGACTACGACACTCAATTTAGTTAGCTTTAGATTTGTAGATTGAATATTAATTATTCAGTTTTAAGAGCAAAGCTGTGTAAAACTGTCTGATTAAGCTTTTGTTAAAATGTGTTTGGACGTTTTCGTTGCTGAAAAGATATTTTTTTGTTAAATTTTGTGATCTTTTTAAAAATGTGAGGATTTGTAAGTTAACACCGCAGTCAGGTAGATAACATTTGCTTTACATTAATACTCTCAGTATCGACTCTATTTAATTTTCTTAGTTTACAAGTAAAGGGTAGAACTAAGCCTATTTGTTTGACAATGGCGTCAATTATCTTCGACCGCTTACTAAACTAAAGAAACTGAACAAACAAAATAAATCTAAAATCTTTTAATCTTAATTTGTGAGAAAATAATATTAACTATTTCAGAGCTATGCTATGTTTGGTTTATGGTTGTGCCATTTTCTGAACCAAACGCCGACCAGAATCGACATGTGAACGGTTTTCAAAGTTCGTTGGGCGAAAACTTTCCGGATCACTAGTTAAAATTTGAAACAAGGGACATTGTTGGAACCAAACAGAATTGCGGACCCGTATTCATGTAACTTTGTTGTTAAGCCATCCCATATTTTAGTACTAGCTGTGTCCCGCAGTTGCACTGGAATCCCTAAATATTATTTTTCCCTAAATAAAAATTTGTACATAATAAATCAGAGTTATAAACCATTTCCATTCCAAATTTCACTTAAGTCGTTCCAGCGTCAAGAAATAACAAACATACATTATACTCGAACAACCTTCGCATTTAAAATATTAGTGTGATGTTGGGGAAACCACAGAGTTTACAATAGAGCTTGGTTCGGACGTTTAGAGATATCTTGTGGCTGCATATTCCCAGCAAATGTACTGAAATATTCAAATTCGTGAATTTAGTGTTACCATCGTAGCTTCAATGAAAATAAACAGAGCAGAATACTTAATGAAACAGGCAACAATGCCACGCTTTCGAGACAAAATAATGACGGAACTTAATTAAGAAGTGAGGAAATGACAAATTTTATGTGCTGCTTGTAACAGTTGTTCCGATGTTGCTAAGAACAATGTTGCGGAATATTTTCCATTTAATAAAACGTAGAGGTTTGTCTCGGAGAATGAAGCACTTAGAGAAAAGCTCTCGTCTTTTCCAAAGTCTATCTTTACATCTACGAGAACAGTCTCCGAAGTTTCTCCAATATACAAATGCCAATACAAAAAGCCTCGGCAATAAATTTCAAACTTAAAATATACAGAATGTTACCCGCACGTCCCGAGAAACGGCTCGCAAATTGCGGGAGAGACCGTTTTCCGAAGAGACCTACAGATTACATTTTATGGGCGACTCCGCGGGATCGGGAATTCGGTATCGCTCCTCATGGAATATCAGTGGCTGGAATAACCAAATATCAGCGAAATATGAACAAACCTCAGGTTCTACACAACCTTTCACTGCATTATTTGTACGAATTTGTTTGTTGTTTTTTTTTCTTTGCTATTTGTTAAAGTAGGTATTTGTATTTTACTTAGGAAAACGAATGGAAATGACATTTCTATAATCTATTTATATAGATTCTATATATAATCTAATATACTCGTATGATATGACAGAATTGTCATTTTCCTAGCTTTCTACCGCGTTTCGATTATAGAATTGATACTTAGCTAATAAGGCTGGATACACGTGTTCACCATTTTTGACTAAGCCTAGCTAAAAAAAGACTAGACAAAAATATATTTATCGAGAACAGGTAAGGTATTAGATGTCCTTTCAAGCTGACTCAGTTCCGTGGTTCTCATTCGAGACCTCTTCGATGACTTTCGTTTACATTGTAAGCATCGCCTTTTTACTTTGACGGCTCGATTTACGATTTCGCAGAAGAAAGAAATAAAATATAGCGCCGGGAGTCAAGCTTTCGTTCCATTCGTATGAGCGCGTAAAATTATTTATACGCAGACAGTTTGCAAACGTAAAAATCCGAACGCAGGAAAAAAGCAAAGGGCTGTAGGTAAGCATCGATACTTTGAAGAGTTATACATCGATACATGTGAAATATTTCAAACGTTTTCTTAGTAGATTTTCGATAAAAACATGAAAGCAATACCAGAAACAAAAATATCGTTGGCATCATTTTGGCGCAAAATTTAAACTTTTATTTAACAAGACACAAAATAAAAGACTATAGCAATTTTATAACGTTATAAAAGAAGCAATTTATTCCATAAACTTAATTGATATAATAACAATGATCACACATGCAGCAACTCTTAACACAATGGCTTTATAATAGATTGACCCAATCATAATCATAGGCATTATAAAGAGTATGTACATGTACAATGCATATCGAAATATATTTTTGCAATGTGCCATTGAGTTTACAATCTCCAATTCAATTCTATGACGAAACAACGCATCGGCTTGATCTTCAAATGATTATCACGATATGAGATATTACAATCTTTATTGTATAATGTAGGTTACGTTTATAAAGCTAGCTGCGCCCCGCGGTTTCAGCATACGGTGATGAAAAATGATGATGAAAAGCCTGTCGTTTTCTATACCACTGACAAAATGTATGCGTGTATGTGTGGATATTTGTTAATATGAGCCTATGTTGCCTAACATAAAATAACAATAAATTTCGTGATTATCGGTTAAATAGCGAAGTGTGAAAGCATAACAAACATAAACTCACTTTGGAGTTTGTTATATTAGTTAGGATAGGTGTGTATGTGTAGTGGTTAATGGTAATATAAAAACAAATGTAGCGAATAATACGGGATTTCAGGCAGTAAAATATGCATTGAAACGCTACTCCGCTGCAGGTATTGTACAATCTGTTGTAAAATGGATATTTCCTGTTTGCAACAGATTCTGTGAATTATCGAACCGTACCTGGATTATGTATGTTGTTATTATATGTTGTTAATTTTTGATTATAAGCTCAATGTAATTATGGAAAAATGACCTACAACTTTAAACTCATACTAACCTAAATTTTATAAACTGTATACTTGAATTTTAGCCCACATTTAGGGCTTCCGTGTGATATTCTCATACCTACGACTTGTGTATGTTTATGGTATGGTGTGTTACCTACATCTCAACTAAATATTGTGATAAATAAACCTTCTAAGCGATAAGTCTGCCTGATGTGCCATCTCTTACGTTTTTCTGTGATCATACTTCCTGTTTGTGATATCAATAAAATGTTTAAATAAAAAGTATTGTTCTTTAAAGGGAGAAGTTTATATGTAGATTTTAATTTCTACCAATTTCGACAATTGTCTATAAGCCTGAGACGAAGTTTCATATACAAATGCTATCAGAGTTCCAACTATTACC
Organism: Alcis repandata; assembly: GCA_949125135.1. Lineage (NCBI taxonomy): Eukaryota > Metazoa > Arthropoda > Insecta > Lepidoptera > Geometridae > Alcis > Alcis repandata. The sequence continues at coordinate 10,277,099 of OX421233.1, read as the reverse complement.
GTAGCTTCAGGTTTCAAAGTAGAGTATTAAAGGAAAGCATTAGCTATTATGGCTTATGCCAACAGTTTCTGCAGCTTCGGTTAATTTCTGCAAGTGCCCTCAAAATGGTTCTAACTGTAAACAGTTGAGAACGCAGCATTTCGCTTAATTTAGGGGCTTTAAAGTAAACTACCAGCTTTTACTCACGACATATCCTAGTTTCACGTTCGTAAAATAAAAGCCACGATTACGCGAATAAGCTCAGCGAGCTAATTCTAGAGTTTCGACATGCTTCTCTCCCCGTCACTCTTTTGGGCATGTCAATGAGAGTGGGAATGACAGAAACTATATCGGTTAGTCGAGAATCTACGCGCAGTCCATTCACGGTTTAATCTCGCAATAAATACTTAAATTGATAGTAGTGTGTAAAGATACGTAAACTGTTCTGTTAAGATCATTTAGAAAATAAATTAATAGGTACATTTTTATTTAGTTTTTTGATTTGAACTTGAATTTTATTTAATATTTTGAATGTGTATGTTTCGATTGATTTAATTTTATTATGTAGTACCTACTATGGATTTCTATTTTCAGAAATAAAATATATTTGAATTTGTATTTTATCGAAAATGATGAGAAAACAGCCGACCAAGACTTTAATTTTAAAACCGACGGACTGAACTTTAAACTAACCGAGAAACTTTAGATTTGCTGGTTGAGGATCGGTGGTTATTTTCCTAGTAATTATCCACATCCTAGGTTTAGCTAGGTAAATGTGAGGAACCTTGGTTTACCACCTTTTGTGATCAAGAGCGTGAAAGCTCTGATTAAGGCAGAAAAAAAACGGTAGCCAGCTATTTTATTTGAAAATTGAAAAATAGAAAAAGTATGGACATCATAAGCATTTAAAGAATGTTTTATTTTTATCATTCCATTTTACTGAAAAATTCGAAAACATAAATATAAACGTTTTTTCATAACCGTCGTCAATTCAAGAACTCGCTACATTAACAGTGCCATTTCAAAGATTTTATCTAAATTTCGAACTCCACGATACGAAAAATACAAAAAAAGACATACAGTCGAATTGAGAACCTCCTCCTTTTTGAAGTCGGTTAAAAAGAGAGATAAATAGTCATTTGTCAACTTTAAACCTTTCAAGAATACAAACTTAAATAACAACATGGCTAAAATAATATCGTACTTTCAAAATAAATTTTTAATTCGATTCAAATAGTATAATTCCGAGTCACAACAAAATCGATTCTCAATATTCAAAGTTCAGAGAAGATTATACAAACGGCTTAGAATCCGCGACGTCTGAACTTAATTATACCTAACAAGTCTAATTTGTTTGCCCTTTCAACTCCTTTAATAAGTTTACAACTCGGAGTCGTAGATACGAGTCGAACTTCCTTTAAAAAGATCTAAAAGCCTTTTAAATTGTATCATGTAATACTTTATTGACAGTGCACAAGTACATACATGTCTTTACAAACTAAAAGGTCCAAGGTTCAAAATTCAGTGGCAAGATTTGACACTGAATCTCTGTCTCGCTTTTGATTTGTCTCTGAAATTCTGTTGTTTTTTTATTTTGATTTAAGTTTGTTTTTTTTGTGGTATTTTTTTAACATGCATTGCAAATTCCTACGCGTAACATGGTGTATATAACTGTAAAGAAAATGTATCTCTGGTTAAAACTTAGCTACGTAAATGACGGTAGTTTGTTAGAGTACCTTCATAAACATTTATGTAGGACAAGTTAGAAAATTTTAATATGATAGAGTAGTAGGATAGGCTAGTATGGTGTTGATTAAGTTTAGTTGGTGCTTTCATCGAAGACTTCGACTTTTTGATTAAGAACTTCTAAAGTAGTTAGTGTCAATCACCGAAGTCGGATTATAGTGTCAATGGACTATTATTTTGATGCCATTGTAAGAGTAATTTATTTGACTTTCTTCACGTTTAAAATATCCGTCATAAAAGCTACATTATTTTGTGATTGTTCCTTTTATACTATAAGTGGTATACAAGGAAACAGACCACCTGATGGTAAGCCAACATCGTCAGTTATGGATACCGGTATCACTGTTTTTTTTTTAACTTACTTCATCTAAGTAAATTACCGTCCAGTGCTAAGATAAGATATTCATAACGGAATCTAAAGTACCAGGATTCCATAACAGCTCAGAAGTTGATAGCCTAACACCGTTCGTAGCGGTCTCTAACCACAAGTTCACGGTCCAAGTGTAAACTGATTTGACTTCCTACTTACTAATTGCTATTCTGTGGCGACGGGTAAGCATTCCAGTGCAGACATTAGTGCAGAGCTATTTCATGGTGTCTTGGTAAATACTCGCAACATAGTTGAATGTACTCTGTGACTTTCTGGTAAATATTATACTCTGGTACATGCTTGATGCTATTCTGTGGCGTACTTCTCAAAGCTCGCGTACACACTCGTTGCTATTCTGTGGCATGTAGGCAAAGACTCCGCTAATGAGTGCGCGCAAATTAACGCCGATGTTTGAATACGAGGCTTAGAGTGTCAAGAATGTTCTTTGAGATTGCACGGATTGCACGCTAGTGAATGAAAGATTTAGCAGCCATAGTGAGAATATTTAGCACAACCTTTTTGATTTTCAAAAGAGATCAACTAGGTTAAAAAATCTGGTAAGTAATTTATACTTATGTTCAACATGGTAAGATAAAGTAGAAACGAAAAAGAGTATAAAATATATAATCCGTAACCAATTCATTAGATAAGTACTACACAAATTGCTAACAGTGTGACTAGCTTTCTGTAGCGATAGCTATGAACAACAAAAAGATTGCATGTTTGCTTTAAAAACACGATGGTAGCTCCCTCAATCAACTTCACGCGTAACTTGGTCACACCGAACTTTTTTAAGCCTGTTTCAGTATAAAAATTTGTTTCAGCAAAACACAAATACGCTCGAATAAATATCAAAAATAGACACGTACATTCCTTTCATCGGTACGAAGTGTTGAAACATAAAATTCTTTATGAAAACATCACTCAAAAAAGCCCTGCGCAAACACAAAGCGAAGCGAGACCGTGGCGTTTTTTCGTTTCTAATGAAAAGAATATGTTTCAATCGTGTCACCAAAAAAACGAATTCGTAGTTTCATGTCATATCAAAAGGGAAATTACAAGTGAATTCATGCGAGTCCAAGTCTATCTAGTTCTGCAGACCTTTTATTAGTCCACGTTCTTTTTAGTGTGAAAGCTAGAAGTGTTGTGTTACCTATATACATTATACGTTCAAAGTAAATTAGGAGCCATTCAGTTCTGTTTCAATTCTTCAGTTTTTAGGGTCACCACCTTAGTTACTTGATCGATGGGGGTCACTGATTCCTCATAATGACGCTTTTGGACATGCTCTCAAAAAAGGAGGGTTAAGTTAAATTTATCCCGGATAATAAACGGTTCTTGAAGGATAGTTCACACGGGCGAAACCGTGGGCAGAAGGTAGTCTATTTTACTCGTATCTAAATGTGAAAGTTTAGATGTTTGTTACAAAATCACGCGAAATCGGCTAAACAGATTTAAATTAATAATGATTCAAATAGAAAGACCTTTTATCTCGAGAAAGATCGTTTATCTTTCTCCTCTAGGATAGCGGGTGAAACCGCAGGGCACAGCTAATTGTGAATAAAGTTATCGTATCAAGAGTTCCGTAGCTTGCCCTTCGGTTCGCTATTGTACAGCATCGGTATTTGAACAATCTTCGAGGACATTTCGCCTGAAGGTAGTGAAGGTACTACGTTATGTTTGACACCCTCCAAAGGTATAAACGGTTCGCAATCTACAGATTCCATTAAATATTCATGGCACAAATACTTGACGTATCAAATGGGGAATTGGCGTAAAACGCTCAGAAGACGTAAGAGTTGCCAGATTATAGATAACGATATTTTCGTGAAACATTTGAGACATATTTTGATAAATGAGAGCTTACCAGTTTTGAAATGAGGCAGATATAAACTTCATATCAGGCTGGTAACACTTACCTGTAACAAATAATAAAATTACGTGTTGTTACGCATGTGGTTAGTTATAAATAGCTAGCTGGCGCGTGTCTAAAACAAATTAAAAGCTGCGACATACTTTTAAACCCTGTTTAAACTTAATCACGACTTTAAATTCTGTCTTGTTTCACAGGCGCTTTCTTACAATGCTGCATCGAACAAGCCGAGTACTCAGCCGTAAAAGAAAATGAAAGCAAAAAGAATTGCAAGAAAATCTGGGCCCAGGTGCTTGCAGCAGGAAATAACTGAATCAACGGCAACGATGTTACAGCCAGTGACAGCTGTTCGATGAGTACGGCTTTGAAATTACGATAAAATAAACTTGCTGCTTTCAGACTAAAAAGAGAAAAAGGTGCCCTAAATACGCTAACAAATAGACTCCTACAACTTTCAGAGAAGAGGAAACTATATACCTACTTTTTTATTTGATCCCCGCCGAAATAAGATAGATAGATAAACTCTTTTCGGTGCTGTCTAAACTTTCGTCGAAATAGTTTATCTGTTTTTTATTTTTTCTACAACTGTACCAATATCAAAAACTAATAAGCTAATATACGCTGATTTGCTTAATTGCTTGCTTGTTTGGTATCTTCAGCTTTTCTTTTCAGGTTTTTTTTATATCTGTTGATAGTCGTTCAAAATAACATTAACTTAATTGTGTTAATAAAGTACACATTTACCTACATAAGAAGGTACATTTAACTCAGTCCGAGTTAACTAAACCTTTTAAAATTTTCAAACGTTTTTCCAATCCATTCATCTAGTGAATTTTTAAAATGCCATATTTGTTTTGGGCGCTGTTTCGTAAACAACAAACAAAGTTTCAATATGTCATGTTGTTGGCTCAATTGAATGAAACCGAACGTGAAAATAGCCGTGGACGTGGAAAATATACGGTTTTTACATTACGGAAATAAATTGAATTTTTCAATAGAACGATTCTCTCATGAGTAAATAAAATGGTATGAAATAGTCGCGCCCCGTGGTTGCACCTGTATCTGACAGGAATGGTTAATTTTCCGATAATTGAATAAAATAGGCTGCGTGTTAATTCAGGGTATTGCCTGCCTCCATACCAAATTTCGTTAAATAAAACCGCTTAACAGTTTTGGATTAAATTTGGTAATAGTGGTGTCAATTCTGCAGTACCAATCTGTAAACTACCCTAATATGACAGCACTAAAATTAACTGCATCATATTTTAATTTCAATATATGAAACAGGATGGCAATAATTTTAGAGCTACCAAATTTAGTTAAAAGCTAGTACAACAGAATTGAAACCATTAGCTTCCCGGAATACCACAAGCGACTTTTTATAGTAGCAAAAAGTTAAGTAAATTACGTGATAACAAGAAATCAACAAACGGTTCCAACATCCCACAACAATAGCTTTCTTGTAGAGACCCGTACGTGAATATGACTATGTAAATGAATTAAAATGACTAGCCATAACAGTTACCATTTAGCAATGGGTAACGTTAGTTACTGTAGTTAGAAATAATGGTCTGGTTTGAATTCCCACAGTCTCGGTAGAATCCAGAACAAGGCTCAAAACAAAGATCAGAGTGATCAGAAAGTTTTAGAATGACCTCTATAACCTAACTAAATTATTTATAAATACTAACATATCCTGATTCTTACTTCTACTATTTTTTTTTAATGTAAAAAAATGTACCTACATAAGTATTTGGAGGATTGGATATTTGTTACTTAGTGATGGAAAAACGGCTAAACGGATTTGGAAGAAAAATGGTTAAGAGATTAAATGCAATAGTGGGTGAAGCCATGGGGCATGCTAAGTCTATATATATAAAAATGAAACCCGTTTTCCTTGGTCACGGCATCACGCGTGAATGGCTGGACCGATTTCACTAATTATTTTTTTGTTGTATTTGTTATTATTAGGAGAAGGTTATTACGGAAAAAAAATATCCCTAAAAACAGCCCTTTTCTTTTTCCCATACAAACGTTTTCTAACTAAAACGAGCTTTATTGCTATTGTATAAAGTTCATATTGAATTGCAAGCACTCACTGTTGTTTAAGCAATGTAGGTATGTTCCTAACGTCCAAGAGTCAATTTGCACTTTATTACCTCTGTACAAAGTTCAAATTCAATCATATCTATCAAAACCAAGGAATTTTAAAATTTCGAAGGATTTGACTCCAAGTCATATCAAATTAAAAAAAAGTTGAAACAACAACAAACTGTCAATGTCAGTGTTTTTTTTTCATGGATGAGTTTGCTTTTGTCAACTGATACACGAAACAAATTCGTACCTATAATTTTATTGTAATATATTATAAGTATAAAATTGTAAATAGTGTTTTGTGCAGTGTTTATATTTAATTAGGCAGTACCATAGAGAAGTACTGTATGGCAGTACGAAGTCTGCCGGGTCAGCTAGTTACTTATCAATGTAAAAGTTTTTGTAAAAGCGGGTAGATTTTTGTTTCAACTCAGCCCGTAATCGTTTATTTATGGTTCACATAAAATATTACATGGAGTTAGTTAAGAGAAAAATGCCTATCAATTAATGGGTTAAAGAAGGATATGGATGATGATGATAATAAGAGTATCTGTTATTCAGAATTAACACAAGCTACTGTACTTTTCCCACCAGTAAATATTTTCGCTTTTTATTTCCAAACAAAAATAAATGTTATAAACAGAAAATTAATTTGTAGAAGACTTAAAATTATCATAATACTTCAGGCCAAAAAGTTCAATATTCATCTACAATAGATAACATTATTGAAAATCTCCCAAAATTAAAGATCAAGAATTAGATAAGCCCGTGTATCCTTTGATACGAAACCACATACTTATTCCCAAAAAACTTACAAGCCCCGTCTAAAACATAACAAGTTTTATCCAATGACAATACCCGCCTAATAAGAAATACCGTTCTAAAAAGAACATGAACAAGAAGATCTGGCAACAAAGGGTATATAATAAATATTGAAAGTTTTCAACCTCGCTCAAGGCAATAAATACCCAATGATTTTGACAATTCGTAAATTTTTGAGAAGGCACAAATAGCCAAGTTCAGTTCTAGGAATTATAAATAGAGACTTAAATTATACAAGTACATACGAATATTAATATACAATTACTTAAATTCAAAACTAAACCAAAATAGCTAAAGTTAACCGTCTCAAAAGTACGTGAGTATTCCCGCGTTAATCAAAACAAAATAGGCTTACCATAGATAAACCTAATACCTTATCGTACTCGTAGATGCCCATTGAATAATAATATTTATCTACTCGTAGATATTGATATTGAAAAGTTATTTCCGAGCGCATCCCTTGGCCGCACCGAACAGTTTTTGCTTCCAGAACCTCATTATAGGTTCGTACGTGTTTTCATTATCGGCGCCGGGGACGCCATTATCGACTCCATTGGTTATACGGAGAGCGTCATTTTTAAAGCACACTTGGATAGGAGTAAAATAATAAGTTCGGTTTGGAATTTATTATGTTTCTTTGTAATTAATTTCTATTTTTATCTGCATTGCAAAATTGTGTCGATTTCAAGTTAATTTTAAAATAACCATGCAGATTACTCAGTTGTAAACTATTATATATACTATGTCTTTTTCTGAATTCCAGACAGCGTGCAAAGTATCATGATGATCAGTGGAGACGTTAAGGCACGAAAATATAACAAAGTCATATCCGGTAAAATACACGAGACGAATCACGGAAGATTGTGTCCCGTGTGTATTTAAAACAAAATATGTCAAAACCACATTGGTTTTCATAGCAAAACTCACTTTCCTGTTGTGTTTTTAACCGACTTCAAAAAAGGAGGAGGTTATCAATTCGACTGTATGTTATTTTTATTTTTTTTATGTTTGTTACCTCATAACTTTTGACTGGGTGAATCGATTTTGATGATTCTTTTTTTATTAGAAAGCTGACGCTTCCCATTTGGTCCCATTTCAATTTAGTCCAGTTCTGATAATGGTATCCATGAGAAAACCATATAAGTCTTAAATTTGCATTAAGTTCGTGCGCGACAAATAGATGAATAACTCAATAGTCGGTCTTTTGAAGTCGGTTTTTGTTTTGTAAAAATAATGTTCTTGGGTTTGTTATAATTACAATTTTAAATTATCACACCATCATCATCAATCTTTTTTCACTCGAACAGTATAGGCCTCCTCTTCAGCGCGCCATCCTTTCCGGTCCAATTCCAAATCATTACAGAATGCCGTCAAAATGAAAACCCATTTAGCACTCGCAATTTTGTTTGAGGCCAAGTCTAATAATGCGAGTTTGTGAATTAGCTAACTTCGATGTTGAGTAGCTAAATCCTACATAAATAAATCTGTAACTTCATCGTACCGTGGTGGAAGGTAGGTCCTTTGATCCAGTCGTACAGAGCTTTGATCATTCAGACGTGAATTGCTCTGATCGCTTAGAGACTGATGTTTTATTGAGTTTATTGGGAAAGATTTATTTATTTTGTTTGTTTTTGGATTTCTTGTAACGAATGTGATCGTTCTACGATTATTATAGAATTTTTTTCCTAGTACAGTTTTGTTTCTTAGATGATGTTACCTATCTGCTGACACTCCGTAAACTTGAGGAAAAGCATCGACGTGACAAAAAAAAAATTGGGTGAAAGAAATGTCTATTGACACCTCAACAAAAACAAGTAAGGTTAAAAAAAATATATTTAAAAAAAAGCTTCTATTGAAATGCTGTATGTTGCATAATAAAAAGTTCTTATCGAGACAAATTCTATCGAGTCTGAAAACGACTGGATTATCTTGTTTCGTTGAAAACTTCCTATGGTTATCTTCTGACTCCATCATCAGAACAGCTCTACGGGAATCGGACTAGTTTCAGACTTTCGTCGGAGTCACACAGGCGTACCAAATTTCAACTCAATCAGACATCGGAAAGTTGTTCAAAAACTGACAAGATTTGATTTCGTTATAAAAACTTGTGAAAATTGGTCGAGACGTTTAGGCTATAAGATTTAAGATATTATTTACAGAATGAAGGATACATAAAAATTTGCAGAATGTGTGTTTGTGTGGGTAGTTGTGTATAATATGTGTGTGGAGTTTGTGTATAGATAAGAATACTCAAATCCGCTAACTACAAAACCGTCCTTTTAGACTTGCTCTTTTCGTATAAAAATAGGTAAGGACGGTAGATAAAGCAAAAGCTTTTTCCTGAAAGAACAACATTCATAATAGCCGCTATTATTACGTTTGTCTTGACAAAGGTCACAACCATACGCATTATGGGTCACGTATTCGCATCTTATTCGTACGACATAGACAAATAAGTACGGAGCGACCAACTTATGTACTAAGTTGGCCAAATAACGGAACTTATTTTTTTTTCTAATGCAGTCCACTTTCGTAAGAGATTGCGATGGTGGCGCTTTCATCCAACTGTACGGATAAGTTGGGGCCGTATTGTTTGACCCAGAGTCCCCGGCCATTTACTACATTGTCCCACAATACGTGCCAGAAATACGAAATAACGATATACCTTATGCCTGAGACGTTAGATTCAAATTGACCTGTTTTATTTCTTAACTTTGTAACTTTACAAATGGCATCATGCCATAAATAAAGAAGGAAACTTTGCATCTGCAGGAGAAATATCTGATTTAAACTAAAAAGTTTTATTTTTTACTTACAGAGAAAACGCATAAAACTCTATCTACTTACTAGATATTTTATTTTATAATTGTATTGTTTAAAGTCATTGAAAGGTAAAAAAACAAATAAAATAAAATAAAATACATATTTCTAAAATATTTTCTTAGAAAGTAAGTACCACCCACCTACATAATTTAATTCACTTTTATTTCAATAAGCAAAAGACCATATTTTCGCAATTTCAAAAGTTAAATAAAACGAATATCAAAAGATCAAACTCTACAAATACTCAACAATAAAAGTCAAAATTAAATCACCTACTGGCCGACAAACGATGCCTTAATAAACCAAAACGAAATAATAAATCAAATTCCGTTATCCAATAAAACAAACTAATAAAATTTTATACCGAATAACGCCTATTTCACCTGTATAAAGCACTCTACACACTATCAAACAACGGGATCAGTAATTGACAAAAAGCCTTCGGCTCTCGAAGCTCGACGCATCGAGCAAAAACAAAACAAATGCGCTTATTTAACTTCGGTGTGAAAGAACTCGCAGCTATTTTTAAGACCTCTTCAGACAATGTTATAGTCGCTTTGAAACACGCTTCACAGAACGACAATACCGCTCGTGTACATTTAATTTTTAAAGCTATGAAGCGTGAGCTACTTTTATATAGGTACCTACATACCTATACATAATTATGTATACATACCTCAACGATACTAGATGACAGAGATCGTTTTTTTTAGTCAGTGGGGGAAAAATTTACTGTACTTATCTTATTAGGTATTTCAGGTGGATTAAAAATTACATCACAAATTAGTTTTTTTATCAAAAAGTGTATTTCAAGATTTTGGGAGTTTGCCTATTATAAATTTCTATATTTATCAAACACTACTTATGTTATATCCAGGCAGAAACAAGTCTTTCATATACATACTGTGGCGTTATCTGAAGACACCTCAAAGCTAAAAATACTCTTCGTGATTCGATTACCACTATTAAGTACCACTGACTCAAGTTTTATTGTTTTTTTTTTTACTAGCTGTGACGTTCTAATAAAGCTTGTACAAGAATATTGCTCCGTACGTGCTCACTTATCACGGTACTCGAAGCCTACTTCCACGAAAAACCGCGAGTAAAAGTGTTCCAATTCCAAATATTTTTCCTTCAACCTTCGACATCGGAAATTAATTCTGAGTTATTCTGACTTGATTTATCTGAGTTTGAAAAAGTTGGATATTGCCTTTTAAATGACTAGGGAGGAAATTTATTGTAATTTTATTGGTCGTTTCAACGCAGCCCTAAAAAGGCTAGGAAACTGAAATCGTGTTCGGCTGAATGAGTACAAAAAGGATGAATAACCATTCATCCTTTTGACAACTCGTAATGATAGATAAGTTAACTTTTATACTGAATACTTTTCTATGCCCTTTTAACTACGTCATCGTACATTGGCTTGGACTATTTAAGATATTGGCTCCTTTTTATTCGAACGGGTATCTACTACAAAATCAATTGTATTATACATTACATATTTACTCACTCGTCTGATTTGAATCAAAATTGGTGAGTGTTATATAATTATATTTTTAACTAGCTGTTCCTGCCACGCTTCGCTGTGGATAAAAAAAAAAGATAAAAACAATCCTTGATGCGGATTATATAATTATCATGCTAAAATTTCAGATCGATCGGTGCAGAACTTTTTGAGTTTTTGAAGCGTACACAAACCAACATAACATTTATATATATGTATATACCGGCTGACTGGTTAGACACTTGACATATTCTAGGTTATCATAGTACGCATTATTATGAACAACTTTTACTATGGGACCAACCCGAAATTAAAAAATCAAAAATCAAAAATGTCAATGACACTTGACAAAATGTATGGAACAGCTGATATTTTTTTCGCGAATTCCGGGTTGGTCCCATAGTAAAAGTTGCTCATAATGATGAGTACTATAATAACCTAGGATATGTCAAGTGTCTAACCAGTCAGCCCGTATAGATTTACAATGTCATTTGTGAACTCAACGTCTAGTTTTCATAGAGTTACTTACTATATTTCAATGTGAGATAATGACGTAGAACGTTGGTACGTAAACGGGGCGAATTAGTGTGACCCGTGAAAAAAAACTCATTTAAGAACAGGTAAAAACATAGAAAATTAGCTTTCATCTCATTCAAACAGTTGTTTTAGGTTAAAACGGGCTGTGGGTTCAAAAGCCACGCATCTTTCTCTGAATGTTATCAAAGGACGAACGTATTTTTTCCCGTCCTTGGGACCTGGCAGACCGCTTTTAGTGTCGTTTTACTGTTGGCAATCTAACTTGACGCGTTAAACTCGAATGGCGAGCAAACAACAATAATAATCAGGTTTTGCGTCGATGCGGGGAAGACATTAATACCCGCATGTTTATTGCTACAGTTTGTTACAAGTTACATACTTACAATGTTTTTATTTTAAGACGTTGAATTACGACGTTGAAACTTCTTGGAGTAGAAATTTGGGTATCTTAGAGATGGTTTGATTATAAAGACGAGCTGGAATTTTTCTAGTTTTCAGTTACATTGTAAATGTACAATGTTCATTCCGTGATAAAAGGGAGCCTTTATTTATGGGTGTGATTTATTTGATAATGATAAATATGATAGATCTTAGGTTTGTCTGATAGTAAGCAACGTTGGAGCAAGCTTCCGTCAAAAAATGCAATAAAACACTGATTGCACTGAAAGCATTAGGCCACCTGACACCGGGGCTAGGTATTCGATTTATGAAAACTTACTTATTATACTCGTAGAATTTTTATAGATGAAAAATTGGGCAAGCTTTGAATATCGAAGATCAGATTGTACAGATTCTACAAATTGTGGTTCAGATGACATATTTCTTTTGAGCTATTAAAAAATTAACGGGCATAGCACGCCAGTCACATTCAGCCAAAACAACTAAAAGACCAGAGCACGAAAGAGCTCTTCAAACACCGCTCATACTCTCGTGAAATATAACCGCGTATAACGTTCTTTGTGGAGCCGCAGTTGATGCACATGGTTTACGTTATAAAAGCTCTCTTTTCTACACGTTGTTTGAAATTGAAAAATGTAGTGGATGGACATGATGCGTTATCCAGTTCATACTCTATCTAAATTTATACCTATAGCAAGTCTTATTGGCGTAAAGTCTGTATTCTACCTTATCATGCTTGTACTAAAAACCTATGTCATTTTAATAACATGGATATATAATTTCATGTTTGGCCTTTACTAAGTATGTTCACGTCTGGGTAAAGTTTTCTTCCATTTTGTTTAAAAACGTGTGCTAACTCTGCGTTCCATCGACAAGTGCATGACATAAGTACAAACAAACAAAAAGGCACCTGATGGTAAGTGAACACCATCTTCTATACATACCTGAAACATTAGAAACGTCACGATGGGTCGTTGACCTTTAAGACTCTATTAACAGCCCTTTGGAAGAATCCCATACAAAAACAATCTAAAAATCTCCATTAAAATATTCTAAAAGTACATTAATATCACTATTAATGACACTTTCTACTTGTTTTTTAAAATACGACGAGTTGTCGAATTTTTAAATGAAAAGATCTATCCATACCACTCGCGGCCCGCAAAATATTACCCCGTATCTGAACTAATATAGCACGTAGGCACGTAGGCAGAATTTACGGTATCGATATGCTGTCAAATCTTCCGACTCGGCGGCTTACGCTGACCTAATTTTTCACGGCCTGCATTGCAGTTAACTGTCTAACGTAACGTGCAATAAACGTCACGTTTAAGGGCTGGAAACTGTAGCCTATATGTGTTTTATTCTGTACAGCTAGCCCTGTTGACATTTATGTTGTAGGTAGCCTCGCTGTTAGTGCATATGATCCTAAAATAATGGTCCGAGTGGTTTTTTATTGTTGTTTTTGTTTAAACAATTAGAAAGAGAGAGAAAGAAATTCATCGCGCGTTCGTCATTTTGACGAACGTTAGCTTTCTAGAGTTAAATAAGATTTAATCCATGAAAATCTATGTATGATGACTGAAAAACATTTTGAGTAATTAGCGGAGCAATGTGAAATGTACGTAAAGTCACCCCCGCGCGAATTTCCCTTCGCGAAAAAGACCAAAAAAGACTACATAGCACAAATAGAATTTGTGAAGCTGACTGTCGGGTTCTTTGAATTATCGTGAAAGGGTTTATTACAGTACAAGTAAATTCGTAGTGAATGTGACGAACCACACCACAATACAACTTACACACATACATGACATAATGACTTCGTACAGAGATACGAAGCCATGTCATTGTACCTTAACACATTAGGTAAAAACCCCATCCCAACTGCCTTTAAAATGCCATAAAATTAAGTGATCAGTGTGTTACTAACCTACCTACTACAAGTTCATCAGTCAAACAATAGATGTAGCAACTTTCTCATTACGTTGTCAATATTTTGACTTTACGTCGTATTGTATGCGAATGGTGCGTTTTGACAACGGCGGTGAAGAACGGTACATTGTTGTTAGCCATGTCAGAAGCGTTGTATGACTGTAATTTTGTTTTTATTTTTGGTATGAATTGAACTGACCATCGATTGTGTGGAATGAAAACGAGCCAGTTTTTGTGTTGTTCTATTTGTGATATGATTTGTATAGGACTCTCTACTCATCGACTTGAAAAAAATTGGTTAATGGAGACTTGCCGATGGGCCGATCTACTTACAATCTATGTAGTAGGTACTACTATTCAGTCTGCTGTCCAATAATGTTGTTAGTAGTTTTGAGGAGTAGTCAATTGTAGGAAAGGACTTTTTTTTATGCCTTTGAGTGACGAGACGAGCAAAACGCAGGAATGGTGTTAAACGACCTGACTTAACAAAATCTTTTTTCTGAACTGAATTGCGTTAAATGCATCTAAAGGGTCACTGTTAAATTTGTTCTGACAACTTCTCGCAAGTGTAAAACGTCATGTGCGAAAATAAAACGGAACACTTTAAGCAATGATTAACTTTGAGCCGGCTTTATAAGTAAGACACATAGATACTAGGTCCAAGTCAAGACAGTCACAACAACTATAAATGCCTCAGGGAGGCACTCCACTTAGCCCGATTTCTCTACCTTCCCCCACATCCATTTTGTCGTTCACTTCGCTAGTACGAGTATATAGGCGTCCTACATTCACTCATTTTACAATACCTAAGGTACGAATGCATACCTTGCACTCTGCTGCCGCACTAAAAGCTTTGCTGAATTTTATTCCAATTTAATTTTACTTAGGTGAAGCAAATAAGTCGTGCATTTCCACAAAATTTGATAATATTTCGAGCTTTGGTTTTACGTTTCCTTTTAGTACTATATCAAATGAATTTTGCAGAGTTCATAATATATTTATTTAGCTTATAATGGGCTTATTAGAGAAAAGTAACGAAAAATTGTGCATTACATTGCTTGTTAATAACAAAATCTTTTCTAATTTAAAAAAAAATTAACCTCTGCAAAGAATTTCTAGAAGAACTCCCAGTAAAAAATTTTCGTTGGTTAAAACAGACTACCAAAAAAGCAACAACAGGAGAACTTTAGGCACTACTTGAATATTTCAAGCTCTTAAGCCAGCCAGTAGCTTAATTATGCTCAAAATTTTGTTTTTCTGTTTAGTCATAAGACAAGTATTCCGCTGCAGTAACTTTTATTTCTGTACACAAATCAGAATGTTAGGTATAATGAAAAAGTCTTGTTAATTAATTCAATTTTACAGCTTTTAACTGGCACGGCATTTTACAGCCGCTATTAAAATGATTTTTGTTAAGATCGTAAATTAAAATCGATGGTTAAAATTGTGTAACACGTTACCGGGTGTTTCAATAATTAATTAACGTATGACACGAATTAACGTTAATTAGCGGAATTGAATTGAATAATCACAATTTTTAATGAGAAAATTCCGCGCCGAAATGTCAGATAATGCGCCAAAATACTACGGCAAGTCCTTTAGAAACTCCTTAATACTAAAATCGCAGCTCATACTTTCTTAAGAGAACCTCCTAACCTTAAAGTAGATTAGATCCCGCTCGTAAACAAGACCATAGAAGAAACGTGTAGATAAAACCTTATGAGCACGCACATCCCAACATAAACCAGCAAACGAAGGAAAACATATCTTACCCGACCGCTCAAAAGAGAGTAATGTTTTCTATGAAATAAATCGCGGTTCTTCATAAAGAGTTCATTTCTCACGGATGCATGACTGAAGATGAAATAACGACAGATGAAAAACATTAATTATTAAAAAACAACAAAAGATTTGACTTAATATGTCATTCTAGAAACATAGAGTTTAACGACGCTTCGTAATCCAAAATAGGTAAAAAAACATTATTGATAAGCTAACTTCGATCTCAGTATATTATATTAGGTACTCGTATATGGCAAACTAGCTATGGCAATTCATTAGCCTTCATAAGCTTAATTTCTACACTGGCTAGATAATTAGGCTAGCTGAGTATGATGGACGATGGTACGATTATAATCGTATCACGTGATTAGCTACTCTCATCTCGATCTAGATCTTTATATTCTTCTTTGAAGCCAAAGCTTGCAGTCTACAATTTTTCATTTGTCTTTCAATTAAATTTTTTTCAGACCCTAGGTAATTAATCGCAAACTTGGTAACGTCAAATAAACCATTCCTGTCTTATCTATGGTTTAAAACTATACGTGTTACAATAATTGAAAAAAATATTTATAATTTTACTATCAATTTCAGGGCTGGTGTCGCTAATGGACCTATAAGGATCAGGTCACTTTTTCCAGTACAGAGCTTTCAACTACCCAATTAATCTGAGTTATCCATCTGCTGTTTCCTATTCCGTGTCAATACACAGAGCCAGGAGATTTCCAGCGAAGCCAACAACAAGAACTAACTCACAATACGAGGAATTTTGAGCTTAGAAGTCGAGCTCGGCTCCGTGACGTGTACCTACCCACAGTACCTACGCTTTTACGACAGGGTTGCCAGTTATGATTTATAAAAACGCGGAAAAGAAACAAATGGGTACATTTTTATATGCGTTTGTTCAAATGTGTTGTTGTTTTTATATGCGTTCATTTGTTTTTTATATAAGTGACGATGTGCAGATTTAAGCAGTGATTAACTTTAAACAGACTTTATAAGTGAGACCCTAAGTGGATTGTAATTTTAGTATTTATGATTAAAAAACACTCAACTTAGCGAAGAAGTTGGAAAATTTGAACAAATAAGGAAAATGCTTTGTTAAATAAAAATGGTACAAACTCTAATACATTTGTATAAACACGGAAATTGCTCGAATGTGTTTGGAACCCTTTTAATAATGATAACAGCTTCAGTAAAATATAGGTTTCTTATGATAGTGACGCTATTCAAGGTTATAGGAAAAGGGTGTGCTAAACCGAAAAAGGCTCATGGTACTCATTATTATGAACAACTTTTACTATGACTCACTCTGAATCGCGAGTAAAAATTTGCTGTGCCATAGAAAAGTGTCAGCCCGCGACCAAAAATTCAAAATTCAAATTCAAATTGTATAGAATAGCCGATTTTCATTTACGGTTTCAAGTTTTGTCCCGTAGTAAAAGTTGATCACAATCATAAGTACCCTTTTCGGATTATATGGCTTTTTAAAAAATCTAGTGACAAGTCGGCATAGTTTTCTAAAGACGTTATGACGACGAGTAGTGGTATCAACATTTCCTAGGTAATTCAAAATCGCTAAATTTCGACCGCTAGCGGCAATGTCTAAGCGAATGACTGAACTATGCAGAAAAGGACTCATTGGTACTCATCGTTGTGTTTATTTTTTTATAATGACACCAACCAAATAAACTAAAAAAAAACAGCTGTTCCATAGGATAATGTCAATGACGCTTGACAAAATATATCGAACAGCTGTTTTTTTCGCAATTTAAGAGTTGGACCCAGTAAAAATTATTCATATTGATGAATACTATGAGACTTTTGCATTGGCCTATCTTACCGTTTGTATATAGCCCTGTATTGATTTTAATTCCCAATCAATTTACTCGTACATTGCAGTGCAAACTCAAAGACAAAAAAATTAAAAGTCAAACTTTAGGCGGTGCTTTTACAGGAGTTTCAAAAAGCTCTGACATTCGAGCGTTCCATTTCTAACCCAATAAAGCTCCACGGAACAAATAAAATCAACAGAAACACAGCGAACTTTGAAATTCTTTTCTTTTCCAAGTTTGACGCTTCCGTAAGTTGACCGTAGAGTATCTTGACGCTCCATGTAGGTGATGAAAGAAGGTAGAAATACTTGGTCTTTATTTTTTTATTAACAAGCTTTTTTACTCTATGACTAATAGGTTGAAAACACGTAATAAGTACAGTGGCGAGAGAGCGCCCTCGGCTGAGCACTCGGTTTGTATAAACAGTTTGACGAGGCGAGACAGCCACTAGAACCATGATTTGTTTGCTCGTCCGAACTAAAGACTAAAAACTAAATCTCTTGTGACAAAAACGGACAAAAAACACAAGGACCCAACACTGGGTTAAAATGGTGGAATTACGGGCCAAACCCATTTTTATGATTGACTGGCTGGAATATGAACTGGCACTTAAGTAAAGCTGCCAGAACACTGTCTTCCCTCTCATCCAAAGGTTTTCTGGAAGAGATCGCTCTTAGCGACAAGACCGCCTTTTGTGCTCTCTTATGTATTTTATTATGTGATTTCCTTTTTGTGGTGTCAATGAAGAGTTATTGTAATAAAGTGTATTTTAACACTCCGTTAGTTGTTTGATGACAGATTTTCAATTTGCGGGTAGTTGGCCAGCCGATTACTAGAACGAAATAGTACCACCGTACTACGGTTTTCCTTCACCGAGGGTTCAAGCTTATATTTGGCTCATCAGCTCACGCCCTGCGGCGAAGAAGTCAAATGCAATGACCGGCATCGCTTCAACTCCTTAACGCTACACTACTTGCTAACATTTTATTTAGGTTAGTAAGTAGTATTAGGCTAAATAGTTATTAAAATAAAGGTTTGAGATAAATAGTACATGAGTACGTAGACCAAAGTTTGAGGTTTTTCAATTTAAGTCTAGAAAACAGATATTAAATAAACATACATATTCGTTTAATACTTAAATGAAGCTTAAAAAATTAAAAATAATAATCAATTAAAAAAAAATCAAATCGAGTTTTGAAAAATTGCTAAAATGCAAAAAAAAACAATAAATCAATTGATTAAACGCTTACCGATATTACGATGACTGGCCAACTTCGCAGCAGCTGCTCATCAGCAAACCTCCTTCGAATTCGGAACACGAGAATTTCCCGCCAACTTAAATTCTCTACTTCAACTTTTTAATTTAAAATTCGAACAAAAATCGTACGAGCGTACCGTGAAGAAAGCGAGACACGAGCTTCCGCGAGTAAAGGCAGAAGCACACTGCGAGTCGGTCGGCTGTAGCCTGCGCCACTGCCCCCTCCGGCTATCACTCTACTTTCGGTTATTCTCTCGCCTCCCTCAAGACTAGGCCCGATTTATCGCTGCCGTGTCTGTGTCGGCTCTTAGACAATCCAGACTCGACTAGACCTCATCTCGCCACCATTCTTATAACACTCTCGCGACCTAACGTCACTGACCGCATAATGTCACAGGTAATGACTTTTTGAGCTGCTCTGGAGGCGTACGAAAATTATTTTGCGGCCTAAAATGGGTTTTCGAGTGCAATCGTGTCATGATTTTGCGGTAATCGTTAATTTTATCAGATTTTTAGGCTGTGAGTCAGGTCAACGACCTTTGCGATAGGTCAGTCCAGTTACAACGGTTCTGCTGGTAAAAAGAAGAAATGTAAACAATTCAAGGCGGGGGGATAGAGCGGCCGCGTTTTCGTCACTCGTCATCTAATTATCCCATGTCCTAAATGCTGCGATATTAGGCTTTATTTATAACGACTGCTAAAAATGCTGACAGTTTCTCGCTGACGTGAAATTATAAATGTTACGTGCGAAATGAAGACGGAGAATTTTAGGCAGTGATTTAGTTTAAGCGGGTTTTTAATTAAGACCTACCCTCTGCTACAAATTAAAAAAAATATATATTGTACTTTTTTAACATGTAAACTTTTTTTAACAACTTTTTTGGCTACGAATAGTTTTTTTCATCACAAATTAGGCAATCATTTTATATACACGTGTAGTGTCGCGATCGGTTTGTATAAACAGTTTTCACGTCCATTTCCTCATTTACAGTTGATCTCTAACGAGCGACAGTGTGTGACCTAATTTCTTGGGTGCAAGGGCCCTATTCTTACGAGTGAGACATTATCTCGGTCACTGTTGCTTTCATTAGAAATGTCATAAGAGTGAGAGTGACGGAGATAATCTCGAGCGCTCAAGAATAAGGTCCCGGGTTAAATAGTAACTCGCACTTAATCTGTCGTACAAGTGCCATTATATGGGAGACAGCTGAACGAAAGTAAATTTCTCTTAATGAGTGTGAATAACTCATAAATAGTGTTAAGTAGTGTCCGGCAAGTGACCTGTGTCCGACTAAATTTCTTACCGACCAAAAAACTTCCTTACGTTCACCGAATCACCGAATGCTAACGACACTAGTCAAAATGGCCGACTTAATACTACGTGAGTACTCTCGTATTAAAACTAAATGCCTGACGTTTTTTACATGTCAGTTATAAACGCGGACAAATCTGCAGATAAGACACTGTGAAAGTAAAAAAACAGACTGCAATTTCATTTACTTTCCAAAATCAGAAGTCAAAAAAGGAAAACCAATTAAGTACCTACGTAATTTAATTAAGCATCATTAATTTGTATCTTAGTTCAATTTAGCAGAATCAGCCCTGAGCCCGTACTATCAGCTTTAAGCTCGAACATGAATTGAATCGACTTTTGTCTTTGCTTTTTCTCTAGCAGTTAGAGCGAGACAAAACCCATGGGCTATCTATTTAAGACTCGTAGTTCAATTAAGCAGAATCAGCCCTGAGCCCATACCATGAGCTTTTAACACGAGCCTGAATTAAATCGTTTTTGTCTTACTTTTTCTCTACCAGTTAGAGCGAGACAAAAGCTATCTATTTAAGGCTCGTGCTACACTCGCGGTACGGACAGCTTGCTATCAGGCGCGTGGTTGAATCCATATTCATGGAAACCCAGCTTGTTGAGACGGAGTAATTGAAGCTGAATGTTTCAGACAGGCATACGTATTCAGTAGCTTGTATTTGTGAGTGGATTTATGGATTGATTTGAGACGTGATCCTACTGTGCCTAATTTTTTAATACTTACTTAAGTATAAAGACTGCTTAAAATAAATCATTGCTTAAAATGAACTGACCATTTCTCGGTGAAGTAAAATGTCATGTTAAATTTAAGCATGGTTTACTCGTATAAGTAAGACCCAAAACGTCTGATTCTATTCATTGACTTGGACAAAATAGCAGTTAATTATATCAAGAACTTTCAAGATTACAAAAATCATTCAAAATCAGTAAAAGTGTAAATATTTATAGCTTTTCAAGATTATTTTTTGTTTAAACTAGACTAAATCAATCACGATTTTTCTTGCTACTAAATAATTGCTGGTTTTTCTAAGTACACTGACTAGCAAGATTTTTACATGGTACCTGGCTTTTGACATAATATTATACGCCCAAAAAAATACTTACTTCCGTTCTTATTTACCGTACTTACGGTGTTGATAAAAATGACTTTTCAGCCGGTAAAACATTCGGCCTGCAATCTCTAGTTATATGCAACATATGCTATGAAAAGAGGCTTGTATTGAACCGGTTCGATATATACTTGACCAGTCCACTGGGATGCTATTGTGTGCAATTAACCGTCATTGTTACTAATGATAATGAAGGTATGGGATATGTGTTAGTAGTGTAGTGAAATGATTTATAGTGATGTAGTCTTTGTTGGTAAAGAATGAAAGGAGGACGCTAGTCGCTTGAGTATCATTTGAGATCGTGGACCGATATAAAGTACCTACAAGATTAAGTCGAACACTTGACCAGCTTTAGTGCCAATACTTTAAAAACCACGCAAATAGAAAGACATGTAATTTTTTTTATAAATGGTTGTTATCACATTAGGGACAATAATAATAATTGTCTTCGTGAAAATAAAGTTCTTAAGTTAAAAAAAAATTTGATCTGTTTCAAATTCGACAAGCGGTCGCCCATTCGATGACTAGTCGAATTCATAGTCTGGTCTATTTTAGAACCGATGTAGCTCTTTAAAGGTTTTAAAATTTCAAAGAAGAATCTGAATAGTTTAGGTAGAGACAGGTGATCATAATCATGCTATACACATCCGAAATAAGACAAAATATTAACGAATTAAAAAAAAACACCAGTTATTAGACTTGACTTGTAACTTGAACTGACTTGATTTGACTTCTTAAGTCAGCTCAATTATGTACAATCATAATGTTCTACTTCATATCGACACACAACAATTCATAGACCATCCGAGCCACATAAAAAGTTACCCCGATTTTTAACAAAAGTGATTTGTGATTTAAATGAAATTTAATGATTAGTTCAAAACGTCAAATATTTTAGCCAAACTCAGCATGCTCACTAAACCTTACCTCATCAAAAAAGAACTTGGCGAAGTACAAAAACTTTCCCTACAATATTCTCCCTTAACTTTGCGACTCTTGATTTTAATTTTCCTTATGAACCGGCAGTAATTATTTCTCCCCAGTTCTTTGTGAAAAACTGCGTTTTTGTAAAACGTCGCTTTATTCCCAGGCGTGTTTTATAAAGTAAGTGCATGGAAACCGCAGGATTGTGTCCTTCATCTGAAAGGATGATGGGCACTTCGTCCCCGGTGCTGTATCAAGTCATGACATATGTCATTCGAAAGAGCATAACAATAGCATTATTTAATTATATGACACCAACCCTGAGTGACGTGCAGGGAAAAAGATATGACGGTTTTTAGATTCCAAAAAGTGCTGTTTTTTTTTGTTTTTTAAATGTATTTTATCGAATTTTATTATCGTGTATCCATTTTCTGTGACTATTTTATCACTCCCGTGTAACAATTGGATAATAATAGTTTATTATTAAACGTTTATATAGTTGTAATTATTCTAATTTTATACTGGCAAATGCCAAAGTCCTTACATTGGTGATTATCGACAGTTTTTGTCTGAATAATGCCATAATATAATATCGATTTATTAATATTATCAATATTTGAAAAATTAAGCGAACTTACCTGTAAGTGAAGTCTGATTAAAATTAAAAGTTGTCTTGTCGAAGGGTTAAAAGCCCGAACCTTTCGTCAAACTAGTTTGTTTTTTTAATTATCTCTCCCTTTGCCAAGACAATGTAAAAGCGAGCGAGATAAACTTTAAATAATGGTTACAGATAAGAGTAAAGGCATAGAGCAGAGAGCAATCATAGACTAAATGCAGAGATTTTCACTTTTTAAATGCTTTCGACTTTGAAAATAGTGGTCAATTAGGCCTTCTTTGCAGAGCCAGCCATGAATCTTTATTAATTTGGCTCAAAACGTCACAATACTGCTAACGGTGTGAGATACTATCGATAAAATCGGCTGTTTCGACATTATTGATGTTCTAGAAAATAATTAAGAAATCTTATTGAGAATTGCATTTATTGAGAAGGGTAGTCGTGCTGAATCTCACTACACGCCTATCCCGATCTTATTCATACTCTACAAGACAACATACTATGGAACAAGCTCCTGGCGTACCGAGAAGCTAATAACCTCGTAAGTGACTGGCAGTACGGATTATGCTGAAACTGGTCTACTGGTGATCTTACCACTCACACCTGTGAGACTATCGAAAACATGAGAAAGCGCTCATATCACCACCAACAGAGGATGGTAACTGAGGTAGTTTTAGTAGGTATAACCCCACAAAAACCCCCTTAATTGACCCGGTTGCCCCCCAACGTAGCCGGTTATTTTCTAGGTTTCCCCCATTCTCAAAAAAAAACTATCCATAATAGACAATCCATCAGTAACACTACTTTCAAACGTGTATCTTATACAATACCGATTGCAAAAACTCGTGTTTTTACTGTAGGTATTGCTTTATTATTCAATAAAATGTCAGAGTGCGCAAAGGTTAGTACCGCCTCAATCGAAAACTGCCAAGAGAGAAGCTTATGCGCTTGACCATGGCTTCTCTCGGAGGCTGGATTTTTCATCCGCTGAACCGCGCGTCGGATATGCAACGGCAACGGTTTGTCGTCTGCGTACCCAAAAACACTAGGTTTTAGCAGATAATTATTGTGAACAAGGAAAAGCGTTGTGAAGAGCACCGACCCCTGAAGAACACCAACCTTGATATCTTTTAAATCAGATAAAGAACCAGCAATGACCACTGCTCGAATCAAATAATCCCGCTGGAAGTTCGATATCTATGCAACAAACCAAGCGAACAAGCCAAACAAAGGGAGCTTGTTTATAAGGCTTTTATGCCAAACCATGTCGAAAGCTTTGTAGGTGTTAATGGAAACGACTAGCTTTTTCATGTTTTTCAGAGAGGACATATTCAGCTACTGGATACATAGCGACTGACATAAAATGCCTTTTATCAGACCGCACTCTTAATACTCTTTATTTCTTGCAAACCATTGCCAAAATGTTCCTTAGATTTTTTCGAGTCTCGTTGACATTTTTCTATGGAACAGTTGATTTTTGTCCCGAATTTCGGGTTGGTCTCATAGTAAAAGTTGTTCATAATGAAAATAATGCCTACTATGATCCCTTTTCGGCTTAGCGTACCCTTTATGAATAACCCTGTATTCAATAATAAAAGTAATTTTCGACATATATGTTAATAAAATTCCTTATAATAGCTTTAGAAAGCAAAAATTCAGCAATTTTTTTTTATCTAAAGACGATCATATCTTTTTCCCTGCACGTCATTCAAGGTCGAGTCATACAATTAAATAAAGCTAATATTATCATCTTTCAAATGACATATGTCACGACTTGATACAACACGGGGACGGCGCCCATACAAAAGTGCCCATTCTCCTTTAAAACAGTCTACAGCCGCAAGGCGTAATTGGTACCGCCCGAGTTATACAAGATTATTTGCTAGGTTAGGCTGTACTGAGTTAAAACAAGTACAATTGCTCATAATTCTACAGAGTTACTAGTTAATGAACCTATTCCTTCTAGTAGCTTATGGGAGGGGGAGGGGGGTATTATCAACAAATTGACCTCATAAACCCTCTTGCAAAACTAAACCAATTCAGAGAAAAATTGAATTTTTAATTTAATTTTTTTTTCAATTATACTTATCTATAGTAATTATAAACAGCAGATTTGTATCAGACGAGGTTAAGATTATTCCCATAAGCAAAGTTGTTTAGAATTATAAATAAGTACTTACCCTTATACGTCTTTTTGGTACCCAAGTTTATAACCCTGTAAAGGCACTAGATTCTGTTTAAGTATTCTTGGAACTAAGAATGCTGTAAGTCGAAATTGAAATAGACAATTTGTACAGAGAAACATCTAAGTCTATGAAAGCGCCAATAAAAACTAACGGAGCTGTAAAAATTGCCACGAAAATTACAAGCAATTGCAACTGGAAGTACCAATTAATTTAGCAATCTTACACCTTATACAAGGTGTAACGGAAAGGTGTAGTAATACTTCTTCAAGAACACAATTTTGTTAAACTCGAGAAAGAAAATAATGAATCTCCATAGAAAATTGTTCAAGTGACTAAATATTTTGTTTAGAGACTCATTATTT
Organism: Alcis repandata; assembly: GCA_949125135.1. Lineage (NCBI taxonomy): Eukaryota > Metazoa > Arthropoda > Insecta > Lepidoptera > Geometridae > Alcis > Alcis repandata. The sequence continues at coordinate 10,251,630 of OX421233.1, read as the reverse complement.
GTTTTCTCGACTTTGTCAAACTTGTGTCACAAAAGTTGTTGACTTTGACGTGTACAAGAACACCCTTAGGTATTACTACACTTTTCTGTTACACCTTGTACACATCGTTATTTTTATAAGCCTTTGTTTATTTACCAAGTGCACAGAAGTTACAACTTACTTATAATTGTGAATTGAGACATCTTGTAATTTGATTTTATAACTCCCGAAATACCCATTATATTATTTACGATGTAGTTTTGTTTATTAGTTACTTTATTGAAAACCTTGAAAGTAAGGCTTTGTCTGTACGAAAATGTATTTTTATGACTTCATGAAGAATAAAATATTGGTCAGATATGAAATACAAATTCAATAGTTATGTATGTAATTTTGGCATTATTAAACTGCTTATAAGTTAATATAATTTCAGTAAAACAGATACACAGACAGCTCTGTAAATTTTAAAAATACATAGACACATCAATTTACAAAGAAATTTAATTAAAAATATTTTAAGATTTAAACTAATTTATTTTCATAATGCTTTCTTACTAAGATGATTGAAATTAATTGATGCAAACCAAATGCTTGTCTCATCATTTATTAGATAACTTAGTTAAAAAAATGTGAGAAAATATAGTCTACTAGCTGACTCGACAGACGTTGTCCTGTCTTAACGATGACTATTTAATTCGAATTGGTAAAAAAAGCCATTGCGTCAATTCTATGTCAAATGTCAAATGTCAAAAGTTTACATTGTCCAAAGCGCTATATGGTTTAAGTATTTTTAAATTTTCTAATTTTTCATGTTTTTTTACTACTAGCTGCGCCCCGCGGTTTCACCCGCTGTCCTGCAAGAATAGCGGAAAGCCGTTCAATTTTCTGGGGTAAAAAGTAATCTACATATTACCTAGGGCTTAAGCTACCTTCATACCAAATTTCGTCAAAATCTGTTTAGTTGTTAAATTGTTAAATCAAATTGTCATCCATACGTCCATTACATAGCTGTCATTTGCGCAAAGAGTATAATAAGTCGTTTTGTTATTCCAAGTCTGATTCTTTTTTGTTATACCTCGTTTGATAGTGACTGATGTTTTATGTCAATTCACACTTGAATGCTATCGAATTTATTTAATAGAAATAAATAGTGTAATAGGAATAAATAGTATAATAGGAATAAATAGTATCCTATGTGCGTTTCCTGGCTCTAAGCTACCTCCTCACCAATTTTCAGCCATATCGGTAAAGCCGTTCTTGAGTTATAAGTAGTGTAACTAACACGACTTTCTTTTATATATATAGATAAATTGAGATGTGAGCTATCCTATGTCCTAAGTTAGATCGAACTGCACCCGGTGTGCAAGTTTGATTGAAATCGGTTAAGTAGTTTAGGAGTCTATAGCGGACAAACAACGTGACACGTAATTTATATATATTAAGATGAGTATGTCTATGTACTAACACGTAAAAAGTGATTTAACACGTAAGAATGATGTTCGAAAGGAAAAGTCGCTTTGCACCAATCTTATCCAAAGTTTGTTTCCGATAGGCTGATGATGATGATGATTCAAAGTTTGTTCAATTAACTTATACAGGGTTATTCGATGAAGCATAGCATAGCATAGATTGTTCATAATGATGAACAACTTTTGCTATGGGACCAACCAGAAATTCGCGAAAAAAAATCAGCTGTTCCACAGAAAAATGTCAACGACACTCGATAAAATGTATGGAACAGCTGATTTTGTTTTCGCGAATTTCGAGTTGATCCTGTAGTAAAAGTTGTTCATAATGTACTATGAGCCCTTTTCGGCTTAGCATACCCTTTATGAATAACCCTGTCCAGGGTAATGAAAGGGAAAGGGTATGCTAAGCCGAAAAGGGCTTAGTAGTCATCATTCTAACTTAAAATATATATATTTTTTTTTTATTTCGCGATTTCCTTATTGGTCCCATAGTAAAAGTTTTACCATTACCTATAAACACGCGAAATAGCCCAGTAGCGTGTAACACTTCGACATGTCTTGTTGAGGGGTTCCCAACGAGTCACACCAAAACGAGTCACAGTTTTATAACTACCCTCAAATTATGTTTTAAATGTTTTCCTAATAATTTCTAATTTTAATTAGCTTTAAGTTTTAAAAGGCGCTCTCAGCCTACAAAACAAATGTTTTATGCTAACATAACTTAGTATAATCAACGCTGAGTTGTTCATGTGTAATTTTATTTCTTATGTTAATAAAGAATTTTAAAAATCAATCAAATCATAGTAAAAGTAGTTCGTAATCATCACTAGGAGCCTTTTTCATCTAAGCACACCTTTTCCTTATACTCTGTACAATTATTTTCTTCAAGATCAAAACGTTAGTTCCAATAACTGTCAAATAATAAATCAATAGATACTTTATTTTTGACCAAGTTTCCAAGATTGCAAATTAGGGACTCATTCCCTGACAAGGTTCTCGATAAAAAGCAAGGTAAGAGTATCACAATGCGAAGCACGTTTCTCAAATATATGGAAATTAGAGAGCTCAGCACAAAGACTCTGTAATTCAATGATTTATTGCTACTAGTGGCCTAGGACGTAGATGATTAATAATTTAGGCTGATAACACCAACTTAACTTTAAAGTCAAGCGGAGGAGCCACTATCGCGTTTGGAAATAAATCTGTAAGACTCACAAGGAATTTTTTAGTTCTATAAATTAAACAACTGTATAAATAAGTTGGTCGTTCGGTAATACGTTATGTTATTATATTTCCTCTTAGAGGATTACTTGGAACTTATTCAGAGGCAATAACAAAGAATTTGGTGGAGCATTATTAGTTTTCTTATCGTCTTCCTTTGACTCACGTAAGCTATGATTTACTGTTTATTTGCTTTCGATTTCAGAAGTAATATTGCTACTTTCATGATATTACTGGTTTTTTTATCGGCAAATATATCATAAGTTGGAGAACCTTCCTTAATGGTAATTACCTTTATTATGTATAGAGTATTTAGAATACTAGCTACGCCTCGCGACCGCACCTACTACATGAATGTTAATAGGATATTTGACTGATTTTGAAAAACTGTTTTAAATTATTCGTTGGCATATGATTAATACACCGCATGTATATTTCAGCGAAATTTGCAGTATTTTTCGTAATATACTGTGTTAAAATTTAAATTACAATATTCGCGCTAAAAACGCTGTTTCGGTAATGGCGGACGACATGTGATTTGCGTGACGTCACAGGCAAGTAAGCAAACTTTATTCTTTGACAAACGTCAAACTTGTACCAAAGTGTACATTATTAAAATCACACAAAGTGTCTTAGCATTAAACAATGTTTACCTGCGTGTGACGTCACGCGAGGCGTAGCCAATCACAGAGCGTTCTTGTGGCTGAAGAATTTAAAAAAATAATTTGAATTTATTTTGTTTATTTTGAAAAATCTATAAATATTTTTGGATAAAACAGAGATAAATATGTTTTTTATGTTATTACCTAATAGAATGACCACATTTCGTAGCATATTATTTTAATAGTGTTAAATAGCCTATTTTACTGGGATAAAAAGTTGCCATAGTGTTAATCCATATTATAAGCCATGCTCTTTTAACTCAAATTCGCAGTAAGTATATTAGAAACTCATTATCGTTAATTTTAAAAATATTTCTATATACAAAGCTTTATTGCATTGTCTTTGGAGTTACAGAAGTATACCAATTTTCAGCTCAATCGGGAAGTGATTTAAAATTCTGTTGCAAGATTTCAACCGAACAAACATAGTTACATACATACATTGCAAGGTAAATAAACGCTTTTAAAAACCTAACAAACATACACACATCACATTTTTCTTGTTAATAATATTAGTGTGGTGTGATGTAATTTTCATGTCATACCATCAAATACTTATAGATTTGATTTATTACCCGATTTTCCTTTCACAAAAATGTCCTAATTTTTTTTTTGTGTTGAGATACGAGTATGTTAGGTTTCAACTCGTAAATTAAGGCTTATCAATCATCTGGTAAATTCGAGAAAGATGGTTCTTAAAGATTAAAGTATTGTAGGTATCTACTATTTAATAAAAAATACTGTTTGAACTCATCTTATGAATGAGGTAAGCATAAGAAATAAGATATAAGCTAATAAGATGTAATATAGAGTTGAGTTTTGTTTAAACTCGCTATTTGTTTGTTCGCAAACATTCAACTTTGACATTTAGAATATTAGTAGTCTATAGTCTATACTACTAATAACATAATTAAATCCTACTCTATGGTAGGATATTAATAAATGATTTGATTATGTCAAAATTAAGAGGATGACAAGACAATACAAACAATTACGATAGACTTATCAAATTATGAAGCAAAATTATGTGAAGCTCGGCCCCTAACTTATCGCTAGCTAATTATCCAAGTTAATTGCTTCTGAGACCTGCCACCGAAGTAGGAAGCTAAATGAAGCTGTTTCGGAAGTAAGATTAATAAGGAGCCACCGAGCGTGACGGAAGACAAGTTGAGCTTGCTTCGAGATATACCTGCCTACTTCTTACCTATCTATCCTACGCGAATCAAGAATTCTGAAACTGTAATAACTTAATTTTAAAAATATTTTTAAAGACAAGCTTTTATTGTATTGTTGTCGGAGTTACGTATACCAGTTTTCAGTGTTTAGTTTTTAATGGTTCAAAATTGAGTTGCAAGATTCCACAACAAACATAGATACATATGTATTGCAAGTACATATTGCAAGTTAAATAAAAGCTTTAACAAGCTTTGCTCTACGGTTTGTTGGTTTTTTTTTAATAAAAATAAATGGCAAACAAACGATGCTTACGGGCCACCTGATGATAAGGTGGTTACCGCCGCCTATGGACACCTCGAAAATCTAAGGTATCTTCAGTGCGTTGTTTTAGATTTCTCTTTTGTCTCATTTGACCTCTTCTTTCAAGTCGGGCGTTCAAGGCGGGGCGTAGATAGTACTTTTTTTGTTAATACAGATTATACCAAATCAGATCAGATTAAAATTATGTCTGGAAGAAATCGCTTTAGGTGATAAGACTACCGGTAAGACTTGTACACCGAATGTAACTACATCATAAAGTTAAGGCTAATATTTATTCCATTCTATTTAAAATATGCCTCTATTTCTTCACAACACATTGTAGAATAAACATTAAGAAATAAGAAATAAAAGCTTAACTAGCTGGTGCCCGGGACTTTGTTCCCGGTGCGATGCAGCTCGGCCTCGACCTCGCAACACTGAGGGTATCAAACATAGCCTATTCACACACACACTCAGAGATAGTGGTACTTTTCATTAGTAAATGAATTTTTAAAATGGAGCAAGGCCGTTGTTTCGACCGTCTACAAACATACAACCCTTTTATAATATTAGTATGGAAGTTGGAATTGTAAGCTCTCTTTTCCCAGTAAGTAAAGTACAGTACCCTATCCATAACAGTTTATGATCATATACAAACTAGGAACCGACCAATCTATGAATACACATAGAGCTCTCTCATTACACCACATGCTTCAATCAATAACAGTTGCTACATTATCGCATTACAATACACTCTCAGAAAAACTTAGAGAGAAAGATGGAGCACGGCGATACTAGATTTGGGTGAAGTCAAGAACTCTACTTTCGCGCATACGTACACAAGACGAACTCATAGATATATCAATACTCCAGAGCTTGTGTACTTACGCGCGTATGCTTTTTTTATGCTATTGAGAGACGAGACGAGCAAATCACTCGCCGGGTGTTAAACGTCACGTTTGCCCATAACAGGACTGCGCACCCAGAATTTTGAACTCTTAGAATTCAAGACCCTGCGTGCCACAGCACTGCGCTCGTCACCCTGAGGTATAAAATGTTTAATCTGCTATTTGCCCTGAAATCGGGAAGTTCTTGGCTTCACCTAAATCTAACGCATTGCTCCGTCTTTTTCTATAAATTTATCTGAGAATACACTAGATAATTCACACAAGAAGCTTCTCATAACGGTTAGAACTACAATACCGTAAAGATACGGTCTGGGTTGATGCTTCACGCTTGACTTGCCCCAAGGGACCGGCAGATGGAAAAAGTTAGGAATTCGGAAATACCTTACTGCTACCGAGATGTTGTAAGAAAAACTTTCGTTTTGACTTATTTACTTGTGGAATGGCTGAGAACGCTTTTTCCGTACATTTTTATCTCATCGAACAATGCGTTGATGGCTGCGGTCTGAAACGTGGCGGAAGTACCACACGCTTATAACTTAATTTAATTTGATGTCACTTATGTATTTAGTTAGGTGAAGTTAAATATATGGATGTAATAATAATCCAGAATAAAATATTTATTTAATTTCATTACAAACGAAAAACTGTCTACAGACTTCAGTGAAGAGCGACGTCCTGTAAAACCATAGTGGAAGACCTAGTGTTTTATTTATTTTTTTACCCCCGTTGCAAACAGCGCGGTTTCATAAGTTTGTAGTTTCTTTCTGTGGCATCGTAACTTCCAAATGGCTAAACCGATTTTGATTTTTTAGTATTTATTATTAGATATTCTGATATTTTCATTCTGACATTAAATAAAATTGTTACAGTAACACGTAGATATTAAGGACTATTATTATTGGTATTTATTGACACCTTATATATAAAAATCGGTTTAATCTGTAGGTAAGGGCATGTAAACACACATAACCTTCTATACGCTTCGCTGTCGTCGGGTAAAAAGCTCGAGTTACTCATTAACACCGCTCGAAATTTGGTTCAACAGTCACATTAACATTCATAATGACGATAACTCTGTTGAATCATTTACGAGTACTACAGGAATGTACTCAGTATGTAGTAGGAAGGGGGAAACATGATAATTTTATTCGTAAATTAAGACTCCAATCTATTTTTAATTCATCACATGAGCTTAATTTTCAACCAGGTACTTAAAAATATATTTGAAAACAAGCTTTTATTGAATTTTTGTCTGAGTTGCACAGGTATACCAAATTTCAGCGCAATAGACCATCGGGAAGTGGTTAAAAGTGTAAGATAAGTGAGATTGAAACTAAACTAATTTCAATCTATTAAAAATCTGAATCAAAAGTCTGATCCTACTCTCCCTAAAACATTACACTAAAACAATATAAGTGAAATGTTCTGTCTCTGATGAAAGATAACCTGTCCTCGAGTTCGTCCATCAAACGTCCTTCGAACCCAACTAGGCACAGATACCTAACATACCTACCTATCCGAAGCGATGAATTATTGATGTTCCCTCGTCTCAATCAGGTGTCTGGAGCCACTTACTCGTACCTCTCTATTGTTGATGTGGATTGCCCAATCCTGCCAAATTGCCCGCCTAATTTATCCTAACACCTCTGAATAGAACATTACGGAGCTCTGTAAGAGCTAATTTATGCCGAACGAGCTCCTCAGATCTTAACAACGAGTTTAATACGTTTTCCCCAATTAGGGAGGTAGTTTTCGAAGTGGCAAGGATTTGACCGTCATTTGGAACAGCTTAGTCTAGGCCAAGGTGTTGATATGGTGAGGAATTCTAGGCAATCCGCCAGGATCTATTTTAAGACATGATTTGGTAAGAAAAGCATATAATAGATTTTTTACACAGTTTTTAATCGAATACTCGTGTTTAATTGTTAATCATTAAGCTTGTAGCTTATCAATACATATGAATAACGTAAGTTTCTTTCGTTTACTTGTTCTTCATTTAATAATTTACCACTTTTGTCAGATTGGCGAATCTTATTAGTACTCTCTTCCTATAAATATAATTATAAGGTAAAATAATTAATTTCCTATTATCAGGTTTTTTTACCTAATATTAGAAATTTCTAATTAGTCAATAAAATGTTCTATTTTATTCTTGGCGATAGTTTGGAAGTTTATAACCATAGAAATTAATACCATAGATATGGCCAATGACATGCACCCATGCAGTTATAGGCTTGCAGTTATATTTATTATTCAGTTATAGGCTTGCGTTTGACCGCCATCTCGCCTGATGATAACTATTATACTATATGTATCTCGCCATACTAACTTTCAGGTTTCGTTTTGGGGACGCTCGTTGACTCACCAATCAGAATTTCACTTCAAAACCAATGGTCTTCTACTAGACCCTTTATCGATTACCAACGACACGCAAGGAATTCCGGATTTCCATACGATTTACTTCGCAACCCTCATATATATTCAGATAATCTAAACTGAACCATCTGTATAGTTCAAGACTCCAAAAACGTTTTACCTAAGGTCTAGTTCCCACTACTGCCTACTAAATTAGATAACGTCCTATACCTACCCTAAGGGTTCCTTATTTCGGTAACGAATGTTGCAATATTGACATAACGAGTATTTTCTGGAAGGCAGCCAGGCAGGGACTGGGTAAACGAGAAATAGCGGTATCGACGAGTATTAGCGTTTCGATTTAAAGTTTTGCTACGTGCGTATTTATATTCGTAATCATGGCCACAAGCTTAAAAGCTACGCAATGTCTAATGCTTTCCTATGTACTAGAATCCATACTTAGCAAAAAATATTATTACCGGAATAGAAATAACGTTTAAATTGTGATTCGCAGACCCTTAAATTAATTTTGAGATAAATGTCGTGACATGATAAAAGATGGTTATGAATTGTAGGTATCGTAAGTAAGGTTTTGACATAACGACATCCATATGTAATTGTGTATCCTTTTAGAGATACCGAACAAAATTTACTGCTTTTGGTCCTCTTCAGACTTCGGCTCGCTGCCAACTACGAGAGCAACCTACTTATTTTATAGGCTCTCTGCGACACAAAGTTAGAGTGAAGCAAAGGTATAAATCGTGACCACTGCGATTCCCAACCAACTTGGGAGTGCAGCCAAAAGTACAAAGACATTATAAAGTAGGTAGCGCAGGAGCGGACTTGCCAGCAGGCTGAGTTGACTGGAGCCTAGGGCGGCACATTTTAGGGTCGGTTTTAGGGCCAATTATTTTTTTGTCGAACATGATGTCTTAATAGATAGTATTGGTGTGAACGGAGTAAGGGAGAGGGGTCCTAATAGGCAGTATTGATGTGAGCGAGGATGGAGGAAGGGAGGGGGGTGCTAGAGTGTAACGAATTATAGAGATCGGAAGGAGCGGCAAAATTTTTAAACTACTGGCGGCAAATGTGTAAATCCGCCACTGAGGTAGTAGAAAATCTAGCACCCAATTTGTTCAGCTGGAAAACTTGAAATAGGTCACCGAAGTCGGATTATAAAATAGGTAAGTATGTTTGTCTACTAACCTACCTAAAATACTCATCTAGATTCATCATCATTGTCAGCTTGTATTGACACACTGCTGAGTAGGCCACCTCTCCCTTTTTTAATTCTTTTATAGGCTTACGTTTGACCGCCATCTCGCCAAGTGGTAAGCAATGTTGCGGTCTAAGATGGAGCACGCTTGCCTAGAAGGAACCGATTCACTTGCGACTTGAAGACACCCAAATTATATCTATCGGGAAACACCTCCCTTGTGCCATTTTTTCCGTCTCAAGCTAATCTCATCCACGAATGACCCAATTATGTAGATGGAAATTATATAATTGGCGATGATAAGGCCAAAATTTGCATATTATAATTACGTAATTACATAGACATAAAATTATCTCGCAGTACAATTCTCGAAAAGGGAAGTTTTGTCGATGTGTGAATCTCCCGACAAATTCTTAACATTATATTTTGCAAATTAAAACAAACAATAAGAAAAGTGTTATTGGACACATTCTTAGAAATTAGTTAATTAGAAATTTAAGTTAGATTTAAGTAACTTATTAGCCTGAGGCTACATTGTAATTCCATTAAGAAATGCTCTTTAAGCGTTTAAAAAAAAATAAACATGTACATTTTTATATTTTGCAAATTAAAAAATTGACGTTTTGCTTCGAAGGTCGACGTAGTGTTCTTGCACCATGTAACGTACTTAACCATCTATTTGTAACCCGTTGAGCACGAGTAAAACGAAACCCTTCGTAACTGTTCAAGGTGAACAATTTAACCACATTTCTGCTCAGATTAACCAGATTCAATTTTTTTTTCTGTATACGTAATTGCAATTTCAATAAACAAAAGTCAAGTTTGAATGAATGCAGTCAAAAATCTCGCATATCGCAAACCAAAAACTTTTGAAATATTCAAAACAATGGAGCATTATTCGTGCGCATCGCACAGTGGGCGCTTGCTCATGAATATTTTCGTCAGTTCTGATAGGAATCTGTGGTACCTCTGGTAATAATTAAGTGGAAATTAATGGCGAATGATTTATAAGAATCGAAATTTTTTGAATAAAGGAACTCTTTATCATTGATTGGAAAGCTCCTAGGATATGACTAGTATTAGAAAATAGATAAAAAATAAGGGTAGGTTAAGATAAAGTTTGTTTTGTGTGAAATACCAATAAATTATTTATTTTGTAACCAGTACAGAAACTGGGCTATTTATTTATTTGTTTAATTTTAGTTATTGCGATCCTCTTTTAAAAAAAACCTTTTTACATCGAATTTTACTAGGTCTCAGCTATTCAAAAGTTTTATACTAATATCCGAATTAATCGGGTGTTAAATCTAATGTAACCTTTTTTACCAAAATATTTATCACATTCTTGTTACAAGATGAACCAACTGATAATAATCTAATGAAGTAACTCGCGTGATGATCCTATGTAATCTAATTTGGTAATGTCGTGAGAGAAGAAGCGCATGCGCATGTTTTTGTGAAACTTTAGCTTCGTGGATGACATTCGTTACCTAGATTATAATGAGCTTAATTGGACCTCTTCTCGAATAATGGTGTAATATCTGATAACTGTTATGTAGGTTACATGCTTCGTTCATGTTTAAAACCTCGTTAATCACATTTTATTCAAACAATCTTCGTCAATCTGAGTCTCCAAGACTCACTTCTACTTTTAGAATTAAGTAGTTTCCTATTTACAAAACTATTACTTGGATACATATTATATTAATAGAGAATACCTTGTCTAATTTAGAAATTTAACGTTTTTCTACATCCTATTCTGAATTATGTAAAACTACCAGTGATAGTCTTGTATACTATTTCGTCCAAAATGTAAAACAAGGAAGTGGCAGATTAGTTCAGTTTTGGATTTGACTATTTTAACACGCTTTTATTAGCTTCACCTGTATGTTTGTAACCGACTCCTTTGAGCGCGTTTTTGACCCACTTTAAACGGTCAGATTTCTTTCAAACTTTGTAGATATATCGAGGACCGATGACAATAGCAAAAGATAAACAAAGCGTGTTTTTTAGTTTTTTTAACTATTCATTTACTTGATTAGGTACAAATATAACCAGCCAAGATAAATGTAGCTTGTGTATGTGTGTGTGAATATTTGTTACCACGTATCACCATAACTACTAAACTGATCTTGATAAAATTTGGAATAGAGATTACCTATGCCTTGGTTTAACATTAACACATGCTACTTTTTATCACAACCGTTTTACAATATTGTGCGGAACATTCGTTTCTAGCTCTTAGCTTTTCTATTTTTATGTGAAAAAGGGCTAACAGTCTTTGCCATTGTTACGGAATGAAGCCATTTGTCTCAATTTTTCACCCATTAGCAAGCTTAGGCGAGTTCTAGGCGACGGCTTCGATCTACCTAGCAAGTACCTTGTAATAATGAAACGTTTCTTTACTTGGTAGGTACATGAGATAAGCGACTTACTTGCACTCCGATACGAAAATAAATATGGAATAGTTAGATCAATAGATAGAAACTCTTTATTGTTCACACCAGAAATTACAAACAAGAGGCTAATAACACTAAAAGTAAAACTATATTAGTATTTTGTTTTGTGGTATTCACAATTAAATTAAATTGCGTACCCTTTTAGTCCTTTACATTGAAATTGGCGATAATTTCATTATCCTCTACCTAAAGGTTAGTCTACAAATCAAAGTACTTAAAGTTGCGTACTTTGTAGTTACATTTTATGTTTCTACACATAAAATTATTATTTTTATTGGTTATATTATTGGTTATATTATTGGTTATATATTGGTTATATATTGGTTATATTATTGGTTATATTATTGGTTATATGGGTGTCTTCAAGTCGAGAATGAATCGGTATCTTCTAGGCAAGCGTGCTCCATCGTAGGCCGCATCGTTGCTTCCCATCAGGCGATGGCGGTCAAACGCAAGCCTATTTTTGAATAAAAAAAAATAGACCAACTAGTTAGATTAGACTATCCAGTTAGACCACGAATAAGGACCGTAACATACGAGGTTTTTCTTCTTATACCGATTATTAACGATTTACAATTTCGAACGATAACAATTTCTCGAAGTACCAGAGTTACGACACCTGTCAAATAGCCAACTGAACTCTCTCCCTAGAGTTTGACCCACAGAGAGGCATTCAACCCGCAGCTTTGTCCCACATTAGCCTAGCAACAGACAGTATTGTCCCCACATTGTCCCCGGTACATTGTGGTCCACACATCGCGTTGAATAATTAGTTCCGATAGTTGTTCCTCATTCGTTCCAGAGAAAGTCTGCGACGCACATCGGCGTTTCTATTGGTCGATGTTCCCATTACTGGGATATGATTTGCGCAATACGGTTTTCTTTTCGGTAGTACCTAACATATTTACTCGTAGGTAAGAACGTGAACTTTTTGACGTGAGTTTGATAAACTTCTGAAGCTCACGATGATCAAACGAGCTCAAATCCGGTTGACCAACATATTAGTACCGACTTACGTTTAAACTTTGTACTTACTTATACACCCTATTTTACGTATAAACTAAGCTTAAACTTAATTATTGACACCATAAAGTTTGCAACCCTTTTTCCAGACACTTTGGTCGATTCGAATGTGGAGCCTATGGACGTGGATAATTAATCAATGGATAATCTTAAAAAAACAGAAAATTCACAATAAGCAAGTCGTAATATAGGAGCGTCCATGTCGAGGAGTTCGCGGCTCGTCGGCGTAAGTTAGTAAGCTTAGCTATGCCAGTCAAACTCAAACCCGCATGAATATTCAGTGTAGGGCGAAGATCTCTTAATAATGAAAAGGGTCGGGAAGTATTTTATTCAACTATTTTACCTAAACTTTCATGCCGTTCAAAGGCCTAAAAAAATAAAAAGAGGGCCAGAATGATTATAGCTTAACTTGGCTTGGCTTGAAACAATTGGCTGAAAATTTCAAAGCTGCCTAAAGGCCTCTGAAATGGCTTAACGGATGTTTCTATAGGGCAAACAACCAGGGCCTACAACTTAACGAGTATACCACCCGCGGTCACCTATCCGAGGACTGGCCGAGTCGTTCGTTGCTTAACATCGGTGATCGCTTATAAACACCTAGTCGAGTTACGCCACAAGCGCTACAAGCAAAGGATATAAAAATAAAGAGTGAAATACATGTCTGGCAAAAGTGAGTGAGATAACTTGATTTTATCGGTTCGTTTCAAAGGGATAATTGAGTTACGTATCTAATGTGGTAAGTAAATACGCTATGTGTTTTCAGTTCTAGATTGTAACCATACTTCACCTTAGTTCGATACTTTTTAATGTAGTAATTACTTTAAAAATACCTAATTACCTACATATATGCAAAGAATTATCAGTATCTATACTTAGCCCATAACATTATAATCGCTGTCACGGACTCGAATTGAAATCTTACTAAAATACCATCAGTTTTAAAACTCCTTTCTTTTAGCATAAAAACTTTTTGATCAAATAAAAAATAGAACTGGTTTGACTTAACTTGATTAGCGCTTTTTTGTGTCACGTTTCATTTTTGTAGTCGATTTTCATTGTGAAACTTCTTTAGTTTCCTTAATAATTTCATGATTGTTAGAATCTACATAATATTTATTAGTGATGAAAAAGTTTTAGCTGGATCGCGAAGTTTTCTAAAAGGCGTATTTACTTTTCTACAAAAAAAGTGTACTAAGAATCGCGCACAATAAACTTAGAGAAGGTATGCGTGTAATCTTAGCATGTAATAATGTAAATGTATGTGGCCATAGGAATAAATTTCTTTCTTGGGTGAAAAAGTGTAACTTTGGCGTATAAATAAGTGGTTATGAGGGTAGCCGACAATTTTATGTAGATCTAAGGCTCGGGCGAGCTTTTGGGCCAGATTACGAAAACCTTGTGAGCCTACACTATGAACAACATTAGTGGAGGTATATTTGCTTAGGTGCGAATGTAATACAATGTTTTCGGACATGCTTGGTTTGATATTTAAACTTATTTTGGAGAAAAAGGTACTAACGATTTTAAAGAGTAAAATTATATTAGTTGTTTTCAGTGGCTGGTAGGACGCAGCCACGAGCGCGATGTACTTGAAATCAGTCAATTAATTAATCACTCCTTGAAAATAGCACGGAATGTGATTGAACTCTTCAATTCATTGTTTTTGTCAATGAATTTCTCTGATTTCTAAAATAATATAAGCACATGAGTAGTCCCATATATTTATAACAAAATGTATAAAACCTCGTTTGTTTCAAAAAAAGTTTAACAAAATCTAGCAAGTTCAAATATCAATAAGTTAAATAGGGACCTACACTTCGAATTATTATTATTCCTATAAAAGTAGCGATACTTGAAATCCATTCTCCCAACTTTTCCCATTACTCAGCCATCGATTTCTGATATTGACTCGAGCTGACTTATTGCTTTGAAATTACTTTTGTTTCCACTTCGTGCCTAAGTGCCTTTTTGAAACTTTTTTTGCTTCAATATTTTTATAATCCACATCTTTCTGTGTACTTAGTTGAATAAAATATTGATGGTAGGACTTTGGAAGGATTATTTTTAGTACGAAATAACAAGAAATACAACTAAATACAGGGTTGCCGAAAAGGGCGCATAGTAAGTACTCATCATTATGAACGACTTTTACTATGGGACCAACCCGAAATCACGATAAAAAAAATCAGCTGTTCCATACATTTTGTCTAGTATCTTTGACATTTTTCTACGAAACAGCAGATTTTTTTCTCAATTTCAGGGTTGTTTATAGTAAAAGTTATTCATAATGATGACTACGAGTCCTTTTCAGCTTAGCATACCCTTTCCTTATAACCCTGTACAGCTAGAGCTACGAAGTCGTCTATCTGCATTGCAGTTGTGGTCTAAACTTAAACGTATTGTATTGCATTCTTTATCAGCTGGGCTAAGTTTCCATTTGTCTATTGAAAAAGGAGCTGAGAAATATTACTACCTTCGCCTATTTCTATTTTGCTTAAAAAGGTCTTGATCATTTGTAATAACTACAAATAAGGCTTAGAATTCTGGTTATATACATACGACAGACGATAGTGGTATTTTTGAGAATATACCTACCTCTAATGCTTGACGATTTGGATTTTATCTCAACTTCTCGATAACGTGAAAATACACAAGCGATAAACAAGACAGAATTTTCAACACTGATTTAGGAGGGGTTCCCAACGAGTCACACCAAAACGAGTCACAGTGTGACTTGTGTTTAGGCAGCGTTTATTAGAAAGACCATGCGTCACGAAGTCATTGATTGACGATTTATGTATCAAGGTTCCCAATACCGATACAAAGATCTGTGGAAATGTAGAGGAGAAATGCACGTATTGTGTCCTTTCATTAGCATGCATGTGCTCACGCATGGTACAGCATGCACGGTCATGGTCAAGTCGCCGCATGCATTATTTATTATAGAAAGAGTGAAACTTGTGGACAATGCGTTTATTGAACATAAAGGGAAGTGAGATGCATCCGGTAGGTACGGTGGCGATGAAAACTTGAAAGGAAATCCAGGGTTTCAGTGTAGTAACGACTGCCGGACACTTTAAAGTCATTCGACTTATACTTACTTACTTATAGACGACCAGTTTAGCTCAGTGGTAGCATGTCTGCCTTGTTAAGCAAGAGGTCCTGAGTTCGATTCCCGACCGGGCAGATGTTTGAATGATTAATTTATATATCGGTTCTGGGTCTGAGTGTTAGTTGTCCTCGTCTTTGTGGGTGTTACATGGCATCCTCGACACAGGATATTCTAGTGGGGAGTTACGAGTGTGAATCGTACTTTATGAATGGATATCATCATCTTCGTCTTCTGCTAGTGTTGGTCCACGTCAGTTAGTATTTCAAACAACTAATTTTATTTGCTACTTATTGTTTTTCAATTTCAGAGAAAATGGCAGCTGAAAAGAAACCTGAAGCACCGTAAGTAATTTGGCAACTATTATCACTATACAATTGTCTGTAATAGAAAATTCCGTCCTCTAAAAACGGCAGCGCCGCCGGTCAGATTTTGGAAAACTTTTCCGTATGAAATTCGGTACCCAATTACGTAACTTTATGAAACCACTTACCTGGTATGAATAGACTGATGGATGAACGTTGGAATCCAATTGTTAACTGCAGTTCTACTGCATAGTTCTACTGGTAGTAGGTATCACGAGAAATTATTGTTATTATCTATCGAGAATAAGTCTGCGTTTGATCTTCAACTCGCCTATTTCTGTAAGTAATCTTAATAAGAGGTAACCTTCGTCATGACTCGGATTTATTGCCATACGTGGTACGTACTACCATACTTACCAGCCACAGACAGTCAAAAACATTTTATCACGATGCGCGATGCTATACTAGTAGAATTACGCGGGAAGACTCTGGGCAACAAAACTATTCGCATATCATAATCATATTTTAGACAAGCTGCGCCCCGCGGTTTCACCCGCGTTTTCCGGGATTAAAGTAGCCTATGTGTTAATACAGACCGTGAACAACCTTCATTTCAAATTTCATGTAAATCCGTTCAGCCGTTTCTGCGTGAAAGTAACAAACATACATCCATACATTCTTACAAACTTTCGCGTTTATAATATTTAATTAAGTAGTTTCGACATGCCTCATCCTACATATTTATTTTTTTGTTAGTTATTTTTTGTCTTATAAAAGATGTAATGGAATCTTAAAATATGTTCAGTGTCTGCAAATGTTTAAACCAACCCGAGAAACGCACTTCGCAATGGGAAGATCTCATGAGGAAGTTCTCCGAAGCGCACAAGGAGGAGTGCAAGTAAGTAATCCTACCGCTATTTACATACAGTGAAAGACTGAGTACGCTGGCAATTTAACCGACGGAACCAACGTTTAACCGATCTTTAACGGACGATTATCGAATCAGCTCTGATTTCAAGTACCTATCGGTTTGTTGGTTGATAGTTTTAATCATCGGTATATCGATGGTAAACTTTTGATTCTGCTTTTTTGCTTTGTCATATTATAACTTGTCTTTTAAGTTTTCGATGAAACTATTTTAGTCTTTTAAGGTCTAGGCTATTTAGGTACTCGTATTTTGACTCTTTTTTGTGCACACAATAAATAAGTTAAGGATCCATAAACTGGAAAAATTGTATACTTTCACAAGTGACGACCTTCTTGCTAGAGTCTAAACGCTGATGAGCATCTAATATTGAATATTATTGCTTAACTTAATTTATGGTTAACGTTAAGTTAAATGGTGGTGGAGCCCGGCCTTAAAAGTTTGAATAGTGAACTCGTACCTACGGCACTGTAGACTTGTACAGTGTACAGCATACAAAATGCTCCTGGCTTGTTTGTTTTGCAAAGCACACTGTGTTCATTCATCGCATTCACTTTCGTATGATTTCGATTGTGGTCAATGAACTTTAACAAAGCAGTAACTAAAGCAAAGTATCAACAAAGGATTCTATTGAGTTGTACCTATGAAAGCTAGATCTTGGCTAGATTCTAACAGGCGCCTTCTCCCCCCCCCTCTTGTGAACACATAAGAATTCCAGGTGATGCAATTGCCCCCACCCCCTTTGAGCTTTGAGTCACAACTGAAGTACTTTGTTTTGAACGAAACCATCTAGGGGCCCTTACTTATTAAGTTTTCCTTAGGTTAGCGACATAGCTTAGTTCTGTAAACACATTGCATTTTTGTATTGCACACAAGTTAATGATATTTGTCAATCTTAGCAACTGCTAAGCATATTTTATAAGTAAGACTCTAGATCTCACTCACTCGTAAACTTTCGCATATTTCATATTTTTGAAATGGAAATCTCTACGCCTTTCACACGCGTAAACATTGCTATAGTAGGTATAAACTTTGTAGGAACATTGGTATCATTGCGACTTACTGTTGTAGTACAACATGCTGAGCTCAGTTGTTGAAGGTTCCTTAGCAAAATAGAAAAGATAAGGCTTCCTGCCTGTCTTTTAAAGAGAAGAGAACTCCATGACAAAGCGGAAGAATTAAAACTTAATTCGTTTTTCTTTTCTCTTTCAAAGGCAGGCAGAAATTCGACCCGTCATAAAATTATTTCGCGATATTTTCAGTACAGTGTCACTGGATATTCCCCGGTCGATGCGCTCAATAAAACAGTTCCCAACCGGATCCACCTACGAGGGCACTTGGGATCATCTCGGAATGAGTGGTTTCGGAACTTATACGTTCCCAAATGGCAAGTTTGTTGACATGATACTTATTGTAAAATAGATGCGTATCGCGGTTACACTTGCATTTTTTGGATAAAAAGTAACTTATATGTAAATCTAGGGTATAACCTACCTCCATACCATATTTTATCTAAATCCGTTTAGTCGTTTTTGCGTAATTTTGCAACACACATCCAAACTTTGACATTAGTCGCAAGGAGGATCATGTTGAGTTCTTGAGATAATTCTCTCTGCTTTGAGATGAGTGAGCTGAAATGTGTGTAAATAAGTATCTTAATTAAGTATCTTGATTGCCAACACGCCTGCCCAGCGTGGCAATTACGGGCAAATCCTCCTATTTATGAACAGGACAACCACAAAAAGGCCCCCAGTTCCCGGCCGCCCGGCTATTCCTGGCCAAGGTGGCGGCCATGGTAACGGCCGGGCAAGGGGTGCGAAGAATCACCGGGTTGCGTAAGGCGGCTGGTAGCAAGTGGATGCGTGAGGCAGAAGATCGTGCCTTGTGGCGTTCGTTAGGAGAGGCCTATGTCCAGCAGTGGACAAACATTAGATAGGCTGATGATGATGATGATGAAGTATCTTAAAAGTTTCCGAATAGAGTCAATTTTGTATGCCGTATAAGATTAATTACGTCATGAGTAATAAGCAACTAAGCAAGTAATGCAAAATGCGGATGAGGTCTTACACCTGCCTGCCTAAATACTCTAAGATATGTCATTGTATCTTGCATGTTTGTATGTGTAATCTTATCTCCATAATCTCCAATCTTCAGGTGTACCGAAATTGTATAGGTTTGAAAATATCACCTAATAGAGCTTCAGTCATTTTGTGATAGGAGTTGAATACGTTGGAGATTTCGAAGACGGCATGTTCCACGGCGACGGGGAGCTGCGGTACCCCGAGGGTGCTATACTGCGAGGCACCTGGAAAAAGGGACATATGCTAGACAAAACTTTATTCTTCGATGATGGGTTGGAATATTCGGAGTACGATTGGGGATATTGCAAGATGCCGGATAGAAGGTATGCTGATTCGTGTACTATCACCACAACCGTTTTCCATCTATTACTGAAAGTGCTTTATACAATGCGCTACATTTTAGTACGGCAGACCAACTAGTAATAGAGAAATATAGTTCTGTTCTTTTCTTTCTTTATCTTTTTTGTGTGAATAATAAATAGTTTATCTAGTTATCTCTCTCGTTTATTAGACGTAGTCCAGCCGTATCCGTAAGTCTGTTAGCACTATTGCTCGTCGTTTGTTTTAATAATCGTCCTTCCTTTTGCTTAATTCCGTTTGGACTTTAGGTCAAGAGATAAAAAATAAATACCTCTTTAGACTCCTCAGCCATTACACCGTACAAGCTAATTAATTTACCCAATTATTCCCAACTGTCCAAAACATACAAAAACGGAACAAATTACAGAAATTAAACATCAAAAAGCTTTGCAACTAATTACGAACAGTCCATAAAAGCTGACCAGAGAGCTACAAAGTAGATTACAACTCCCAACAAAAAAGGTCCAGTGGTTTGGTTTACGTTGACTCGTTGACCTGAATTCGGTCATTTTAGGACAGAGTTACCTAATGGCCTAAGGTGGCAACACTCTCTAACCAAAACTTATCTGACACTATCTGTGTCTCTCTTTATTTACATAAATGAGAAAAGGATAGTAGCAATTGTAGCGCTGCGCTGTCAAAATTATTTAAAAATTCTACAACAGGTTTCTGGATCGATGCCATGAAGACGAAAAACTAATTTGAGTAAAACATGCCTTAACATTTTTACGTGTAGAATTCTACAAAAACATCCCTAATATCCGCAGAAGCGAGCACCTTCATTAAGGTCCCCAATTCCCGCTACAAAACGGGCATTATGAATCATTTTGCGCCGCAAATATTCTTGTATTTCCCCGTTTTTGCCTTCATAAAAATAATTGCTAGTCATCTTTCTTTGCAAGTGCTAAGAACACTGTTTTTCTCTTTATTTCGAAGTGGACGGTTCTTTTTCTTCTTGTAATGATAAAGTTGGGAAAACGTCTGTGTTTCCTCACGCGTTGCTGTCGCAGTCATGAAAATGAAACTAAGTTTTCGTCAGAATCATCCATTTTCCGCCCACTGCTGAGTAGGTCTCCTCTTTAGTTTAGTAACAAACATTTATTTAACTTAAAAAATATGTTAGTTTGGTAACGTCATATATTGCAACTGAGTTTAGAAACCATTGTCAATTCAATATAAGCTTGCTTTTCATAATTTTTAGGTATTTTGTTTTTAAAATCAGTGCTTTTTGTACTTAGAAGTCTTCAACAGAAGTTTATTCTGATATACAATCCAAATAGGTAGTCGTCACTTATTCGTATTTAATAATGATACATTTTGTTGAGTGTCATTGACATTTCTCTATGGAACAGCTGATTTTTTTTTCGCGAATTCCAGGTTGGTCCCATAGTAAAAGTTGTTCATAATGATGAGTACTATGAGCCCTTTTCGGCTTAGCATACCCTTTATGAATAACCCTGTATTGGACAAGGATCTGCTGAAGATCGGCTTAGGGCGTTATTTTTATTAAACAGACTACAAAGCTTAATGAAAACAGCTTATTGTCTCTTAAAAAGATAACAACAACCTTCAAAAAATAAGTCTGCTTGCTTCACATTCGACCACGTGTCGCTTACCAACAGACGAGTTGGTCATTCGAAGATTTAACGTTATAAAAAAATGGCTTATATTTACCATCTGTATCTTATCTCTTCTATTACTTACTAGGAAACTATGCTACCTATATCTGTGTCTCAATTCTCAGATTCATTTTAAAGAACTGCTGTTTTCTTTGTATCCTAACAATAGAAAAGGAACAAACGGTCCACGGTTCCTGATAGCTCCCGGCTATCACGGTAGAACAACAGCGACACTTTTATAGCAAACTTTTGCAACGTAAAGCAGAACTAGTTTGCATTAAACAACTGTAATTTACTGAGCTTTTTATGTGCATAGTTTTGGAAATTAAACACGAGCAAATTGTAAAAACTCTCGTGCGACTGTCGCATTTCAAGTACGTTCTTTTAATTAAGCGGTTTTATGATAGGCGGAAATTTGTAAGTTTAGGACTTAATTTTTTGGAGGAGTCAACATTTGGAACTCTTAAACAGCTTCTGAATAATCTGTTACCGATAGAAAACTACTCTATTTCCAAATGCATAGGTATTGGGTACGCTCTTTGGGACGCTACGCTAACCCCCCAAAAAGTTTAATTTTTTTTTCATCCCACCATCTCGGAAAGAGTATTTTTAATCTTCAATATCTGAGTGGAAAAGCCGTTTTTATTCTCTAGAGGATAAAGTAAATTGAATTTAGAACATCGTGTGCACTAAGTTTGTGAATTAAAAAAAACATTAAACCTATTTACTGCTACCTCTATGGTGCCGAATATATCATACAACTTTTTTTTAATTTTTTTAAAAACTCAGACTCGGAACCTTCTTGGTGTTATTTTTTCAATTTGCTTTGTACGCGGTTCTTTATAGTAGGGGAGCCCACGATGCTAAATGGGGATATCATCGAGCGTCATAGAGACCTATTGGGTTGCAAAGTTTAGATGATAAGAAGAAAAAATGTTAAGTGATATATACCTTTTCATCGCTGGGGGAAGCGGCTATAGATTTTTAAATATGTAAAAAAAACTGTTGCATGGGCATCTTCGAGCGCGTCAGATATTGATAGCATCAATGCCTTACGTATTTTTAATAATGTACGTATGTTAATCTGATCGTTTGCATGATGCGGGTGGTTGTATGTAAGGGTTGAAAATGAAAAAAAAATAAAATTAATCGAGCGCGTCAGATTTTATAAGGGAGTGTTAAGTGCACCAAAAAAAAGCTCTCATTCACTAATCTGACGATGTCGATGGGACGCAAACTCGCGGCCATTTTCATAATGTGCAAAAAAAATTCGCCATTTTGAAATACTCAAGCGCGTCAGATTAAGATATATATGGTTCATCTTTATGTTCTAAACGTACTGTTTCATAATCTGACGATTATCTAGAGGAATTCGCCTGATCTGACAAAAAAAAATTAGAAAAACGGTTCACCCTAAAGGCCATCCCTGCAACTTCCAACTAATTCCGTTCCTGGGCGCTTAAAATTGTACTTTTTGAGCTCAAAATATATTTTATGTGATATTTTGAGCTCGCTGAGTTCAAAGAAATAATATTTCTATGCATTTGAGCTCTTCCAGCTCAAAAGTCTGATAGAAGTTTCATAGAACACTATTTTTGGAATTTTTGAATGGATCAAGCAATTTTCACGCAGTTAGCGGCATTCGACGCAGTTGTATCATCCTCATAAGTAAATTTTAAGTTTAATTGATCGAACCAAAAATTTCGGAGTAATCCCGAAAAAACACTTTTTCGGGTTTCTTTCGTTCACGATATCTCTCGAACGAATCAACCGATTTTGACCAGCTTGGTGGCGATCGACGTAGTTTTTTAAGCTCAAGAGCGGATTAGTTTTTGAAGTTGATCGATAAAGCCATTTAAAAGTTATTCCAAAAACCACTTTCAAAAAAAATAATCTTATTTTTTTGAGATTTTTCAAAATTTCTCAAAATCTATCGGTCCGAATCGGTTCAAATTCACAGGAAATCTAATTTTGTGGGAACTCTTTAGAACGCCGTTTAGTAGATTCCGATCGGTTTAGTCGTTCAAAAGTTATAAGCGAGTCACATAGTCACACACACACACACACACACACACACACACATACATACAGACATCGCGGAAACATCGAAACAGGAGCATGTGTTTCGGAGCTATTTCCCGAAACTTCCGGTGCAAATGCATTGCCACTACACTTTGCTCTTGTAAATACTGAAAGTCTCGCGGTATTTTAATTGCAATAAATAATTTATAGCACTGTGCGTGATTTAAATCATTTAATGATGATTCCATCGACAATTCGAGGTTATCAGAATAATTGTTCCTCGAGATTTTCGGAAAACCGGTTTGCTACGACGATATTCCAAAATATTTACACATTTTTTTAATGTTTCTACTGTAAATTTAATATTTTTTTGTAATGTACTTTCACCACAAAATACACATTTTAAATTAATATCACTCATATTAAATATTAATAAACTTTAATTCACATAAATAATATTACAATATTTAGCAAAAAAAGCCAAAACGTTGGAAACACGTTGTAAACAGTATGCCACGAACGAGTCTTTATGATCAGCTGTGATGGCGTCATGGCAGCAGAAACCAGAGTGGGGACGGAGTGAGAGAGTAATAGATAGAGAAAGAGTGAGAGAGGAATAGAAACGCGGAGAAGTAATCGTAGGCATCACGCAGCTCCACGCATTTAACTTTATCGACGAATTTTTGTTATTTCGGCTTGCGGAAATCATCAGATTATATATTATTCGTTATTCTTGAATTATTTCCTTTAAAATAAAAAAAAAATTAGCTACGCTCGAGAATGTCGAGATGACGTTTTTTTTTACAACTTTGCTGCCCTTCTCTTTCTTTACGTCACTCTCAAATTGTCAGATTAGTGAAATATACACTTTTTAGGATGTAATTAACTCTACCCTACCTTAATCTGACGCGCTCGAAAATTTCTGATGGTCAATTTTTTTTTACTAATCTGATCCTGCATTCTTCACGGGCGGCCTTATATTTGGGCCTCATGTTTGGTGGATGTACTTAACCGGGTACAAGATATCCCCCTGTATATCAATCTGCCGCGCTTTAGCACAACACGAAATCCCCGCTTGGGCTCCCCTACTATTACGCGGCATTTTTTCACGTCATTGTTAAACCTTATATTAAAAACAAGAAACTTGAAAACAAGTGAAAAAACTAAAATGAGTGATTCTAGCGACGAGGAAGTTTGTTTGACGCCAACAGAATTGACTGAAACTGTTAATAATGCGCAAATGAGCTTTTCCACTCAGATATTGAAGATTAAAAATACTCTTTCCTCGCTGAGGTGGAATGAAAAGTTACGTGTTGCACTCGAGTGCAAATATTTTTCACCTCGTGCTCTTTTGATTCCCTCGCTAACGCTCAGGATTCTAATTTTGAATCACTCGCTGCGCTCGTGATTCAATTTTAGAATCCTTCGCTTGCTCGGTCATCAAAATTGAACACGCGGTTAAAAAGCAACTTTGCACTCTTGTATAACAAATAACTATTATCACCGTTTCTGTTGAAGAAATAGCAATAGAACACAATACCACAACACTTTATTGACACGCAAAAATAAAAATACAAACGCAAGAAAATATTTGCTTATTCTTGTAAAAGTGAAGTGAAGTTAATGTTAAGATCGATCAATATTTCTGATTTCTGACTCGATCTCATCCGCCAAAGCAATCAAACTGAACATCCCGGTTGGCCTGACCGTCGGCGTTTACCATGCTCGATGACGCCTTCAAAATCTGTGTCAAAAACGCCTAATGTCTGCCATTTCGTTCCAGGTTCACAATTGAGTACAAGAACGGGCTCCAGCCGAGCCGCAAGTCGTACCTGACGGCAGACCAGCCGACGAGGAAGATTCCCGACGGGTACTACAACACCGGCGACGGCTTCTTCGACCCAAAGACCAACATCGTTTACAGCGCGGATGATATCACCACTATTGTTAGGTAAGACTAGCTGCCCTCACATGCTCAAGACCGGCATCACAAAAAAAAAATAGATTTCCTGTTTTTTCACGCATTAGATGCGTATTTTTTTTTTTTTTGCTTTTTTCATGCAACAAAACAAAATATTTTTTTTGAGTTATCTCTCTTCTATTCTCTTGGTCTTATGAGGGCAGGCTGGTGGTTACATCCGTTTTTTTTCATTTAATTTATTTTGCATATTTATTACAGTATTGCAATATCTTTTTAAACAATAATTGCCTTAAAACCCAAATCGGGTTAGTCTAGGCTCTAGGCAATAGGGGTGCTAGGTCGGGTAACCTCCACGTGGTGCACCCTGGGCAACAGCGTGCGGTAATACTGCAGCTTTTATGCAGTATTACCGCACGGTGGCCAATAACCTGACACGGTGGGCCCATCCGCGTGTCCCTCTGACTGGCAGAGGGCACAGCGTGATGGCTTGGACGGTGGCGTTGCTGCCACCAGGGGGGTTTTCTAACGCGATTGCTATTGCTAACGCGACCCCACCTTGCCCCATCAGGCGGATGCCGAACACCCCAGGGTTTTTAGTGGGTATGCCGCCACTAGGGCGGAGACTCCCACATAACCACCCTGCCTCCCCCGGGGCGGGCGTGGTATCCATAAAGGATTTTCCCTGGGTCAAAAAAAAAAAAAGGCTCTAGGCAATAAGTTCTCGTTACCAATGTACGGTTACTAGTAAATTAAATAAACAAGCCCGGTATTAGAGCGAACAAAACAAACTCTCAATTTATGTTAATTATCTTTTAGAGCGTGTATCTTGAAAAAGTGATCCTAGAGGAGATTTCTGCTCAAACAAACCTCGTTTGTATTATTGTTGGCAATCAATTTATATAGATTCTATGAGTGGGCGCTATTGCAAGGAAATACAAGATAGCAAACAGTAGGTATGCCAAAATCTTCAAAGCCCTTTTAATCAATGTCCTGTCGTAGCGGTATGTTAATCCATCACGCCGTACTATGGGTGAAAGTTTGTAATTTTTCGAACAAAAAGCCCAAACAAACACGGAAACACGGCATGTGTCGGTAAAGCGTTTTAATTAGTGGCTCGTCCGACGCGACGGCCAGTAATTGCTTTGCTAATTGACTTGTTGATTGGCCAGCCCTCGAATCGATTGTCAAAACAAGTGACAAACGAGCAGGTGGCTCGCCTGATGGTAAACATACACTGTCGTTTTCGCAGTGTCGCACAGAATGCTATAAGCGTTGTTTATGGTTTTGTCGACTCTTTGAAATTTTGTTATAAACGTTCTCAGGCGGGGGAGTATGTTTGCTCTAGGTAGGTATATTACCTTTATCTAAAAATTAAATTTATATTTATAGCGTAGGTAGATAACTACCTAATTTAGCATAAATTGGTAAGTAGTAAGATACAATTAATAAAACAAAAATGATTCTTAACTATAATCTAACTGAACGTTATAGAACTCGTAGAACAGAATAAATTCGGTATTAAGCTACGTGTTGTTGTGGAAATTTTATTTCTAAGTATACTCAGGGGCTTTATGGTACACCATAAAAACCACTTCGCTTTTCCCAAAAAGTTTTGTTTTGACATTATGTTTTGTCCTAATTTTGTTAACAAGCAGCGCACACGCGTATTTTTGAGCGAGATTACCCAAGGCATCAATTTTTCCGGTAATTTTCACTCAGCCGTACCGTCGAGGGTGCCGTTTTGTTAGGAGACACAAAAAGTAATCTACCGAGGTGTTGCTCACGACATTTTATAACAACTAGGCGCGATTATGCCTCCCCTGACGGACGTAGTAATATGGTCGCGGATAAAATTACTATTTTTGATAGAAAGTTTGTTTTGTTCCTCAAAAAAGTTTTGTTTAGGAAATATAATTTTTGTATCAGGGATAATGTAATCGTGACTGTCATTTGCTTCAACTTTTTGCGTGGCCCGAACGTTACTTGTAGCGTAGGTTTGGGTCGCTATTAACATTCTAGAACAAATTTTCTATTCTAAACTTTGAGTGGCTTAAAATTCTGACCGTTGAGTGCACAGAGTTAAAACCTCGGTCTAACCAAGCAAGCATTACTAACTCTTCACTGTTTGATTATCCAGATCCGCTGGTCCGTTGGAGACAAAGTGGATACTAGAAAACTGCCGCACAAGCCCCGACAAGGCGGTGGGTCAGCTCCTGGAGTTCTACGAGCAGTGGTCGGAGCCGCAGACGGACCCGGAGCCGCCGCCGCCGCCCGCCGCGCCCACGCACGGCGCGAGGCGGCTCACTGAGTTCTCTGACGATGGCAACATGGTGAGTACCCAATTCTCATGTTTCTTATTTAACTTGTGTTCCAAGGCAAAGTTCTCCCTCGATTTCTTCATTTAGTAGTCTCTTTTCTGAACCAGTTTAAACACATTCTTAAAATACAGAAATTCTGCTTGCCATCTTTCCGGGGATAAGCACTTTTGTCACACCCACTGGAACACCTAACACATGGAAAAGATACCCATGTTAAGAATGAAAAAAAAATTTGCCTGTTTTATTATTTTTACTGTCGAACGCTTGTCAAAATAACAACATGAAACGCCAGCTTGGAGTGGTAGTTACCTACTGGTCCGTCATTTAGATACGTGAAGATTATTTACTACTCCACTTACTTTGAGTTTTCACGAGTACGCCAGCCATGAGGCACATGACTAACGATCTTGGGCTAGACTTATTGATCGGATTTTCTTTTACTTTTTAGCAAATGTCTTGTTTGAAATCTGGCAAAGCTCTATAAGTATACCTACTCGTGTAGACCCGTTTACGAATGTATCCATACTGTTCCACTATTTTTCGGGAAAACCTAAAGCAGAAAATGTACCCTCTAATGAAAACACGTGTGAAAATATAGAAACGTGTTTTATCAGTGTTTTATCAGTTTTATCTCAACATCATTTGCGACGAGCCTAAGGGGAACGGTACCTAAAGGTTTTCTGAAAATCAAACTCAAATTGACTCCCTTTTCACAAAACTTCGTTACCTGCTAGGTACCGATGATTTATTTTGGTCGCACTATAAGTTCGTAGAGTTCTTACCCCAGATTTATAAAAATGTAATTTTCTTCAGGTTCCCAACGTTATCGAGAGCCCAGAGGATACAGGTTCTTCTAGCTCTTGTTCGTTTTGAGTCAAGTTTTGGTGCATTTATTTTTCTTAAAACCGCCGCTGCTGGGACCGGTTTTAATTTTAATCTTTATGGATTTCTATAATATACCTATAGGTAGTTAGTTTTATACTTTGTTCGTGCTTCTTAGGATACGATACTTAGCGGTGTGCGTACTCCCCACATAGTATTTTTAGTAGGTATGACGTGAAATAGGTTATAAAATTTATTTTTACTTATTTTTAAGTTTGAAAATTTATTTGTAAGTGTCGAAATGGTTAATGATTTAAATTAGAGTAGGATATTTTAAGTATGTATTTTAGTTTAAATCCACTTAACATAATAATACCTATAATTATGTTAAGTATGTAGGAATATAAATATATATGTATGTATCTACTTCATTTTGAATTAAGTTTCATTTCGTTTTATAATTTTAGGCAGATATTTGCTCAATTTCACATGTGAATGGCTATGACAGGTAGGTTTAGTGCACATTAAATTATCCGCATCGAACAGGCGAATTAAAACTACATTGTCACATTGTTTTTAATTAATTAATTAAATTCTACTCGTCCAGAACGTGTAGTTTGAAAATGTATGCATACTCGCAGCCTTAGTTGACTATTACAGTATTACTTGCGTATCTAATTATTAGGTACTTTAATAATACAAAATAATAAAGATAAATTGGAAATTATATACCTACTGACTTTTATTTCAATAATACTTACTTTAATATACCTACTCGACTTTTCACTTCAATTTCGAGGAAATGAATGTAGGTATAATAAAAAAATACCCTCTTAGCAAAAACATCATGACTAGGATATGTGGATGTATGTGGGTGTTTTTATAAAATCCAAAATTGTAATTAAACTAGTTTTTACACAAATGCCTGGGGGAAGGTTAAGGAAACCCCGTAGATTCTATTCGGATCTGCCTAACCAATACTTTACACGTGAGAGTGCTTCATCTTCCACCACATCGTCGCTTTCCATCAGTAGGCCAAGCACAAGCAGCAGACAAATAATAATTGTATTACCACCGCTTTTATTCCGCGAGAGAGAGACAAACATAACCGCGCGGATAAAACCAGAGCCAAGCCAACCTGTCCACTGCCCATGCTAGGCCTACAGGTGAGGTTGTGGTCAAACGTATGCCAATGTCGCATGCAAAAAAAACTTCTTGCATACTGTGGTATTTCTTTCAGGATGATGACGACTTCTACGAGATCCTGCGCCGATCTAGGACTTCCTGCGTTTCAAGGTCTCACGCCAGCGCTCATTTTTCTCCCAGATTTCAGTTAACTCCCCACCAAGCCGCGAATAGCTCACGGAAATCGCTTCCTAGAACTTCTAAAGCATCGGGAATATCGAAAATTTTCTAATGCAAGCAAGGAGATGCTGACTTCATTGAACCTACGAGTACCGTTTACAATTACTTGGCGTGTATTGAAATATTCCATTGAGAAAATTTTACCCATTCTTCTGAATCATATTTGGCACATTTTGAATTTCGAGTGATTTTAAATTTTATTTTTAGTTATATAGTTTAGTAACTACTCATAGCAACTTATATCTGTACTTAACATAAGCTTTCCTTGTACCTTTCTATAATTGAAATTAAAAAAAATATACGTTAACCAGCCTTATTTTTTTTTTTGTATTTCACATTTTAAAGTTGCTTTATTCTAGTTTTCTTCATTGTTTTTTAGCAGGCTTAGTCAAAGTTTGCTCAAAGCCAAACGAATTTCGAAAGAAAAGGTCAACGCATCAGATGGCAAGATTAAAGACTCTATTTAGACGAATAAGATACTAGAGAGCTTTTAGACTCTATTTTTTTAAACTATCATAATCCTTCTACATGACTAAAATTCTTTCAGTGGTCGTGGTCCACCTGCTCTGTTCACCTGGACAATAAATTAAAATCACCCTCCATGCACTGTCTATGGCAAAGTTGCCTCCAAACTAAGCCTCCAAAACTTCAAACTAATTGAGGCATTAACCATTTCAGAATTAAAAAAAATCAGCTTAGTTCAATTTTAGAGCTCAAACCGAGGCGCTCCGAGCTCAATTTACTCGTGATCGTGCATCGTGACGATTCGTCACAGGCGCGATTACTTTTGCGAAAGATAATTACGGAAAACAGCTCAGGGCTATGCCTGAGACATTCTGCTTAGGAAAAATTATAATCTCAATTTGCTTGGGTATTTCACTCTGAGCAATTTGTAGTAGGTAGGTACTAAGGTATTTGTAGTAGATTGGCGCAAGGGAGAGGAGATTTATACCCAGCAATGGATCGAAGCAGGCTGACGATAATGATGATGAGGTACCTAGGTAGGTAATTCGGCACGTTGAACTAGGTAGGTACCTACCTACCTACCTAGCCTAGGTACCTACCTAGGAATCTAGGAGACAAGTTTTTCAGCACGTCAGTAACATAGAAAATTTACCAAGGTGTTGCTGGTGATTCGGTCGGTGGATTATTTTTACTGGAGCGGGCGTTGCGAATTCATTCAGGTAGGTAGGTACTCGTTTAATGCAAGCAACACACTTTATCTTTGCCTAACTCTAGAGCCGGGATCTTAGAATACGGCCTGCTGGCCTGTATAGGTACTTATGAGCCAAATAATAAAAGGAGGGTGGTGAGGTGGTCCGATTTAGATATCCTTTTTAATTTTTAATCAATTTTAATCGAGCAAAGAACAACGAAACAAAGGTGCAATTCGTGCGATGTGGCTCGCTCGCATCATTGTAAGGAGAGAGGGAAGAGGGAACAACGTACCGGGAATGGTAATTCATTCAACGTGTTAGGAGGGAACCATTGCGTTCCTATGGAGACCTCGATGGTCTCTGTCAGAAGTTAACCACCCAGTGTCCCAGTAGGTTTTTTGGTAAATAATCCTAAGGGATAACCATACATGCGTAGAGAGAAGAGGTGACAGGTGAGATAATTAATAAATACTCTGCTTAAACATCCATAGTCAATCAATAAATCGATAGTATTTCAACTATCGAAAGTATCGATTGTCTGAGAAAAGAATCGATACCAGCACATTTTTTTTAACGCACCCAAACCATAGAACGAATTGATAACTCTGCTTTCTTTGCCCAATCAGGCACGTCATACAACACCAGTCGTTAAATCAATAATCGATGTTTGTCAATATTTAGAAAAACCACCAATAGATGAACATGCTTGTTTGTCTTAAAAAATACTGGGCAAAATCATAACGTCATGTGTATGATGGCAAACAAATATTTATCCTGTGCGGCAACATTGTTTCCATCATATTTTCCGAAATCCATAATAAGAATGAAAAAAGAAACCGACTGAAGGAAAATAATTTGAATACCTACTTTAATTTTTATTAACCAAAATTTAATTAAATTTTAAAAATACTTATATATGTTTTGAGTAATTAATACAAAAGTATGCATTTTTGTGTTTCATTTTATACCTTTAAGTCTCGAAAACAGAAAACTATCGATTAACTATCGATTTATCGGAATCTCTAATAATCGATGCAAAACAACACTAACTCTACGTGTACGTACATTACGATAAAATACTACAAAAAATGTTTACCTCACCACAGGTAAAAAATCTACCACTGTCATTATTTTGTGTAATGGTAGCACTGGTTTGTGGAAATTTTTGAACGAAATATGTAGTAATCTGTTGAATGTGCATGGAAGTTTTTTTTTAATTCAGTGTTACCAGATGGGGGGGATTCCCTGCAAATTCGGGGGTTTTTTTCGACGTTGGGGGGAGATTTGGGGGGAAAGGTTTGTTGGGGGGATTTTCGGGGGTAAAAAAAACTTTGGCTAAATTCGCATCACATCAAAAAAATTCGCATCACTACTTTAGTGTACCTATAAACGTGTGTATTCTCGTCATAACAATACTATACTAAGTACCTACTTAAATTCAATTGTTCATTCATTGTAAGAGTCGGTGCAAGCAAGATAACTTTGTTTGCACGTGAGGTTGTAATCGGAACTCGTCGAATCGTTTTGTAACCAAAAGCTTTATTTTGTTTACACTAGCTCCAAACAGCCACGCACGCGGCCACGCGCACGCGCAAAGTTCGTTCGTTTCCTTCTGTGCTTGTGCTTGGTTGTTCGGTTCGGTCGGTTCGGTTAGATGGTGTCGTGTCGTGGCGTAGGAAACTTTATCTAACGTATTCATGATGAAATCAAACAAGTCATATGTCAGAACATACCGAAAAGAGTGGGAAGATGAAGCGGTATTTTCAGGTAAGTTTATCAACGCATTTATTTTTTTCGTTTTTTTTCGCAATTTCGTTCCGACATTGCAAATGTTAACAATGTTTAATTCAGAAAACGTATATATATGTTAAATAAAAAAGATAAAAATGATAGTGATTGCGAAAATGATTGCATGATAGTATTTGAAGCTGTAAATGAGGTTGAATAAAATTTTTAATATATTTGCTGTTTTTTTTCTCCTATAAAAAGTGTTTTGGGGGTTTTTTTCACAAAAAGCTAATTTTCGGGGGCATTTGGAATAAAGTTGGGGGGGAAACTCATATAGTGATCTGGTAACACTGTTTTAATTCGATTCCTCATTTCTAAACGAAACGAAATTGACTGAACCCATATTTCCTGAAGCAGAAAAATTGAAAATTCGATATTTGCAAAGAAACTACATAGTCAATGTAGTGAAATAGAACTTTTATTTTGTCTTTAATTACGTTAAGCAGCATGTAATCTTGTTTTGCCTCGGCTCTAGTATCCTATCGTCAATAATCTGGGTTATTTATTTTATTTACAACAGGCTGTGAAATATTGTGAAAGTACAAGTAAGATGTGCAAAAATTGATAAAAATGAAGTGCCACTACGAAGTTTTATGCTTAGAGAAAGAAGCGGGCGCTTCGGAGATTAAAAAGGCTTACAGGCGGCTAGCATTACAATGGCACCCGGACAAAAACCTCGAGAATTCTCTAGAGGCAAAAGAACAGTTCCAGCTGGTGCAAACAGCGTATGAAGTTCTTTCCGATCCTCAAGAAAGGGCCTGGTAAGTCGTGATCAATGAGACTTGCATTATTTTTTAAATCTTAACATTTTTATTTACAAATCAACGATAAAAATATGCTGAGGGAATTTTTCAGGTACCTCTACTTTTAGGTTATAAGAATATTATTACAGCTTTTATCATTTCAACCTTCTGGCTAGCATAGCAAAACTATGGAATTAGTTATTATCATAAACTTGTTTCTTACACAACCAATTGTAAAATTTATATGAATCAATGCTCGCTCAACCCTTACAATAAATAATATATATTTTCCAGGTATGATAACCACAGAGAGCAGTTATTGCGAGGTGCCGGCAGCTCTTACAATGATGACAGCTTAGACGTGTTCCCATACTTTAGCCCTTCATGCTATAAGGGCTTTGGTGATGATCCTCCGGGTTTCTATACAGTGTATGCTGAGGTAAAGATACAAATTTAAATGTAAAATTTAAGAATCTTTTACTACATCGTTCGGTCCATCCAAATGCAGATTTATTTCTGGAATGGATTATTTTTCTCATAACAAATGAATCTGCATTTGGACGGATGAATAAATTGGCCAGAGCTAGCATCACACAAAGTATCTATCTATATTGAAACCCAACAAAGCATTTATTGTGTTTAGGATCTAATCTGGAATCAGGATGTATTATACCTTTGGACTAATCAGTGTCAATCAAGCTTGTTAACTTAATTCAATGCTAAAACTTATCCCGCTGATTTAAAATCAAAATTGGAAACTAATGCTACCAAGATACAGATTTTCTCTTTTTAACACGCTTTTATTAGCTTCACCTGTATGTTTGTATGTATGTTTGTAACCGACTCCTTTGAGCGCGTTTTTGACCCACTTTAAACGGTCAAATTTCTTTCAAACTTTGTAGATATATCGAGGACAGATGACAATACACTAAACAAAGCGTGTTTTTTAGTTTTTTTAACTATTATTTTCTCTTCAGGTGTTCTCAAAGCTGACCACAGAGGAGACAGACTTCCTAGATGACCCCACAGAAGTGGAGAAGATCCCGCAGTTTGGCAACTCTACCACTGCTTATGAAGATGTGCATGAGTTCTATGCATATTGGATGGCTTTCTCTACCAATAAAAGTAAGTGGAATATTTCCTTTACATATATTTAGTAAAACTACAATTTTGTTATAATTATCACAGGAATAGTCATGCTTCACTTTTTTCGTTATTTCAGTCATAATTGTAACAAAATATTTCAAAACATAAGTTCACATAGTAAAACTGGCTATGTTCAATAATGCCTTGTTATTAAGTCCAAATTAAACACAACCAAAATTATAAGCAACTAGGATAGGATGGTAACGATTTTAAAGCTATAAAAACTTAACTAGGTTGATCTGACTCAGTAAAATAGGACTATATAAAGAAGTGTAAGCTAAGCCAAAAAGGGCTCATGGTACTCATCATTATGGACAACTTTTACTACAGGACCAACACGGAATTCGCAAAGAAAAATCAGCTGTTCCATACATTTTGTCGAGTGTCATTGACATTTTTCTATGGAACAGCTGATTTTTGTAATAATGAGTACTATGAGCCCTTTTCGGCATACCCTTTCACTTATAACAAAAATGTTAAACCTTTCCAATTCAGTTGAGGTTTAGAAAATAGTATACTTACCCGTCTTAACTTAACTCTCTTAACTTAACTTCCAGGCTTTGTCTGGCTCGACCAATACGAGATCTCTCAAGGTGACAACCGGCGGGTGATCAAACTGATGGAGAAAGAAAACAACAAAATCCGACAGAAGGCGCGTAAAGAGCGCAACGAAGAGATCCGGCGGCTGGTCAGCTTTGTTCGGAGGAAGGACAAGCGAGTCATAGAGCATAACAAGCTGCTGCTAGAGAAAGCGGAGGAGAATAAACGAAAGGTAAAAAAACATAAACAATCTCTTACCCTAAGTACATACAGGGTTATAAGGAAAGGGTATGCTAAGCTGAAGAGGGTTCATACTCATCATGATAAACAACTTTTACCATGGGACCCCACTCTGAAATTGCCTTTTCCCTTTCTCTAACCTAACCCTTTCCTATAATATTATGTATTTGTAATATGTGTATGATGCGGCTAAAGACCAACTCATATTTCAGCCATCATTCTTTGAGTACCAACCAGACTTAGTCTCAAGCTGATTAATTCTTCTCATATCACTAAATACTTTAGAAGTCTTAATTTAGTTTTCACTCTTGTTCCAGGCAGAGCAAGTCCGCCGAGAGAGGATATTGCAGCGCCAGAAAGAGATAGAAGAAGCAAAGAAACAGGAGGGAGAGACATCATTCTTGCAAAGCGCGGACTACCAAAAGAAGCTGAGTGAAATAGAGTCTCTGCTAGCTGAGGAGTTCGGACTGTCCTCTGATGATGACACAATAAGTGAGGGAGGGATGGAGAGTAGCAATGAAGAAAGCTCCAAGACTGAAGAGGTAGATAAAACTGATTTGTACTTTACAGAGGAGGTTCATTTTTATCTGCCTTTTAAGCTAGAGGTCCCGGGTTCGATTCCCAGCCAGGCAGATGCTTGAATGATGAATTTAAACATTTGATCTGGGTCTGGGTGTTAGTTGTCCTTGCCATAATGTGTGTTCCATGGCATCCCCGACAGGTTATCCTAGTGGGGGAGCTATGAGTGTGAAACATTATTATTAGTTCTGTTTTGAACTCAGCAACAGCAACCAAAGTGACTGTATTTTCAATGTATTTTCTTTAATTTGTCAATATATAGTGTAATAAGGTCAACTGTCTTGGTCACACTATTTTACATGCAGCAGTTAATAGACCTTTTTCATCATTTCAGGCCAGTGAGGCATCAAAAGCAACGCCAAAGTCATCGAAATCGAAACAACAAATGCGAAACCTGTATTGCTCAGCTTGCAACAAACTGTTTAAAAACATCAATTCCTTCGAAAATCATGAGAACAGCAAGAAACATAAAGAAAATGTTGCCAACATGCCACTAGAGGATGACATCGCCATTTCGGATAATGAAATAGACGATGTTAAAGATGTTGTAGAAGATGTTAAAGATGAAGTAGACCATGACGAAGAGGTCAAAGTAGAAGAAACTAAAATCAATGGCACAACGGAGGAAGAAGAGCAGAAGGGTAATTCCACATCAGATATAGAAGACAATGATCTTAGAGAGACGTTGAGTGACGACTCGGATAAAGTTCAGGTAAAAGTGTTTTGTTCTTAACTCCAAATGTTACATACTTGTTTGTTTATAAGTGCTTTTGTCTGTTGCACATGAATTAGCTTAGTAAATTACCCCTCGGAACTATACAGATCACTAATAAAATCTTATGCAATAAAAAATTAATGCTTTACCATTGTTTATGATTGATTAGTTAGTGGTTACAAAAGAAGTATAAATGTTTCTTCCATACTAATATTTATTTTTATTTTTACAGGCATTACCAAAAAGTCAGAAGAAAAAGAAAAACAAAAAGAAGTCATTTGTGCCCATGCCTGAAAGCGAGGGCAACGACAGTCACGACGAGATGAGCTTCAACGAAATAGAAGGCCCCTCTCGCAGCAGGAAAGCTAAGAAATTCAATATGCTCAAAAGCCAGATACAAGCCAAGAAAGAACTAGATCTCAAAAAGGGTTCCCAGTCTCAGACTTCAACTGAAAACTTGTATGAAGTATCAAGCACGACGCCTACAGATGGCGAGGCTGCACTACCCCGAGATAGGCCAGCGTTACCCAAGTCACAGAGAAATGTTAAACCCAATATCAAACCTAAAAAACCTATGGAAAGAAAAGCAGCCAGAACAAAGACTAGTGAAACAGAAGACTCTAGCACAGCGCTGAATCTCCGGTGTGCAGTCTGTGAAACAGACTTCCAATCCAAGAATAAACTATTTGAACATCTCAAAAAGACAGGCCACTCCATTCCTTTGCCCCAGACGACGCAACATAGCTTCACATCTAAAAAAGGAAAGAGGGCCAATAGGTAAACGTGCAATGAATTAGATAGGATATATCATATATGGATATCATTGTGAATCGTTGTGATTTACTTTAATCTCTACGAGTTGTAAAGTGACTTTATCAATCTATTTATTGAAACTATCAATTGATGTCATTACAATATGCCTAAATGAAATTGTGCTTTCATTACGTGATAGCTTTTACCACCTAATATTGCTACTGGTTTGGTCAGCTTATACCGGCCTTGACTATAGAACAAAACTTCCCGCTAGACAGATTTATCTTAGGCTAATGAATGCATTGCCGCGTAGGGTTGTCATGGTTCAATTGATTGATTTTAATGATAGTATATGGTTGCCATGTCGACCATCAGGCGCGCAATATGCGTTTGTCGCCTCGTTCGCGGTGGCGTTAAAGTGGTTAGGTTGAGGACGCTTTTATGTCCACACTAAAATGACTTCCTCCATTGTATGAAAAAATACACTTTCAAGGGAAATAAAAGACTGGTG
The DNA here is from genome assembly GCA_949125135.1 of Alcis repandata. NCBI lineage: Eukaryota > Metazoa > Arthropoda > Insecta > Lepidoptera > Geometridae > Alcis > Alcis repandata. The sequence goes on along the minus strand of OX421233.1, from coordinate 10,213,843 downwards.
TATACACCCAGCAAGGTTAACATTTTATACATTCATTTAATTGCTCCAATTCATATCACAAATGGCGTAATTGAAAACGAAGGACAGGTGATTAGCATAGAATAAGGTTATAAAATAAATATAATAATATATCTATGTAATTACAAAACTAATACCTACAGTACATGGTATGAAACGTTTCAAACTGGTTCTTAGTTGGCCACAGAATAAAGAATGGTACAAGATAAAATATACTAAACTAGATTTTACTAAAGTTTGTGACCTATTGTGGAGTATAAAATATAAAGGATGCATGCAGAAACCATGAATCTATTTCTTTATAAGTACTCAAGGTGTGTTAATGAAAACATTCTGACAGTTGCAATAATGCTGTAAAAACTGAATCATCATTCTCAACCTTTATGGATTTGTCACACTGGATGCGTTATGCGGTCTGCGGTCAGGTCGCGCAAACACTTTTGTTCGCGCGACCTGACCGCAGACCGCATCCAGTGTAACAAATCCATTAATCCTCCCACTGCTGGGATGCAGGTCTACCCTCGAAGGGTGATGAAGCTGTATTCCACCACAAACTATTCCACTCATAGGCAAGAGTCGGGGTCTGAACCCACCACCTCAAGAATCCGGCTGTTCTCCCACTGAGCTAGCACGACTTTTACAAACTGAATAAAAATATTATTTAACTTAAGTTTCTACTTGCTTTATGAGACTGTTTAAAAATTTAGCAAGTGATTACAATTTTTGTTTTATTGTAGGTGTTTACTTGCAGTTGCCAGAATGCCGAGAGGGTTTTCATCAGTTGCAACATGTGTGTTAGAAACTAATACAATTCAAATAAGATAGTTTAGAACTCAATATTTCATTTAGGTCTGTTAGTTATTAGATCTGTTAGTTTACTATTAAAACTAAATGTGGTTCAATCTCACTCATCTCATGAGGAATCCTGTGTTATATTTTATCAGTTAGTTTATTGAAATTATTTTGTACACAATATTTTTTTCAGAATTTGAGATCTTTCCGTGTAACATTAACTTCCTTAAAGTTACAAAATTAAGCACAGTCATAAAACAAAGTCAAAGTTAGGACAAAAATATTGCATTAGGCCATTATTAGGTACAATTGTAACAGCTAAAGTGACCAACAAATCATAAAATCTAAATTATTACATCAAATGTTGCACAAACATCACAATCATGGAATTGTTATCTATATAAATCTACTTTTTTATTAAACAAATATAATTAAAATAACTTTAGGCTCACTGCAAAGAGTAATGAAGTCTACAACAGGAATGTCATTGGCTTCATTCCACAGACAGAAAGAGAGCATAGTATTTTTATGATGCCTCGCAGTTAAAAGATTGGTAAAACCATTTCGGCTGAGGTCACAATGACAATACATACAACCTCACAAACAATATCTTCCCAGGCAGGTGGGTAAATAATTACTTCAAGTAATATAGCAGATAAACAGGATCTAGTTAGTAATATAAATAAGGTAAGCAAATATAAAACTTTAAATTTGTACCAATAGCTAAACTTACAACTTTTAGTTAAAAGATAAAGTTATATCCATACAGAGTAAATGTTAACACTTTGACTGCGGCTAATAATCACATGCGCTTGCCTTAGGTGCCGCTAATAGTCAAATGCGTTGTTTTACGCGTCTGGCGTGTGCAGCCGCACTCGCGTCGCACAAAGGAAAACACAAGGTATGTGTTTCCTGCAGCCAAAGGGTTAAACCCTACTTGATAACATAAAATCCAACCATGAACACAATCATTAATTTTCTTTGACGAAACATGCATCTACAATTGTTATACTTATTTGAGAAACACTGCAATTCTCATAAAACTTGAACACTGCAATTGGTTGGATGGACTTTCAACTGCTTTCAGTTTCATACTTTCAATCAAAACACTTTTGCCAATCTTGGGGCATAAATTGAAACCGTCATTAATTTGTATAAAAGTTAGTCTAGCTCAGGTATATCATTAAAACTAAATCCAGGATATTCCTTGTAAGCATAGTAAGCTATCCTTATGTGATATGCGCCAGGCAAAAACATGATTCCACCTAAAACTATCATTGGCCACAGGCGATCCGAATACTTAGTATCTATGTGTCCAGTTACTATAAGGCTACCGACTATGAGTAGGGTGGTTCCTACAACAAACAGGAATGCCGCTAAGGTGATCGCTTTCCAAGGAATCTTAGTTGGAGGCTCTTCGAATTGTGCGTCGGAAAAACCGCTGTCGTCGTTAGAAACTAAGCGATACCCGTCGTGTTGACGCCCAAACCTGAATCTCGACATGTTAAGGGCTTTAATTTTCTCTGTAAACAAATGGAAACATTGGAAATGTAAGTATTGGCAGAGTTATCGTACTTAACTTAATCTAATTATTAAGCTAAGCTCTAAAATACGTACCGACACTGGCCGTTAAACTCAAAATGACTAAATAATATGTACTCAATTCGTAACCAACTATTTCTTCGTTTATTTGAAGGCTTTCTGTTTCTTTTCTTGTGCTAAGAAAATTAAACTTCGTGAAAATTAGAATAAGTAATACTTTAGTAGTATTATCTTCATTTTTCCGTTTCCTTTCTATGTCTAGGGCCCTATTCTGGGGAGTTAAATATAATCTGTCACTATCGCTCTCATTACACGTGTCGTACTAGTAAGTGTGACCGAGATAACTTCGAACGGCTTAGAACGGTCCTCCCTGGTCTTGGCCGTCATCAAGCCGTCATTCATTCATTTTGCCACTGACAATGAGTCAGTTGTTGACAGTGACTTTGATACTTTCGACGTTTTAAAATTTCAAAGTTTTTTTTGTTCATTCTCTGGACCTACTAAAGCCATCAAGGCCATTTATTTTAGCTTTGATATCTCTGAGGGCCCCAGCAATCTGATGGAGACAACGTTAGTAACGTTACCAAGGTGAAATGAAATAAACTGAAAACTACTGACTGACTGGTGAAAACTGTGATAAAACTTAAAAAAATAATTAGATAGCATACCTTTGATATGATGGAATGTCCTTGTCATTTAGCACCAGAAAATTTCATGAACCGGCCAACCAACCATCAAATCAATCAACCTCCTTCTGAAATTAAAATTGAATCTGAGTTCTTACTCCTACCCATACTATGAAAATAATGTGGCAATTTTTACTTCTTAAAATTGACTAGGTAAGGTACCCGTGTACCTAATCTACCGACCAAAAGTGTCATTAATCTTAGCAAATCTAATGTAGCGCTTATGAACCTGCTAATATAGTGAAGACTAATCTACAATTTACTAGATAGACTAGGTAGATAATATGTGGAAGTAGTGGACTGCGGGTGCGGAATGCAACGGCCTTGACCTGATGCGGTGATCCGACGCGCAAATGGAGCCAAAGGACGTCCAACCATTACGGTTTGGCGCAACATCCGCATCAGTGGCGCCAGTTTTCGTGGGTTTTATCTGACTACCTAGAAGGATGAAACCTAGTTTTTCAGATCTAGATTTGTTTGTTCCTATGTGATCTTTTACTTCGGCTTGATTAAATTTCGATCGAGTTTATTTTCTAGGCAAACGATAACTCGCGACTTAATTTTGCCGGAAGGTTCTTCTCCTGAAAAATATTTTTATATTCGTTTTCATTTATAGGTTTATCTACTATATTTCTTTAAGGTTCCTGAATACTATAATATATAGCCGGCGTACCTAGATAAGAAAAGTGGTATAAACTGCTAGCATTTTAGCTATCGTAGGTAGGTAGGTATTGTGTTCGCCATTATAGGATATGTGTTTAAGTTAATATTGTTCTAGGAGTTCTAGAACTAATAAACATCTAACAACCATGGGATCGTCAAAATAAGTTTTCATGTCGATGCAATGGTGGTTTAAAGTTTATCGTGCCATCCAAACATAGTATCTACCTATTATAATTACGTATAGGTAGCGCTTAGTTATAAATACCTACGACTACTGATCATTTTCATTCAAAGATTACAATAAACTATTATGGGCTTTCAAAAGTTGGAAATTAATCACCTCATTTCAAAGTGAGTAAACGGTAACAAAACGAAAGTTCAACTTTAATTCGCGTGACTTTAAAATAATCACGTGCACGAACGAACGATTGAACAGCGATTCAAAAGCCATTCAAAAGCTTTATTACGCGATCAAATTCGCTCCTTTTGAAAGAAGACGTCGGGGAATGCACTTTCAAAAGATTAATGCACAAGGAGCACTGAACAATAGAATAGTTAAAGAATGTAAGGGTGATTTTGAGTTAGGTTGTATTTGACCCGTGATTTTCATGTGTTTTTACATTTTCCGACATATTAAAATTTGTAAATATATAGGTGTCTTATGTCTTAAATTCCGCCTATAAAAGCTGGTAAGACATTAATAATAACCAAGGTTAAGGAGGTGAGATATAAATAATAGCGAACACAAAGTTTCGCGCGCGCCCTAATAATAAACTAAAGTTCTATGTTATGTCATTCGCATTGCTTTCGGCAACCGTCCGCCTGCTAGATACTTTAGTGGCCAAAAACTTGCAAAAATATTAAAAAAAATTATTATTATTTTTTCTGTGCTCAGGTGCTCAGCGTGTGCTCACTGCTCAGATATAAAAGATCGGTTTATCCTTCCGTACCGACAATGTACAGTCAACATGAATAATAGCTAAACATTTTGACAGAATCACAGAACATTATTAGGTACCTGGTACATGTTATAAGAGCGTGTTCTTAGAAAAGATAAGATTAAATTGTTGCAATACCTAGCCTCTGCAGTTTTCGTAGTGGCAATCTGAATTCAAGTGGGTATTGTTTAGTTTATAGACAGATATGCCACGTGTAACAACGTAATAGGTAAAATAATTAGTAGTACTTAGTTGGGCATCTAACTTTAATGAAATTCTATCTGAGGGAGGTGATGTGAGGATAACCTAATCGGAGGTGAGGTTATCCTCACCTCCGATTAGGTTATACCTCCCATAAGCAGGTAACTTATACGAGTAGGTATTAAATCTATACTATAATATTATAAAGAGGAAAGATTTGTATTTTTGTATGTGTGTTGAATAAACACAAAAACTACTAGACCGATTTCAAAAATTCTTTCACCATTAGAATGCTACATTATCCCTGAGTAACATAGGCTATATTTTATACCCGTGCAAAGCCGGGGCAGGTCGCTAGTTATTAATAGTAGGTACTCATTGTTGTGGAAATTTTAGGGCTTCTCTCGGTAGGTAGCCCGTAGGTGGGTGGGTCTTGTAGGTGAGGTCGGTCGATCGTTTTGTATTTTAGGGTACCTTATTAATTGATATTGAATGCATAAACGAATGTTTGTACTGTTGTTAGAATTTGAAAATCCGAAAAAAATGTGTTACCAAGTACCTATTGATTCAATATTTAGTGAACTAGGTACTTAGTTATTGGTTTAAACAATTTTTAAGCCTCATACATACGTAACGATTTATCGTAGCGATAAATCTGTGCAGACCAGTTTGCGCAGTTTTATTGATCGTGTGTATGAAAAATCTTTGTCGATAATCGTTCGTCGGTGGCAGTTGCAATTTCTATCAGATAAATCGTTGTCGATTACATTTGCACAGCTTTATCGTTGCGTGTGGACGGCGATCGCTCAGTTCGGCAGTACTTCAAGGAGCTTGCTAGTGTGCGCACGTGCACATCGCTTTCAAAGAAACATGTCGGAAGACGAAAGAGTTGGACACCGCGAACTCCTTCAAGATTTTATAGAAAGCTACAGAAACGAAACTTGCCTTTGGAAGACTACATGTAAGGATTACCACGACCGCAACAAAAAAAATGCCGCCTACGACAGGCTAATCAAAAAATACAAACCCATAGATCTAAATGCCACCGGCCACCAGGGATACAGTGGCTAAGAAGATTAATAATCTTCGAACTACATACAAAAAACTACATAAAAAAAAAACTTCCTTTTCATGAGCCAGTCTTTACACCATAGACTCCGCTTCTTTTTTTTCTTTAAACACACAACCAGGCCTAATATAAAGTGCGTCATAATCTTCCATTGTTAACATGTATCTTGCGCGAGCTTCTGCGGAGAACTGCCCGATCGACGTCGATATCGGAGGCGTGTGGAGGCACTAGGAACGTTCGATTTATCTGCACAGTCTGAAATAATCTACGATAAATCGTTACGTATGTATGAGGCTTTTATTTAATAAAACACAACTTTTGGAACCCCCTGTAGGTACAACCCTACTATTATAATAAAAAAAAACAAGTAAAACCCGTCTCCAGCTTACACCTGTCGATTCTAGTTTTTTTTTACTAAAGCTCTATTTACTAGCCCTTATGAATGAACCATCTGTCATAGTTTGCGTAACAGTTACTTCAACAAAAGCTCGTGAAGGGTGAAGGCACTCCTGCGCATTGTAAATCGCGTGCAGGCTCAGTCTTGCGTCGATTGTCGTAGCAGTCGGACGTATAGACTCTATTCGTTTAATTAAAATAGATTTAAAAATTAAACTGAAGTGTTTAGGAATGGCCATGTATTTAGAGTGTTTTTCCCAAGTAGACAACCATGGTTCTAGTTGTGAGGTGGTCGAAGATGCAGTCTCCAATATTTTGTTCAAAGAGCAAACTATGCACCTGGCTCTATGTCTGCGAAAAGGTATGTTAATAGACTTTTAAGTAGATACCTACTGAGTATATTATACATTCCTGTGGGAACTTTAAGTTTGTTTCTTTTCTATTTCGTAATTCATGTCGTGGTATTTTTGTGAATATCGCGACAATAAATAATGAATAACTAATATTGTTTGCTGTTTGAGAAAATAACGTATTAAGTACAACCTCCCTTGGTGGCAATTAAGAATTAATTAACTAACATCATGCTAGTAAATATAGCCTCGATTTTACCACGCATGGGTAACATTTTACTCATTCGACCAACAAAAACTTTTTGTCTGCAGCAAAAAGCTTTTTGTCAGCGAAAGCGAAATTTTGTATGAATATATGACCCCAAATAATTATGTCACCAATTATTTGGGGTATTTTTGTTTTTTTTTTTTAATTATAATATATATATATTTTTTTAATATATTTATTTTATATATGTCATATACATATATTACTCTCTCTCTCACTCTTATTTTCGCGCTTTATCCTTATTTATTTATTTTATAAAGCGCGAAACCGAAGCAAAAACTTTCTAATATAATGTTAACGATTGACTAAAGAACATGCATGTGAAATAACCGGCGATAAAATTGAATTTACTAACTTAGCTTTTAGCTCATACTTCAATGTTAATCTGAATGATAAATTTAAATATCTGTCCTGGTCTGGGTGTTGGTGGCCCTTGTCTTTGTTTTGTCTTTGTACCTATGTGTTCCGTGGCATCCCCGACAAAGGCTATCCTAGTGGGGAGCTGCTATGATTAGGAAACATTATTATCATAAAAATCTGCAAGTTTTCAAGCCCCTTTCAAGTGAAGTTGATTAGTTGGAAATATTAATTTTAATTTGGACCTTTATTTGCCATTCTAGGATTTATTAATTAATTTGGCGTTTTCCATGCAGTTAGCAATTGGCGTTTTTGGCATTAGGCGTCGAAAGAAAAGGGAAGTCACGTCATTATATTCCTGTACCTATAGTAGCTAAAATCCTGTAGTATTTAATATTTCAGCAGCAATCTTATACCTATATAATAATAATCTTGCTTACAACGTATTTATGTTTCGCTACTACGGGGCTTTCAGTAAACTTTTGACTAATTTACTTTTGCTCATGCTGATATTTATTTATTTCAAATTAGTTCCGTAAAATACGAAATACACAATTGACAAAAATAAAAATATAAGTAGATGTAGAAACACACTAAATACAATTCAATAAAAAACAATCATCAAATTTCAATGAAATGCGAAAACAATGTGGATCAATTTGATCCTGGATTGGATTCCCGATCTGACAGATTATATTAGGTATTTATTCTGAAACTCTATCGAAAAATTGCGCAAAGATGGAGGTATGACAAGAGCCTGCCGGCCGGCCTCGGCTGGTAGGTATATCCACGCTACAAAAATAAACTCTAATGCTGGCCATACACCATACTTCCTATCGTCCAATCGGCATGACGCTGCAGCTTGATCCAATCTGCAGTTTGTCCATAGAGACCACACACACAACGTTTGAATTGTCCAATCGGCAGCAACGTTCAGTTGAAGCCATGGCGTCACCGGTGACAGACGACGATGTTTTAGCCGTTTTGGGCGTTTTACTCGTAAAAATTAAACAAAAAAAAAGAAAAGATCGAGCAGAGTGGTGCAAAAAGTGGTTAATGAAAAGAAAACAGTTTACTCATACAAATTTATTACAAGAATTGAGGACTACGCCTAAAGATTATTGTAATTATTTACGAATGAATGAAGAAACATACACGAAACTTCTAACGCTAGTTACTCCTCTAATTGAGAAGCAAGACACTGTTATGAGAAACGCTATCTCTACCTATACCGCCATACACGGTCCAACCGGCATGATCCAATCGCCATGATCAAGCCAAAAGAATCGAAATTCGATTGTTCCGTCAAGTATAACTGTCATGCCAAATAATGCCAATCCACTCCCACACACGGTCAGTTCTAACTGATCCAATCGGTAGCGTCATGCCGATTGGACGATAGGAAGTATGGTGTATGGCCAGCATTAGTCTATTTTATTTTGTATGTTTATAATGTTCAGCTACTCCTCCAACAAAGAACGAAAACGTTATTCAGCAAAACAGTCGTAATCTTACGATTTTACACATATGTACTTCCAATACATGAATAGCAAGCATTGTGTTCTCAAAGCTTTTTTTAAAAGCTCTGTACGACTGTGCGACTCGATAAATAGTTACCTATGTAAGTAGATACGCTAAAACAAGCCTACTGGTTTAGCGTTCGAAGCCTGCTGAATAAACGGCTAATCAACTTCATCATCATTAACCTTCGTGTGGTCAACTCATGGAATTCTTAGTTCGAAAACATGGCGTGCTTAGCAACATGGCGGCAAGGACGCCGATCTGGACGCGCGCCAGTTATGTGCTTAGTTCCCGCGCGGGAAAAGTGGCGCGAATCAATACTTGAGATAACCTCTACCTACGTAACAGCTGATTTTGCACACGCTTAAATATTGTTGATAAACGATTATTTTTTGGACAATATTTGTGATTTAGGACATATGAGACAGTTAGGGAGGTACAGGTTGAAAAGGCTTCAGTATTTCTGACGTTTTCAGAGAGAAATATCATCAAAAACCTATCTACAAGGTGGCAGCTAACTGCCGATTAGGTTATATTTTTCATAACTCTTTCAAATTCAAACGAAATTGAAGGTAAACTTGGTTTATTCATATAATTATGATCGAACATGTGTAGAGTCGCTTAAAAGTACCTAATGTCTTGAAGGTTTGACCACAGAATACATAAGGGTTTGACGTTCTTTGTTTACTTCCATTAATATATACGTACGTTATTTGAGTACTACTACGCTATTTGCTCATAAGTAGTTTGTATTATTGAACTCGACTAAGAGACGATACATCTGCTCATGGACTATCCCCTTACGATGTTACGAGTCCACCCTCTCATCATCAAGTAGCTGATAGAGCAAAGTAATTCTACTAACATAGGACGCAGAAACATTCTTCGTGCAGATTACAACATAGCATGCAGCAGTCCTATCACCGTCGACTGAAACCACTTCTCGAATCAATGTCAGTAAAGCAGATCATAAAAAACATGGCTCACCTTTGTAAGTATGCAAAGCGAATAGAAGGTAGCGGCGTTGGCGTGTCGTAGACACTTAGTAGGTTTGTTACGTAGGAGTGGGTACTGGCGGTGATACGCAGGGGTAGTGAGCTTGCGGTAGGGAGGCGCGCGTGCGCGGTGGTGCAGGCGCGCGCAGGCTGGCCGGCTGTCAGCCTGGTCGGCCACTCCGCCGGCAAACCGCACCTGGACCAGACGCGCCATCGCTCGCCCAGCGCACCAACGCCGGCCCCTAGCGGCCAGGAGCCCTCCTTGGCGCTTCCATCACCCTTCGCTCTCTACTCACCACCGGGGCAGCGCCACGGACGCCGGCGTTCGCACACAGCCGCCCGCCGGACAAAAGGTACACCTTTCATTACGCTTAGAATGACATGTCCGCCCTGAATCGCTATTCATTTGCCGCACAATACTATTTTAATTGTTCAGTATGAGGGATACGAGTTTTTGAAGCAGCGCACTGGGGTTGCTGCATTATGACAAAAAAGGGGGTCAGCGATATCCTCGTTCTTTTGTCTGCGGGACGCATACTGCGTTAATCCCCTAATTGATAAGTAAGGTATTGTGCGTGACCTTCCTTCCTTCATTACGGCTTCTATTGCACTGTGAAGCATCTGATTCGAACATGTGACTCGTTATGCTGACTATACGTTTTCATTTGTTAGTTTGCTGCCTGCCCTTCCCGGTCACGCGGTGAGACATACGTAACAACAGTCGGTAAAGTTTGTGATACTTAGTACTTTTGAGTGAACCAAATTTGGGGCACTGTGTAAATCACAGTTTTATTTGTATTATGTATATGAGGTATATTTTTAATGCCAAATTAATACATAATGACTTTTGTATTGAGCATCTATCACTCATTTTTTAATTCAATGATTAGAACATGCAGGTACAAATAACGACGAAAAAATGTAGAAAAATTAAATTTTCTTGTGTTAAAATTTCTCAAGATTTTTTTTTAATAGGCGTTCTTAGATGCGGACGAATAGAGAAAATAGAAAGCTAGACGTTTTGGATATAGAACTTTTTTTTACCGGAACCTAATATAATAAATATTCAATACATAGAACATGAAATATGTGGGAAAATATTATCTCGATTTTTTATCAACAGTCCTGCCATCTTGTTTTAAAAGAAATCCGAAGTTGGTAGTTCAAAGTAAAATTATAATAAACGTAGACTTACGTATCCACTTGCTAACCTTACGTATCTACTTTGTTACAACTTTAAATTATCATTTTTTTCTTTGTAAAATGCAGCATGTGTAGGTATATTCATGTTATAAGCTACGCCCATACAATGAAAATAATATAAAAACACGATAACACACCTCCACTCAGAAACTTTCGCATTTTAATTTATGCTTGATCTATGGTTCTGACATGTAATAAAGGGAGATACGGCCCAGCTGATACTACGTCACGGTAGCATTGTTGAGCAAACTTATCGATAAAGTAGAATGGAGAGCCACTATATCATTTTCTAAACAAAAAGCTATAAGTGTAATGGGAAAGTTTAGTTCCTACATTTCGCCAACTTTAGAGACATGAATAGGTTAGTAGAGTACGCTTTGTGCATTCCAGTTCTAGTAAGTTTTGCAGTTATCTTTCAATCATTTCCCGATACTGGTGTAAGTTGCAAGCATTTTGAACAGACGCTTGGACTCTCTTCCTTATTGACTTGTTTATCTAGTTCTCTCTTTCTTATTCGTTGTGAGTCACCAGCTTTATTGTCTAGCCTATAAATATGTAGATTGTAGAGCTTGTGCAAATTATCGTGTCCTCCAAACACAGCGCTGCAACCACACATTTACATGACACTTGGAAACTACCTACGTGTTGGGATTGATGAAGGACACTTAAGAAGATTCATAGTTTAGGAAATAAGTAACGAGAATCAGTAAAAGATAACAAAAATAGCACAAAAAGGTTAGTTATCAAAATGTATTAATTAATAAAAAAATATATTATATTATACGGGAGTTCGTAAATCATACACGGGCACCAGCGTCAGCGCACGTGTTAGAACCACAGACCATATCATATATGACCTACTTCGGTTTTATCATCTGAGGTGATGATCGGAATCTTCATTTTATCGTCTGGAGCTTACTTTAAGTGTCAAAATGAAGCCGATTTCAACTACCAGTCTTTAAGACAAGAAGAACATTCAGTTGGACCTGAGGTTGGACCCCTTAGCTGATTGGCTCAGTAAAATTGTCATTAACACTCTTTGAAAATTCTTATTTTTATTACGCACTCCGTCATCTAAACCACTGTCTTGTAAAAAGTCGTTGATAAGCAAAAATCCGCAAGACTAAATAAGTTGTTGAGATTTAGTTTTCAACTCGAATGGTCATTATAATGTGCGAAGTAGGTACTATAGTCACCGCGTTACCAAGTGAGTCGTGCGGCCATAAATCATTTCTCTATGTCTATCTCGTTCGCACTTGTGGGTCTTATGGAGCCGCATAGTGATGTGCGTAAGATGGTTATAGGCGCACTCCGATAAGAATAAAATCAGATAAAACATACGACTAACGACTACGACAAAGGCCCTACGACTCAGTTGATAACGCGGTGACTATAGGATCGCCTTCGGATTCCCATCGGATTTACTTAAGTCAGCTATTGATAACAAAGCCATTCCAGCGTAACTGCTACTCGTATTTAATCCCTGGATTATGGATTTTTCCTATCCCGATGTTTTGACCTTTTACAAGATAAACAACAAATGATATTTGAACTTGTTTATTTTCCCGGCTGAGTTATTTCTGTCGCTATGTAAATGTCAAATGTTATGTGAACACGAAAGTTTCGGGATTTCAGGTTAACGATGCAAAAGTTTTACTAAGTAGGTAGGTAGAGGTCCTTACTTAGTGCCATACTCATCAATTTAATCAAAAATGTTTTTTTATTGTTTCTTCTAATCCCCGAATATTCTTTCAAGATTGAATTTCAAAGTTTTTGTTTTACAGTGCTTTGTCTGAATAACGTTTCACATTAGCTCGCCACTATATGAAACCTGTGTCAGTGATGCCAGTGAACACACAAAGACAAGGACAACTAACACCCAGACCCAGAGCAGATATTTAAATTCATCATTCAAACAACTGCCCGGCCGGGAATCGAACCCGGGACCTCTGGCTCATAAGGATATACTATCGCTGAGCCAAACAGGTCGTCAACTCACCGTACCTACTTAGTGCCATACTCATTAATTTGATCAAAAATTTTCAATTAGCTTAGCGTCACCTCGTTCATGGGTCATTACGAACTTTTATTTAACTTTATTTTAATAACTAGCTGTTCCATGCCACGCTACGCTGTGGATAAAAAAAAAATAAAAAAAATAAAAAATATAGCCTATGTCACTTTGGGATAATGTAGCATTCGAATGGTGAAAGAATTTTTGAAATCGGTCCAGTAGTTTTTGAGTTTATTCCACACAAACATCCAAAAATACAAAAATACAAATCTTTCCTCTTTATAATATTAGTATAGATTAGTATATTAGTATATGTATTAGTATAGATGTAGGTCTGTGTGAGACAAATGTTGGAAGCTAAATCAGAACACTGTGCAACTCAGATAGCAACACAATAAAAGCATGATTTTGATAATATTAAAAATATTTTTTTTCATCAGCCTGTTATCGCCCGTTGCTGAGCATAGCCTCTCTTCTTGTACGCCACTCATTCTGGCCTTGTGCCAATCTTGTCCAAGTTCAACTCGCGATTTTCGTCGTCGACCACAAAAGCTGAAAGTCGTCGACGCTTCGTTTTCTCTGAAATTAATACTAGCAAGTCCTAGTATTCATTTCAGGCTGGGATTAATTGAAACATAGGTCAATTGAAACAAGTAGAAGAAATCGGAGACGATGTAAATAAGAGAATAGGTTCCGAGGAGGAAACAGTCCTCTTTCGGAAACCGCCATTCAGCTCGTGACACTGCTCCAACGCGTTGGATTATTTTATCTGGGTGTACGCTTTTTCGAAAGAAACAGTAAGTTTTTTATTGCTCTAAAACTATTATTGGTTTTAGCGTAGTTTACAACCATTATTCATCTGATCATGCTAGTCGAGTTTATTGTGGCTTGTACCTTTTTTGAATTTTTTGCTTTTACTAAATAAAAAAAGACAGAGTCTTAGGGGCGTCAAAACAAATGATCCAGAGTCTAAGTGCTTGAACACGTTGACACGCGGGCGCGGGCGCGGGCGCGGTCACGAAATATCAAACATACAGCATACTATGCAAGTGTTCACGTACAAAACGCAGGTGCGGCGAAAGTAGCGGGCCAGCTAGCGATTCGCGCGCGCGGCGCGCGCGGCTATATCAAACGAGTGAGACGTTTGTGTGTGTTCACGTCGAACTAGCGGCGGAGCGCGCGATTCACTCGCGACGCCAAGTAAGTTCAACCAGTTTGAAACGTCAACTCGCGCAAACGCCTGGCGGCCAATGTGAACACGAGTTCGCCACTTCTCCGCGCCCGCGCCCGCGCCCGCGCCCGCGCCTTCCAACGTGGACAGGCACTAAAGTGTTTCCATTGACCACAGACCACTTGTTTCATACTTTTTGAAGCTTAAATAAATAAAATATTTTTTTTCTCAAATTAAAACCAAGCAAGTAAAATATTTTTTAAAAACCGTGATGTGATAATAAAGCTGGGACAAAAACCAACAAAAGTGATTTTATAAAAATAAATATAGTACATTATATAATTATACATGTATTTACAACAAACTATACTTTACCTCTTCATACATATCATCAACGGTACACAGGTCCAGTTTAAATATTTGTTATTTCAACTAACTTCAAGCACTGATTCGATCGACCTCGAAACAAAAGTCATTTAAAACATTTCCCGAGGGTTTTATACCGATAAATATACCTAAATTATAATATAATTAGTTAGCAGAAGTTAGTAAAATTATTAGTTTTATCATATAGGCAGACATTTTTTTGTACCTATAATTAAACCCATAACCGAAAATTTACGCTATACCTATATAATTAAGTCAAATTTCACGATTTCAATTATCCCCAGCCTACCCTATTAGTCCAATTTCATTCATTTAATTCTCTACCATTATCTCTACTAACAACTTTAGCTTACATTATTCTGCAATTACTTCAAGCATCCACCGAAGTCGGATTAGATCGATGGCTGCATCGTAGTCAACGACTTTCATTATTTTTTTCCTTATAATTTAATCCTAAGTCATTATTTGTAAAATGAATATTCAGATGAATCGGATACAGGTCCGTACGTCTCCTTGTGCTTGAACTTGATATCAGGATAACATGCATACCATAATTCTACTAAGGTTTCAGTCAATGAAACATAGCACCTATTCCAAAATGGACAAAGGACTACTATATTGTGGTTTTAACTCGTAACTTTTCATTAGCGTAAACGAAGCAAATACGTCCAGTTTAGTTATTCCTGGGCTAGATTAATAGGTTAGATAGCTAGATGGTTTTGCCCTTGGGTGATTCCGCTAAGCGGAAAAATGGGCTGTTGGAAAACTAGGCGGCTCTCATTCTGCTATCGATCTAAGAGCACTTATCTTAACAAAGAGCCTAGAACCTAGCCTTGATTTTTGTTGGAGTTTAAGCCTATATTGGACCAAGCAGCCTTGACTTAAAAAGCGACGTTCAAGGGTGGAAAAGAAAATAAATAGCGAATCATCTATATCTTTGTTTGTCTTAGATTTTTCCTATCCTTATCTCACTTATGAGGGTTGGGACAGTATGTACGTTTCATCCATTCATCTCTATCACTCTAATCTGAATTCATTCTCTTTTTATTCGTGTAATCTGGTATTGTCTTCGAGTGTACAATAACCTTTTATTTTAGACGCCGGGTTTTATTAGTCACTTAGTCTAGTATGTTGGTTTATTTAATTTAAACTTTATTTATGAACACAATGTAATTTAGATCTAACTTTGATCTTTTTCTTTGATTATATTTTCTTATTGCGGTATCAAAATACCGCGTAATATAATTGTATTGTAATTGGAATTTATATGTAGGCTTAGATTATAAGTTATTGCAAATTTAGATCCATTTGCGGCGGAAATTTCCGAAGCCCAATTAACCGATCGCGGACCTAATTCCTTTTCTTGTCTTTCTTTTTTGATTCGGATATTTTCTTTTTTCATCGGCCTTTCCCGACTTTATTGATTAGATATGATAAGTAAAAGTGTTAATAAAGTTTTCGGTTCGTTATTAGAAAACATATCGTTAGTTAAAGGTACTACTGATACTTATAGATTATTAGTTTACCAATACATCGATCAACGTCATCCCTTGTACCGACAACATAACGACAAAATGAACGTAGGCACTTTCACCCGATCCCAGACTTTCAGATCTGATGAAACAATATCTGCCTAAATAGGTAATTTATTTTAGGTTAGGTAAGCTTCCAATAAATCAGGGAGTAATCCCCTTTTAATGGGTGTCTGTCAGGCCTCGGGCGTCTCGGCAATCGGTGAAACCTATCTCAGTACTTACCTATCTAAAACTAACTAAACCAAACCTTGAATCATCCCTGGGGGTAATTGAGCTGGAAGATTGGAGACAACCCGGAGGGCAAAATTAGTACCTACTCGTACACTCGAGCCAAGCTAAGAAAGAAGCTACAGCTACAGTATAATGGAAAAATCAACAGATAAAAATGATGAGTCCAATTAACACGGGAATACCCACACAAATAAGAATTAGGTCGTTTACTACTAGTTTCGACCACATTCGAAGGCTTGTCAAAATCACGTTAGTTTCCATAGTAAAATGATGAGTTTCTTTGATGCTTTATTTTTTATTTATTTACTTATACAGTCCCACTGCTAGGCGAAGGTGTCTCCTAATTTCTTCCAGTTCCTTACTATTTAGGGAAATATTAATATTTAGCCATTGATTTTAACGTTATAGAGCTGGTTGGTGAGAAATTGTCAATCAACTAAATAATATACGAGTATTTTGTTTAGTGCTACGAGTATAATAGACGCTCCGAGGCTTGCTTGCTACTTATGCACATGCTACACAGGTACATTATTAGCTGACCCGACAGACGTTGTCTGTAGAGATTTATTTTTATTTGTCATATGTCATATGCTACCTTTAAATCCTCCCACTACTGGGATACAGGTCTACTCTCGAAGGGTGATTAGGCCGTATTCCACCACGCTGGCCAAGTGCAGGTTGGTGGATTCACATACGCCATTGAATTTTTTCTCCGGACATATGCAGGTTTCCTCACGATGTTTTCCTTCACCGAGAAGCCAGTGGTATGTAAATTCGTACATAAGTCCCAAAGAACTCATTGGTATGAGTCGGGGTTTGAACCCGCCACCTCAAGAATGCGAAGCGGCTGTTCTCCCATTGAGCTACCACGGCTTTTTATTTATATAGATAGAAATATGTATTTACCTAAATTGAACTAACTGTACATGTATTATCCAAGAACTACGCAATCCGAAACCATATTTATCTAGCCTAAAGCTATCCCAGACTATCGACACCTGCCCTTTATTTGTCTACCGTCTATCACAAAACACTCGCTAAACCCAAATATCGAATTACCTCGTAAAAACATTACCTAAAAACCTTTCAACCCTTTTGTCAGCCAACCACGGTGTTATTTTGCATAATATTTTGAATGCAAAGACACGTACGTCCTAAAATTAAATTAACTTCTGCTTTTACTCGGATCTTTGATGTGGAATTAATTAGCAAATTAAAATAAATATGGGTTAAAATGACACTGTTTAAATACGGACTTGTAAGTAGGTACATATCTGTTACGAGAAAAGTACCAACTCGTCGAAGTAAGTGTGTGAACTAAAGTTTTGTTTCAAAAATTCTGATTTCAACCTATGGTTTAGAGTTATTTTGTAAGGTTTTCTAAATTGAAAGGGGTTCAGTACTCATCATTTTGAACAATTTTTATTAGAGAATAGACCCTAAAAACGCAAGATAATATTTTTGCTCTGAGACTTCATCATCATCATCATATGCAACCTTTAATAATCCCACAGCTGGGATACAGGTCTACCCTCGAAGGGTGATTAGGCCGTATTCACCACGCTGACCAAGTGAACTGAGACTTATCCACATGAAATTTCGTCGATTACATTATAAAATTATTCGTCCTATGAAAAAGCTGCCACTCTAGCAAAGTTACAAATCTATAATCGAAACGCTATAGAAAGCTGGTAGAGGTATATTCTATATTCTACTAAATACAGAAATGTCATTCCCATACATTGTCCTAGTTTTCTAAAGCGTTTCGATTACAAAATTGCAACTTTGCTAGGGGGCTGATTTTATATCGTGATTTCAGGGCTATTTTTGAACATAATTTTTGACATAATCTGAGCTATTTTTGACATAGCATATCCGTTCAGAATAACCCCTTGAAAAGACTCAAGCTTAAAAGCAAGCCTAAGTAGTCGACCTAAATAAAAATACGAGTGTAGGTATCGTGACGTCAACCAATACTGTAATAGAATACCTTTTAGGATAATTCCGAGAACCCGGAAGGCTGATACAGAATAACGGACATGGTTAAGGAAGAGATAAGAAAAAAAATAATCATAATATACGTCGTGTTTTGGCATGTACCTTTTTTGATTTGCCCTCGACCTATAAAGAGAGATGTTAGTCTAAAAAGTGTGTCTGTCTGTAGCATCGTAGCTCCCAAACGGGTGTGCCGGTTTTTTTTTTAGCGTAAAGGTGACTCGATCGGTTTCATACCTACGAATCGTAGGTATGAAAACGATCGAGTCATCGTAATATATAATCATAACCGTAGGCTACGAATAAAGAAAATATGACAATAAATATACGCAAGCCTTTCAAATAAAAAATGTAGGTATAACTACATACTCAATTAGTTCCTAAAGCTGTACTCTACTATACAATAAATACACTCTCTCTTAGTACCTGTCAAGTTATAATCGAAATAATATAACAAACATGTTATTAATGTAGAACAGAATTACCCTATCACTAGCCGGATCGGATTATACCGAGCAGTAATAGATGAGGAGCATGCGGCAGTTTATTTTACTAATGAGTGCTTTCAGTCGTTCAACTTTTCCTTTCTCGTGGGAAACGAATGCAGAGCAATTAAAGGTTATGCTTTTATTTTCTACTCGCTGTGCTTTGCTTTGCTTTACTCTCATTTTTTTAGGTTAAAAAGTAGTCCACATAATGTTAATCCAGAATATAAGCTACCTCCTTATCAAATCTGTGTCACTCACTCGCAAACTTTTACATTTATAATAATAGTGCGATTCAATTAAGTTTGATTGTATTTTATTAAGTAGCTGTCATTTTATTAATAAATATTATCGCTGGTACAAAAGTTAAGTTTTGTACGCGATCATATAATTTCACAAGATTGATCGATATCACAGGTAATAATTTCAACCAGCTGCTCCCCTACTAACCAGGAGAACACGAAAATCATATTCATGAGAACACGCCAAGACGAGTCACGCGAATCGTGTAAAAATTATAAAGAAAATCAAATTAACCTCACCTTGTGGGAGAGTGAACTTTGGATTTGACACCATTCCAGTGATTAGGATCTGTCTTCAAAATAGCTTCCGTGGAGTTTCATGCGGTCACAGAATAAGTCATAGTTCGAGATTAAAAATGTTGTTTATTATTTACCAGGTTCGTCTTCAGGGCTTTGACATTCGTTCCGAGAAATATAAACTCAGGTTAATTATACAGAGGTTTGGCGTCACAGATATTTACGCTGTGAAAGATGTAGAATTGGCCCTTTTTGTGCGGAGGCAAGGATGCGTAGGGTGACTTCTGAATGTGTATGTAGGTATGTACGATTGTACGTGTGTACTCCCTGCTCCCCTACGTAGCAATTTCAAGTCGTTTGCTCTCTATAGTGGACTATTAGAGCTATAGGTATTTATACCTTTCTAAAATATGGCGGGGAAATAAGTTTTTTTTTATATTTAGCTTATTTTAAATTTAAGATGTAAATATATGTAAATAAAACTTTTCTTCCACCGTTAAATTAAAAAAAAAATGTAGACGAGACGAGCAAAATAAAATTTAAAAAATTGTTAACTATTTTAAACGCCACGTTTGCCTATGCCAACAGAACATGTTTTTTCAAACGTTATCTATCTATATATATAAAAGTGAAGGTCGTGACTGACTGACACATGTACGCACAGCCTAAACCGCTTAAGCTACAAACGTGAAATTTGGACAAAAGTTTTATATCAAAAAGCGGACGCACACTAAGAAAGGAATTTGCCCAATTCAACCCTTAAGAGGGTGAAAAGAGGTGTTTAAGTTTGTATGAAAAATTTTTTTTTCTTTATGCTACGATTATCAAACTTTGCGAATATACTCTAAAGTTAAAAAATTAATTGACACCTATTTCAACATTTTTTAAAAATCAACCCCTAAAGGGGTGAAACGGAGCAATAAAGTTTGTATGAAGATTTTTTTTTTAATGCTGTGGTTATGAAACTTTGCAAATATACTAAGCTTAAGAAAATAATTGACACTTATTTTTTTGTTTTTTGAAAATCAACCCCTAAAGGGGTGAAACGGAGTATTGAAGTTTGTATGGAGATTTTTTTTTTGATACTGTGGCTACGAAACTTTGCAGATATACTAAGCTAAAAAAAATAATTGACACTTATTTTTTTGTTTTCTGAAAATCAACCCCTAAAGGGGTTAAACGGAGTGTTGAAGTTTGTATAAAATTATTTTTTTCCTAATACTTCGATTATTTAACTTTGCTATTGTAATAAGCTAAAAAAATTATTAGATACCTGTTTCATTATTTTTTGAAAATCCACCCCTGAAAGGGTTAAACAGATAAAAGTGAATGTCGAGACTGACTGACAGATCAACGCACAGCCTAAACCGCTTAAGCTACAAACGTCAAATTTGGACAAAAGTTTTATATTAAAAAGCGGACGCACACTAAGAAAGGAATTTTCCCAATTCAACCCCTAAGGGGGTGAAAAGGGGTGTTTAAGTTTGTATGAAAAAAATATTTTTCTTAATGCTACGATTATTAAACTTTGCGAATATACTAAAGTTAAAGAAATAATCGACACCTATTTCATCATTTTTGAAAAATCAACCCCTAAAGGGGTGAAACGGAATATTGAAGTTTGTATGAAGAATTTTTTTTTGATGCTTTGGTTACGAAACTTTGCAAATATTCTAAACTCAAAAAAATAATTGACGCTTAATTTTTTTTTATTCAACCCCTAAATGGGTTAAACAGAGTGTTGAAGTTTGTATCAAAATATTTTTTTCTCAATACTACGATTACTTAACTTTGCAAATGTACTAAGCTAAAAAAATACTATGTATCTGTTTCATAGTTTTTTTTTTAAATCAACCCTTAAAGGGGTGAAACGGGGTATTAAAGTTTGTTTGGAAATATTTTTTTCTTAATGCTACGATTATTTAACTTTGCAAATGTACTAAACTAAAGAAAATAATAGATACCTGTTTCATTATTTTTGGAAAATCAACCCCTAAAGGGGCGTGGTAAATATAGTACAGAGAGAGAATTGTAATGACTCACTGACAGACAACGCACAGCCTAAACCGCTGGTCGAAGAAATTTGAAATATGGAGGGTGTGTTTGTCTTGATGAGTAAACGTGAACCAAGAAAGATTTTTTTGAAATTCAACCTCTTAGGGGTGAAATAGGGTGTTAAAGTTAGTATGGAGAAGCATTGTTTTTTGACGCCTCGGTATTGAAACTTTACAATAATACGAAGCTTAAAAGAATAACGAACACCAATTTCACCATTTTTGGAAAATCAACCCCTGTGGGGGTGAAATGGCGTGGTAAACATAGTACGGAGAAATAATTTGTTTTGATGCTAACTCAATGAAACTTTACAGATGTACTAAACTTAAGGCAGGTAAACAACATTCTGAAAAAATCTAAAACCTTCGGAAAGTCCAATCCTCGAGGTGGAACTGCTAATTATCTCGAAAACTAAAAACATTTTTACCAAAGCGCTGAGACTAAAAAGTCACCAAAACGTCGGACCTTTCTGGAGCCATTAAAATAACATTAAAAAAATGGCCGCCATACAAACTTTGAGGGCCTATATCTCCGAAACGGTTGAAGATGGGTGGGTGTTTGACTAAATGTCATCGGAGTTAGCTACTTGATGGTGGCGGCGAAAATCCAAATGATTCAAAATGGCCGCCATTTTTCTAAATGATTCGAGGGGGCTTTATTTCATCCGGGGGTTTTTTGGGGTCCCTGCTTCAATTTTGTGACGCTTTTTACATGCTCTCAAAAAAGAAGGGTTAAATTAATTATTGGTTCCCGAGGTATAGTCCACGCGGGCGAAGCCGTGGGCGGAAGCTAGTTTCTTTATAAAATCAAATTTTTAACTATAGAGCGGCTTGAAAACCCTGAAACAAAAAATTCGCTTTGTATTGTTTATTAAAAACACGCTCAATGCCAATTCCCGTAACAACAACCTCATTAATTACTAACTTTGTCAGAACCATGAAGTTACCGTAAGTAGTCGAGAGCATTTGAGGCCTTCAACTAACTTCTCAATTTAGGTACTTATGAGTTGATTACTTGTAACGAGTTTAGTAGCGAGACAGTGCTTTCAGCCGAGTTCTCGGTTTGTACAAATATTTTGACGATGCGAGACAGTCAGTAGAATCACGATTTGTTCGCTCGGTCGACTGTGTCCATTTTCTGTCTCGCCACTGTACTCGTAACGTGTAATGTAATTAACCCGTTATTTTATTATGACTGACGCTCTCATTAGAATTGTCATGACAGGGGAGAGTAACTGTGACAGTCTAGAACAGCCCAAAATAGTAATTTACCCCTTTGGAAATGTAGGTACTCGTGTGTAAATCGCACTAATATTATAAACTAGCTGCGCCTCGTGGTGATGATGATAGATAGATAAACTCTTTATTGTTTACACCAGAAATTATGATGATAATAAGCCCATGTAATTTGTGTACCCCTGAAAACGTGTCTGCAACTTTTCATTGTGATCGGTTGAGTAAGGGAGACAAAAAAACTCACTTTCGCACTTATCTATACCTAATATTAGTTAGGTTGCGACAGTTTGTTTGTTCACGCTGAAACGGCTGATGAAAAATAAATGACATTTGAAATTGCTTAACTACCCGAAGAAAACATACAAGCCACTTTTATTTCGCGACCAATTAATTTGAGAGTTTATTGAGCAATTTTAAAACTTCCACCGAAATTCGGTTCTTTTGAAAGCACTTCATAGGTTTCTCTTTCTACTTCTCAAAGTTTACCCCGTTATTGCGTATGGCTTTCATCAGACTCATTGTTCGTAGCCGAAGTCGTATCGTAGTCACCGTAGTCGTACCGGTGGCAGAGGTTCAGTTCAACGTGACTTGATTGAGCAATTTTAAAACGTTTACTGAAATTCGGTCCCTTTAAAAGTATAAACGTTTCCCTTTCTATTTCTCAAAGTTTGTTACGTTATTGCGTGGCATGGCTTCCATCAGAGTCAGACTCATTGTTTGTAGACCGATAGCAGAGGTTCAGTTCAACGTGACTTGATTGAGCAATTTTTTAAACGTTCACTGAAATTCGGATCTTTTAAAAGTACCTACATATAAACGTTTCCCTTTCGATTTCTCAAAGTTTGTCCCGTTATTGCGTGGCATGGCTTCCATCAGACTCATTGTTTGTAGACCGATGGCAGAGGTTCAGTTCAACGTGACTTGATTGAACAATATTTAAAACTTTTACTGAAATTCGGTCCCTTTAAAAGTAGGTACTCGTTTAATCGTTTCGCTTTGTATAGGTACTTCTCAAAGTTTATCCCGTTATTGCGTGGCATGGCTTTCTTTAGGCTCATTGGTCGTAGACCGAATGCTGAGCTCCAGTTCAACGTAAGTTGATTGAGCAATTTCTAAAACTTCCACTGAAATTCGCTTGTTTTAAAAGTATATACGTTTCGTTTGGTACTTCTCAAAGTTTATCCCCTTATTGTGTGGCATGGCTTCCTTTTTTTGTCCGGCAATGGATGATGAGATTTCTAAAGTTATCCCGAAGGAAATATAAAAAAATTGAGCTTTATACTCTAACAAATTTTAAGTACTATTTTATACACCTTTACTACCTGTTACCTTTTCTTTTTTTTTTTTTTTTGTTTACCCAGTGGAAATCCTTTATGGATACCACGCCCGCCCCGGGGGTGGCAGGGTGGTTATGTGGGAGTCTCCGCCCTGCGGCGGCAAACCCACTAAAACCACTGGGGTGTTCGGCATCCGCCTGAGATGGGGCAAGGTGGGGTCGCGTTAGCAATCGCCACCTCGCCCCGGCGATGGGCACGATTAGGGCCCCCGCGCCTATGGAGGGGTGACCCTGTTCCCCAGGATCACCCCCCAGACAGTCAGTGGGGGGTCGTGCAGGCCGGGAGAGTCCCCCGACTCTCCCGGCAACCCCACTGCAGAGGAGCGAGGAGACGGGCGAACCGCCTCCTCGCTCCCCCGTCTGCGCCGGAGCGGGTCAGATCGGGCGTCGTCCTCTCTGACGCGCTCCGCGGCCTCCTTCTGCGTCATCACCTCTTCGCAGAAGGAGACCCCGGCCTGCCACGATCTCTCACCGCCGAGCACGGCTTTCACCACGCTCGGCAACGAGAGATCCCGGCCTATGTAGGCCGAAAGCGTATGCCGCTGGGGGGCCCCATGCGGCACACGCTTCCAGCGTCCACCCTCCTCCTTTCCTTGCACTCCCGACCGCAACCCACATGCGGCGGGGAGCACAAGGAAAACCCCCCTGGTGGCAGCAATGCCACCGTCCAAGCCATCACGCTGTGCCCTCTGCTAGTCAGAGGGACACACGAATGGGCCCACCGTGTCGACCGTGTCGGGTTATTGGCCACCGTGCGATACTACTGCATAAAAGCTGCAGTATTAGTGCCTTTTCACACGTACCGGTTGCCGGGTAGCCGGCGCCGGATACCCGGTGTCAAATGTACCCGCCTGCCGGATAAATAACGCCGGTACATGTGAAAGCTATGTACCATGCCCATACACTTCACCGCTGGGTAACCGGCGCCGGCTACCCGGCAACCGGTACGTGTGAAAAGGCACTTACCGCACGCTGTTGCCCAGGGTGCACCACGTGGAGGTTACCCGACCTAGCACCCCTTACTACCTGTTACCTGCCCAGGGAACCACAACCCAAACTCTATAGCCGCTGGTCGTTCTCACCTGTACAGGAGACATGTACAGAGAAACTTTCAGCTTTTATAAAATAAGGAAGGTCTGGCCGTCGGGGGCTCTTACTCTATTAGACTCATTGATCGTATACCTACTGCAGAGCATCAGTTCAATGAGACTTGATTGAGCAATTTTTAAAACTTCCACTGAAATTCGGTTGTTTTAAAAGTATTGTTTTAAAAAAATCAGCTGTTCCATAAAAAAAATGTCAATGACACTCGACAAAATGTATGGAATAGCTGATATTTTTTTTCGCGAATTTCGGGTTGGTCCCATAGTAAAAGTTGTTCATAATGATACTGAGTTGTACTATGAGCTCTTTTCGGCTTAGCATACCCTTTACGAATAACTCTGTATAGGTAAACGTTTCGCTTTGTACTTCTCAAAGTTTATCCCGTTATTGCGTGGCATGGCTTCCTTTAGACTCATTGATCGACTGCAGAGCTCCAGACTCAAGAGTGTGAATGTCAGACTCAGACAGGCCTGCCCGGCTTAGCTCTTAATCGGGGACAGTTTAGCCTGGAACATAATACCCGTAGTACAACCGGCTGAACGATTAAAAATGTTTTTATTCAGTAAGTGTACATCAGAATATTACCGGCACTAACTCAAACTGGGTGCATGCGGGAAATTTAGTTCCTTCGTCCATTATTATTCATTTGTTCATTAGATGTACTACGTCCGTGCAATAGAGAAGTAATTTATATCTATTTAAAAGGTAAATTATTGTATGAGGATAAAAAAATATAAGTATAAATAATAAGTTAATATAGCGCTCGAATTAACAAGGTAAAATATGTGATATGGACATAATTGAGCCCGAAAATGAGCCCCGACGTTTTATCCATAATCTTCTACTTTTCTCAAATTAGGCTTACGCATTACTTACCTTCTAAACAATCATTACGAACGTTTCAGTTGCTTGTTTTTGAAAAAATAGAAATAACACTTATACTTTCGTTTTCACTATCTTGTTAAAATCTGAACTGGTATTTAGGATCTTATTTAATTATACAGTTCCAAAAGTAGGTACTTATCTTAAACAAAGGGTCCATAAACACTGTTGGGATCTTCGTGTGCAACGCACTTGAATCATACTGAGAACCCTGAACAACAGTTCCTAGTGTCGCATAGATACAGATACATCGATCGTTGATACATGACTGCAGTGCTTAGACTCAAGGTCGCCGGGTGGCTGCCAACTACACCCGAATATACTGTGCCACCTTACTCTATACAGCCGAAAAGGAGCCACCGCCGAACTTCCCGAACAAAACTGACAGCTACAAGCTGAAAAGTTTTAGTTCTCTCTTTAGCCACCTGCATAAATAAGTTGGTCGCTCTGTACATAGTCTACCAAAGCGGTGTTATGTGCCATTAATGGCACTTACCATGGTATTAATGGAGTATGCTTTTGGTTTTGAAGTTCAGTCTTGTAATTGTAGTCGAAAATGTTTCATATTCGCAGTTTCAACACGTGCAAACTTGATTTGGTATTTTACCTATTCCCAACTGTCCAACCCCGGCATTGATTTGATTGGTGACGAATAGGAAATTCTGTTTGATTAGAAACGTAATTGCTTCGAACTGATCTAATATCCTGTCGGTCGCCGAATGTTACTTCTACTATAAAATTTAAAAGTTTCATTTTGAATGTATATTTGACTAAAATGTTGCTTACTCATTCAAACGCAACATTCTTCATGGATATAAAAACAACTAGGGTGTCCAGAAAACGCCATTAGGGGCCGATCCCCGGTTTACCGCACAAGCCGAATCGACCGCGTTATTTATGCGTCTGGAATCGCCCATTTTCGCTTTTGCCCGATGAATCACGGGAGAAAAAAGTGGTTGGATAAAATTTATCGCTCGCATTTATAACTTTGTCTCTGGAGCGGTCTGGAGAATCGTCTCAAGGTCAGCCTTGAACAGTAGGCATAAGTATCCTTCTGTGTTAGACAGAGAAGAATAGACGTTTATATTTGCGTTTATAGCACAGGATGTCTCACAGTTTGTTACGTAGTATGTTCATTTCTATCTCATTTATCAACTCACTTTCATTACGACAATTTTGACATACTCTCGCTCTGGCTCGCCATTTCATAACTGGCAAAATCGTGTTAAAATAATCGTTACCAAACTGAAATTCGGAATTTCGTTTATCAAAAAGATAAAGTGGATCATAAGAACGGCACTATAAATTAAATCTCGGAAAGTGTTAGAGAACTTATAATCGTAAGTCATGGATAAACTTGCTGTTTTTATGTATCCTCTCCATCCTAAGGTTGCCTCGAAGAGATCGCTCTAATCTAAACGATAGGTCCGTTAGCTGTTGCACTAGTTTTAAGCTTTATTCGTTTCCTTGCAATTTCTGGTGTAAACAACAAAGAATTAAACTGATTAAGTTCAAATGATTATAAATGTTAAAATACACACGCTCGTCGTAATTAAGCACTTTTTGTGTTTAAATAAATTAATGCAGAAGCCGGAATGCTAACTACATCCACCGCATCCACGTATGCGGATATGACGTCACCGTTGTCCTTGAACCCCTGCATTCACCCTACCCTTCCTGTGGGGTGAAAATTGCAAATTCGCGCTTGGATTGCTAACTCGCACGCAATTTGTTAATGCAGTTTGAAACTTCGTGCCGGTAATTAAAACGGGTTATATGAGTCATGGAGTTAATTTTATTACGAATATAGATGTGTTGCACATATATAATGTGGTCATTGGGTTCTTAGCATTGAAATAGTGTGTACTTATGGGTTATTCATGGTTGGTTATACTTTCTTATAATATAATTTTTGCAGCGAAAAAAATTTCTAGAAAACTTTAAATTTATTTTAATCCTTTATTTTATCTTTGGACATGTATTTATAGATACTTTAAATATAAAACAAAGAAACATGCGTCTGCACAGGAGCTTTGTATAAAGTTAGAACGCCTGTGGTTTTATATGTTTTACTTTAGAAATTGAGATAAAAAGATTGACTATAGATTCGTGGTTTGAAAATAGATAGACATAGTACTTAGTCCGAAATATATCGATAAAATATAGCTCTGTCTTGACAAATTAAAAAAACTGCACTTTTGATTATATGAAAATGTGGTAACCGTAGGAAACACCGTAGATCGTAGAACGTAGGCTGGCTACGCAGGTGTAGCAGTTCGTAGCAAATACATAAGAAGCGTAGCATAGCAAAAATACTTTCACGAATAGCTACATTCATATAAGTTCTATAACATTTTATTACCAAAAATATGGTTTTGTCGCATCATAAATATTACGGACCAAGTCATGGCCATTAACTTTTTATAAGTTATTTAGTTAGAGCAATAAATAACAAAGAAAGCTTACTTTTGGTTGAGTATAGAATAATTCCAAAATATTTTATGTAAACTAGAGACGTTTCGTCAAATTTTCTATTCCGAAAAAATCAACGGCTCCTGTTGGTAGCGGGTACAACCGCGAGCGCACCTATTCATTTTTAACCGACTTCAAAAGAAGACGGTTCTCAAATCGACTGTTTGGTGTTTCTTTTTTGTTTCATACATTTTTCAGTAGAGCAACGCATCACGCGGTCGCGTTACGCATCGGACATCGACATGAAAAAAATGGTTTTACATTAATAGCATCGGACGACCGACGCGCTCCCCAAGCGCTTGTAACTAGCCCCTTGAAAACAACCCCAACTGTTCTTCGCGTAAATAGAAAACGTTTAAATACAAAGTTTACGTAATAAGTTACGTATTTTGTTCATTTTCGTGTTCCGCTCGACAGGCACGATTCCATTTCGCGCACCTTGGGTGAGTATTTCGTTAGGAAAAACGAGAACATTTACGTTCCAAATTTATTTTACCTACACTTTCTGTAGATTTGTTTTGTTAATGAAATGAGAGTAGGTTTATGAAACGAAGGACTTGAAGTATTGCATAACTATTACGAATGTGAAATTTTGTTTGTGTAAGTATGTTTGTTTTTGCTCTACTCCGTAATTGCTGGATGGGTTTGAATTAAATTCAGTATAATGGGAGCTTATACTCCGTATTATTACAGTTATTAGATACATTATCACATCCAAACATCGATATAGGTTATTATCAGTACTATCACTTTTTCATCACAACAATAGATAAGAAAATAGTTTTATCTAATCTACGTACATCACAAATATTCGAGCCAAAATTTGAAACGTCTCACCAAGGGGCAGACAGGGTTGAAAAATCGCCAAAATCTTTCCAAGTGTTTGCCCTGATTGATAAATAAAAATCATTATGATTGTGTAGAAGTTTCATTTGTGCTTGTCCTCCTATTGTATTTCTTATTATCATATCATATGTACTTACCTAATAGTAATGTAATGATAACATATCATCATTAAGCAAGTTATTTAACTAAGTACCTCGCATTTAACTTATTTATATTATACATTTTTAGAAAAGCTTACAACCGGTACGTTTATACCGGTTGTAAGCTTTTTTTAAAAGTTTGCCTGTACCTAAGTGTACGAATATAAAAATATAGATTATGGTTAAGTAACTGTTAGACTAGGTAACTATAGAGGTAGTAAGTTTCCGTTACCATAATTTAGCCCTTTCCGACTTATAGTACAACCACAAATCGTTAACTACTTGACATGGTTCCATTTTGCCTGAATTCGTCATTTTCATCACGTTTTTAATTTTCCTATAATTTTCTCTCCTGGCTTGGTTAATATTAATAAGATTTTGAACATTAGGTTGGGTCGGGAAATGATCCAATGAGGCAGTCAGGCTCGGTTACTAAATCCGACTCCTACTACTAAAGGTTTTTTTAAAGTTCGTAGTTTTTGGTTCATTTTTGTGTTTAGATTGTTGGATGCGGAAAACATAATTGCCGCTGGTGACGAGCGGACTATGGCTTTATTTTCTAAAATGTTTTTTAAAGACATAAATAAATACACAGTAAAAATTTACAATACAAAAACAGAAAATAATTCCGAACGATTACCGCAAATAGCACTAAACTGTTTTTATTTCAGAATTTGTTTTATTAATTCCAGCGAAAGTTGTAATATGTTTTGTTGCATTGTTCCAGAAATGGAAATCGTGCCAGAGGGAAAAAACTTTCGATTGGTTACTGAAGACGAGCTCCCGGCTGTGGCGGATATCTTGGTGCAGTATATGCCTGAATCTCTAAAGGTATCTATATACTCGTAATAATTAAATGAACCCTACTATCCTACTCCTATTTTATTATATAAATGCGAAATATTTATGTAAAAAATATTTTTTTTGTTTTTATTTTATTTTTATTTTTTTATGTAATTGCAAATCGCTCGCTGATGTTAAACGTCACTTTTACCCATAATAGGTCTGCGCCACCCAGATTTTTTTATGTTAGATATTTGTTAATCAATCACATAAAAAACGGTTAAACAGATTTGTATAATGGTATGGAGATTACCTATAGTCTGGATAACCACATAATTAGCAGGCTAGCTAAAAGAACGCGGTAATGGGATTAAATGAAAAAACTAACTATAACTAACTAACAATGTACAATTGTACAAAGTTCGATTTTTCAAACAAAATGCTACGAAACATTGCTACGAACTTCGAGTAATGCTACGAATATACTATGAACTATATAATGAGCTAACGACGCCGACTAGTGCACTCAAACGGACTAACAAACTAAACACATACAAGTATACTACAGTCCAAAAACTTCGAAAATTCTGCAAACTTTAAACATATTACGAGTATACTACAAACTTCAAATATGCTACTAAAAGCGATTTCGTAGCGATTTTACGAAAATCCAAGACGAGTATAACTAAGTGGATACGTCTTTTAGCTTTAAAAATTGATGTCGATCTATCGAATGTGATGGTCATATCTCATCGAGAAATAGAAGCGGTAAAATTGAGATCTCAAAACTCGTTTGAAGTTGGCAGAAAATTCTTAGAACAATTTTTCACGTGAAACTATCTCGGAGCTTGAAGCGTTTTCATTTCATTTCGTCTGAATAGTTTTTACCTTTGCAATATTCTTATATGCTTTAGGAACGTAATAAGTGTATATAATACTTGAAATATATGCTCATTGATCAACTATAATATTATAACGAGAAAATGAATTTGTATGCTTGTTACGCTCTTCTTAACCAATCATTATGAAATTTTGGATACACATTGTCTGGGGTACAGGAAAGGACATAGGCTACTTTTTATCACCAGCGTCGTCACCTCGCGAGTGAAACCGCGGAGCGCAGCTAGTATTTTTTTAAGCAATGCTGTCCCACTGCTGCAAAGATCTCTCCCATTTTCTATAATTTATGCATAAATATTGATAAACTGTCGTCACAAAAACGTGAGTAGGAACTGCGATGTGACCTGACCTCGATCTCCGGTCACAATCGGCGAGGTCGTTCGTTAATAAATCAACTTTGATTAACGCGTACAATTTGCCGAACCGAGAGAGCCGAAGTATTATAATTTTAATTGATTTGTTAGGATTTAGGGACCTGTAGTTACGTAATTTTTCAGTCTTTGTTTTTGTTTTTCCAATATTTTTTTTTTTTTTGGTTATTTTTGACCTCTGTTGTGGCTGAGGTTGAAACATCTAGAAAAATCTATTTTATCTAGGTTTTAACCCCCGACGTAAATAGAGCGGTGTTATACTCGTAAGTTTGACCGTTATGTCTGCGGCACCTGAACCGATTTGGATGCGATTTCATTTTATTTGAAAGCAGCAGGTATCCCAGCGGTGGTTCTTAGACATTAGAAATCGGATGCTGTTTAAACGTTGGTAGTTTTTTTAATTTTTTTTTTTTAATATTATTAAGGTGCTTGTAAGGTGAAAGACTTTTAATTAAGTGGTGGAAGGTAGGAGCCAGCTGGGTATAAAAATAACTCCTTGCACCACCAATGAGTATGATGTATTATAGTTTCCTTAAGCTTTTTTCCGTCCTTTAGCTATATTATTGTTTAGATTGTAATTCAGGGGTTTGGTAATTCCGCTTCTTACCCGTGGTACTACCGGTGGTACTACTGGTAGTACCACGGGAAATGTTTTTTGCCCGTAGTACTACTAAACAATCTAGTAGTACCACGGGAGATTTATTTTACCTCTGGCACTACTTACTTATAAGTCGAAACAATATTAAGCGTTAGTCCCGATCGGGCCACCGCACCGGAAATAAACCTTTTTTCAAATAACTGAAAATAAAACTTCGAATTCAATTGTTTAGAAGAAAGTTAATTTTGAATTTGTCAATAACAATAAATACATGGCGTCCTTTCTCTAAGCGTACACGAGTTTAAAATTGTTTATAGTTTTGTTTAATGTGACCCATTCATTAACTAGGTAAGATAACAAAGGTGAATAGGTCATTCGGGTTATTATTTTCCATTAAGTATGTGAGTGCATTTTCCAGATTATCGAGTTTTAGTTTATTTTACAGCCATGTGTGATGCAGTTGCTACAGAAATTAATTATATACAGAGAAAAGGAGGCACTGTGCTCCTTAGTGGCGGCTATCAATATTATAAGTTAAAAGAGTACGTAAATGGCTCTGTCATTTGGAGATGTTATATATATATATATATATATATATATATTATATATATATATATATTATATTATATATATTATATATTATATTATATATTATATATATATATATTACAATTCCTATTGACAATATTAAAATTTCCTATTATGTAAATCTATTCAGTGACGGATATCAAGCAAATTGTTGTAATTCCTGAGTAGAATTTAATTAATTTTATGTTTAATTTATATTTAATTAACTTTATTCCTATCCTGAGCAACAAAGTAACTTAATCAAACTTAACTTTTATTTGGCCTTATTTTTAAGTAATCTATCCTACTAACCCGATTTTCTTTTTTTTTTTTTCAGTTTCATCAGACGATTCAAACATATCTAAACAATAAGGTGTGGAACTTCCATTTTTATGTAGCGAAAAATTGGCCGGAGGACCCGATTTGTCTGCATTTCCCCGGATGTACTAGTACGGTAAGAGAAGTAAACAAGAACATTATTTTTACAAAACAAAAACCAAAAACCGACTTCAAAAGACCGACTATTGAGTTATTCATCTATTTGTCGAGCACGTACTTCATGCAAATTTAAGACTTATATGGTTTTCTCATGGATACCATTATCAGAACTGGACTAAATTGAAATGGGACCAAATGGGAAGCGTCAGCTTTCTAATAAAAAAAGAATCATCAAAATCGATTCACCCAGTCAAAAGTTATGAGGTAACAAACATAAAAAATAAAAATAAAATAAAAAATAAAAAAATAAAACATACAGACGAATTGAAAACCTCCTCCTTTTTTGAAGTCGGTTAAAAAATACTATGTAATACAACGTTCGTTGGAAGTGAAAGTTGTAGTCATTTCTTTTTCATCAAATAAATAAACTTTAGTCATTATGTAACTCAGAGTGACACTTAACTAGACAAAAAAACATAAGACTTGTGTCTTATCTTAAAAATCCTAGAACAAAAAAACATCCAGATAGAAAAGACCAATTTGTGTGGTGTGACCGAAAATACTAACATTGTAACAAAATGATTGTATGAGAATTGATGTTATTTGTTTTCATGGTAGATAATTCAATTCGGCTATTTACTGCAGTCGAAATCGAGTCGTTACCATCTGATCTACTGTTTGTTCTACCAATAAAACAAGTAGGACATAATTAGCTGCAACATACAGACCGGCACCGATGATTTTCCCCGAAGCGGGTTCAGAACTTTAAAAATCAGCCGCAAACCACACTAATCCAACAAAATCAAAATAAAATTATTTGCTAGAATCCCGCGAGAATTGCTGAAAATAATAAAAAAAAATATTCTCTACGACAGCTGTGTAGCCACGGTCCACAGACGGGTTACTTTTTACTATTTTGTCCGAGCAAACAGGTCAAGGCATTTTCAGTCGAGAATGATCTGAAGGCTGTAGAGACAACTCGCGTTTTTTCTGTCTTCTTTTATATTCGTTTTAGTAAGGAAAATATTTTTTAAACTGGTTTAGTTCAGATCAGATTTTAGTAAACGAAAAACTTTCCTAAAACAACTTACCTAAATTGTTGTGAAATACATAAAGTCAGTGAAGTTTTATACTAAAAACCTAATGTTTTGTACAATATGTATATGAAACTGGTTCTGTCATTATAATCGACACAACATTCTGTACCTTTCGAGTAGTATTCACCTGCATCTACTTAACGTGCAATATTGCGTTATAGCCTAGGTATCTACTTCTGCGTCTGTCGTTCTGTGACGTATGTAACATAATTATATTTTATTGTATAGGTTAGCTCCCAAACGGATGGACCAATTACAATATAAAATAGTTGCATCGATTTGGTAATATTCGCTGAATGATTATGTCATCCAGGTTGTTAGAACTAGCTACATTATTAAGTATGAACTCTTGTCCTCAAAATTTTATTTTAAATTCGTGCTTAGTTTGTTATAAATACCAGTTGTCTAATGCAAAACGATTTAACTCACTTAATGTGACATGAAATCACTTGAAGTTGACATGGAATCTGCGAGGCTTGTGTGCTTCAGACGTCTGAGAAAAAGGCGAAAAGTGGGTCAACTTGAAAGTAAACGGAAAACGAGGACAATTTTGACGTCTCTTCGTACCTACCGTAAATATTTTATAGTGGAATAGGAGTTTAGTAATATAAGGTTTATGTTTTACGTTTTGTTAAACTTTTTTTATTAGAAAAGTACCTACTTTAGTAATCGACCAATAAACTTGGAGAAAACATGTTCAGACCTGGAGAAACTTGGAGAAGACATATTCCGTATTTAGTAACATTGATATTTAGGGATATGGCCAAGTGGTTCGACCGCCTGGTTCGATCAATCAAACAAACATACGAACGCCGATATGTTCCGGTAGACTGTGAGACCTTCGCTCGGTCAATATTTTTTAAGAATATATATTTTTTTTAAAGACATCCATTAAACTTATGACCTCATAGGATTATTTTAATCCCCGTTTCTCATAGAGAGCAAGTCCTTCGCTTAATTTTTAGATAAAACGTTAAAAAATATCACATCAGGCTTCGGCTTTCAATTAATGTCAGTTTCTAGCATAGATTATTTGATACTTGTATTTAGTTCTTCTTCTTCTTCGTCTTTAATCACTATAAAACAAATTACTATCATTATTATTTTAAGTCACTACTTTTAAGAGTTCTGAACCTCTTTCGGAGAAGAGCTAGACTCGGGCATCCGTCCGTCTGTATGTCTGTATGTCTGTATGTCTTGCACTTGGAACTTTAAAAGCGGTCTGAAATTTGACATGACGCTAGATAATGTTTTTACTATTTTTACACGCTTTTTATTAGCTTCACTTGAATGTTTGTTTGTTGGTTTGTATGTTTGTAACCGACTCGTATGGGCGCGATTTTGACCCACTTTAAACGGCCAGATTTCGTTCAAACTTTGTAGATATATCGAGGACCGATGACAATATTGACAATACACTAAACAAAGCGTGTTTTTTCAACTATTAATTATTATAGTCTAACATCCATCAACTACTGATGTATTTCCAGCCAAACAAACAGCCATACGAGAGCGTGACGGTATTCTGTCCCTCGGAGCGGGCGGAGCTGGTCGACCTCCTGACCTCGGAGGACAAACTCCTCGACCTCTCGGAGCCACTGTACCTGAATTTCACGCATGAGGCCATCGTCAACCGATTCGAGCGGCGCTATGAGGCCCACGACAAGATCACTGGCGATGTCTACGTGTGCAAAAATCCTCCGAAGGAGGCGGATACTGATGGGTAAGTCGAAGATTGTGACGAAATCGGTAAGATGAATAAAGTATATCTTTCATAATTATCATCAGTCTATCAGTCTAATATCTGTCTACTACATACATACATAGACCTCTCCTAAAGAACGTTACATAGCACGATCTTCTGCCTTACGCAGTCATTTGCCACCGGCTGCCTTACGCAGGTCGTCGCTCCACCTGGCCGCAGGGTGCCTTACTCTACGTTTACCAATCCGTGGCCTCTACTCTAGAACCCGTTTACTCGACTAAGTTTATCTCTGCGTGACCATTTTTTTTTATTGTTTACGATCCTGCCTAGCTACTAGCCAAGTTGCAATCCTGAAATCGCAAACGCTATAGAAAACTGAGACAATGTATGGGAATGACATTTCTGTCATAGAATTTAGGATCTACAAATAAGTTCGCACAGGTCAGATCCCACAGCGTTAATCCAGCGGTATCAAGGCTGGCCGACGGGTCGGCGAACACTCGCAACTCTAAGATACGCCTTCTTGATACTACGACCCTCCCCCATTATACCCAATAACCATAGCAATACAAAATCAATACCAATAGTATCTGTCCCGCAGACTGGCACCGGACGTGGAGCTAGTCCAGCTGCTGCCGGAGCACATGAAGGCGGTGTACGACCTGTACCCGGCGAGCGACATCGAGTGCCGCGACGTGTTCGAGAAGCTGGTGGCGGAGCTGCCGGCCTACGGCATCTTCGTGGAGGGCCAGCTCGCCGCCTGGATGGTGCAGTCCTACTACGGGGCCATGTTCTCCATGCAGACGCGGCCCGAGTTCCGCAGGAAGGGCTACGGGATATACCTCGCCAGGCGACTCACTAAGGTCTGCACTGAAACAGTAGTACCCAAATTACCCAATGGCTGCAGACTGCCAATAAATGTCTTGATCTATATTTTGAAATATGATTATACCTCCTCTGCCCTAATTTGCTGCACCCGACAGGGCCCGTTGTTACTTATGTACGTGCGTTATTGTCGCAATGACCGACCTTTTAAGAGTGATGCTCTTGTCGATGGAGCAACTTCCAGGCTTGGCAGTCCACTGCAAGTGCTTTTACCTGCCTATACAATATGTCATCTGCCTTCTCCGTAATCTGGTCCAAGAACGTTGATGATGAGCAATAAAAAATTTGAAAATAAAGTTTAGCGTATGTTACTCCAGGAGGTGGCAGCCCGCGGCTACAAGCCGTTCGTGGTGATCCGGCCGGAGAACGAGGCGTCCCGCGCGCTGTACTGCAAGCTCGGCTTCGAGCGCGCCTTCCGGACGGTTCGCGCGGTGCTACGCCCCCGCTAACTACGTTGATCTCTAGCAGATTTTATTTTTTTAAGACTTTTGAAATATTCGAAATATAGCTTGCGGTCTTTGATCGCTTAGAGAATTCTAGTAGTAGCTTTAAGTCGGGCGGCTAACGCTCTCGGTCTGAGTAGCGCCTAAAACTACAGGTTGAAATCGAGGATAAATTGTTATCGGTACTTTTTCTAGGGACTCTAGGTAGGTACTACCGAAATGAATGCTACTGGTGCCTCCTACTTGTTTATTATAATTTACTCAGAAGAGATTTGATAAAGTAAATTTCTGAAATTAAATAACTTATTTTAGAGACTTGCAAATGTGACCCTGTCAAAAGTTTCTCGATATTGTCGATTTCACCCTGTAGGTACCTTATGTGCCGCGACATTTTCCGCTATTTTAAATCTCTAGTCTTTCGAGTTTTCGAATGGCTTCCTTGTTGAACTTTTACTCGATACGTTTTGGTATTTACTTGTTGATCGTAGCTCACGCCAGATTCATACGCTTATAAGTCACCGACGTACAGCTTTTGGTCATTAGACCCAACAGTATTAAACCGGCTAAAAATGAAGCATTGAAATTGGAGCTCTATATTGTGTGAAATACAGTACAAAATTGAGTAATTGATGTCGAGCGTATGACGACAAGGCACGCGTTGACCACGCGTTGACCACGCGTCGTATACTTGATATTTTCTATACGTCTGTCACCACAATATAGAGTCAACAATTTTAAGATCGTTTAATTTAACTACACGCTCCTCCAGTGTGTTAACGCTCACATGCAATGTAGGTGTAAAAAGGGTTATAAAAAAAGGGTATGCTAAGCCGAAAAGGGCTCATTCTTTTTGTTATAATTAACACGGGAATGCTCACGTAAAAATTAAGTCGTCTACTATACGACTAGATTCGGTCACATTCGCCGACTTAATTTTTACGTGAGTATTCCCGTGTTAATTATAACAAAAAATGTGTGAAAATCACGTTAGTTTTCATAGTCAGGGCTCATAGTACTCATCATTACGAATAACTTTTATTATGGGATGAACTCGGAAATCGCGAAAAAAATCAGTTGTACCATATAAAAATGTCAATGACACTCGACAAAAACGAATGGAACAACGGTTTTTTTATCGTTTGCCGGGTTGCTCCCATAGTAAAAGTTGTTCATAATGATGAGTACTATGAGCCCTTTTCGGCTTAAAATACCCTTTCCTTATAGCCCTGTAGACACAATACATAAATTTATCGTCGGCATTGGTCGTCAACGTCAGTCACCGGCACTCATACAAGTGAAGTATTGTTGACTGGAGAAACGTTCATTTAGATTAGATGCTCTCTAATTCGCTACCATCATATCGCTGACTTACCGGTTTGATGAAAATTGGGTCTGATGAGCGATTGCCTTTTAAATGGTGACTCTAATCATTAGTTCCAATATTAACCGCCTGGCGTCGCTAGTCATCAAGAAATAGGTACAAACATAGAATAGGTAGCTAAATACAGATGCGAGAGTGATAGCCGTTGCTGCGTCTTCGGACGTAGCTAATTACCTACAGATCTCAACGATTATAGCGATTCGATTACAGTTGGAACCCTGTCACTATTTAAGTCTACAGCGATCTAACACGTTTGCTGTAGAAAAGTTATAAATGTTGAATGTGATAGGGTTCTTTTTCATACAGCGAGTCATTTAGGCGAACGCTTAGGACCACTCGTTGACCGAGCGGGAACATTCTATCTCATTTGTTACAAACGTTTTTGGGACCTTAATGATTTGTGTGATAAATATGTAGAACCTTATCTTCGATGTACCTAAAAGAAACAGTGAACAGAAAATAATTGAAAAACGAATGCGAGAGGAAGGTCCAATCACTGCAGCTTGCACAATTCGATTTTGATTCATGCACTACTTTTACTGTACTTACCAACTTGTATAAAAGATTTATTTTATGGTTTAAGTATGATTGTTAAACATGCCTGACTACATACATATTTGTTATATAATTGTTGCTATTTTGGCCACTGAAAACTAGCCATAGAATTTTTAGAGTTCTGAAAGGTTTAGCTGCTTCCCAACTAGGGGTGCTCGGCTCAGAATCTTCTCTAGGTGATGGCAAACATCCACACTGGCCGCGCCGCTCGTTTCGCAGCTTAACGGTGCGGCAGCCCTAGTGAGAACGCGGGTTTAGGTAGGTATATCCGTCAAAGAGTATGAATGTGCAGATAGGTAGATGATTTTGTGTCTAGTTTTCAGAAAATGTACCTGCGCGTAGTTTTTCTTATTCAGCCCAGTTTTTATACGTCAAGGATAGGATGTTGGGAAATTTATGAAGACAATTTGATACGAAAACGTAGATAGGTAGGTATTTTAATACGGGAATGTATTTTACATCTAATATCGACGTATTGTAGGTATTTATATGAAAATGTTTGCTACTAATGTATTCGTAGGCGTTTATTTTATGATTATGATTATTGTCGACCTATAGGTATTCTTAATTAAATCAGAGATATTATAGTGTGATAATAACGTATTATTTATAATGATTGCTTCTATTTAAATAATGGCTGATCTGGAACATGTTGTCTTCCTGCAGACGAATACTTGTTATTATGAGACGATACAATGACATTTTGTACACCTTAGATATTTGCGTAGTTTGTTTGAAACTTTACTGACAATGCCTGAATGTTATGCTAAAATTATCCAACTGACAAGTTTCAATTTTGATTGTACTTTTTGATGTTAAAGTTATAAGTTTAGGCACGGATGCAAAAATGCTAAATTTTGCTCAATCGTAATGCTTCCAAGACGATTTTTTTGAAAACGCCAAATTTTACTATTCATTGGAGTGGTAGTAATAAAGTTTGATTGTGCAGCGTCAGCGTTAACTTTTCGAAGGATTGTGAAGTGGAAAAAAGCGATTAATTTTGAGAAACGCCGAAAGTCACGAGATTTTGAATTGTTGGTACCTACGTATAGTGTTATTTAATTCTAAAAAGAATGTGCATTGTTTTGGATATTCTTTTACCATATAGAAAACGAAAAATAAATTATTTAAAATTTAATATTTCTATTGGTAAAGAAATAAGTACCTAATTATTAATAATGCACAGAGCTATTTCTTGAATTCACCTAATCATGCAGTCATGCTAAAGCTTGCCTACTAAAAGTAGGAACATGATACATTGTCGAATAAGTCAAGTTTCTTCAGATTCCTAATTGTAAGAACATTTTGCTGAACACATTCCTGTCTACTCACACTTAACAAAATGGACACTATTCCGTCCTAAAAGATTCAGAATATACTTATGTCGAAAGTGGAAATAGATTTAATTTACCAACAAAGATTGTGAATGAAAGTAGTAGTGTCCCTTCTGTACCGTCAGTTTATCACTTAACTACCTTGCAAAGGTATTGAGAAAACAATAAAAGATCTAACTAATTTGAAGTCTATTTTATTTAAAATAACGACTATCCTTCCCAGAAACCCTCAGGTACTAGAATTATTAAACCTCTAGATAAGTAGGTATAGTATAGTAGGTACTAACCTCACGCACCTATTTACTCACTAAACAGGAAAAGTTAGTAATCTTAAAGATTACCTACATTTTTTTTTCTGAATTTGAATTCAATTTATACATTACTATAATTTTTAAAACTTCGTAGTGCTGCAACAAAATTAAAAAGATGTGTAAAAAACACCAAAATTCAGTTCAATGAGTTCAATCGGACATCGGGAAGTGGTTTAAAGATTTACTTGCAAGACTTGACCCACGCAGCATACATAAAACTAACAGGGCAAGTTAAATAAAAGCTTTTAATAATAACAATCGACCCTTCTCTTCCCGCTAAACGATAATTGAGGAGAACAAATATAATGACCGGTAATGAGACAAGAACATTATTTTTACAAAACAAAAAACAAAAACCGACTTCAAAAGACCGACTATTGAGTTATTCATCTATTTGTCGCGCACGTACTTATTGCAAATTTAAGACTTATATGGTTTTCTCATGGAACCATTATCAGAACTGGACTAAATTGAAATGGGACCAAATGGGAAGCGTCAGCTTTCTAATAAAAAAAGAATCATCAAAATCGATTCACCCAGTCAAAAGTTATGAGATAAAAAAACATACCGACGAATTGATAACCTCCTCCATAGGAGAAAGTCTGTTAAAAATCGAACATAAAGCATCAGTCATAGAGTAGTACTGCATCAGCAGTGGTCTCGAACGTCAAAGAGCGAAATCGGTAGAGTTGCCCACTAAAAATCGGTATATTTGTACCCAAAATCGGTATATGACAAAAAAAAATACAATATTCAATCAAACACGTTTATTTATCAAAAAACAAACTAAGCCAAATTATTTAGATGACATTATAATATTATTATTAAATTTTTGTAGGCATTTCACATCTAAAAACTTTCTCTTCGAAGTTAAAAAAATTAATGAAAAAATTAGACCCGAATTACTGTTCATAATTATAGAAAAGTGTATTTCCGAACGAAAAACGGGAAATCCCTTATAATATCTAGTTGAAGGACTCAACTCAAGGGTATTCCCCAAAATATATGGAACATTCCGCAATCTGCAATAACTAACTATTCATCCATTCTTACTATTGAGGGATTCCCCGTATCCTAAAACATAAATTAAAAGGGTTGCCAACTTAGAAATGTAAAATCGGTAGAAAAATCGGGATAATTTCCTTGTATTCTCTGAAATCGTAGAGAAATCGTTGCATTTCGGTATTTCGGTAGGACAGACCCCATATCGGTAGAAATACCGAAAAATCGGTAGGTTCGAGACCACTGTGCATCAGTTACCTTAGTAAACCCTAGTCATTCTCAGTTCCTACAACAGGAAATGACATATCATAATTGAAATGTGTTTGTCATGTTGGCTAAATTCATAAAATGTCTTGCCAGACTGCGTTTACTTGTGTTTAAATAGTAGAAAAAATATTGTTTCAGGATATGAATACAGCTTAGTAAACTTTAAATATATGTAAATGGGACAGTTTCAAATAGATTGTGGTCGATTACAAAACGCCAATCTTCTTTTTCTTCTTCTTATTAATAAAAATGAATCGCTGAATCGTTCATTTTGTCTCGCTAAAACTCAAGAACGACTGGACAGATTTTAATATTATTTTTGTTTGTTTGTCAGCTGGTGAAACTACCATGTGAAACGGTTGATCAAATCCATTGCAAAGAAGAGTTGTCTAAATATATAAAGGAACAGGTCCTGACTCACTGACAGACAATGTACAGCCTAAACAAAAGAAGACGAACGACATCATAGAGAATTGAAATTTGGAGGCCAATCCACACTTGGCCAGCGTGGTGGATAAGGCCTAATCACCCTTCGAGGGTAGACCTGTATCCCAGCAGTGGGAAGATTAAAGGTTGCAGATGAATTATTAATGCTGGCTCGCCCGGTCCTACCAATAAATATTTATAGTAGAATTTTCATTCTTTTACTGGCAATACTGGCATCAATGTTCACTTTGACGTTGGCATTTAAATTTGAACATGACATTGACAGGACTGTTA
This sequence comes from Alcis repandata, assembly GCA_949125135.1. Taxonomy (NCBI): domain Eukaryota; kingdom Metazoa; phylum Arthropoda; class Insecta; order Lepidoptera; family Geometridae; genus Alcis; species Alcis repandata. The sequence goes on along the minus strand of OX421233.1, from coordinate 10,171,060 downwards.
AGTTGATTAATTTAAAAAACAAAACATGGCGATTTCCATTTTCTACTATGGAAACTCTGCCAAGGACCCTTGCATATTGTTTTTTGACCAAGGATTCCAAGTTCATGTCCGTATTTTTAAGTGAAATGTGAGTGAATTTATGATCCATAATGACAACGAGCTTAATAGATAAAATTGACTTATTAATCAAGAGGGAAAAGACAACTCCTGAACGTAAGAAAGATGAACCTCCAAAATCATCTAGTGAAATCCTCTCAGAACTCTTCGGTGCATTTAACGCGGACCCACCTAAAATTGAGGAAATCACTCCAAAGAAATCAAAGAAAAACAAGAAAAAACACAAGAAAGACAAGAAAAAACGCAGCCGCAGCCCTAGCAGTAGTTCCGATGAAGACTCCGACCATTCCCACAAGCGTAAAAAGCGGAAAAAATTTAAGTCCAAAAAGCATACGAGTCGTTCATCCTCACGACGCCGCTCGAGATCTCCGAAAAGTAAACCTGCCCCTGAACCGGAGCGTGTCAAACACGAACCCACGATTAAAACTGAGGAAACCAAGGTTAAGAAAGTGGAAATTAAGGTTAAGAAAGAGGAAATCAAATGTGAACCCAAGCCGGAACCAAAGAGGCAAATTTCATTCAAAACTGAAAACAAGACTGAGATTCAATCAATCCCGAACATTGACGCAAGCCTCATCCCTATGCCAGACTCTCCAAAAGCCATTAAACTAGAGCCCGGTGATCTGAGACAAAGATTAGACAGTAAAAAATCTGAATATGAAAGTGATAAAGCTAGAGGTAAAATACAAATCAAAAACTTAAAGTTTAGTACGGTCTTTGAAGAAACTGTTAAGAAAGCTGAAGAAGAAGCTAGGAAAAAGGCTGAAAAATACGAAGAAGGCGAGTACACTGATTCATCAGCTGAATCTTTGAAAGAAATTGTAATTAACTCGCAATTTCCTAAAACATCTGATCCTGGGGGTCTAAAGAAAGCAGCTGAAGATAAAATGTAAGTTATTTTAGATTTTGAACAAATTTTACAAAATCTTTTATTCACATCAAATAATCGAAAGATAAATCTTAAGACCGATGGCCTGGAAGAGATCGGCCTTAGCGATAAGGCCGCCAGTTGTTGCACTAGTTTTATGATCCTTTATGTCCGTAATTTTTGGTTTTTTTTTATGTAATTGGGTGACGAGACGAGCAAATCGCTCGCCTGATGTTAAACGTCACGTTTGCCCATAACAGGTCTGCGTCACCCAGAATTTTGAATTCGCATAATTCAAGACCCTGCGCGGCACAGCACTGCGCTCGTCATCCTGAGATATAAGTTGTTTAATCTCCCATTTGCTCTGTAATTTCGCTGGAAACAATGCCCTTCCAACCGGAACACAGTAATGTTTGCAAATTACTGCTTGGCGGTGGAATAACTGGCAAAGGTGTGGTACTTCCCCAGGCGAGCTCTGCAAAAGAGCCCTACCCTGCTTGGTGTGACCTATAAAGAATTTATGTATCTAATAGTATTTTTTTTTCAGATTTGAAGACGACAAAGCTCAAAAAAAGAATAAAAAAGCCGAGTCTTCCCATAAATCTTCCAAGAAAGAGAAAGTTAGAGATAAAAGTAAATCCAAAAGGTAAAGTATTTTAAAATTTATTATTATTTCTGACTACTGTGATCTTACTGCTTTTAAATAAAGTGTATTCTAATACATGGAGCCCTCATCTATGACAGACAATTTAAGCAGCTTGTAAAACTATTCTAGAATAAACATTCTAGAACAGCAGCTGTTATACCAAATTTTAGATATGTTTATGGCTATATTGGGTAATTAGGCTGTATTCCACCACGCTGGCCAAGTGCGGATTGGTGAAAAGCCAGTGGTATGTAAATTTGTACGTAAGTTCGAAAGAACTCATTGCTACTGTCAGGGTCTGAACCCACCACCTCAGGAATGCAAAGCGGTTGTTCTCTCACTGAGCTAGAGCTATTAGTAAAGGCTATTTTTACACGCTTTTTATTAGCTTCACTTGTATGTTTGGAACTGACTCCTTTGTTCCTTATACAAAGCGTGTTTTGTAGTTTTTTTGAACTATTAATTATTATTTATATAATCTTGTTTCAGAGCACCAAGCAAGTCCCGCCGCTCTCGCTCCCGGTCGCCGCGCAAGCACCGCCACCAGTCGCCGTCCAAAGCGCGGCGGAGTCGGTCGCGGCATCGCTCGTCCTCGCGATCTCGGCGGCGGTCGCGGTCCCGGTCGAGGATGTATCCGCGACACCACTCGCCGCCGCGGTACCGGGGCAGAGACAGGGGGAGATCCAGGCAAGTTGTACTGATGATAGAGCTTGTTTAGAAGGAGAACAATACCAATACAGGGCAAGTAGAAAGGCCCTATTACCAAGTGGTGGAAAGTTGTGGGATTTGGGAATGTTTAGACTTGTATTTGTGTACTTGTATTGAAGAGAAAAAAAATGTTTATGGTGACATATGAAAAGGAAAAAGTCTTTTCAAGCGAAGGGTCCCTCAGAAAATCAGCGCTAAGGGCTCTACGCACGAATGTTTACTCTGTTCTTATAGCTTTTTATAGGTTTGCCATAAATTATCTTTACCATAATGTCAAATAAATTTCTTACGTCCTGCAAAATATTAAGAAGATTGGATAAACAATACTCAATTTTAATTTGTCCAGGTCGCCGTCCCGCGTGAAGTTGGCCGACAGCGAGAAGAAGCGCCTCCTGGAGGTGGCGCGGCGCAACGCTATCAACATGCTGAAGAACGGCGCCGTGCCGGCCGGCGCCGCCGCGCTGCCGCCGCACACGCGCAGCCAGGTCATGGCGGCCATACAGTCGGGGGGTGAGTGCCGCGCCACTAACTACGTGCGAGTCGGACTCGGGCACGAAGGGTTCCGAACCATCTATATATATACATATATATATATAAAAATGAAACCCGTTTTCCTTGGTCACGGCATCACGCGTGAATGGCTGGACCGATTTCACTAATTCTTTTTTTGTTGTATTTGTTATTATTAGGAGAAGGTTCTTACGGAAAAAAAATATTAAGAAAATCTCTCAGAAATATTGAAAAACCCTAAAAACAGCCCTTTTCTTTTTCCCATACAAACGTTTTCTAACTAAAACGAGCTTTATTGCTATTGTATAAAGTTCATATTGAATTGCAAGCACTCACTGTTGTTTAAGCAATGTAGGTATGTTCCTAACGTCCAAGAGTCAATTTGCACTTTATTACCTCTGTACAAAGTTCAAATTCAATCATATCTATCAAAACCAAGGAATTTTAAAATTTCGAAGGATTTGACTCCAAGTCATATCAAATTAAAAAAAAAGTTGAAACAACAACAAACTGTCAATGTCAGTGTTTTTTTTTCATGGATGAGTTTGCTTTTGTCAACTGATACACGAAACAAATTCGTACCTATAATTTTATTGTAATATATTATAAGTATAAAATTGTAAATAGTGTTTTGTGCAGTGTTTATATTTAATTAGGCAGTACCATAGAGAAGTACTGTATGGCAGTACGAAGTCTGCCGGGTCAGCTAGTTATCTATAAAAACGGCAAAAAAATCACGTTTATTGTATGGGAGCCCCCTTAACACTTTGACTGCGGCTATTAATCACATGCGCTTGCCCCAGGTGCGGCTAATAGTTAAACGCGTTGTGTTTTACGCGCCTGGGGTGTGCAGCTGCACTCGCGTAGCGCAAAGTAAAACAAGGTATGTGTTTTCCGCAGCCAAAGTGTTTAATATTTATTTTATTCTGTTCTTTAGTATTTTTGTTATAGCGGCAACAGAAATACATAATCGGTGAAAATTTCAACTGTATCCTATTGTGATGTCTACAATTAGAGAAATTGTTACCACATAGTTTTTAAATTGGCATTAATTGAGTCTCAAAAGCAACAGCTTTTTTCAGAAACCTTAAAAGAGTGTTAACAAATTTAATCATTTTTACAGGAAAGTCAGTAGATGAGCTCACCGACTTCTGCAAGCATCTCTCGAAGAAAGAAGCGCTCGGCGAGCTGTCTTCTGTCTCATCCCACGACGATGACATGAGCGAGAACGAAGATACGCTCGCTTTTCACCATCCATTCCTGGTTAAAGAGAAGGCTCCGATCATAATGAATATAAGGGTATGTTCTATTCATCATCAAAATCAGGAAAAACTTGCTGCCAAAACATGGGAATTTTCTAATGTGATTATAGACACATTACATATTATAGAATCCTCTGCAAAAGTCTCAGTCATTTTCAGTCCAGTCCAAGTAATGTATGGCCCACTGTTATAGTTAGGAATGTGATACAAGTGATAGTGCTTGAAAGTTACATCAATGTTGTTGCCAATTTTATAAACCTACTAGCTGACTCGACAGACATTGTCCTGTCAAAAGCCATTGCGTAACTATAGCAACCGTAGTATGTTGATGCTAACTTGTCAATTTATAGTAAAAATTATCAGTATATATATAATTTGCAATAAATTAAAATTGCGACTATAATTTGAGATTTAAACTATCCTATCTCTCAAGTTGGATCGAACTGCACATGGTGTGCGAATTTTACTATAATCGGTTAAGTGGTTTAGGAGTCCATTGAGGACAAACATTGTGATTGTGACACGAGATTTATATATATTAAGATTGAAATGATAGCAGAAAGAGTAATGTTAATTCTGTCAGATTGATTTAGCGGTACACCGAATGTACGCCACTGCCTAAATGCACAAAACTTGCGAAGCCATAATTTCACCATTTTATGTATCTTTTGTGTAAATCTAAACTGGACTTAGTTCGTTATTACTCTCTATTTATTTTGTTGTTTTTTTTTTGTATGTTTGTTACGCAATTACATCGTCAATTATGAAGTGATTTTGATTATTGTTTTTTAACATGTCTGGTTTTCTCAGGGAGGAGCGCCTTTACCAATAAAAACGAATTCCCTACCAGTCGCAAATAAGGAGGAACTGAGGCTTCAGTTCCCCGTGTCTTCTGGGACGCAGCACCGGGAGAAGGCTATCGATTGGAGGCCCGTCTCGCCTAAAAAAGATAACATGGTAAGTGTTACTGGGTAACCACAAATGATCAGTACCCCTAGCACAGTAAGGGTCGGTACATATCTGACGGAAACTGCGTCGCGTACTATCGGTCGCGTAACGCCAGAACAGAGAAATGTATAATAAAACATCCAACCTTTTTTCTTTTTATTATACACTAGCTGCGCCCCGCGGCTTCACCCACGTTTTCCGGGATAAAAAGTAGCCTATGTGTTAATCCAGACCATGAACAACCTTCATTCCAAATTTCATGTAAATCCGTTCAGCCGTTTTTGCGTGAAAGAGTAACAAACATCCATACATTCTTACAAACTTTCGCGTTTATAATATTAGTAGGATTTCTCTGTTCTGGCGTTACGCGACCGATAATACGCGACGCATTTTCCGTCAGATGTGTATCGACCCTAATTGACATAAAATACGTAACCAGTATTTGATAGATAAATGTATGCAAAATGAAACAGCGTCGGGTTGTCGGGTTGCGTTGTCGGGTGTAATTGCACACTGCATTACATAAAACTCGTAAATAGTGTTAATTTAAACTTTTCTTTTTTCACAGCAAGTGGCGAAACTGGACTCTAAACAAGCATCGAGCACGCCGTCGCCTGTTCCTGCGCCGAAAGCTATTGAAAGTAGCGCCGCTACGGCTACTGCTAGCACTAAGTAAGTTAAACTTTACTAATACATATTATAAACGCGAAAGTTTGTGAGTATGGATTGTCTAAAGGCCCATCCACACGCTGGCTGTTTGTCAAAAACACCGCAAACAGCAAACAAAGTCCCAAAGACCAACCACAATCACCCAACACAAACAGCCATCCACATGCTTGGCGAACGTTTACACACAATCACGATTATTCTTGAGATTTGTTTTGACACAAGAAGTAACGTCAATTTTCCCGCTCAAAAACTTTTAAAAATGAATGGGTGCATTCATTTTTAAAAGTTTGTTTTTTAATTTTTCAAGGCCCATCCACACGCTGGCTGTTCGTCACAAACACCGCAAACAGCAAACAAAGTCCCAAACACCAACCACAATCACCCAACACAAACAGTCATCCACATGCTTGGCGAACGTTTACACACAATCACAATTATTCTTGAGATTTGTTTTGACACAAGAAGTAACGTCAATTTTCCCGCTCAAAAACTTTTAAAAATGAATGGGTGCATTCATTTTTAAAAGTTTGTTTTTTAATTTTTCAAATGTGTGGATACGTCGCAAACTGTTTGCCAAACAGCCTTTGATCTGGCAAGAAAAACCGACACCGATGCCGAACACTGCCCAACACAAACACAAACAGGCAAACAACGACAAACACCCAACCACACGTCCGTGTTTGCTGTTTGCTGTTGGCTGTTTGCGATTGTTTGCCAAGCATGTGGATGGGGCTTCAAATGTCGCCCTATCCGTGGAAGACTGCCACACTGGCGGTTGTGGCTTTTTTCTTTTATTGCATTTTTGGAATCCTTAAATACATACGCATCTACTCACATTTTCAGAAAATCGGAAAATCCTGTATTTGATATAAAAAAACACGATTTAAAATTTTGACAAAAAGCCACGCTCCAAAATACTCCGTAGAATACAGCCACTAACGCCACTGCGTCCAAATTTATCCGGCGATTACGGCCACACTCGCCTGCGCGGCCGTGTTCGACGGTAAAAGTTGCTTGGGGAGTCGGCCGACAGGGTCGTAAGCGCATCTGTGCCATTACTTGACGGATTTACCGGGCGTGCGGGCGCGTTTGAGTAATTAAACGTTCCAGGAAATTGGTTAATATGTCACGGGAGGGTGAATAAAATTCAAATATTCTATATTTTGATCTTCATTCTTTATTTGTGCAATAACTTAATGGCTAAAAACAATGCTACTCACAGTAGATAAAATCGAAGAAAAACTTGTTTTCTAATGCTGTTGGGAACTGGGTGTACATGAACTACAATTTTTAAAATATGTTACATTACAAGTCACGCGCCAGTCAGAATCAACGCTAAAGCTTTGGTTTCCTAGGAAAGCGGTGCCGTCATATAGCGGCCGTAATACAGCGGTGAATGACGTCACTAGAACGTTGTCTATGTAAACAAGATGGCGCGGTTTCCTAGAGAGCGGTAACTGACACCGTAATGTCAAAAAGCGGTGCCGCCATTTGCATGACGGCCGTCTTGTCGGTGTCATATGGTTTCGGGAACGTTTCATTGATAGCGGTGAAGCTATTTTAAATACGTATTTGTGTTTTTTTCGTACAAAATGAGTTCCAACTCTTGGAGCAGCGAGGACGACGAAATTTATAGTAAACGGCGACGTACTAAAATCTCAAATGCACCTTCAGTACCACGAGATTTGAATAAATCGTCTTCCGCCATACGACTATTTTCCCCTTCTGATGATAGTTCATCCTCCAAGTAAATTACTAAAGCTAAATCAAGGTCGTCCATTTTCTATCTTGGATACTTTTCGCTAGACGTTTGTTTTAAAAAAATTACTGACGGTGCGTTAAAACGGCCGTGGAACTTTCCACATGTCGTCACCGTCAAGACGGCCGCCTTTTGACGTCCGTAATATTACGGCCGCTATATGACGGCACCGCTTTCCTAGGAAACCAAAGCTTAAAGGACTAAACAAAAATAAACATCTTTGTATACCTACATTTATATATAAAAAAAGACAATAAATTAAATAAATAAGTCTATATTTCTTCTACCTTATAAATACTACGTAACATATAATTTTTTGTATCATTAAAGTGGCCTCTGCGGTTTAGGCCTCCCCTAAAACTCTCCACTCTTCTTTCTCTCTCTCGTCTTCCTCGTCTGTTACGTATTGCTCAATAACCGGAACCGCTGACGCTGCATAGGCCGTGCTCCAGATTCACAAGCGACCTAGGCACCGATCACGAGGCGCCGATTCAGCAACTCACCGAGATGACCAGATGGAAGCCTTCTCGTTTTCAAGTCATTACTACTCTTAACTTCAGATAGTATTCACCTAATTAAGTTTTAGACTAATTGTAATTATTTTATTAATCTTAATAAACTAAGTAGCCACAATCTTGGTTTCTTTTAAAGTCCTCCGATCGCAGCTAACGTAATTGGCGCAGTCGGTAGGATCCTAGAGTCAGTACGCAGCGGTCTCCAGCATCTCGAATCGTCCGACCTGACTACCGTTCGTCGCTGACAGGCTCCTAAGCCTTCATCTGGGATCCGGATCTACTAGCCGCGGTACGGGGACGAGTATCCAGAAATCGATACGCAGAGGAACCAGAATGTGCATGTAAGTACGCAGAAACTTCCTTTTTTGTGTTGCTTCCGGACCCTATCTTGTGTCCTCCCTATCCTATAAGTTTCCAAAATTTTTCATCCCAGGAATCGGGACGACCGGGAGACTGCATCTCGTCAGTCTCGCCGTAATATAGAATTAGATAGTGTTAGAGATGTAGGTTTAGAAGTTGATTCAAATAATTCAACTAGTCTAATTATAGGAATGGCTCAGCAGCTCGATTTAATTTTTAAGGCCTTACGCCCAGTACCCGAGTTCGACGGGAACCCTAATATTCTTACCAGGTTCATTGAAATATGCGACCAGCTAGTAGCAACTTATATGTCCACGCGGCCTGGCTACGAGCTAAGGAATTTATGCCTCCTTAGCGGCATTCTTGATAAGATAACCGGGCGGGGCGCAACAATAATCAACTCTAATGGCGTCCCGGATACTTGGTTAGGGATTCGGGAATCACTAGTTAACTACTTCGCGGATCAGCGCGATGAGGCGGCGCTATATAATGACCTCTCTTTAGCCTCGCAAGGTCATAGAACGCCGCAAGAATTCTATGACTATTGTCAAACGTTGTGTAGTACTTTAATGACGTACATCGCGCTACATGAAAGCTTAGAGACTACTATAGAGTCGAAGCGAGTTCTCTATAGGAAACTGACAATGCAGGCTTTTGTTCGCGGTTTGCAGGAGCCGCTAGGTTCTAGAATACGTTGCATGCGACCTGCAACTATCGAGCAGGCGTTGCAATACGTCCAGGAAGAGATGTATAAATTTTATCTTCAACAGCGAAATGCTGACGCGCAACCCAGGTACCACAGAGTACAACCCTCCATACCTATACAGCAAAAGTCACTTGACCAACCACCACCACCGTTGTTAGCATCCCCTATTCAGAGACCGATGCTCGTACCTCCTCAAGGGTTTAAGTTTAAACCTCAACCCCCAGTTGAACTAAACCCAGGGCAGAACAATCAACCCCCTGTGCGGATGCCGACGCGCACGCAACAAATGTTCAGTGCGCCGCCACCAAATTATAATTCGCGGAGCAGCGCGTTCCAACTCCAACCTCGACCATTGTTCCACCCTAAACCGATGAGCGGTGTGCAACATTTCACCCCTAGGGCACTATCCCCAACAGCGCCTAGGTTCAGAGGACATGACTGGAGTAGGCACGGCAACCCTCCACCAACAAACTATTTTAGGACTCGTGAGATGAATCTAAACGAGTGCACTAGTGACGGGTATGCCGACTATCACGACAGTTACGGTGATAGCTATGGGACCGACAGCTATGAGTACTATCCTACTTACGAGCAGGATGGCAGTAGCTACGTGCATGACAGTATCCACGTACAATCGGATTACGATCCGTTTGAGGTCACAAATGTTCATGCTGTTAGTCGAGACGACTACTCGATAACTGTACCCTGCTTTCCGGAAATTAATGAGTACGACCCGATCAAACTCTTCGTATACAAATTTCATAACCATTTCGATGGACTAGTTGGCCTTGACTTGCTTACAAAATGGGAAGCAAAGATTGATTTAAAACAGCTGTCGCTAAACACAAGGTCAGCGGTGACACCAATTTTATTGCATGACTCGCGAAATATTAACCTGTACGAAAGCATAATTCCGGCAAACAGCAGGAAACTCGTTCGGTTACCAATTAACGCCCCAGATAGCGAGAAAGTGTTATCGCGACTTCGCACTGATCATCTTAATGAAGAAGGAAGGGCTAATTTGATGGCTCTTTGTTCAAAATATGTGGATGTATTTTATATTGATGGTGAAAACTTAACTTTTACCAACCAGATAAAACACCGAATCCGAACAACCGATGAGGCTCCGGTTTATACAAAATGCTATCGTCATCCATTTGTTCATCGGCAGGAGATTAGCGATCAAATAAATAAAACGCTGACGCAAGGTATACTCAGACTTTCCGAGTCCGCATGGAGCTCACCAATTTTGATAGTTCCTAAAAAGATTGCTTTTGTGCGCGCCTTAAGCACGCATCATTCTATGATAGATATATATACATTAGGTAGGTAGATAGACTCCAGATAATCCATGGAGACACTAGAGTATTAAGCTTAGATTTACGGGATTACCATACTGTTATAAAACCCGGGTCATACTTCATCAATAAGCAGTTATAGTTTTCCAAATTCCAATAGCGCAGGGACATTCGATTTATACAAGCTCTCGGTCGCTCCGAACAGGTATAACCAAATCCTTATACCCCCCCCCCCCCCCCTATTCCTTGCAACCAATAAGGATGTGTATGCGTACATGGAGGCTGAATGCCCGAAGGTAGACAAGCAGTACCTCTGCGTGGAAGACATCATCACCCGAGTCAAGTACCAGCATGATTGCGCGCGGGAACTCAGTACGCACCACTCACTGGGAGCAACCTGCAATCTCACCACTGTTAACCTAGACACGGAAGCCATGGAACAACTAGGAAACAAGGAATATGTAGCAACCTTTCCTGGGCCTACTGAAGTTCATCTGAAAGGCAGCAAGGAGGAGTACAAGCGACTCCAGGGAAGCTACCTCATAACCTCACCATCGAACTGCACCCTGTCAACACCAGAATTTACAATAATTAACGAGAACGACGAAGTATCTTGCCAGCCGCTGCTCATCACCGTCATCGATTTTAACTTCAAGGAAACCTCACCCTTACAGGAAATTTCACTGGAAGAATTTTCAGCAATATTTTCACTACAAGTTGGAAAATAGTTGCTGATCTACGGGTGGAGGAGTTACGTATTGCTCAATAACCGGAACCGCTGACGCTGCATAGGCCGTGCTCCAGATTCACAAGCGACCTAGGCACCGATCACGAGGCGCCGATTCAGCAACTCACCGAGATGACCAGATGGAAGCCTTCTCGTTTTCAAGTCATTACTACTCTTAACTTCAGATAGTATTCACCTAATTAAGTTTTAGACTAATTGTAATTATTTTATTAATCTTAATAAACTAAGTAGCCACAATCTTGGTTTCTTTTAAAGTCCTCCGATCGCAGCTAACGTAATTGTCAGTATTGTTCCGTAAATAAATAAATAAAATAAATAAATAACGTTTCACACTCATAATAATATATGTCTCTCCATCTTTTCCCTGGTTTCTTTTTCTATCTCTTGAAATACATTCTGTAATTATTTTTGTCCATCTGCTGCTTTCCATCCTACATAATTAGGTATGTAGCCTGCCCATTATCACAGACCACATCTTTAAGTAGTGTTATCGTTGTTGTCTTACATCTTAACATACATCAGGTACTTTGATTTTGTTTCTTACAAGTTATATTTAATCTGTCTGTTTTTTTTTATCTGATAAACTTTTCTGCATTTTTCTCTTGTAGAACTTTTTCTTCATCCATTTAACTCAAATACCATGTTTGACACCCATATGTTAAGCATTTCTTAATGTCTTTATTTCATGATTTTTCCAGTCTGATGAAATTCTTATGTGTACCTCTTTTTCTGTACACACGCTCTATCACAGCCGAGAAGGTTTTTGATGAAATAGGGTCGCCTTGCCTATCTCATTTTTCCATTGGGAACTCCATGTTTTCCCGCTCTAATCACATTCTGGCTATGCCTTTAGAGTATAATTATGTTGCAGATCACGTTAATGTAGGGCTGGTTGGCTGGTCAGTGCTTGGTTATTTTAGTGCAGTCCAGATCAAGTTGTGGTCTACAGAATCGAATGCTTTTGTGTAGTCTATAAAAAGCACATAAATAGCGGTTTCCCGTTTTCATTGGATTTTTTATCAATTGAAAGACTACCTGTATGTGGTTCATTGTTGAAAACATTTCGAAAACCTGCCTGCTCTCTCGGTTGGTTTTCGTCTAGAGTTATTGTCAACCGGTTGAGTAAAAAATTTGAGAATATTTTCCCCTCGTTTTCCCTCCATTTTCGTAGCATAAAGCGTGCGTCCATCCTTCTAAAACTTGTACTACAGCTCAATAAAAGAACAAGGATGAATATACTGTGTGTTCCAATCACCATTCCCAAACAAATTATAGCAAAGTTTGTCAGTCAAAGGTTGACGTTCGCGCGACTTGCATACGTGTTTTCGGTGTCCTATTTCGCGACCCAATTACTTGATAAAAGCAGTGATTTCTGTGCAGTTTTGCTATTCACAACATGGAAAGGTAAGTTATAAACTGTTTATACAAGTTCGTCATTGGGCTGATTGGTTTATAGTTTCTAATGTCACATTGGTCTCCTTTTTATGTACAAGTATTATAATAGACTTCGACCACTGTGCTGACGTTGTTTTTATTTCAATAACTATGTTAAATAGTTGCTGTAGTGGCTTTATCAACAGCATTCATAATGATTTTAAAATTTCGTTAACTATTTTGTCTTCGGAGGCTTTAATATCCCAGTACAAATTATCTAATATTTTCGTTGGATGTCTTTATTTCCAGAGTTGTAGTTTTATCCAACACGGTTTTAAATTTTAAAATATTGTGTTTCAGAGGTTTTGTCATTAAGAACCCAATCTCGTTTCTTCCGTTTGTTCACTTTGTTCCAGGTGTGCGGAATAGAATAAAGTCCGAGTATTCTTCTGTGGTTTTTTTAATGTCTGTGGTCTTCTAGTTTCGCATATCCCTAGGACTAGGATGTCCCAATTTATAGATTTTATAGAAAAACTTAGTTTGGTGATCTTACTGTCTACGATTAGAGAAAAACCTGAGTCTTCCGGTCTGGTTTGGTGCTGGCTTACTCCTCTACGGTGACTAAGCGATTTGAAAGAGTCTTTTGGAAGAGCCTTTTGGTTTTTTCTTGGCTAGCAGTTGCTTGGGGGCTAAGCAGTCAAGGTCTTAAGGAACCTGTATGTCTTGCGTCTTATTTATTCTTTTTGGTAGTAGTTTTGTGTTTCTTTCGATTGTTGCACTTCTAGCCCCTGCTTCTTCAGGAGATTCTGACATAAATCTCTTATTGAAGTATTTAGATCCCGTCGCGCGTCTTATTTGTTTGTGTGAGTCTAGTACCACTATTCGGTCATAACAAAGAGCTACTTTATACATTCACAATCAATATAGTACATGCGTACATACACACATAAATACATACATATCCCTCTTTTTTATCTTCGTTGCAGTTGGGTAAAAAATAAATCATCTCGCGGTCAGTCGACGCTACTTTATTAAAAACTAGCTTCGACCACGTGGACTACACTTTAAAAACCGTTTATTTTTTGGGGGTAAAATTAACTTAACCCTCCTTTTTTGAGAGTATGTCAAAAGCGTCATAATGGAATTAGGGAAACCCCCAGATACAATAAATCAGCCCCCTCGGACCATTTTGAATTTGTTATCTTGGATTTTCGTCGCCACCATTTAGTAGCTCTCGCAAACCCCTATAACATTTGGTCAAATACACCACCTTCAATAGTTTCGGAAATATAGACCCTCAAAGTTTTTTTGTTTTATTTTGTGTTGTTTGTTGTTTCAATTTCCCCAAAAAAGTTTAAGGTTTTGGAGTATTTTTAGTCTTGGCGCTTTGGTAAAAGCGTTTTGAATTTTCGAGATAATTAACAATTCCAGCTCGAGAGTGTGACTTTTCGAAAATTTTGGGATTCTATTATAAATTTAGTACATCTATGTAAAGTTTCATTGACGTAGCATCAAAACAAATTTTCTCTTCGTGCCATATTTACCACGCCATTTCACCCTCATAGGGGTTGATTTCCAGAAAATGGTGAAATACGTGATCAATGTTTTCTTAAGTCATATTGTAATTTTTTTAAATTCCTGGCATCAAAAAACAAAACAAGCTTCTCCATATTCACTTTTACACCCCATTCCACACCTTCAGGGGTTGAATTTCAAAAAATCCTTCCTTAGTACACACCTTTGCTCATCAAAACAAATACACCCTCCAAATTTAAATTTCTACGACCTGTGGTTTGGCATTAAGTCGTCTGTCAGTCAGTCAGTCAGGACTTGTTATTTATATTTAAAGATTAAAATATATTCTGATATAATTAACACGGGATTACTAACGTCAAATTAAGTCGTTTATAACGACTAGTTTTGATCATATTCTATTTCCTATTTTCCTATTCCTATTTCCTATTCCTATTTCTAAATCTATTTCTATTTCTATATTCGGTGATCTTCATCAGGAGATTACAAGCGTGACGCGCTCGCGGTCAGGTCAAAATAAAAAAAAGTCGCGCACAATTATAATATCTAACATCCAACCATTAACAAAAAAAAAAATACAAACATCCGAATTGAGAACCTCCTCCTTTTTTTGGAAGTCGGTTAAAACAACATTGTTTTTGTACACTCTTATACACGAACACTAAAAATTAAACCGCAAATTCTAATATTTTTGTCGTAAGAAGGCCACCACCCAGCTTTTTACGTGGAATAAAGGCGCAATGTCTCTTAAATTCACCGCGTTTCTCATTTCTCACTCGGAAAAAAGCCCTCATGGCGGTTAAGCCGACGTGATCTTGAGAAAATTCCGTGGAGTAAGGTATTAAGGGACAAAACACGTACAAATACTATCGTCAAAAATAAAAAAAAAATATGATTGACTGCCTGTTGTGTCAAGGAATTGTTTAGAATACTAAAAAACATACGTTGTCTAAGAAATTTCCGAGATAATCAGAAAAAACCGCCTCCTGGAAACCTAGGGTTTTGCAACTGTGGCTGTCTTCCACGGATACGACGATGTGTGGATACGTACCAAACTGTTTGCCAAACAGCCTTTGATCTGGCAAGAAAAACCGACACCGATGACGAACACTGCCCAACACAAACACAAACAGGCAAACAACGACAAACACCCATCCACACTTCCGTGTTTGCTGTTTGCTGTTGGCTGTTTGCCATTGTTTGCCAAGCATGTGGATGGGGCTTAACAGGTTGCAATGACAAAGACTAATTATATTTTTAGTTAGTTTAGCTTCCTCCACCGGTATTCCCGGATAACTACAGCATTGGGTTCTTCAAAAGGGCTGTTAATAGAGTTAAAAAGTCGGCAGCGTATCTGTGACTCCGCCAGTGATACAGGTACCAATAGGCGACGGTAATCGCTTATCATTACGCAGCCCGTTTGCTTATTTGCCACCTATGGCTTAAAAAAATTATCTGTCAAATAAAGCCTGCAAACTTTGGCCCATTATAACAGCAACATTATTTTTTTATGTAATTTTGTGACGAGACGAGCAAATGGCTCGCCTGATGTTAAACGTCACGTTTGCCCATAACAGGTCTGCGCCACCCAGAATTTTGAACTCGCAGAATTCAAGCCCCTGCGCGGGACAGCACTGCGCTCGTCACTCTGAGATATAAGTTGTTTAACCTCCCATTTGCCTTGTAGTTTCAGTGGAAACAATGCCCACTACTAACATCAGCCTAAGTTAATTTGTTTATTTATTTCTCCTCAGGTCGGGTCCGCTAGCGCTGCCCGCGCCCCCGCTGACGCCGCCGACGCCGCCCGCCAACGCTTCTCCAGCCTATTTGAAAGCTTTCTCTACAGCCTCACGTGAGTTTACATTGTTTTAGATCGACCCAAAAAATAAACAAAAAAGTATTTTTTTAAACAAGCTTTTATTGCATGCATTGTCATCGGAGGTATACCACAGCTCAATTAAAGTTACTGAATAAAGTACGTAATAATCAGATTCTTAACCCATGTCAAATAAGTAACCCTTAAGGTGAGACTCCGATGTCTATCTGTATGTCACAGGCAATAGGCATGACGACAGTATCAAAAAATCGCCGATTAAATGCTTTCAGGGGACTAGCCAGATTTAAAAAATTTAAAACACATGTTTAGTTTTATTTTTAAAAAACAGATTATTAAGATTTTCAATAAATTAAAACATTAAAATAAAATACAGCAATCGGCCATCTTGTCAGAAACAACAATCACAGCGTATGACGTCACGCTTCAGTGAACTCAGGTCATCCGCCGCTCATCACGCATAGACACAATGACATGTTTACTAGCCGTGACGTCAAATCGACGCCATGACACAAGCAAGCTGTTTTCGGGCACTGTTGAAAAAATATGTGAAAAATGGCTTCAAACTTCGTTAAACTTAAGTTTATTACCGAAATAAAAGCTTTTTTGTAAATAATAAATGTGTACTCACATTATGGAAGAGGATTTTAAAATCTTTCGTCACGCCTATTATCACACTGTATTGTTTCAGAGCTGACTACAGTCCCGCTGGCACTGCCCGCGCCGGGACCGCAGGCCTACCCGCCCAAGATTGTGAGTAGATCTAATTACACACTTTTTGTTTTAATACATATGCATTGAGGGCTAACAAGTAAGCCAAGCCCCATAGCCTAGTTGCAATTCCATAATCGCCAGCGCTATAGAAAGCTAAGACATTATTATGACATTTCTGTAATCTATTCATAGATTCTATATTCTATTTTAGAATTTATAGAAATGTCATTCTCATAGTCTTAGTTTTTTATAGCGTTGGCTATTATGGAATTGCAACTTGGCTAGGGGGGGGGGGGCTGGTTTATTCGTTCTGTTTTTACAATGACAACATTTATTACAATTTTTATTTATACAAGTTTTATTGAAACTACAATAGGCGAATTCAAACAAGTAACCCTAAGAGATGGCACAAAAGGCGTTCCACAACGAACGACAATTTTTTTTTTCATCGTTCTAGGCATGGTTTTGTCCACATTCTCACCAGATGGGACCAGCGACGACGTGGTCGAAGATGTAGCACTCTTGCCTAGGAAATACCAGAACATCTTCCAGATAGCCCAGGAATATTTTAGTAATTAATGCATATCAAAAATTCATTTTAGGATTTAGCGAAAATCGTGTCGCAGAAGCTGCTAATGATCAGAAAAGAACAAGAGCAAAACGAACTGACGTCCACCAAAGGCGTGAGTCATGTAATGTCGCGCTTCTTTTTCTTATTTTACTTAATAATTTTGTTAATAATTTTTATTATTATTTGCCATAGTTTGCTAGCAATATGTGAGCGTTGTATGCTGTTTTGTATTTTTTTTTTTTACTATAACAAAGCCTTGTGACTATTTTTAAACTTATTATTTGCAATTCACATATGTGTATATTCATGGATTAATTTACGGGAATGACATAATATGCATTATCGTGATTTTTTACATTATTTTATATCAGATTAACACCGTTAAGCAAAGCTATGATTCTGATCTTTTTATGCAATGGAATATGTTTTTCTAGAAACAAAGTTAGATCAACTTGACCAATCGTATACCGGCAGTGCAATTCACGTAATCGTCGCCGCTCCTAAACTGGAACGTTGGTGATGCCTAACCGCTTTTTCCGCTGTCAACGAACGAATAAAGAATGTCTTTACTCAGCATCTTTTTTATGCGAGATGCTCTTTTGTGAGCTTCAACAATCCTGATATTGCTTATCTAATAATTAATTGGAGCAGCTCAATAAAACGTGAAAGAAATTTTATACTATTTTAACTAACACTGAAATACTGACGTAAAAAACAAAACAACATTTTTTTGCAAACAATAATGCAAAACCATGTTAGTTTCTGTTGTAATTTTTTTAACCGGCTTCAAAAAAGGAGGAGGTTATCAATTCGACTGTATGTTTTTTTTATGTTTGTTACCTCATAACTTTTGACTGGGTGAATCGATTTTGATGATTCTTTTTTTATTAGAAAGCTGACGCTTCCCGTGTGGTCCCATTTCAATTTAGTCCAGTTCTGATAATGGTTCCATGAGAAAACCATATAAGTCTTAAATTTGCATTAAGTACGTGCGCGACAAATAGATGAATAACTCAATAGTCGGTCTTTTCAAGTCGGTTTTTGTTTTTTTGTTTTGTAAAAATAATTATTTTACTAATTGTATTTCGTTGTTCTATGTATTTCTTTGTTGTATATTCATAGTTTGGCTGGTCAAAGGAATCGTCGTCTTCTCTCGGACAGTTCACCGGCTCCACTGGTGCTCAAATCCTGACCCCCCGGGAACTAGCCAGCGGCACTCAAGCGTGGGCCAAGAAGGTATTTATAACGTCACAGGAAACCCACCTCTGCCCAGCTGATAATAATGCTCTTTTTGGCATTTCTGCCTACCTGGTAAAGTTACACGCAGCTTGCTCGTGTGGTTCACTTGGGTTATTGATTTTGTTCTTTGGTAGTCACTGTTTAAGGTTTACTTTTAAATTGGTTGGTGTAATCTATTGAAAAAAGAACTGTCTTTAAGTTGAAATAAGGCTTCTTTTTAACTGAAACGTGGAGTTTTAGATATCGTTTATTCTTGAAAATCAAAATCAATAAATAAAAAAATAATGTAGCTAAGGAAATCAAACAGTCTTCTAAAAGATTTCAATCGTGTGATTACCACAGAACAATTTAGTTCGCCTGTTCCAAAGGTAAAATTTAAAGTTGTATTAAAGTGTTCAATGAAACCTAAAAGGCTGTGGTGTTTTATACTGCAATTTATGATTTAAAAGGCTTAAATTAAAGTTAAAAAACAACGACAATAAAATCGCAAAAGAACTTCGTTTTTTAACACAATACATAACTGTTTCTTCTCTATAGAATGGGGAGGGGGGAGCGGTAGTGACGGCGGATATGAGTATACAATTATGTTGCCTAGACTAACCTAATTGGGGTATGGAGGTAATTATTGAAAAAAATTGTAATAAATCTTTTTTTTCAGTTTATTCATTACAAAAATACAAATCTTTCGTTTTTATAATAACAATGCGAAGTGAATATTTATAAGAAGTAACGTCGATATAATAAATTAATTAAACAATAACAATAATTGAAGTCGGGATTGTAAATTTAATGCAGTATAACCCGACAGCCGGTTACGTTGAACACTTTAAAACGGAGTCGCCTAATGTTTTCTTGCAGCTGGCGCGGCGCCGGGCTCGTTGGCATTGCAGCGCCGCGGTCAGACCTCTTACCGAGCGTATTCAAGGCTGACCTTGTGTTTACTGTGTATTATGTGTGATGGTTGCAACAACATTTCCGCTGTACAGTGCAATAATTCTTTATTGACCCCAAAAAAGAAATCAGTAACGCAAAACACTGTTAAAATGCAAACAGTGTTATGGTTTTTCAAGGCGGTACAACGTTGCCTACAGTGACGGATTTACACATTTGCCGCCCGTAGGCTATTCAACATTTTGCCGCCCCTACCGACCTAAACAATTCGATACACTAGCCCCGTCCCCCGTCCCTGCTCACAATAATACTTTCTTTCAGAAATCATGTCCGAAATTAAAAAAACTTGCCCCAGAATTTGCCGCCCCTGAAATCTGCCGCCCTAGGCTCCAGCCTACTCAGGCTGCTGGTAAATCCACCACTGGTTGCCTACTCTTTTTTAAACTTGAATGTGAGAAAACTTAGTGTTATTCTATTTTAGCTAGTGTAATTTGAGGGCCTACTAAAGCCTCTTATTTTGAATCTTATATTAAACTCTGTCTCGCTCCTTTATTGTTGATTGTAAATGTAGATAGAAAGAGAAAAAATAAGATTGCATTATAAATTGTTACTACCATGTAGCAGGCCAGTTTCTTTAAGTAATTAGGCCTTAAAGACAGAAATGCTTGTTACTGAAACGATTCGACAAGATACCATTAAATTCAGGACCGTTTTCATAAGTTAATTGAAATATTATCCATAAACAAGACCTGACCTGACCTGAAGACCTGACGGCCTGTTTGGCTCAGCGGTAATAATATCCGCCTTATAAGCCAGAGGTCCCGGGTTCGATTCCCGGCCGGACAGATGTTTGAATGATGAATTTTAAATATCTGTTCTGGGTCTGGGTGTTAAGTAGTTGTCCTTGTCTTTGTGTGTGTTCCATGGCATCCCCGACACAGGATTTATCCTAGTGGGGAGCTATGAGTGTGAAACGTTATTTATTTATTTATTTAAGATGACCGTAGTCTACATATCTACACAAAATCAGTAAAAATAAAAATAAAACTAGTAAAGATTTTGTGCTTTACATAGATATACTTTAATACAACTAGCTAAGGTTTCAATTCGTAAGTAACAGACGGTCGGTCGGTTACCTGCGGCTTAAGATTAGTTCCCTTATCAATTGAATTGGTGTCAAAATTATTTGATAGTATATTTAGATTTACTCGTACTATCAAATAACTATCAATCACGCCCCGTAATACATATAATACGTGATTAATAGTAGTTTATGCAACTGTCATATAATGAAGGGTATTAAAACACGAGTGTGTTTATGAAACGAGCGGAGCGAGTTTCATAATAGTAACGAGTGTTTTAATACCTGTGTTATATGCAGTTGCATACACTACTTTATCTACACTAATGCTGTTACATTCTACTTATGTTTCCAATACTTGATAAAATACGTTTATCTTCACTAATAAAAACGTGTATTGTCACAGTGAACTTGGCGCGCAATCAGGAGCGAGCGCGCATGCGCGCGCAGGGCGGCGGAGCGAGCGCGCGCATGCGCGCAGGGCGGCCAATCAGGAGCGAGAGCGCGATGTTATAATGACTCATTACGACATCGATGTGGATATTATAACATCGTGTGAAATTGCTTAAATGTTGTCTGTGCTATAACAGTAGTCATTATAACACAAGTATTGGAAACATAAGTAGAATGTTATAACATTAGTGTAGATAAAATCATTTCCGCTTCTTCTTATTTTAAATTACGGCGAAAATCAAATTCGTACCAAACTTTATTATAATCCTTTCAGCGAGCATTTGAAAACATCGTCCAATCAAGGTCGCTTACCATTAAACGGCCTATCTATATATATAAAAATGAAACCCGTTTTCCTTGGTCACGGCATCACGCGTGAATGGCTGGACCGATTTCACTAATTCTTTTTTTGTTGTATTTGTTATTATTAGGAGAAGGTTCTTATGAAAGAAAAAATTAAGAAAGTTGAGTAGAACATTAGAAAATTAAGATTTAGTTAAGACAGGACTACGTCTGTCGGGACAGCTAGTCTAAAATAAAATAAAACTTTATTGCTCAAAACTATGTAGCTTAAAGGCACAGAAGTGGTACAAAATAATTTAGACACAACAGTTAGGTCTTACCGGATATCTGCTTGTCGCCATCTATAGCATGACAAACTTCTGACTTTCATGCGGCCCATAACCTGACACAAATCTCACCATTCAGCCTACATTGACTTTTTTAAAAGTCTTTTGAGAATTCAGTAGGATGTTGCAGCAACCATCACATCAAAAACCGTTTTTTCTCGTTTCGTGTAAGACGCGAACTTTTCAGTTCGCCCTTTACACTCGAAAAACATAAAATTACCAATGATAATTGTCATGCCATGCGTTTAGTTGCCTTTACACGAGCTATTTACCTGCTCTATCTTGGCCAGGATGGCATGCAACGACGGGCAATACTGCTATGCGATTATATTGCTAAAGACATCGACACACCGTAGTGAACTAAATGGAGTTACCTAATCAACTAGAGAATACATTGAATTCGTAAAAATTGGCAATATAATAATACTATAAAACGTTGAACCAAACTGCTCTAATATTATAGCAATTTGTTTGGCAAAATTGCTTGTGTAAGCTCATTAATGGCATGTCAATCATCATTCTCAAATGGCATACAAATATTCAGTTTTCCCCTTTTTTTGACTGACTTTTATTTCCATCATTTATTTTTAACCTAAAAATATTGTACCTAACTTTATACGTTAATTTTGAATGTATAATGAGAAATGACAGATATTTGACTCACAAACGATAATCAGTATTCTGAAATTGGTAAATACGTTGTAAAGACCATCACGTATACTTAAATACAAAAGTAATCAGATTGAAGATTAAAATCACGGATTATGCCAAGTAATGATTCTTTGACAAATTTTTGCGTTCGTGCGTCAAACGCAAACATGGAAATAAACAGTGATTCGCATATTTTTACGTCAGTCCTTTAGTTTTATACTGAGCCCAGTGATTCTTTGAGTAAAAAGCTCAAAGAAAAGCATGGCTTAAATTGGGGAATCCATGAATATTTGTTGCAGTTTTTAAAAGATATGAAGCAGACAGTTTTCCGCGCGACCGTACTGCGATAGGTGCAATGCTAATACTCACGACCTCAAGAGGTAAGTATGAGGAAGAACAAAACAAATTGCATTGTGAAGATACAATTTGCGTTTTGTTTTTGCACAACTGAAATTGACGTCCTGAAAATCTGTTAGCCACGAGTATGCGGTTCCGGTGTCACAAGATATATACCTATTGAATTTTGTATAATTTAGTACACATCAAATTATTTGTATTTGATTATATTTGTCCTAATCGTAAAATATATTTTTAATGTGTACGTGATTATTATATGTATTTATGTATTGGCTGTTTATTTAGATATACTCATTTAGCAAGATAAAAAAACATATTTTTAGAAATGATAACATCTCTTAGGTTGCATATATGCATATCCAACATTTACTGTAATTTTGAATTTTTTGCTAATGTTTTTAACTTTTAAAACGACCAATTTAGTATCTATTTATTTATGTATAGAACATTATGATTATAAAATCTTCTAAGTATACAAGTACAAAAAGTAAACAACAAACGATTGTTGATAAGAGACCAGATACCAAATTTTAAAATACAAGATCTAATACAGCTTTTTATTTAGGATCAACTTCAACGGGCGGCCCCCGTTGAAGGCGGCATGGGAATGCACCTTCTTCAAAAAATGGGCTGGACTCCAGGCCGGGGGCTAGGAAAAGAGGGTACGGGGACCCTTCAGCCGTTACTACTTGAAGTTAAGCTTGATACGAAGGGCCTCCAGGCGAAGGAAGAGGTCAGTGGCAGAAATAACAGAGGGGTAAGTTGTCTTTTCACTATTTTTTGGTTGGTTTTTAGGATGTGCATTAACCAGTCATGGTAAACACTTTTCATTGGTTTACGTTGAATATTTGGACTGTCAAATTATTGTATTTAGCTTAGCATTTTAACGACTTGACATGATTTATTTACTTTGAAAAAAAATGCACTATCACATAAATATTCATGGTTACAGTGTAGAAACAGTGCACAGAAGTGTAGAACTATCACGGGTGTAGCATTCATGTCATTTTGCTAATCTTATTATTTATTACAATTTAATGTTCATGTTGCGAGTATTGACAACATTAGTAAATACTTTAAAGCATCGTGTTGCTTTTCACAACCAATAGCAATGTTTTTTTTTCAACGAGAATTACAATGATTACAATTTTCAGATGAAATCCCAACGTGGACGCGGTATGGGCAGGACTGGTGGCGGCGCGGGCGGCGGTGGGAACACTGGGGCTGGCGGGGTGACACTCGTCGCGGGGGGAAAACATCCCGTTTCGCTCCTGGGCGAATACTGCTCGAAACAGAAACTAGGGCCCCCAGAGTACAACCTGTGTTTCGAGTGCGGCCCTGATCATAAAAAGAACTTTTTGTTCAAGGTATGCATGGGCTTCTTTCCTAAGACTACTTGACTTGTAAACTTGCTTTTAGACGCGCAACCGATTACTATTCAGGGCATAATTAGTTATTGGCAGCAACCCGAAATTCGCAAAAAAAAATCAGCTGTTCCATAGAAAAATGTCAATGACACTTGACAAAATGTATGGAACAACTGATTTTTTTTTCGCGAATTTCGGGTTGGCCCCATAGCAAAAGTCGTTCATAATGATGAGTACTACGAGCCCTTTTCGGGTTAGCATACCCTTTATGAATAGCCCTGTATAATTTAAATTTAAGCAATGTGCTGCTAACTGCAAGATTTTTTCACTAATTTGTTGCACGTTTCTTGCCTCACTTCCGGTGTATGTAAGTTCGCTTTCTAATAAACTTTAAATGTTCCAGGTGAGAGTGGCGGGTACAGAGTACCAGCCAGCAGTCGCGAGTCAAAACAAGAAGCAAGCCAAAGCCGACGCGGCGCAACTGGCGCTGCAGAAACTAGGCATTCTTACTTGATGCTGTGATTTATTTGGCTACTTTAGTTTAGGAACACGCTCGTGTTTATTTGTGAAATTAAACGATAGCTGATGATATGATGTTTTATTGTATACTAGTTGCACTCCACGGTATCACACGCTTTTTCTTTTCTTTTAAACCACTTTTTTTTTTTAGAGCGAACAAAACAAAAAACGAAATATTCACAATGGGTCTGGCCGTTCTCGAGTTTGCAAGACTAACAAACAGCAATTGATTTTTATATATCAAGAAGGTTATTATTACGGACAACGAGTAGACAGAGAAAGCATCATATTGCTATTTCTGTCTCACTCTCGAACATTCTCGAATAGAACCTTCTGGATTGAATTTACTCGATCGAACATTGTCAATAGAATTTTCTCGAATCATCTCAATTGAACTTTCCCGATCGAATGTTATAAATAGAACTTTCTCCAATCGGACCATCTCGATTGAACTTTCCAGATCAAACATTCTCGATCCTACTGGTAAAGTTGGCCTATATAGGTCAAAGCTATGAAAGATCTGGAAAGTTCTAGAATAAAATTAGTTTAAATTGTGAATAACCGAACCATAATAATAGTCAGTCTATTTTTGAATGTTGAAACCGAATAGAACTCAAGTTAGTATCAGAACATGATACCGATCAGAACCTTGGAAATAAAGGGACCTAGAACCGAACAAGGATCTTTTATTTGAACTACATAATATATACAGTCCACCACACTAAGTTTTGTCAAATTATTGACCACAACTTTTTAGATTGATAGTGAGTAATCAAATATACCTCATATTCTATGAATGTATTTTTAAAACTATTTTATTGATGTAAAAATCAAAACCAAAAATAATTCCATGTATTTCAACATTAGAAATAGTAAAATCAACCATACCCAGTATCAATGTTCAAAGTCTCATAATTATCACTTATCTCCTAATATGATGCCAATTGGGCAAACGCCAGGTCCAAAGTTAAAGCACATTACTCATATCTTACTCATACAAATCAAACAAAACTTCGATTCGTCATTAAATTTATTCAATAACATTACTCAGCTAAAATTTAATCTACTATTCAACTTTTTCCACAAGTATGGAAAATAATATTACTACGATAACTCCTACTTTAGATCTTCCTTAGCCAAATTCATTATGACCATCACTTTTTCCTATAAAGTCATCCATAAGTCATAAAAGTTGGTTACATCACAATTTTTTGATACTAACCGTTCAATAAGCTTGCCCTTCCTGATACATCTATACTATCTATAATAATATTATAAAGAAGTAAAGTTTGTGTGTTTGTATATTTGTTAAATTGTAAGGGGTAATCTCGGGATCTACTGAACCGATTTTAAAATTCTTTCACCAATAGAAAGCCACATTATTGCTGAGTGTCATAGGTTATATAAAAAACCGAAAAATAGAAAGGCTTTTACGTGGTAGTCCGTTTTGCAAAGTGAATCTGAGAAAAAACGGTCCGGACGGCGCGCGATGGCTTCGGGTTTAATTAACATTATGCCCAACGAAGTGGGCACGGGTCAGCTAGTACAGTATAAATATGCAAGATTCTGATCTTAAATCAGTACTTATATTCATCAAAATTTGTTATGGTTATTATTTATTTAACCATCTATTGTTGACATTTAACATGTTGAAAGAGTTGGTCAAAAATTTTAATGCTTTCTTCTATCTATTGGTGCTGAATGGTAGCAGTATGTCCAACGTTTACAATTTTTGTTGTTTGAAATTTGCTACATGTAAGAAATTAACAATTGAAAAAAAAAAGATTCCAACAATACTTTTCTAAATGAAACTAAAACAGTTACGGAACTTGCCACACTTTAGTAAGTGAGGGTTCAGTGTGTTTAGTCTTCATATGTTAAACTATTTATGATGTTCCTATGGATTATGGATAACCTATTCTATACAATCACAGATCTATTCCAACATTATGTATGGGACTCTTATTCATTTGTTGGGGGTCCTTGCTGCTTGATCTTGTAGTCTGACAAAGCCGCTTTGATGGCATCCTCAGCAAGCACTGGAATATAAAATTTTTGTAAGGTTAATTGAATTGGTCATTTTCCAAACCAGTTTTCATTTATGATAATTTATTTAAAAATTTAGGTTTGACAATAACAAATAGCTGAATAAATTAATAAATTGAGATGTTAAACACTAGCCTAAAGTAATTGTTAAATTTTCCTAAATAAAAGTAGCTAACTTCTTCATTTATGCAATTAATATGATGAGAAATGCAAGATTTACTTATAAATTTGTCAGAATTAGATAAGTATACACAATTACACATTACATATTGTGAGTTTGCTTTACAATGCATAAATAAATAACAACTGGCAACAAACATAGATAAAGCTAAAAGAATAAAATTCTTATACCTATTCAAAGCAACTTAACTCTTATCACAAAACTTGTTCACTTACTAGAGCAATGTAACTTGACAGGCGGCAGAGACAGTTCCTTGGCAATATCTGTGTTCTTCAGCTTCAGAGCTTCATCAACAGTCTTGCCTTTTACCCATTCAGTAGCAAGAGAGCTAGAAGCAATGGCAGAACCACAACCGAACGTCTTGAATTTTGCATCAATGATCTTTCCGTCTTCATCAACCCTTATTTGGAGTTTCATTACGTCTCCGCAAGCTGGAGCGCCAACGAGACCTGTGCCGACGCTCTTGTCTTTTTTGTCGAGAGAACCGACATTGCGGGGGTTTTCGTAATGATCGATTACCTACAATAGGAAAAATTAGGTTATAATCTCTTCCTATTTGAAAGATATAAAGCATATTATCTAAATGCATCGAAATGGTTCACACTGCAGATCGTATGTTTGATAACAGATTATTTTTTGAATTTCAAGGTTACTGTAGAAATTACGTCGTTGGTGGTAAAATCAATATTCCTTGGCATTGGTTCACAACTTACGTTTGCATGATACCCAGCAGCCTGGACAATACTTGGGTTGTTGATGCTTTTTAGGCAGATGCACCTACGTATGCTGGAAATCACAAAGGCCATGGTGCTGAAAAAGACGTGAACCACAAATTTTCAGCTAAACAACTTTCTACACTTGTCACTTGGATTGGAATATTTTATTTTGAAAACAGAAAATTGCGCCAGACAGAGACAGCTACCGCAGAAGTCGCCAGCTCACTTCTATAAGAATTTCCCCTAGAAAGTCAAAATATCTTCAACACAAGTGTTTTGAAACTTTTGTTTTAAAGATTTTTAAGTCTTATTGCATGCTAAATGACCCCTGTTATAACTTATAATACACTTATTTGATAATACTAAAATTATATCTTACAGAATTATATATAAATCCTAGGATAATAAATTGATTGAACAAGTAAATGCCACACTATTCTACTAAATTTTCCTCTTTATTTAAGGAATAATCCCCTGTTGGCAGCCTCATGGCGTAGTTACCAGTGTCATGTGACAGTGACACCCGAGTTAGAAAAGCACATCGTTTTGACGTTGACAGCTTAAGATTTTGGTCAAATAGTACCAAAATGTACATGATTGGTCAAATAGTACATTACAATTTTTATCGACTTAAAACAATTTATTGGTCGATTCGAGAAGAGTTGGAGGATCGATTGACAGTATTCAAATTTATTTTATTTAATCCAGGTAATGTGTGATGTAATTAGCCTAACCTCACCGGTCGCCGGGTACATATTTTTGAATAAGGAAGGAAGGAATGCCAAATTACAAAATCTACCCCGGTTGTGACACTCACAATCGGGTAGGTATGTTTTGTAATCCGAATACTATATTCGACTAAAATTATGGTACGTCCGTACGTTTTCAGTGTATATTTTGCAAACACGCGACTTTGGGATGATCTTGTTTTAGCCTTGTAATTCATAGCAATAACGCACAGAAAAATATATGAAAATACACAAATATTTTAATTATATTTAACTGGTATAAATGACCATAAATCAAATATATTTCTCTGTGGTATATATTTTTTCTAAGTTTTTGAACTTACCTTTCATTTAAATAGAATATTTGTGTGGTAAACATGACAATCGCATTCCGGACTATTTCAAAGCTAATAGCACCAGTTTTAACTAACGTTATTTGTGTATCTCGAGCTCAAATAAGTACTGTGTAAGTATAGTAAATACAATAAAAATAAGCTTCCCCCTTGGTACAAAAATATCTTAGATACTTACATCTAAAAATAATCTTATGCAATAACTTGCCGCTACCGCTATTCAGAGATAATTTTGTTTGGAGCAAATATTTTTTTCTACGATGTTTATCTCGGCAATACTCGGCATGATGGGACAATAAGCTGTTTGTATTTACGGCAATACGACTAAAGCAAAGTGAAAGCTCCGTTTGTTTTATTAAAAAAAATTATTTACTAACAAAAATCAGCAAACATGGTAAAAGTTAAATTAAAAAACAAAAATTAAGCTACCTATTTTTTTTTTATTTTTTTTTTTTTTTTATGTAATTAGGTACACCTGCCTAGAATTTAGGCAATAATATTATATTATTATTTAATCACTTCTTAGTTACAAGTAAGAAACACAAAATTATTATACAACTTTTTGAACCCAACCTTTATTTTTTGTGCTCGAAAATACTAAGTAAGTAAACAATTATTTTTTGTGTAGTTAGATCGTAGTGTAAAACGTTATCTCAATTAATATTTATTGTTCTGTCCACTCCTTGCGGTTCTATCTGATACCCTGCAAGAACCATCCATTTCCCCGAAATAAAAGCAGCATGTGTTAATTAGGATCTCAGCTATTTCCTTACAAAATTTCATCCAAATCCGTTGATTTGTTTTAGGTGTTATAATATTTTTGTTTGTAATTTTTGGTATGAACATTAAAGAGTTTATCTATTTTATCTTTGAGCCATTTTAACATGAAGAAATACCCAACAAAAAAACTGACACTAGGGCTAGCCACTTGGCCTATTATACGAGCTTACTTACGTACTATTTACCTAACAAACATACTCGTAGGTACATATACTTACTCCCAAACGTTCACATTTGTAAGTTAGTATTATTATTATTTTAGCAAGATGGCTGCGAATCCCGACTACAAATCCGCTACGTCTATTCACGAGTTTACCGTGAAGAACATCAAGGGTGACGATGTGAAGCTCGATGTGTACAAAGGTCACGTAGTTATCATCGTAAATGTGGCTTCTCAGTGCGGCCTCACAGCTAACAATTACAAGCAACTGAATGAGCTGTACGAGCAATACGGAGAGAGCAAAGGTAGGTAAAATAAAAATAATTAAAACTTCAGGTTCATTTAATTATTAAATGTTATGTAACTGGAAGCCTTCACTGACTCAATAGGCCCAAGTTTGAAGGCATTTTAAGACAGATCTAACTAAACTAAAGATTTAATTATATTTTTAGTTATTACTAAAAATATAATTAAATCTTTATCATTGCAAGTCATTAGACAAGGATGCCAATAGTTTCAGAAAATTTAGATCTACCTATCTTAAAAAGCCTTCAAACTTGGGCCTAATTCTTAGTGGAAACAAGCCTAATAGGCTTGTTTCCACTAAGAATGAAAGAAGGCTAAGGCTAAGGCTAAGAATGAATCGGATGGATTGGAGTTTCTAATTATTGATTAAGATATACAGATTTCAAACAATAAAACAATTTATCAAAATAATTAAAGATTATTAATATTTTTAGAAAAGAAAATCTTAAAAAATAGGCATGGAGTCACGTGACAGTGAACGCCAATCAGAAAATGTGACGTCACGCCGTGCTAAACATCACGGTAATGCGTCATGATAACGCCTGATCTTTTGTTTTTATAGTGGTCTGGGCTGCTTTGCTTCTGAATTTATGTGTAATTAATGTTTGAACTGATCTATCTACTTTCTTTCAATATGTATGATCGTTCTGTGCTGTTGTATGTCAGCTTTTTCCTATCTTCTTGACATTCAAATTTACTTGGAGTACATCCTGGTTTCAACCGCACTTGTGATACTTTTCGCATCATATGATACTCGGTATAATTAAGCATATCATTTAGCAACTATAACATAAAACGTGTGTGTTAGGACTATAAATTTAACTAAATATTGTCCAAATCATAACAAAATACCTAACCTCAACTAGTTTGTTATTGTTTTACTTACCACTATTCTTGAGTAAAATTATCAGTTTTTTTTACAATTAGATTACTAAGATTATAGGTACTGTGTCAAATATTTACATCAAAATGATCTTCACAAAAATACATTCTTGTTGTAGTTGACAAACAGTGAGCATCATTCCTCCTCGCAAGTGTTAGCCACTTTTTTCGTATTTGTGGATCGTTTGGAACATAGATAGATTGTTTGTTTGGCGTATTTATACTTGTGCTTTTACACTGGGGCACCATGCAGTACTTGTTATACGACGGATTCATTTTTTATCACGAAATATCAACAACCGCCATACACGAACAGCTGTGTTTCGCACAGGTTGACGTCACACACGACGCCATGACAGTTTTGAGCATTTTCGGGGGAAATTAAATACAAATTGAAAATCGATATATTTTCAAAAAATAATATTTTTTCCATGTATAATGGATACTAAGGTATATTAATTAGCAATCAATCAAATTTAGGCAACTAGCCTATTCTATTTTTAGAAGATATCAATGCTTTTAACGATAATGCTGATGTCTGTATAATTAGGTTCTAAAAATGACAACTTTTATGTGAGGAAGCGATAGAATAGTATGCTATGTGTTAGAAATAAACTAATATTTATTAAGAACATTAGGCCAACATAATTAAATGATGAGCTCATAAATTTAGTCCAAAATCGGTCTTTTCAGGTCTGCGCATTCTGGCGTTCCCCTGCAACCAATTTGCCGGCCAGGAGCCCGGCAACTCAGAAGATATTGTTTGCTTTGCATCTGAACGAAAGGTGAAATTCGATCTGTTTGAAAAAGTCGATGTCAATGGCGATACCGGCAGTCCGCTGTGGAAATTCTTAAAGGTGAATATTCTAACAATGCATAATTGATTTAAAACCTTTGTTCGAGACGTCATAAAACACGAATTTTCAATTTATCAAGCGCCCTATCTGGAACGCCTACAAAAATCGTAGCAGTAGGGTAAAAAAGATGTTTGCAGAACTCTTGTTAAAAATCGAGTTTAGAGTAAGCTCATACAATTTACTCTATACATACCATTTATATAACATTTCTAAACTATACTGAACAAAAAAAAAATACTATTGGATAGCGTCTAATTAAATTTATATTTCAAGGAAAGCTAGATAAATGGAGTGATTTTTCTAGAGCCCTAATGGTCATGGTGGGAAAACACATGTGGCTTCATGGCCACTGAATATCATCGATTGCGGGCAGCCTTGAAATTATTTATTGATGCGATAGCTTTTTATTTTCCAACTGACCTAATAAACTACAGTGTAAACTCCATATAACGTCACTCGATTTAACGACAAACTGCTTATAGCGTCGAAATCACTTGGCTTTGGTTGGTTTAGCTTGTTTTCCATTACATTACACTCTATATAGCATTACACTCTCAATAACGACCACAATTAAGTAATATGTAAAAAAGTACCTTTTGAGTTACCAAAATTAGTAAAAACTGCGCAGTGATGTACGTTTTTTGTCGCGTTATTATCCTAGCCCGTAATAAACTCGACTGTCAGATACCGAACTATGGAAGAAATTTTTCTTCCTTTGTTTACAAATTGGGATTGCTTGCACTTGTGGACTGTTGTTGGACATGACTAATAAGTAGAAATCATTGATTATCATATTCTTAGTTCTATGTCTGATTTCTCTTCTCTCCATTTAACGACCACTCTAATAACGCTCTAATGACGCCATAAAATGCACGGTCCCTTCAGCGTCGTTATACAGAGTTTACACTGTATTTAAATAGAAAAAAGAAATAACTTTTTACAAAGTATTTCGACCTTGCTGCCCATCGACTATTCTATACAATAAAATAAAAATCCGTAAACACGTTTAGTGTATAATATATCTACTTACTAAACAATATTATACAGATAACGATTAATAAAGATAAGTAATTATGGTAATCAACAGATAATAACGTCTCTAACATTTTATATTTGCTGGCTGCATTTTTAATTTGTTCTTTAAATATTTCAGCACAAGCAAGGTGGCACCATTGGCAACTTTATCAAGTGGAACTTCACTAAATTCATTGTCGACAAAAATGGCGTGCCAGTAGAACGGCATGGACCAAACACTGACCCTCTGGATCTTGTGAAATCTCTTGAAAAATATTGGTAGGTAGCAAAAAAGTGTAAACTACAGTATGTAACTTTCGTAACATACTTATGCATTTATTATTTTGTCACTGGCTTCTATAAAGTACTTAGAAATAAGTACAGTAATTTCGTGTGATACTTTTCTGGCACTAAATATGTTTGTATTTTCTTGTTAAAAAACTTTTGTTATTGTTACTATTTTTACTATTGATATTTCACTCACGTGTGATTACATGGCAAAGTAGAGGTTTGATATACCTATCTCGTTTGTTATAATATGAGGATATTGACTACCTATTGAATATCGATTTGTTGTAAGCTTTAATGTAAAAAAAGAAATAAAGCACATGTTATTTTTTATAATTTGTATTATTTGAAAAATAAGAATAATGTAGGTACTACCGTTTGTATTTGGTCTGTCTGTCTCAAAGTCAAAGATTTGCCTTGCGCATCAACCTGTATGTAATAGAGTGGATTGTATTCAGGTTTTTATAAATCGTATACAAGTCATCATTCGTCGTGTATCGTATTATGTCGTGCCTTATGCGGAGAGGAACTTTTAAGATCATGAACGAAATTGCGTTGAGTTATACTTGATTAGAATAAAATAAAAAAAATATATGAAAATATAAATAAGTACTCCAAATTAGGCAAGAAATTCACAAAAAAATCATGTTTTATGACATGCTTTCAATCTAAACCGTGTCCTTGTATTGTTTTATATTTATAATACCTATAATATTTTATTTTACAAACATACCTCGCATTGTTATTCATTATTATTATTTATTTCATTTACCTATTATATTACAAAATATATTGTTGTTCTTAACGATATTAAAGCCGTTAATTATAGCAGTCGTTTAAAGCGTTTTATCTTTTTGTTTGTAACTCCTGTCCCGAAGTGAAGATTATCTATCTATATAAATAATTATATTTACTATTATTTTCTTTGAGACAAAGATATTACATACATTTCGCTGCCTACACTAATTTCTCAGATTGACCTTGGCCGTGACTGCTCAATAGAAGTGAAGTAAGCAGTGTTCTGTGTTGTTGTATGTTATTGACATTGACAGCTATAAGGTACGGTTTAAAACTAACAAAAACCGAACGCCACTTGAGATTTCTGTCGGTTGAACGTGATAAAGATGGGTAAATCAAGACAAAACACGGTCTAACATCAGTTCATTACTCAAAGTAGGTATTACTATTTTTTACTTTTTGTTTAGCATCAACTGTTGATGATCAACATATTATAACAATCTGTAACAGTTTGTCTACGCTTGTATACATGTTTTTAGTTTCAAAACAAGTAGGCATCTTTCCTTCATAGATAGAACATTTTCCTGTTAAATACCTATGTCAATTGTATTTCGGAATATTTCAAAGCTAGCACCTATTTTAAACAACGTTCACTGTGTCTCCCGGGCTCAACTTAGAAACATGTAAGTATAGAGGTAGTAACTGCTATAAAATATTGTATTTTTTAAGAGCATAATTCTTACGCAATGACATTCTTATTAGAGATGGGTCAGATTTCAACGTATTGTTTTTTCCTGTTTATTTCATCTAACAGATATGATTGTTTTCAAAGTGCGAGATCTCTAGAATCTCTACTCTTGCGTAGAGGAGCCACTATCGTATTTCTTATTAACTGACAAAATAATTTTATTTGCCCAGCGAATCAGATAGGTTAGTTGCGATGCTAACGACAATATTAATTACTAGCTATAATAGCAATGCGCCAATCTCGCTCGATATACCTACTTATTGATTTTTCAAGCTTATTCAATCTGTTACAATGTGTATAAAATTAGAAAAATAGCATTATGGCCTTGTTTTATTCATTATGATCTTCAGCAAAAAATATGTATGGTTGGTAGTTTTCTGATTTTAGGAAACGCCTGAATATATTTTTTCGCAATGTCGAGGTAACTGTAAGAAAGCTTATTTATTGGTCTTTGCTAAGTAATATTTCATAATTAATCACTCAAGTTCAGGCAAAAATTATTAATACATAATTATTACAATTGATTATATATGTAATTAAATTAAAATATAATATAAAATGTAATTAAGAAATTTAATAAGTAATTGTAGGTGGAATTCATTCATTATTTTAATTAATCATTTTAGCACGATGGCTGAAAATCCCGACTACAAATCTGCAACGTCTATTCACGAGTTTTCCGTGAAGGACATCAAGGGTAAAGATGTGAAGCTCGATGTGTATAAAGGTCACGCAGTCCTCATCGTAAATGTGGCGTCTAAGTGCGGTCTTACAGCTAACAATTACAAGCAACTGAATGAGATGTACGAGCAATATGGAGAGAGCAAAGGTGAGATATTCCTGGAATACAAGAAATGTATAGTTTTTAAAGTATAGTTTGTACCTTTGTATAGTTGCACTATGCCTAGGTATACAAGGAAAATAGTAACGAATGCGATTGGGTTGTGGTTTGCATTATAAATTAATAAGGAAATATTACTTTATTAATTTAATAAAACTAATTATTTATTTGTCATAATTGTAAGTTAATGTAATGTGTTTGCGTGTTTAATTATATATTATAAATTCAGTTAAAAATTGTGGTACCTACAAAAATATTGTTTCAATAGTAGGTACAAGTATTATAGCTTAGACTAAATATTTATGACATTTTTTCAGGACTACGTATCCTAGCGTTTCCTTGCAACCAGTTTGCTGGCGAAGAGCCGGGAAACTCGGAAGATATCGTTTGTTTCGCATCCGAACGAAAAGTGAAATTCGATCTATTTGAAAAAGTAGATGTCAATGGCGACACTGCAAGCCCACTATGGAAATTCTTGAAGGTGAATATTTTTCTATTCAAAATCTTCGCTCAATATCTACAGCTATACTATACGGTATGTTGATATGATACGCAACGCAACCGCCTTTAAAATGTTCAAAAGACTGCATGAGAAATACACATGTACTACGAGTGTTTAGGTGTATCGATTTCTAATAACCTTGATTTGAATATTAAATTGGTGTGTTAGCTTTGTGATACCTACACTATAAAACTTGCTCATGTTTAACTAACCAAACAGAAAGTAAAAAAATAATGTAATGCTAGAACATTGATCATTAACATCTTCTTAACCTTATCCTACATAATAGAAATTAAAATAATACATTTGTATTTGTACGGGCAAAAAACCTCATAGCCACAATAGCCAGTCATACCAATATTTTTAATACTAGGAACTTTAATTTGTTTAGAATTTACGACCTATAAGTACAGTTCAGGAAAAAACATTTTCCTTGAGGCTTCTGTGTTATAGTAAAAAATATGATAAATACATTCATGGAAAACCAAAGTCTTAAATGTGAGCGGGATAAATACTTGGGTATAAGGAAATAATTATAAACCAGGTATGTACCTAGTTCCTCGACTGGCTGTGACTTAGATTTTGTCAAGTGCGTGTCGTGACACGCTCGATCAAGATAGGGTTTGTAGATAAGTTGGTGTGGTATGGTCTAAACAATATGTCCGGTTTCCGATGTCCGATACTTTGAGGGGTTAAAATGCAATTAATTTTATCGACAAATCACGGATTTTTTTTTATTTTTCTCATTATCTCTTATTTTATTTTTTTTGTTTTATTTTATTTGCTGGGGTATGCGCGCTTTTCAAGTACGTATGTTTACACTGTCATAGCTCCTAAACTATCTAACTCACAGTTAAGATTTAAATGTACATTTATAGCAAATATCCTGTATTATTAAAAAAATAAATAAATAATTTGGTTAACACATTGGTTTTTTTTTTAAACTAATAATCTGAAAAAAACATAAATTTGTTGTCCAATTTATTTTTTTCAAATATTATTTTTTATAATACTGAAACATTAAAAAATTAAAATTTGAATCTAGATTTATTGTCTACACTATTAACTAACATTTGAGACCACTTTTGTGTTTGTAAGTCTTCTACTTGGGTAGACATTGTTAAATTAATACAAGCACCTATGCTTCGCTAACAATTTTTTTTAAAGTGCTGCCATTTTTTTATTGATGGAGAAAAATAAAAAAAAATCCGTGATTTGTCGATAAAATTAATTGCATTTTAACCCCTTATAGTATCGGACATCGGAAACCGGACATATTGTATAATATGTATCGTCACAGAATACTAAGGTATCAGATGATGACTATTGATTTCTTACAATTTTTCCTTCATTTTATTAGGCAGAGTTTCTTCATACAAATGTGTTTGTCGCATTTTTATTTGACTCCTTGAAAATGTTAGCTTGGTCAAGTTTTATTTTTAATTTTTGTCTATTTAGTTTTCTTGATTCTTTTTCTATTGTCAAGAGACTAGTTTTACATTTATATTTTTTTTTACTATAAAATATTATGTACCTTTAGGTACATAATTTCAAAATTTAATTTTTTAATATTCCATTCCAGCATAAGCAAGGCGGCACCATGGGCAACTATATCAAGTGGAACTTCACTAAATTCATTGTCGACAAAAATGGCGTGCCAGTTGAAAGGCATGGACCAAACACTGACCCTCTGGATCTTGTGAAATCTCTTGAAAAGTATTGGTAGGCTACAAATAATAAAGTTCGTAAAAAAATAGTTTAAAAAAAAATCTTTTCTGCTTTTGTATTTTTTATATTATTTATTTTTATTAATATTAAAATACAATACAAATATTAAGTAAGTCAAATTATCTTTACTTAACTACAACATGGATACCTACCTACTATAATTTTTACAATTAGAGTCCTTATAACTGTTTCTGTTGCAAATATTATACTGGTATTTAAAACTATCTTTTCAGTTCTAATAACTTTACTGTAAATTGTATTTGTTATTACTAGATACAGTTATAATAATATGAAAATAAATCACAGAAAATTAAGCTGTGCCAGTGTGCTGTGTGTTATTGCAGAACGTAACTATTAGAAATAATCTATAATGTATTTTAGGCTCTAATTTAAGGAAATTAATAAAGCACATTATTTTAACCTAGATATTAGAATTATGTAGGATTATATGACCTAATTATACCTGGTTTTCCATTTACACTAATATTGCAACAAAAGACTTGTATTTTTGTACCTACTGAATAAACTCCGAAACTACTGGACCGATTTAAAAAATTCTTTTACAAATAAAGCTACATTAACAGCGAAAAACCTTTTTTTCCACGAGCTTTCATAAAATTTTACAAACTTATTCAAATCAAAGATCTATCGTTCCTGTTCATTTAAAACCGCGTAAAGTTATTTTTGTCAAAAATTCGAGTTGTACAAAAAAAACCTAAACCTAGTTTTATGCTGGCCATACACCATACTTCCTATCGTCCAATCGGCATGACGCTACCGATTGGATCAGTTAGAACTGACCGTGTGTGGGAGTGGATTGGCATTATTTGGCATGACAGTTATACTTGACGGAACAATCGAATTTCGATTCTTTTGGCTTGATCATGACGATTGGATCATGCCGGTTGGACCGTGTATGGCGGTATAGGTAGAGATAGCGTTTCTCATAACAGTGTCTTGCTTCTCAATTAGAGGAGTAACTAGCGTTAGAAGTTTCGTGTATGTTTCTTCATTCATTCGTAAATAATTACAATAATCTTTAGGCGTAATCCTCAATTCTTGTAATAAATTTGTATGAGTAAACGGTTTTCTTTTCATTAACCACTTTTTGCACCACTCTGCTCGACCTTTTCTTTTTTTTTTGTTTCATTTTTACGAGTAAAACGTCCAAAACGGCTAAAACATCGTCGTCTGTCACCGGTGACGCCATGGCTTCAACTGAACGTTGTTGAACGTTGTGTGTGTGGTCTATATGGACAAACTGCAGATTGGATCAAGCTGCAGCGTCATGCCGATTGGACGATAGGAAGTATGGTGTATGGCCAGCATTAGTTTACTTTTTACCGCAGCAGTTTGTTCTTACTCTAAATCTTATATATAATTATTATTATGCCCCTGATACATTGAAGTAAACTACCCTTAAATAATTCAAAATCTAAAATAATCGATGGCTTCGGAATTACACAATCGATTGAAACAAAAACCGAAAAGTTCCGATTAAAGCTCAACAAAATTAAATAGGAAGTTTGGCCAACATGTTAACAGAAACTTTTTTAAATCTTTTTTCTCGCTCATTTACTGACCTTGCTAAACAAAGACAGCTAAAGCTAAAGATAGTGGCGCTATTTTTAGCCAATCAGAGGAGGCATTTTGAAATCAGTTCGAGCGTCGTCGTTGGCGTTTGGCTTGTTTCGTATTCCTTCATTCACGTTCGTTTACGTTACGCTACGTTTTGTTTTGATTAATTTTGAATAAAATTAGGACTGTAAACTATCAAAACTTTGCACAATTATTAAATATCGGATTTATTTGCTGTTAAACAAGTGTCCTAAGTGGCCTGTGACAACGCGTGTGGTTGAGATAATATTAGAAGTTGAAAAAAAATACGATCTAACTGGTTGTGACTTTCCTGAAAATTCTGAAGCATGTCTACTAGAAGCGGTCGAATACGATCGAGCGACGTAACACCAAACCCACCTCAGCGTCGGCCTTCTCGTTCGCCAGCCCGGGTGCCGAAAACTTCGCCAGCAACATTGGCAAAGAAAAGCCCGCCTAGTCGTCAATCAGGCCGCAAGTCGCCTGCACGAAAGTCCCCTGCACGTAAAACATTGTCTCCGAGTCGTAAAACACCGTCTAAATATCCGGCACGTAAGTCGCCTGCCAGAACTAAAGACTTAAAGGAGACTGCTGAACCCGTCGCTGCAGAACTCCCGAAATCGCCTGCAAAGCGTTCCGGGATTAAAACTGATGTAGTCGTTAGACTCGAAAAATCTGAATTCCGTAACACCCGTTCCAGACGTACAGAATACTCCGTGCAGGATATTAGTTCGACACAAAGCGAGTTTGCCCTCAAATCATTAAATGGAATCGATCCTATTACTGACATTTACGGCTTGAGGCAAAGGAAGTCTGTCGAAGAAATAACACCTCGTAGGTCTAGCAGATTTCGAGATTTGATTAATATTGTCCCTGAACTTGATATAAAAGCAGCTCTGGAACCCGACATAAGACGCAGTACGAGTAAGTCCCAAAGTCTGAGCAAGTCCATCAGCAAATCCGTCAGCCAGTCCATTGATGCATATTCAGACGAAGATAACTCTGCTGATGAATTTATACGGGAAAAATCTAGATCGATAACCAGAAAGTTGTCAACTCCTCTAAGAAACACTTTTAATAACATGCACCAGATAGCGAGCCGGTATGAGTTTGGTGGTCGTGTTGGTAGTGCTGCCTTCATGATTCTGATACCTCTGACTGTTGTTTCGATCCTAACATCTTGTCTGAAATCATGTTCCTTTAACACGCTGATTAATTCCTCCCCATTTAAATCTTTGGGGTTGTGGTTCAATATTCCTTCAGCTGTTGTTGTCGCTACTCAGATTATTCTACAAGCTATCTTTATCTTTGTACCTATTCTTGGCCGCTGGGCTAATCGCATGGATGGTTCAGAGAGAAAGCAGTGTTTCAATGCACTATTTGCATCAATTGTTACTGTTAGCATCCTCTTCGGCTTGGATTACTTAAAGATAATCAACAAAGATGCAATTCTCAATGACTACCTAAGGCTTGCTACAGGATCATACATTTTTGCTTTTCTACTGAGCATTGGACTATACATAAAGAGTCTTAAAACGAAGAATGACTTGAATGTGTTTGGAAACACTGGATATTTTCTGTATGACTTCTTTATGGGACGGGAAATTAATCCACACTTTGGCAAACTCGATGTAAAAATTTGGATATCAAGAATTTGCAATATCAATACAGTAAGTAACCAAACCACTATATTTTAACCACTTGCATAAAGCTTCTCATAACATTTTTACAAATACATACTTCATTAGTTCAAATGTCCTGTAATGAATCGGATATATCATACCTATAACATAACATATTTTTATTATTCAACATTATTTCTGATTATTTCATGTTTAATTTTCCTACTTCAACAACATTGAATTACAATAGCAACTCTGATAACCTATGTAGGACTTCTAATCTACAATACTATTATTTTAATTTATAGTTTTACTCATAAACTGCTATGAATTTTTATGTTAATTAACAATTATTAACTTACAAAATTACACAATATAGCAAAGTTACTGTTACAAGTTGAGGTCACATTTAATTACATGTTGGAGTTTTATGATTGAGAGTAATTACATATATCTAATCAATTACCAACAAAAATGATAGTGCAATAACAGGTTCAATTAACAAGGTACCTATTAAACCTCAAGATTGCTTCATAGATTTCATGACTCTTGTACTGATATGGTACTATTGGGGAAAAAAAGTAGTGTTGATCAACGCTGCAAATATGTATTAAAAATATGAATTGTCAACAGTGCTGATGATAGGGTGTTACCAACTGAGAATGACTATGACAACTATGTAGGTGTAATAAGGTTCATAAAATCTATCATAAATTTACAGCATTTTCCTTAATACAGGTCTGTACATGCTGAAATTTTACAGATATTCTAACCAACCTTTCTTTATTTCTAGCTAATCCTATCACTTCTGCTGGTCTCAAAAGGATTAAAGCTGAACGTACAAGAAAATGAGAATGTTGACTTTTCCAACTACGAAGAGCTCCAGAAGAAAATAACCCTGCAACCCACCATCTTACTGTTTTCCATACTACAAGCAACTTACATACTGAGCTACATTATCTATGAATACAGAATCGCTTCGACCTTCTACTGGCAGTCGGAAGGGGTAGGATACTTGCAGACCGTTTCAAGCGCATTATATCCTTTCTACTTCACAACAATATCGAAACATGTAGCAGATACTAATATGGTGTTGTCAACTTTAACGTTGGTGCTTGCTTTTGGGTTATTCACATTCGGACTGATGATCATGCAAGCTAGTAACCGCATTAAATATGAGTTCAGGAATAATCCGCAGCAACCTGGCTTGTCACGTAAGTAGCTATTTATTATCATTATCTTTTATTTCATGCTTTATGCTAGAATATCCGCGATTCTAAGAAACTTTCAAAGCTGTCCTAGCAACTCGAATGTGCGTTGGCCATCTTATTGTAATAACAATAATATTTCCTGACACTGCTTTTATTTGATGTTTACGCTAGAGATGTTATTTATAAACAATCCACCAAAAAATAACAAAAAATTAGGGAATCCAATAGTACCAGTTAGTCTTCTATTGAATATCTCAAAAATTCAGTGAAAACTCGTTTTGCGAGTACTTACGTTTGCGCTCGATATTTCGTAATTACTTTGTGCCGTTATTGATAACAAAACGCCTAATCACCGCTTAACTGCGAGTTGCACAAGCAGGTACCTATCTATATATAACAGATAAATAAAACTTGTTTGGTCACCTGTAAAGCAGAACATGCACTTTAAAAAAAAAAATACAGCGCCCTGTTGTTTAAATGGTATTTCCACGAATGAGAGAATGTGATGTTAAAAATTGTATGAAATACATTTGTCTTATCAAGTCATCAATGAACTAGCAACTACCAATCCAAGAATATTATGTTGCTATATATATACTTGCTATAGAATGCATAAGTTATCTTGTGGACATTAGGTGGGGGACCATTTTGTCGTATTAGAATTAGAATGTAGGTCATCTATTTTCGAGCTAGCACCCAAGAATTGTCACTTTGCAGCTCAAACACATGCCACTGATTGTTTCAAAATTAAAGCATATTGCCCACTCATTCACAGCTTTGAAATTTCATCCCCCTTTAAAATATCGTTTCACACTCATAGCTCCACTAGGATATCCTGTGTCGGGTATGGCATGAAACGCACACAAAGACGGCAACTAACACCCAGAGACAGAGCAGATATCCCACCAAAAGTTAAAAAACTGTTTTTGTTAAGTGTCTGATGAAGGGTCACGAGCCAGTGCATTTTAAACGAAACAGCTCTAAAAAGTTAGATTTTGCCACTTGAGCAGTTGTGCCAGCGGCCCAGAGCCTCACTCCGTTATTTGAAGAAGCTGGGTTGGCTCGGGTAATTGCTGGCAAGGGGGAAACGCACAATGCACCCCTTTGCGAGACGCCAGTGCGAGACCTATCGCCCCCATTCCGAATAAGAAAGTTAGATTTTACTGCAAAAAATAAGACAGGATTCTTACAATACTTTTTTGTTATTCCAGGCTTACAATCCATGCCGACTTTCCACGGGAACAAGCTCCTCGTTGCGGGACTGTGGGGCGCCCTCCGTCATCCGAACTACGCCGGTGATATCCTTATCCACATTGCTTTATCTCTCCCGGGCATTTTGTCTGGCGAAGTGATCGCCGCGTCGCCAGCCTTGATCACGATACTCGTGTTGTTGCACAGAGCCTGGCGGGACCATGCTCGGTGTAAGAGGCGCTATGGCTCTGCCTGGTACAGATATTGTAACAAAGTACCATCTCTTATCATACCTAAAGTACTGTAAATGAGAACATGCCAGAAAGCATTTATGCTTTTTTTCATCAAACATCTCTAGAAAAAAGCATTTATGCT
Organism: Alcis repandata; assembly: GCA_949125135.1. NCBI lineage: Eukaryota > Metazoa > Arthropoda > Insecta > Lepidoptera > Geometridae > Alcis > Alcis repandata. The sequence goes on along the minus strand of OX421233.1, from coordinate 10,127,870 downwards.
TTTCTTCATCAAATATCTCAAGAAAAAAGCATGTTCTTTATTTTTTATCAAACTTTTAAATTGTTTCATAATACAGCGTGCTATTACACGTCTTTCAGCAATAAGTTTCGTACAATTAGAGGTATGTATTGTGTTTTGTATGGAGGTATGTATTAGTATAATAATAATTATGATTGTTAGATATACTTTTATGATAATACATTTTCATGTTGGACGAAAGTTTCGATACTTCGTGAGAGATAGTGTTAAGTTACGCTCAATACAACCAAAAATCATAGTTACGTTAAATTCTAAGCCATTTAACAATAGTTTAGGGGCTGTACAATCTCAACCGCATTTTTTTACTTTTATACTTACCTACCTAACTAATTATGCAAACAATATGCATTGAATAAAATAAAACGGCAATATCGTGGTCCATGTTATAATAGTATTTTACACGTATTTAGCTAAGTAAATATAGTTTTTTTTTGTACAAAGACTTATATAGAAAGGTTCATCACAATTTTCTATATTATTCGATATTTTTGATGGTAAGTATATTAGGTTTAGGTAATTTTATTTTAGTACTTATTAATTTTGAGATTTACTCCTTGCCAATATATTAATTCCATTGTATGCCATATTTGCAGTATTTTTGGCTCTCTACTTTTTCTGGATTAGCTTTTATGAACTTCCTAAATACATTTTCTTCGGACTGAAAAGACTTATTAGAGTTTAAACATATTGATTATATAATTAATGCCTCGTGTTTGTGTTTGTAGTTGTGTGTAGAATTATGTTTAAAATCTCAATGTATGTATCTCAAAGAGCAATCTGATCTGACGATCTCCAAATGCTCATAGTAGTTTGGTAATTTTAAGTTTTTTAAGTAAATTAGATGCATCTATGTTTAAAAGTTACCTTAGGTACTTTACACTTTTCTTTAGGTAAAAAAAACATGATAAAATGTTGGTGTGCCTATATTTTGGCTTAAAAAGCAATATTTTTATCAACTTGGAAGTTGTATGGTTTGTGCCATATTTTAGAGACAAAAACGGTTTTCTAAAGTATTTAATCCATTTATTTCAAAATATTTATTGTGTAAACTACATTATTCAATGCTAAAATTGAAATATTTCTGGTTTTATTAAATATTATTTTTGGCGTGTCAGCCCGTATTTGTTTAGACATGTAATTTTATTAAATGATGCATGACCTTGAGATCATTGCGAATTTATACGACCAAATTATATTCAAATACATATATTTCTTATTTCATGATAAGCTTGCGTTTGACTGCCTCTTGTCTGATGGTAAGCAATCATGCGGTTTAAAATGAGGCAGGAAACTCTAGAAGAATCGGGACTCCCGACTCTCGGGGAAAAAAAACGATGTCACTTTTTGTGATTCAATATTGTTCATACGTAAAACGGACCAGAAGGCATTTGATCATGCAAATGAAACGCACTTTCCGAAATTATCAATTTATATTATTTTTACTATTTCTCAATAAATGTCTCCTTTTATTATAAGTATCTAAGTAGTCATAGTTACATTGCGTAAGAATCTAAATTTTTTGTTTGAAATGATAGTATTTACCTAATTATAATAAAATTGACGAGAGTATTGATAAATAAAGGTTTGAATTTTATACAAATATTATTAATATTTTATTTGAATATCTATCTATCCTAGAAAATCCTAGAGGGTGTCAGTAAGAATAATTATCCAGACAACTACAAAACCAAAATCCTTTAGGAAAGATTATAACTAAACAGATTAAATAAAACCAACTTTTCAATTCCATTTATTTATTTTTCTATAAAATACACATACAATTTGTAAATAAACAATTCAATATTCAAATATCTAATTTACAGATTTCGTACCTAACATTACGTCCACGCTATAGGTAGGTATTATTGTATGAGTGGTACAATAACCAAAGATTAATTATACGTATAAAACATAGCTCAGTTATTATAATGAAGGGAAGTAACTGGAACTGGCAAAATCTCATCACCATGTGCCATAAATACAGACTCGTGGCGCAGCGGCGGTAGGATCACTATTTTGGGCACAATGTAATGGTTTCATGTATTATTTTGATAACGGTCAAAATGTCATTGTAATAATTGAGCTATGCCAATTTAATGAGCTAAAACAACGCAGTAAACTGATGGAGACCACAAGTGCCTGATATGTCATTTGATGGCAGCAGTTGATGAAAATGACAGTACTACTCTATGATGTAACATTTCAAAAGTAATCCACACAAAACGGTGTAAATGCTAGTCACGAAATTAAATGAAATCACGTGTTCGTAGTTTTAATTTTTGAATGACATTATCACTACGCTACCAATTTTTACGATATTTTTAACAAGTGAGACGACTTTCTGTAGCCCTAAAATGCACCTATAACATGGAAATAACAAACGCATAATTTCATTTACCTTGTGGTTTGTGTTTACACCAATAAAATAAACTGCCAAGCTTTAGATATGACACCGCATGCAATTTAACATCCAAGTCCTTTAGGACCAGCATCTACTCTAATAGCTAACACCGAATACCTGTATAGACTAGAACATGGACCTTAATTTACCTAGTAGGCCTATTATAAACGATTAATGAAATCTTAAATGTATGTTTGGAGTCATGCATTTTGCAAATGGATGCAATTCCACAGGTTTTGGCACTAAATTCTTAGTGATACACGTCAACGCTTCGTAGGAATTATAGTTTAAAGTTCCAGGCTGCCCACGCTTTTATTTGAGGACGATTTTGGGTTGCTTGTAAGTATTTCTAGAGTTAGTCTAGAATTAAAATCACTTAACGCAGGCAGCCTTTGCTTGAACTCAGTTTTTATGGATTGAGGAAAAATTTGCAAATTTATCTAAAACACTTAAATTTCATCATAAGACTGTTTTAATCCTTACCTAGCTACAGTGACAATGCTAAAGATTTTTTATGAGTAATAGCTACTGTAGATTGTTGCCCACTTTCAAAAAGCTGATAAATAAACGAAGGTCAGTATGGGAAGACACATAATCCTATTTAAGCTCGACCAAGAAAGGATGTGGGGTACAATAAAAATATTTTCTTTATTCAATTCTGAGGATTTACAGCAGTGGCTCAAAATATCTGTATGTCCAATTGTCCAATGTACCTAACTGATGCATTGAATGGGAATTAAAGTTTGACACATGTAATTGTTTGTATCCTTGGTTCAATTGGGGTCACAACAAGAACTGCTTTCGTACATATTCATAAATATCATACTAAGTAATATGCATTGACGGTGATTTGCTTGGTTTCACGAATAATTATTATTACTTGTTAACAGACCTAAGAGATTTCTTATTTTTTATTAATTTCATCACGTTTTAATCACACCTTATTATTTCTCTACTGATTTACCAAGTTTTTCAGATGCTTTTAAAATAACCGTTTTATCCATTCTAGTTATTTGGTTCCTTTTAACATTACTATGAAAATATACACATTTAAATACTATAAGTTATTTACAAATCTATTTACACTTCATGATAAATAATTGGGTAAATATTTGCGATTGAAACATCCATCTGAAGTGTAAGGTTGGGTAGATAAATAGGATATTCTTACTAGAAAAATATAAATAAATCTAAATAAAAATAATATTGAGTTTCATAAATGTGTTACAGGTAAATAGAGATTTTTCCGTTTATTGTCATCATAATCATGACCAAAGCGACTTAACCAGAAGCCAATAAGTTTTAAAATGTGGTAATAATTATAGTCAAATTGTAATTACTAGTAGAAAAATTGGCTACCTCATACATCAATAGTATTCAGCAGTGTCTAAATTCCAAAAAAATATTTAAGAAGGTATTAAAAAAGTTATGGCAGTGCAAATCATTATAATTTCGGATAAACTGAAAAATGTCTTACGTACGTTTAAGATTATAAAGAAAGCAAAGACAAACTTTAAACTTTGCTTACGTGGTAATCTTAATCGAAAAAACCAATATTTTCTCAATGTAATGTAAAATCAATTCAAAGGATCATAAGAAATCTAAAGGATGTTTGTCACCGCTAGTAACAGCAAATCCCGTTGTATACGAGTGCAGTAGCAGCTTGCAGTACTTCCATCGATATTCAAATGTAGATACATTTATCACTCACTTCTACTAATCATAGAAGACATAATTATTCAGACTCAATTTCAGCGCTGCAAGCACTACTGCTGTTTCACACCATGTCCAACGAGCCAAATTTATTTATCACAATAAATAAATATATCGTATAAACTCTATTAAATAATGGCCGGAACGATTTAAAAATGAAGAAAGGGAAGCAGGTAGTTTTTATATTTATAGGAAGGAAAAGCCTAAGCATAAATGTCTCGCTAGAGTAAGAAGAGAGAAGATTGGTAAATACATCTATGTATTTTAGTATTAAGCTCTGAAGTTTAAAGTTTTATAAGGTCTAGATCGGAATACGCACTACACATTTCGTATTAAATAAATATTTGAGATTATTGAATGAGTCGTTTTAACATACCTGTAACCTATCCAACATTCATCACCAGAAAAAAGCATGTCAATGCTTTTCTCTAGATACTCGTACTTTGCTAACGACTGATAGATAAAGTGCTAAAATAGCAGAAATTGTAACAAGTAAGAAACTTGGATTGGAAATACTTTTGACGATTAAATCGTAGTTTCGTAGCCTCAAAACACCTTGAACATGACTGTATTCTAAAGCTAGATACTCATACCAATATCCACGAGCAGATTTACAATAAATCATTTATTTTATAGAGTAAAATTGTCTATCGAAGATACCTCATAGAAATTCTTTCAGAGAAACCGATTTCTTGAGACCATAAATAGGTAGTTTCTAATCACACGTATGTACCTATTGTACTTTGTTCATAGTAGGTAAACATTAGATGTGTTAATGAAATAATTATATAGGAATGTTCTAGAATAGAGATAGGTAAAGCCAAAGGTTCAAGACTAGCAGGAATTTATTTACAAATTGTAGGTAGGTAATTTTTAAACCTATTATTCCTAACGAAGTAATAATTTTATTATAGTCCATCATTGGTAAGATTTATCTACAATAGGTTCCTAAATCTAAAACACATGTAGTAAATATAACTTATATCATAGTTGCCGCAGTCATGATAACTGGTTTTTTAAGGTATGTTTTCACAAGCGACAAAATACTGGCAATATAAGTACAAAATGATAGGTATAAGTGCCTTCTGGGACATCACCATGATACCTATTCTTCGTAGGTAGTACTAGGTATCTACTTGAGTATCTTATTAGGTAGGACTTTAGAAATTGTATCTGCATTGTAGCTTTCCAAAGTAAAGCTCAAATGCTACCTTCCGTGTATTTTACAAGTTGCAAGCGAGCGGCTCCGATTTCGTTGTACCATACATTTAAGTAAACTGACAGAATTAAATTATTTATCTGTCTCTTTTCATTTCGATACTTAAAAAGAAGTGGGCATTTTATAGCTGTCAAACGATACATCAGAACCGGCACTGCTCCAATGCAACGGTCGTTGGACACTTTCCGCAGTAATTTGTGATGTCACTTTACCATCTTCTTGCGCATGTGAACTAATTAAAATAGTGGATTCGCAACTTACTGCGCTTCATGTGCAACGGGCTGCAGACAGCCAAAGATATGAGTTTCTTAGCAGGACATTAGTCGAGAAAAGTATGGTCTATATAAGTAAGCATTTTTTGTTAGTCCTACGGTAGAACCACGGGCAAAAAGAACCCCGTTGGTTTTACTAGTAGCACTACACAGGACCACGAGCAAACGTTGGCGTTTAGACCAACAAGGGCTTTTTCTTCCCTTTGTTTCATCAGTAGAAGAGCAGCCACAAAGTGATCAGTAGAAGTGCAGCCACAAAGTGGTCAATAGAAGAGCAGCCATAAAGTGCTCCGTAGAAGTACAGCCACAAAGTGGTCAATAGAAGAGCAGCCACAAAGTGCTCTGTAGAAGTGCAGCCACAAAGTGGTCAGTGGAAGAGTAGCCGCAAAGTGATCAGTAAAAGTACGAGACGCGGCGTTTGGGGCGAGCGCCGCCCGCGGTCCGTCAGAAGTTGCTGTCAAACACGCCCATGGAGCGCGTGATGCCTTCGTCCCGCAGGCAGCAGTCCAGGAACTCATCGATCGTCAGCACGCCGTCGCGGTTTAGGTCCATTTTCTGGAATTGACATAAAGACTAATAAGTGGGGTTTATTAAGAACAGAAATACGTTTAGAAAGTTCTAGTTGAGGAGATAGGACAGGACAGCTCCTCAGTACACCGTGTAGACAAAATTAGTAAAGATTTTAGCAAGACAGCAATAGCATTTGATAAAAATAGGGCTTGAACACAAATATGCGATGCGACGTCGCTTCGTAAAAATCTGCGAGCTCGCACGACGCGTAGCAAGAACTTGCAAATTGATTCACCCTGGGAGACGCCTTGCCGCACGAAATCGCATCGCAGCAATTCGTGTCGTAATTTTCTGCGTTGCGAATTCGCATCGCGTCGCATCGCAGTTTTTGTGTACAAACCCTAAAGCGTTCACAGTTTGTTGGCGCCACTATCGGCTTGCTGCCGCACCGCCCACGCTGACGTAAAATGAAATAATTCTATCCTACATGCGGTGGACTCTAATACCCCATTTACATTCGCGTACGAGTCGCGAGGCGAGGGACGAAGCGCGGGGCGAGGTGTGAGTGTGAACAGACGCTCGTAGCTCGCCTCGTCCTTCGCCTCGTCACTCGCGGCGCTCGCGTCCGGAGCGGTTTTTGGGGCACGAGTCAAAGGACCTCGCGTCGCACGCGAGTGGATGTTTACATTCGCCCTCCCGCTTCATTCTGGCTTCTATATCGTGCCGCGCAGGTTGTGTTTAGTTTTAACAAATACGCAAAAATTTAACACTTTGACAGCCGAAGGTTTTAAAACGCGCCTTCCCTGGTTCGCCGGCGATTTTCGCCGATATTGCAACATGTATTGTATAAAATGAGAACTATCAATGATGGATCTTTCTTTTTTTATTTACACTATTGATTTGTTTATTTTTAGGATAAAAATAAAAAACAAATGTAAATTGGTTTTTTTTTATTTAAAAATGTAATACAAAAAAGGGGGTTTATGAAAAAAATAAAAAGTCGAACATGAGCTCTCGAGATAGCGGTGCGGTAGCACTGGCGGAGCGCGCCACTCGATCGCTTGTTCCACTCACACCTAGCGCCCCGTCTCGGTAAATCATACATGTGTGCGTAACTAAAGCATCATACTGCTATACCAATACACGCTAAACACGCACCACGGACGTCGTTTTCAATAAACCCTAGGAAAGTCAATGCCGTACTGAGTACGTGATCAGCGTCCTGAGGCAATCAACCTGACACGTACTCGGTACGTGACCGGCAAAAAGAACGAATAATTTGGGACCCTAAACATAAATGCCACAAGAATTAATAATATTTAAATTCATTATTAATTAATTATTATTAATTAATATTTAATATTTAAATTAGTGACGTAGCAGTATAAGCCCAGTGTGCACAAACTTGTTGCTGCTAAGACTTCGACGTCCTCCATTGTTGCTAGCTCAAAGACGACTGAACTCGGCACGCGAGTGTAAACAGGCAACTCATTTACCATCGATCAACACGAGCCTCGCACGAATGACGCGGCGAGCCACGAGGCGCGGGACGAAGCGCTAGTGTAAATGGGGTATAAAGCCGGCGACTGACCTGTAACATTTCGTCGTAACGTAACGTTACGTTACGACGAAATATTGCAGGTCAGTACAGCGAGCCGATTCGCTCGCTCATAGCGCCGCGTGCTCGACCACGCTCGCTTCGAATGCTACGTTACGGCAAAATGCTCAGGTCAGTCGCCGGCTTAAGAAGCTTCCTACCTTAAGCCCGTCACACACGTAGCTCTAATTTAAAGTAATATGCCTTGCTATAATATATATTATAGCAAGCTACCACACACGGAGACGACGCTATAATATATATTTTGCCTTCATTTCATTGATGGTCGGCCAAGCGTTTGCACGCGTTTTATAATACAGGGTGTTTTGATTACTAATTAGATAATTATGAATTCAAGAAGTAGGTACATGGTTATTGGATTTAATTGACAGTTCTTCAGAGGACGATTCTGATGCCGCTTTTGATATGTCAGTTGCCCCCTATCAGGCTCAAAAACTAGAACTAAATGGATTGAATCGCATCTAGAGAATAAAAAAACTCGTGGCGAATTTAATTTGTATCGTGAACTATCCTCAAAAAAATTCGCTCAATATTTTAGGAGTTCAAAATCGTCATTTTTAGATCTTCATGAATTAATAAAAAATGATATAAGCAGAAAAGACACAATTATGCGCATAAGTATTAGTTCTGAAGAACGACTTGTGTGTGTGGAAAACATTTAAAAAACTTTTAAATCAATCTTTTATTTTGAAATACTTTGCATTTAAATACTTAGTTAAAGGAAAACATTTTAAAAATTCGAACTCGAACCCTCGAACACGTTGGAACATGCTGTACGTTCCAAATATGTCGTAATATGTCTTGCTATACCATAATATACAGTAATATATATTAATATGCGATGCTATAAATTACGGTATATTTTGGTGACGTCACAGAAATATATATTATAGCTCCGTGTGCGGTCACTTCAATATTTGTATTGAAAATATATCGTAATATGCCTCGCTATATTTATATTAATATATATTATAGCTACGTGTGTGACGGGCTTTATTACTCTGAGGGTGAAATCGATAAACCAATAATGACGCGCGTGCATAGATGGCAGTGCCGAGAATTTTTCAGTCTTCTATGGCACGCCGCATGACCATTTTAACCTTCAAACTTCGATAGTTAGTGAAACTATGGTTAAGTATGATAGTTTTCAAAACAGAAAAATCTAACCTGAAACAGCTTTTCCACTTTATCCCTAACGGCTTCGTCTTCGATCATGGGCTCGGCGACGCGACCCATGAGGTCGTATATAGCCGCGACGATCTCCGTCATCTCTTCTTTAGTGATGTAGCCGTCTCCGTTGATGTCATACAGGGAAAACGTCCAGCGAAGCTTCTCTTCTAACGTTCCTCGGGATAGGACTGAAAGGCCGGTTACGAATTCCTGTAGACGAGAATGCTAATGTTAATTTTGTTGCTAACCGACTTAAGAACAAGGAGGTTATCAATTCGATTCTTTTATCAGAGCTACCTAATTCATTTATAAACTTTACATTGGTCATTGGTCCCATGAAACTTTATTAAAGTTGTTTCAGTACTTTTCAATTTAACTAACTGGAAAAGTATGTCATGCAAGTAATCTTGAAGTCGGTTAAATTTTTTTTTAATTATATATCGGTTTCAAGCTAAGAGATAAAACGACGCTCCATCATTTTGCAAACCGACGTAAGTTGGACGACAAAAAACACTGTTATTTTTTACCCACCTCAAAACTTAGCAAGCCACTCCTGTCTTGGTCCAATGTGTTAAATACGTAGTGTGCGTACTGAGCTGTGTTTGCTGGAAAGAAACATAATGAACTTTAGTGCGATTTTCATGGTTGTCTACCTATAGAAAAATATAGTTGACAATCATGGGCGCCGCCAGGATTACTTTCAGAGGGGTGCATCTGCATCTACACATTATGTACATTAACCAACACATTAACTCAGAGGTCGGCAACCTTTTGACAGACGCGGGCCGCATAGTGACAAATTGAAATAACGGCGGGCCGCACTTGTTAAAAATAAACCGTGTTTTTTTTCAATAAACCAATTAACTCCGTTTTGGGGAGCTTTGCACATCAATTTTTCATTTAGAAATTAATCAATAAATATTTTTTTGCGCACATTTGCCCTGCCTACAACACAGTGCTTGATTAAGTAAGCGCCAAACCTGTGGTAGTTTTCATCAATATGCCTCTCTCCTCTCTTGTACACAGCAAGTGTAAAAGTTTAAATAAATAATGAGATTACGCAAGCGCAGCGAGCGCTAAATTTTTGATCAATTCAGAACAGATAATTTTTGACAAACTACGTACGAGTATAACGGAAATTAATTAGCAAGAAAACGCGAGCGCAAAAATTGAGGCATTTTTTGGCAATTTAGGACAGATTATTACTGGGAGGCTGTTTACAAAGGAAATTACACATTATTCGCGTTGGGTTAAAACCTTTAAGATTTTTGACGTGACAACGTCTTATAAATGGGTTTGCCGGGTGACACTTCAAGAAACTGCGTTACGCTCCGCTCACGTTATGCGCTCACAATGAGAGCGAGTGAGAGGCACGCGTCCCTTCCACTCGGGCATGGTTAGCCTGCCTAAGAGCGAGAGAGACAGACATAAGTCGTTGTCACGTAAAACTTTCGCCCGTATACCGACTTTACAGGCAACCAATATTTTTTTGGTTAATTAAAAAACTATCAGGATCTACCGACAAGAAACACAATACGCGAGCGTAGCCAGCGCAAAGATTTTAAGGTTTTCTTGTTTAATTTAGCACAGGCTATTTAATTACGGGGTGTACACCCCGTAATGGTAACAGTGAATAGAACGAAATTTTGATTATGTTCTTGATCAAATTAGGATAGATTTTTACGCGTTAGGATATTTACAACGAATATTAGGTACACAATATTTGGGTTGCGTACAAAGTTTGAGATGTTTTCGATCATTTTAGAAAAAAAAAGTCGTGGCTTTAATATATAAAATAACTAGCGGCTCGTCCCGGCTTCGCACGGGTAGACACTATAAATTGAGATCTTAAAAAAAAATATCTAAAAACTATCCTATCTGTTAAGTTAGATCGAACTGCACACGGTGTGCAAATTTGATTGAAATCGGTTAAGTAGTTTCGAGTCTATAGCGGACAAACAACGTGACACGTAATTTATATATATAAGATAGTAATGCGCGAACGTAGAAATTTTAAGATCTTTTTGTTTAATATAAGATAAGCAAAAAAAAAAAAATAATAAAAAAATGAAAAATGATCTGGAGTAAAAAAGTGAAAAGAGTAGAGGATACTGAATTTATTGACAAGGTAATGAACAGGACAGCAACCTAGACGCCTTCTGTTTTTATTGAAACAGTAACTTAATAAAAAAAACATATATTTTTCAATGTATATTCTTTCCTGACCAGGGGGGTGCAAGTGCACCCCCTTGAAAATACATTGCACCCAGCTGCCGGCGCGCGACGCCCATGTTGGCAATTGACCCTAAGAAAGGCCCATAGTCCGACAGAATTGGTCCTTCACCATCAGTTGGGCCTCTATTGCACGAGGCGGCCAGGGGCACCATTACATTGCAGCCGATTTAGTAGACCTCTCATTGTAAGCTTACCCGACTGTACAACAGGTACCTACCGTTTTTCGGATGTTTGTATGTAACCTACCCCATAAACGGCTTGAGCGATTTTGGATGTCAAGTGTATAATTTCTGGAGTGGAGTGTATGCTCAATTACATCACATGCAAAATAGAATGTCCTACTTTTATTAATCATCCATAAAAAAATTCACCATGAAAAGTACGAGCCGTGCGCCGAGTGCAGACTGTAGGCATCATTTCAGTGTTTTCATTGCAGCTTGCTTTAAAGTTTTAATTTGTTTACCAGGCGCGACATTATAGGTAACATCATATTGTATGTATTGATGCTATTACAATATGGCGCTCGACAAAAAGGTCGGTAGGCAAGTTGTCGCAGATTTATGTATGTGTACAGCATTTTTTACAAGAATATTTTTTATGATAAATGTAAAATATGTAGGCAGGTAGTGAAGGCATAAATAAAGGATCATCAATCTCGACATTTCAATCTCGTTCTGAATTGAATCTGATAATACATCATACAGGCACGTGGCAATTTATCTACATGTAGTACTTATATACCTACTGCTATCTTGTTCAAATGACGTCATTGATATGACTCACTGTGACGTACCTAACCACAAATACCCAACTACTCGCCATCACATATATTATTATAACAGGATTTGATCTTTATAAACATTTCGCCGAATGTTACTTTTTTCCTAACTTATCAGAAGAGCCCGTGAAAACAATGCTATGATTTTGTTCGCGCAAGTGCGGGCGAAAGTACACGTGCCACCTAATCTCTGATTGTTCAAGAATTTACTTGTCTAGCCATAATAGATTGGTATGCATGCAAACCACCTACAATCATTGCTCAGAAAAATTCAAGTCGATAGCATTCTCCAGGTTGCTTCTACAAGGATAATAGACTACAGAATAAAAGATATGCCTAGGTTATTACATTCACTTTATTTTAGATGGGTACAATCAAGCTTGATAATTGGAATGGACAAGTCCAATAAATTATTTTATGTTGCAAAAATCGTCATACATTACTGCGATGCTACAAAATACTATCGTTTCCGATGTCAACTTAACATTATCAATGGAATAAGTTGTTGAAGTTACCTAGTACATTTGGTTTCCCTCAATTTAAATTAAATTATCGAAAGTTCTGAGATGTCCAACGCATGTGTGCCAAGTAGCTTGGAAAAGATCGTGCATCTCAAAAATTTCACCTATCAACACAAAAAGTTACATATGTTTACAATTAACTTAATATTAAAATTGAGATGGGCACGCCACTTGTATCCCAATGGAATTGGACAGTTCTTAGGGTAACATTATGAGAGCGCCGCCCGTCTGTTGCTGGTAAACTTCTATTGTGTCTCCCTCCTCCATCTCCAGTGAAGTTGGGGTGTCATTTTCATTAATTGGCTGCCCATCGAATCGAAATCGCACTACTTGCATTGACAGTCCCTGTGAACAACAAAAGTTAGTGTAAATAATTGGTTGTATTAAGATTGGATTTTCATTATCATCTACACCAGCCTGTGTCAGCCTACAGGTGACTTCCTCTTCTGTGAATTTATTTAGAAGATATTGTTTTATTTTTTACCACTGCATCAATTAACGTAACTGCTGTTACACTAAACATTGCCTATCAGTAAAAAGGTGAATTGATTTAATCATTGATTCTCGAATCAATACAGAACTTAAAATTGTACCATATAGGGTGTTTATTACAGCTAAATAACTTGAATTGGTGTCATCAAATTTGCTGAAATTTATGAATTAAATGGCCGGGCATACTTTTCCCGGAACAATGGAAAATCGTAAATAAAAAGCCGTAAAAGAATCTGAAAAAAAATTCTTGAAACTAAAAACAAGAAATAAAATATTTAGAAGGCAATGTTAACAATCGCCCATGATAAAAGATTGACTGGTACCTTTTAAAGGGTTTAAGATGTCTAGTAATAAAAATAATCTAATTTGTAGGTAAATGTTTTTTCCAGCTAGATATTGCATATTGTTGTGCAAGTCGCAAAATTTGCTATGTACCTTGTTTATTTAGTAATGTAGGTACTTAGGGGATGTTATTCCCTGGAAAATTTTTAATCTTAATGCAGTGGCTTCACTGTTTGATCCTTCGGTCTATTTAAAAACTTTTCACAACTAAGCAGCTGAAGGGTTTGTAATAAAATACGATTTTGTGCTTCACTATGACAGAGGTACCTTTTTAACTTGAAAAAAAGTGAAAAATTCACAATGGGCAGTGTAGTTACTGTCTTGACACATTAGGTATTAGTCTCATAATCAAAGATACTTTGCAATCAATTGTCTTGTCACATTTAACATGAATTAAGAATTTGGCTGCATACAATCCGTTTTAAATGTTTGTACTGGAAAACTGGTGTATTAGCGAGAAGATTCTAAAACTAATAGATAATAATGTAGGTAGCGCACAGAAAAATCCTTTGGACATAGTTTATTCCAGAACTAAGTACTTCGATCATACCACATATGCAACTTGAGCAGTTATGCTAGCGGCCCAGGGCCTCGCTCCGTTATTTTAAGGAGCTAGGTTGGCTCGGGTAATCGCTGGCAAGGGGGAAACGCACAATGCACCCTTTGCGGGACGCCAGTGTGGGATTTATCGCCCCCATTTCGAATAAGAACTAGGTACTTACTTTTTGAATACATATTCGTTAAGAACATATTTCACAATTAATAAATGAATTTGTAGAATATACACCTACTTGAAGATGGTACAAATAAACATTTGTAGAGGTTGTAAGTTTCCATAAATCTGAGACGTATCAGCAGTTAGTTTACTAATATTCTATCTGTAAGACCTATGTTCAGAGTCCATTTTATTGACCTTCTGAAGGATTACAGGCTATGATTTGCTTAGACAACTTCCACATGAATAATGTAGGAGGCAAATTCGGATGGGTGAGACTTGCCCCAAAAATGTCTAAGTACATCTACATCTATTTTATTGAGTAGCTTGTATAGTATATGCTATAGTAGATTGCTGAGCGTAGAAGAAAGTGAATAATTATATGTACTTACAGCTCTATCGCAGTACGCATTCATCAGCTTCCTGAGTGGTGTGTGTTTCTTTATTTTGAATTGGACGATGGCATTGTCTTGTCCTAAGACTTTTAGGTTGATATGTTCGCTTTCGCCCTGAAAATTAAGAAATGATCACTGTATATTTATGTATTTCCTAGAAAGAGCGGTCAGTTTTTTCAATTGACGTCTAACCACATTTAACGCCATTTCGGTAAAGCACTTTTTTTATTCACGTATCACACTGATAATACACCGAGTCACATACCTTTTTTTCGTCAGACATAGTGATTTTTGATATCTTTCAAGTATATTTATCCAAAAACTGATTTATTACAATCCTAAGGACAATGGACTTATTATTGACAAATTCACTTCACTCCGGTAGCGTGGTAATGGCGTCCGGTCCGGATCGAATGGCCGTGGCTTGGAGGAAACGGTGCTGCCAACCTCGAGACTTGCGCGGCTGACAGCAAAATGGCGCGCTTTCTGCGCATAACATTTCCCAACACTAGCACGAAGATAAAAAATCGTAACCATCGTATCGACTCGAATCACTCGAAAGAATATTTGATTCAAATAAACAGGTAGTAATTCTAATGTAATAACGAGAATAGGTTACAAATTTAGTCACTGCAATTTGAGTTTGACCAAAATTACACGAAAATCACGATCATGGCTATATTTTTCTCAACACTTCAAATAAGATTGGCACTATAAATTCTTGTAATAGAGTTGTCACAACGTTCAATTAATATAGTTAAATCGATGTCCCTTAGTCGGCCAAAACAAGTTTTTTCTCACTTCCACTGTAAACCGGAAATGGCTAGTGTTGTGAATTTGTTCATGAGTGAAAGCTTTCCGGAGGTTTAATTTGTATAGAAGGATGGAACATTCTCGAAGGAGTCAAATCTGGCCTTTGCAGGCTACATAACCTTTGTTCCATAGCATTGAAGTAGGTACTTACTTGCAAAAAGTAGGAACTGGTTTAAGCTAAATGTGAGTGGTTGACCAAAAAGGGACCTGGAGGGATTGGAAACCGTTATTTATTTTTTTTGAATTTTTTAATCTGTGGTCTTTTAGCTTTGTTTTGGTCTAACCTGAATATTTTTAGGTGCCGTAGTGTTTTTTTTATGATTTTTTTTGTGAGCCGACACGAGTCGAAACTTGTTTCTACACGAAATTTCAAACGCGATTTACTCGAAATCAATTATTTTCCCTTGAGGTCCCTTTTTGGTCAACCACTCACAAATATTTTACAAATGCCGGACGTATGTGTAAAATATTTTTGTAACATACTTTCTAATCTCATTTAAAAATTAGAAATAGGACAATCAGCATTGATTTTTTATTGATGGTCATTGCTGTTGGCTGTTGATGCTGTTGTATCATTTTCTGAACTAAACTTTTCAGTCAGGACTTAGGATCAAGTAGAAAGTTGATTTATATTTATACTTATTTCTTTCTACTTGATTTATGGTCAGGACTAAAAGTATTTTTGATGTGTTTTCATTATCATTTCAACATGTTCAAAAAGGATGGCATCATTTTAAGTTGACCGCACTAAAAATGATGCCATCAATTTAATTTTGAAATAGTACAGCAGAATAGATTAAAATATACACAATAAGTTTAAAAAAAAAAAATCCAAAATAGTTTCCCATATTAAATCAGTTACAACTGTTACAAGCATTATTTTGTGGGATTTGCATGTTTGGTACTATAAATCAAGATACTACCATTATAATACTAGACCGACAGTACCGACCTAATCAGAAAAGGTCTTTAGACTACAATGACTCTGAAACTTGAATGACTCAGAACTGGTCTCTTCCGTGCTATTCTTCTCTAATCAATTTATATGCAATGTGAAAATATTTTAGATAAAAACTAGTAAGTAATGATTTTTAATCATCGCTGGATAGAACGTTGTTTGTGTAACAAAAGAATAAAATAATTTCGCAGTTGACTTTGTACTCTTCTTGCATATAGCCAACCGTAACAGCGTGTTTCCGGCATAGTGATGTATCCCTACAAAATTTTGTCGGACAATAGTGATGTGATTTGGTTATTTTTAGTGGGCAACTCTGTCCTTTTTTCTTTTCTTTTGCTTTTCGTGCTGGCTCTGTTCTTTTGATGATTTGGCTCTGTACTATTTGTTTTGTGACTGAGTAAAAGTTGAAAATTATGGCGACGCTAAAGTTAAATGACTAATGTTTTCAACGGTTTATTTGTTTGATAGAAGACTCGATCGGAAGTAGTTTTAGTTATTCTACTCTACTAATCTACTCATAAATAAGAACAGCTTTTATTAAAAGGCCAATCGTGCAATCGCGGAAATAATGTACCTAATCTTAGTTTTGGGTCAGAAGAAAATCTGAAATAGTTCATTAGACATTTATTGGGTACAATGATCCTGGCCAAACATAATTCACAACCTGGCAACACTAAACCGTAGTAGGCTCACGTAGTAACTATTATTCCTAATCTGTGGGTTTCCCACCTTGGGTTACGGCGACGGGGACAAAAAATGAAATGTCTGTCTTTCTTTTTCAACCGTGTCTGGCATTTGCCATCTTGCTCTGTCTTATGGCCGCTCTTCACGTTGGCCATCATTGTGGCGAACATTGTGGCGAATATGTTGGCGAACAGATTGTGACGACATCCACACGATGGAAGGTGGTTCAGCTTCAGTTCAGTCTGCTTCGGTACAGGCCAATGTACGGACGTAAAAATGGATATTGAGGCGATAACGGCTGCTGCGGTTTATTTATTCACAGCATACCGCAATTCCGTAAATGTGTATGAGAGAAGGGTGATCAAAAAGAAATGGAAAAAAAGAAGGTGGTGGATGTTATTTTTGTGGTTTTTATTTTTTGGGTTCCCTAAGCAATTTTCGCCTTGGTAGAGCTCTATAAATCTGAAAGTTTCTTCGTCGGTCATTGACACTGCTATTTTGTACGATACGACGACGACGTGTATGTAACTATAAAATTAAACTTCAGGTACACGTGCGCTCGCTCTGGGACTCGCAGCAAACTAACTAGTTAACCAACGAACGTGTGGATGCGTCGGCCACAACTGTGCCACAAACCTTTGATCTTTTGTGAAAAACCGACACCACACGGATTTATCGCCAAGTTGTGGGCCATCATTCCAATACATTCCAACTACCCTTTCTTCATGATGGCCATAGTAGTTCGCCATCTATGTTGGCGATCATATTGGCCAACGTGAAGAGCGGCTATTACAAAGTAGCAATTATGGTTCCATCTGTTTAATCTGAGTGCGCAGGTACTGCAAAGGAAAACACGGTACGTTTTTGGTTCCAACGTTTTCGTTCTGGAAATTTTGACCTACAGAACAAGCCTCGTGAACGACCGGAGACTCAAGTTGATGATGAAGAATTATAGGCTATCGTGGAAGCGGATCCATTACAAACCACGTCAAAGCGAGCTGCAGGCTTCGGTGTGAACTGTGAATGATAACACTGTTTTTCTTCACTTTAAACAAATTAGAAAAGTAAAAAAGTTCGAAGGATGGGTGCCGCATGAATTGAGTGAAGTAAACCGACAAATACTTACGCGTCGACTTCGACTGCTGCGTTACATTACTTAACCGGCACAATAATGAATGAATTTTGAATCGTATGGTTACGTGTGATGAAAAATGGATCCTCTACAATAATCGGAAGCGCTCATCGCAGTGGTTGAACCCTAGTGAACCAGCCAAAGCCTGCCCCAAGCGAAAATTGACCCAAAAAAGGTACTGATAAGTGTTTGGTGGACTAGTGCTGGTGTCGTTCACTATACGAGTAGCTTTCTGAGATCTAGCCAGACAATTACGGCAGATATGTACCTACTGTCAAGAATTGGAAACCATGATGAAAAAGCTAGCTGCTAAAAAACCGAGGCTGGTCAATTGCTCTAGCCCACTGCTGCTTCAAGACAACGCTAGACCACACACTGCACAGCAAACGGTTGCTAAATTAGAGGAGCTGCGATTGGAATGTCTCCGACACCCACCATACTCCCCAGATCTTGCTCCAACAGATTAGCACTTTTTCCGGAATTTGGACAAATTCCTGCAAGGAAAAAAATTAAAATTCGGTGAGGCAGTCCAAACTGCCTTCAAAGGTTTTTATGATTCTCGCTCCCCTAGTTTCTTCCGCAAAGGAATCAATGAACTTCTAGGTAGGTATGCCTTTTTTTTCGTCTAACGCCAATTTCATAGGACCTATATTAAATAAAATCTGTTCAGCCGGTTGAAGATTAATAGGTATTTTTAATGGTTTTCTCTTTTGTTATGTTATGTTATTATTTTAAATTATAATATATTACGATGTCTCATTTAATAGTGGCACATCAGCACATGACATGATGACATTGTGCCATTGTACATTCGTTAGAAAATTATAAATTATTAGTTTTTTATACCTACGATCAGGGTATTCTGATTATTTTGTATGGGTAATTATAATACAACAGAGCACATTAATACATGTCTTACACACTCACAAGGAGTGTCTAGTTTAGTAAGTGAATAAGTAAATTTAAGCTCGATTGAAATGAAATATTGTAGTGACGTGCGGCAATATCTCTAGTACATAGAACATCGTAACTCAATGGTTTCACGTATGATTATAGCCCGAGTTACCCGGTATCTTCGCGTTTAGCGTTTTGCATTTTAAATTGAAAGTCAAAATTGGGACTCGCCACTTTTTTTGGTACCATTTTGTTTATTACATTTACATGGTTTTTAGTAATGTCAGATAGGAGTAGTATTACACATGAAGCTATTAGCTCAATAGAGAGCGCTGTAATAAATTATCAAGCGCTTGGTGGATGCAAGAAGCTAGAATTTATGCCGAATACTACAACTTTTAAAATAAACGCCTACCGTAATTTGCCGCAATGTTTCTACCAGAACTTTATCATCTGTTCGTCAGGCACTTGGCATTTATTCTACAAAGGTACGCAAATAATAATTCTAGGTAAGTAATAGTTTTAAATTAGTATCTGTTACACACCTAACTTTGTAGGCATCTAGGATTAGATCTAATTAGATCATAAATACCAACCTAATTATGTAGGAGTGATCGTAGTTGGGTAGGTAGACTAGGTAGATGTAATAACTTGGTCGGATATATCGCGTAAATAATAAGATATAATTAGATACTAAGTAATTAGGTACAGTCTGTGCGCAACTTTTATTTTTATTTTATTTTTTACAAATTATTTTAAAAGGTGCCTTGTGCGATAGCTTTTAACCGATTTTGAAGAATGGTCTTAGTAGCCTCGCAGTTATTTCGTTCTCTTTTCAACTATGAGGTTGGCTAAATAATATGTGTAGTCTTCAAGTAAAAATATCTTGACATACCTACAGGTAGACAGCTAGCAAACTACTAAAGCCAAACCGTTTATCTTTGCCCTCGCCTGCGCGGTAGTGTGCGGTAGTGCGCGCCGCCCTCTCAGTCCCCGCGCGCCGCCATTCCCCCGCGCCTCTGTACCGTGCAGGCGAGGACTAAGATAAACGGTTTAGCTATGATAACTTGTAGCTTTGTAAAAATTCTTTTTTTTTTACTTTTATCCCAAAAAAGATTTCCTCACTCTTCAGCAGAATCTTTAACAGTAAAAATTGTCTCAATTGTGTTAGGTATAACAATTGTATCCCGAAATGTTTATGGGCACTTACATGAATGATTTCGTCAAAAATCGCAGCAAGTACGTGGTTCACCTGAATGCGGGGCCATTATGAAAAGTGCTCTCAGATCGGCGTTATTTATCCGGGCCGGGCCATATCCGGGGCCATTACTCGCAGCGGTTCGCTGCATTCAACCGAGTGCGATTACCGCAAATATTATGTGGGAAGTGTACCTTAATATTTAGCTGTTTATTGCACCTTATTGTTGTTTCGATATTTTGAAGGTACCTTTTTATTTATCTTAATATATATAAATCTCGTGTCACAATGTTTGTCCTCAATGGACTCCTAAACCACTTAACCGATTATAATAAAATTTGCACACCGGGTGCAGTTCGATCCAACTTGAGAGATAGGATAGTTTAAATCTCAAATCATAGTCGCAATTTTAATTTATTGCAAATTATATATATACTGATAAATAAATTGACAAGTTAGCATCAACATACTACGGTTGCTATAGTTACGCAATATGACATTTGACATAGAATTGACGCAATGGCTTTTGACAGGACAACGTCTGTCGAGTCAGCTAGTACCTTTATATAGGGTAATAAGGAAAGGGTATGTGAGGCGAAATTTTTGTGTGATGATTTGACTACATATAATTATGAACAACTTTACTTTGGGACCAACGCCGGACGTTGTCTCCTGCATCTACAGTATAGGTGTCTATTGCATAATTATTAAGTAAATTATTAATAACTAAATACATAATTATTAAGTAAAAGGTTTTAGCGATCGACTAGTCAGGAACTGGACGCCCTAAGAAGTGTTTATGTTTATGTGTGTTTAGTGTGTTGTGTTTGCGTCGTCATTGGTCTTCCAGTCACTAGACGCACACAAATAAAGTGTTGTTGAGTGCAGGGGCGTTTATTTGAAGACTAGACGATCTTTTGTTTTCTCTACTTAAAATACCGATATTGATAAAATGGCACCTTGATGCCTACGTTTCTACATACGAAAAGGAATACGGTGGGAAAGTTATGGAGGAGGATTATAGAGGAAGGATGCAAAATGATGTTTTTTTCCGGAAATATGAGGAAAACTCACGGAAAAACTCTGATGCTTGCAATAAAATCCAATGAATAAGTAAAAAAAAAAATAGGTGTTGACTGTCGCTTCGAGTCTGTCTCACGACGCAAAATTATGATCGAATCAATTCTAACGATTCAAACCTACGCTGACTTTAGGCAAATGCTTAAATAGTGATTCTTTTATTGTACTCTTTTAAGCACAGGATTCTGTGTTCTATCACAACAGCCTAAAGCCGAGATTTGATTTTTGATGGGCAGGTGAAATGCTCGAATTTCGGCCTACTGGACCATTTGGGCGAATGTAAAGCAGTCCGAGACCACTCAACGTGATGGGTTTATATGATTATGTGTTTTTCATGTCCCCGTTTTATTCTTGTACGGTCGGTGTACTTTATCGCTATTCATCGTGCTGATAAAAGTTTTGGTCTTACCTCGCAAAGGGTAGCGCAGTAAGTATCTTGTGATGTACGTAATCTGTTCTATTTTGGACACAGGACTCGTGTTAAACAGGACTGATTGTGACTGGTATTTTTTACGAATAATGCCGGACCAGTTTTAAGGGAGACTAAAGGCTAGTTGAACTTTGTAGCCCTTTGTAACCCTACACTCTAGGGCCAAAAGTAATGTAATGTATTATGTATTTCGTCGACTTAGTGCAAGAAGTCATTAATTACAAAAAGTCACTAAATGTTTTGTTATGAAAATTAACGTGGTTTTGACACATTATGGCTATAATTAACACGGGAATATTCAAGTTTTATCGAGTCGCATACTCCGACTAGTTTCGATTACTTTTGGTGATCTTTTTCAAGGAATTATTACAAGCATGATGCGCTCGAAGTTGCGTCCAGCCTGTCACTGATTTTGCAATTAATGACTCTTGTACTAAGCCGACGATTTATACATTTTGTCACTTACCTTTTTTCGAGAGCGGCGGTTTTCCTTCTTCTTTCTTGTTAGGGTAAGGTAAAACGACAACATGTTAATTTGTATTTGTATATTTTAAAAGCAAATTACTATTCTAGGTTGAACTTACCTTGCTTTCTTTGGTTGCAATTTCCCAACTCTTTTCCAATTTACTTAATGTTAAAAAGTAAAACAGGTGATTTTTATGACCAGTTAAATCTAACGCAAGATCCATGAACTTGCAACTTATCTTATGTATAAAATACGTTTTAGTGAAACACTAAAAAAACTCTTTTTTTTTACTAACTTTACTTTAAAAATGGGGCGTTCTGCTTTGGACCCCGGTAAAGGCGCTCGAGTTTGGGCTCCGTGAATCTGTGCTACCTACTTTTGTTCTTTTTTACAAGAAGCGAATCTTACCTCCTTGCGGGAAAAACTGTGAATAAATAAGCTTGAAGGTGTCTTCCTTGACGACGCCCGTGGGGCATTCTGCCTTGAAGCCCCGGTAGAGGCGCTTGAGTTCGGGCTCCGTGAAGCGGGTGACTCGCCGGAGCGCCGCAATGGAGTCCGGCCGGTACCGGGGCAGCTGCTCACCCAACTCCTCGAGCTCCGAATCTGGAATTAAGAGAATCAATATTCAATTATTGCACAATCGTTGTTGGTGAGTTAAACTTGATTTTTAAGGATTTTACTGTACTACAGACTAATAAGGTTAAGGGGGTTTAAGGGGTCAGTGAGATCATCAAGAGACCTTAGTCTCCGCACATAAAAGGCATCTTGAATACGTAAACACTAAACGTGCTAAAATTTCCGCTCGCCGAAAATCCACCCGTACCAACTCTAAAGCGTCAGCGGGAGCAAAATAAAAAAAAACATACAGACGAATTGATAACCTCCTCCTTTTTTGAAGTCGGTTAATAAACCTTTTTCGCACAAAAATCCTGTTAAGTACCTACCTACCTACCAAAAAAAACTATAAAGTTTTTTTTTTGATGTCATAAACTTTGGAACTGTAAACTCATAGTACAACTGAACTACGTAACTTCAGGCACCTAGGTAGGTAAGTAGGTATAGCACAAATGGCATGCAATGACGCAGCTCAACTTTGCTCGCTGCTCGCTCTGCGGGATTATACAACTTGCATGCATTATACTTGCATATTACTTGCAGAGTTGTTTATATCGCTGCGGGACTTTGTATCAAACTATTGAGAGGTAAGCTTTTACGTAGCTCTCGTATGCCCTATAACGGGAATATTTATGTGCCATATAAACCCATTCTGATCGTAAAATATGGAAAGTTACGTAGTGAAATGATGCACATTGTTGTATCTAGCGCTGATATCGATTCAGTTGCATAATTTTTTAACAAATAAATTCTACTAATGTATTTATTATTTATCTTAATATATATAAATCTCGTGTCACAATGTTTGTCCTCAATGGACTCCTAAACCACTGAACCGATTATAATAAAATTCGCACACCATGTGCAGTTCGATCCAACTTGAGAGATAGGATAGTTTAAATCTCAAATTATAGTCGCAATTTTAATTTATTGCAAATTATATATATACTGATGATAATTTTTACTATAAATTGACAAGTTAGCATCAACATACTACGGTTGCTATAGTTACGCAATATTTGACATAGAATTGACGCAATGGCTTTTGACAGGACAACGTCTGTCGAGTCAGCTAGTAGTAAATATAGATAGGTGGTAGTATTTTACTTGGGTTGGTTTCTTCATAGTAGGATATAGTTTCGTGATGAAAAGTCGGAATCAGTTTCTGTCTATAAATTTAATTTTAATTTATTCAAAATGAAATGCAAGGACTGAGTTATAATCCACCAACTCGCACTTGGCCAGACTAGTGGAATACGGCATACGGGCTTATTCACCTCTCGAGGGCCGGGCATCCCAGCAGTGGGATGTAAGCTTGAGTTGCGACTTAGTGTCATACTTATTAATAATCTATATATATAAAAATGAAACCCGTTTTCCTTGGTCACGGCATCACGCGTGAATGGCTGGACCGATTTCACTAATTCTTTTTTTGTTGTATTTGTTATTATTAGGAGAAGGTTCTTACGGAAAAAAAATTTAAGAAAATCTCTCAGAAATATTGAAAAACCCTAAAAACAGCCCTTTTCTTTTTCCCATACAAACGTATGGCAGTACGAAGTCTGCCGGGTCAGCTAGTAATATTATAAATGTCAAAGTTTAGTAGCTGTTCAATAACGCAGAAAGGGATGACCGGATTTGAATGAATATGGTAAGAAGCTAGCCATTAAAATATAGCTACCGTGGATTAAAATATACTTGATTACTTTTTATTCCGGAAAACATAGGTGAAACCACGGAGCGCAACTAATAAATAATAACGATCAGATACACAGTTTTAGTTAGTCAGTTTAGTTTAGTGAGTGTGTTCTTATTCTACCTTAATAATGGTGGCCATTTTGATTTACGTTTCGGTTGTAGGTATGCACCCGGATTTCAAATTCAAAACAATTTATTCAAATATGGGTACATCGTTTTTTCGTAGGTATAACGTCTTCACAGGTTTACCATCTCGACGGTCAAAATTAAGTTAAAATGCCGGTTCCGGTTACCAATGTGATAAACAATAAAGCTAGGCCTGAGTACAGTTCCCCCCCGAATGGGTTCCCGCCTTTCCGTGGCGGGGGGGATAAGTAGCCGTGGCACTGAGCCCGGTGAAACGAAGAGGAACCCGAGGTGGGGCCTTCCGCGTGTCCCTCTGGCAGCAGAGGGCTGATTAGCAGAGGGCACAGCGGATGAGCCGGGGTCTGAGCGATGGCTCGGACCACCAGGGGAGTTTTCCTTGTGCTCCTCGCCGCGTGTGGGTCGCGGTCGGGAGTGCAAGGAAAGGAGGAGGGTCTGAGTGTGGTGGACGCCCGGGGGATGCGGCGCTCCACACTTGGACGGTGGCATTGCTGCCACCGGTGACGAGTGTGGTGGACGCTGGAGGAAACGGCGCTCCACGCTCGGGCGGTGACAGCGGTGCCACCAGGAGGGTTTTCCCTTGTGCTCCTCGCCGCGTGTGGGTCGAGGTCGGGAGTGCAAGGGAAAGAGGAGGGTTCCTTTTGCACCTCGCCGCGTGAGGTTTGCGGCCGGGTGTGAAAGGAACGTGGGCTTAAGGCGGGGTGGGTGGTGCTAACCACACTGCCCACCACGTGCGAGCGAGCGGGGCTGGGGAGCGAGAGGGCGGTTCGCCCGTCTCCTTGCTCCTCGGCAGTGGGGTTGCCGGTAGAGTCGGGGGACTCTCCCGGCCTGCACGACCCCACACTGTCTGGGGGGTGATCCTGGGGAACAGGGTCACCCCGCCATGGGTGATTGATTTTTAAAATTCTTTATTAACATAAGAAATAAAATTACACATGAACAACTCAGCGTTGATTATACTAAGTTATGTTATCATAAAAACATTTGTTTTGTAGGCTGAGAGCGCCTTTTAAAACTTAAAGCTAATTAAAATTAGAAATTATTAGGAAAACATTTAAAACATAATTTGAGGGTAGTTATAAACAAGACATGTCGAAGTGTTACACGCTACTGGGCTATTTCGCGTGTTTATAGGTAATGGTAATACAAGTAGGATGATAATAATTAAAATTACTACAGAAAAATTTAGATATACCTACATACATAATATGTACATTTGTACCTATAAGGTTCACCATATTAGTTTAGTAAATCAGTTCCAAGTAACAGCATAAGACAATAATGTGGTTACTCGACTGACTAACAACTAAATAACCAATAAATAAGTTTCACGTACAAATCGCAGGGTCATAATTTTTGTATCTAAGACATTATTAAGTACATCAGTTTTATCAACGCCCACAGGTAGGTTTCAATAGAAAAATAAAATAAAAATAAATGCTCGATGCTACATGCGAAATGTTCCAATTAATAGTTTGTATTTAGGGTATTAAAATACCAAAATACACAATGTGAATTAATAATTTATTTTCAATTTTTTAAAGCTAAATTGAGGGTAGATAGTGGTTAAAAATATAATAACAAAGTAAGGAGTCAAGTTGCACCGAAACAAGAATACACCCGTTAGCCGTTTAACCGGTTGATATTGACATTGACGCGTAGTGGTTCTAGTGCCTAGTGAAGTGAGTAAACCAACTGATTAGAAGAAACCGCTGATTAGGAACTTGGGTGAATGAGACTCAGTTGACTCAGTCAAACAAAAGGTAGTGATGGGGTAATTTGTAAGTTTTATACTTATCGATGTACGAAAGATTGTTACTTCTAGATCGGCCAAGAGAGTAAACTAATTTGTTAGTGTGATTTAAATGTATTTTAAAGTAAAAATTTTTGGTAAGTTTTAAAACAAATTCTTTAAGGGTTGGGAATTCTAGGGATCTGTGAAGTGTTTGAAGGTTTGTTCGAAACGGGGTATTGAAGCAGATTTTGAATGCCTTGTTCTGAATTGTTTGTAGCTTAATGTAGTTAGACTCGCATGTTGTGTTCCATACAGGAGCAGCATAGGTGAGACAGGGTCTGATTAGAGCGGTGTAAATACGCAACTTGGACGTTGGACTAAGTTTAGCTTTTCGGTTGAATATAGGACTAAGAGCTCCCATTGCTTTTAAAGCTTTTTTCCTAGTATGATCAATATGATGTGACCAATTTATTTTATTGTCTAACATAACACCTAGGTATTTTGCAGTTGAACTCCAATTAATATCGTAGTTATTGATTTTTAAACGTCTTTGAGGCACTTTACGAGATCTTGTGAACAATATTGCTTCAGTTTTACTTTCGTTTAGCTTAAGTTTCCAATTAGTAAAAAAATCATGTAAGCCAAGTATGGACAGCTGAAGTCGGCTTATGATTAAGTCAACATCTTTGGAAGAAGTGAAAGAGGCTGTGTCATCAGCAAAGCAGGCCAACTTAGTACGTGTTTGTATGGGGACATCGTTAATGTAGCGTACGAACAGATGAGGGCCCAAGACCGAACCCTGCGGGCAGTGGCGTAGCGTGTCTTGGCGGGGCCCCGTATAAAAATTTGTTTGGAGGCCCTTATGAAGGGTAAAGATTTCTCACAAAAGAAAAAAACTAATTGCATAAAATTAAAAGAAATATTTATTCATCATAATTATCATCTATAACTTTTTCCAAAATTTTTACTAACATTTCAAATTAAATATACTCTCTCCTTGCCTTATTTTCGGCAAACTGATTTATTAGGTCCTTACCTATGAAATTGGCGTTTTGTATGGGGAAAACAAAATAGACGTAAAAAAAGATATACTATTATAATATATATATTTTTTCTAAAATTATCGACTACTTTCGTCATTTCTGAAAAAAAAAATGGGTAGTTTTTATTAATTTTTGTTACGCACGTCGGGGGCCCCCTTGGCCCGGGGCCCCGTATAATTGATACGGCAGATACGGCGGTAGCTACGCCCCTGCCTGCGGGACTCCTGCTGGGATAAATCGAGGTTCAGACAGGGTATCGTTTACACTTACTGAGAACTGACGGTTACTCAAGTATGAAGAAATTAATTTTACTAGGCTAATATGGACCTTATCAACGTAAATTTTGTGTAGAAGGCCTTCGTGCCAAACCGTATCAAACGCTTTTTCAATATCAAGAAGCAACATGCCAGTTGACTCATTAAGGTTTAAGTGATGTGCAATATGTTCAGTCACTCTTACGAGCTGCTGGATAGTGGAGTGTTGTTCGCGAAAGCCAAATTGCTCATTAATCAGGGTATGCTTAGACTCTTTTAATAGCAGTGAGTATATAATGGATTCGAAGAGTTTGCCCAGCGAGGGGAGTAAACTGATTGGCCTATAGCTAATGGGAAGCGTATCATCCTTACCAGGCTTTAAAATAGCTATAACTTTTGCATCTTTTAAAGTTTTGGGAAAGTAAGCCAATCTGAGACAAGCATTAAATATACGTGTGAGGAAGACTACTGATTTACGGGAAAAGTTTTTCAAAAGTTCGTTTTGGATATTGTCTGACCCGGGTGACTTGCGTTTTTTTAGTTTGGCTAGCATAGCTACAATGTTTCTGGGTTTTACAAAAAAGTACTGTTTATCAGGGATATAGTTACTAATAATTTCGTTAGAGGATTTTACTGCATTTTCTATGACGGAAGTGCTAGTCCAGTCTGAAGTTAAAGTCATATTACCTAGGAATGAATCAGCTAGGGCTTCGGCTTGTTCTTTTAAATTTTCAGTCAGTGTATTGTCAGATTTTAGCAGCGGTGGAATGATATGCTGTTTGGATCGCAGACCTTTAGCCACTCTCCAAATGTCGGCTGAAGGATTATCTACTCTTTCTAATTTGTCGTCCCAAATTTTGTCATTAAAAGCTTTGATACCTTTATTGATGTCAGACTGAAGCTTATTAATAGCAGATCTTAGTTTCCTTCTTTCGATAATGTCAAGCGATGAAGCGTCCTTTCGGCGCAGTTGGTTTTTAAGTTTAATGAGCTTTTTCAGGCGGCGCGGAAGAGGCTTTGGCTTCGAAGCACGTTCTGTAAGTGGGACTGATGAGTCTCGAGCTATGTAAATCGCGTTGGTAAGGTGATCGAGAGCAATATCTACTTCATTAGGTGATTCATAAATAGTGGAAGATAGTGAGATGTTAGCATCTATGACAGACCGATATTTTGGCCAGTCAGCGGCACTATACTTATACATTTTGGTATTTTGGCGTTGGAAGTCACCCTCAACAGAAAATGTTATTGGTAAGTGGTTAGAAGACAACGAGGGCAAAGTTTTAATATTTACGATGTTGACCACATTCTTAGATAATACCAGGTCGGGAGTAGACCGTTTGTAGTCAGGCCTGTAGTGGACAAGTGTTGGCGATTTAGGTGCATGAATTAAGTAGTCTTGACTTAGCATATGATTATAAAGAAGTTTACCAGAGGCGTTTTCAGTGGAGGAGCTCCAGCTCTTATGCTTGGAGTTCATGTCCCCCATGATTAGTACTTTTGGTCCAAGACTCAGGAGTTTATCAAGATCATTCGTCACAAGAGAAAGGTTAGGAGATTGGTACGCCGAAATAACAATAAGATTCTTGTTACTTGCGTCAGTCAGCTTAATACCTATCGCTTCCATATAAGTAGTGGCTGGGATTCGAATACGAGTATGTTGTATGTTGTTACGTACTAGGATTGCCACTCCTTGGCCTCGGCCTGAGCAGTGTTTATCTTGACGATAACATGTAAAACCCGGTGTATTCAAACAGGTTGTCTTGGTGACTCTTGTTTCGCACAATGCTATTATATCGGTAACGTTAGTAGCAAGATCAAGTAGTTCAGATATCTTTAAACGGATGCCATCGGCATTCCAAGAAAGGAATCGTAGGACGCCTTATACATACTGACTTAAGTGGTTTAAGATTAATATAACCTTGTCCACCATGGAGTCACAGGCTAAGAAGTCCTTTTTTAAGGATTTAATTATGTTTAGGATGTGGAGCATTTCGCTAGTGCACGAGTCTGGTTTATCATGGTAGAACTCTTTGACTGATACGGAAATATTAGTGTCTGGGATCTTATGAATTCTAGAGGCAGGGAGTGACGCAGGTCTCGCGTTTGATTCAGTTCCAATGCAGATCGAAGACCCAGGAGTCTTGTTTGCTTGAGTGTTTTGCTTGGCTTGAATTACTCCCAGGGCGGGTGTGCGCTGGGATCGAGTTTTTTCCAGATAAGTTACACGAGCTGGACAGTGGCGAAAGTTTGCAGGGTGAGCCTCTTTGCAGTTGCAACACTGGGCTGGAGTGGTGCGGTCTTTCTTAGGACAATCTTTGGTTGTATGAGGCCCAATGCATTTCACACAGCGAGCTGGCAGGTTGCAATTGCTGGACGCGTGGCCAAAACCTTGGCATCGGAAACACTGCGTACCTTCCCAGTTCTTTGGTTTGAATTTACGAATCTCGACCACGCATTTGCAGACAAATTTCAAATGTCGGAATTTCGACATATCCGTTCCCGCTGGTAGTTGTATAAGGTACAGAGGGTTATTAGGAGGAGCTGCTGTCCCTCTAGGTTTGAGCAGTACGACCTTGGAATCCTTGAAACCCAGAGACTCAAGCTCTTCGGAAATTTCTTCCACAGACAGCAGTGGCAGCCCTCGGATAACGGCTTTTGGTAACTTTTCATCACGTCGAGTGTAGGTGTGAAAAAGCACATTCTCCTTCAGTAGCCCCTCCTTGACACGCTGATGGCAATTTCCTGTATAGACCTGGATTGCAACTTTGTTTTCCCTTTTGTATTGAAGGTGGAAGTTGGTGGTATACTTCATTACCGTGTCTTGCAGGGTCTTGTGGGATAAGGTTCCCATCTCAACGATGACACGCGGAATACGGGGTGGTTTCTTACCAGTAACATCTGCAGGGGCGACGGCAGCAGAATCGCCAGCATCATCAGAAAGGCGGCCGAAGCTATTGCTTGTCCCAGTCGCTACCTTAGGAATGAGTCCGGTAGACCGCCACGGGCGTTTGGGCACTTTCCAGTCATCAAAAGTTTCCTCTCGAGGACGCTTGGTGCTGCCTTGGCTGTCTAGGCTGGTTTCAGACGACGACCTCAACAGATACTTTTCCATGTCGATATCGATAAGAAAAAATGTCAAACACTAGTTTGTATACAATGCGAAACAGCGACCGGAGACGAGTACGCGTGCACGCACTACGGACGCTCACAGCCACAATTCAATTCACCCCGCCATGGGTGCAGGGGGCCCTAATCGGGCCCGTCGCCGGGGCAAGGTGGTCTATGCTAACGCGACACCACCTTGCCCTACCAGGCGGACGATGAATTCCCCAGTGGTTTTAGTGGGTATGCCGCCACTAGGGCGGAGACTCCCACATAACCACCCTGCCTCCCCCGGGGCGGGCGTGGTATCCATAAAGGATTTCCACTGGGTAAACAAAAAAAAAAAAAAAGGCCTGAGTACAGTTAGCTACGTGGCTACCGTACTCGGGTCCCGGTTTTTAGATCCAGTCGCCGTGAGTGACTACTTGACAGCAAAGACCACAGGAGAGCGTCCCAGAGGTACCTAAGTACCTCGATTGTTTAAAGATTTCTGGTAAAAATACATTTATTGTTTACATAAAAAGTAGAATGTAAGTTACAAATTCAATGGTACGGAGCTAACGTTCTAAAAAGCTGTTTTTAACTTGCAATGTATGTAACTACGAGTATGTTTGTTCGGGTGGAATCTTGCAACTCAATGAACGCGATGAAATTTTGAACCAAAACCGATGTCCGATTGAGCTGGAATTTAGTATACTTGTGTAACTGTAACAAAATAAGATGCAATAAAAGCTTTGTTTTTCAAAATATTTGCTTTACTTATTCTGTCTAATTTTAGAGGAAGATCAAAAATTATATTCTAAAATGCGTTATTTGCACAAATTTTACGATGCACAAATAACCTTAATATACTGAATTACTGACTGACTGACATTGACTCCAAGAAGGAAAATGATTTTCACCAAAAAAAAAAAAAAAATTGTCCAAAATCTGTTCAGTCGGCGTTAGTTTTTACCAGATTTGCAAAAACATCTCGATAACATATTGATTTTCAAGCCAAGGAAACTAGATCTGCTTCCTCACATTTCACTCCTAACAAAAACTGAGTTCGGTTATGACACCGATCGGGGTGAATTGATAGTATTCTAGAGTGGGTAACAGCCATTGTGGTGCCATTGTGATCGTTGATAGCGCACGGAGCCCGAGGTAACAAGAAACGGTCGTCCGGGGTGGAAGTGGTCTACCTCTACCGTTGTCACTGGTAAAGTAGGATGGATTGATTTTTCGTTTTGGTCGCATAGTATTTTTTACTGAGCGAACGATACAAAAAATTTCCAGTTTTGCAGCATTTGCCTCGATTTAAAAAATGGTTAACATTTTTAACCATCTTCAAAAAGGAGACTATTCCCAATTCATTTTTGTTTTTTTTAGTTATAGTTATTTATTCATATCCGTTTTTCTGACATAAAAAGTATCATAAATTACCTAGTCTTTTTTATTCTTTTTCGATAATTAATTTATGTATGTAGCCTGAAATGGCTAACAGATCATAAATTACCCATTTGTTTAATTTTATAATCGCTACTTAAATAAGTAATCATTCAAAACAATATTAAATTTTTCTGTACATAAATTACTGAATAAAAATATTCTATACGATTTCGACAAATACTACGCCGAGGAATCTTCGTACAGCACCGGATGGCGCTGACATCGGCATGGTACAATGAAAAAGTTATATTTCAAAGACTAATGGCTCTTAGTAAGTTCTAATAAGTTGATTAAGCGAAAAGCCGGCTTTAGCTTTCATTTTTAATACCTAATGTTATATAATTATGTATCTGCTTCTAATGGCTAAAGATTTTGACTGTTTCAACTAAAGGTTCTAACTATTTTTCTCCTCAGACTATACTTACTTGGGTAACTATTTTTAATAACCCTAATAGGTTGCCCAGCAGTGGGACAACATGACACAACATGTAGTGCCACTGCTGGGCAATGGTCTAACCCAATTTCTTTCAGTTTTTTTCAGTCCTGGAAAACTCTATTAGGTTCAAAAATTGCTGTAATTATTTTACTTCTAAACTATAAGATACTATAGTATCTTATAGTTTAGAACGATTAACGTTCCATTGCACGTTACAAATCGACGGAACAGTTGACGCGTCTTCGGACTAATTGCCACCAGAATGTTCGCGAATCTACGTTCCGTTTCACTAACAATTAAGGCAGATAACGGGTAATTTATGGCTCCTTTCTTAAACGCTGAAACTGCCATGTGTTCTCCTTTTCCAGGACTAATTTCGCAAAAGAGCGCAGAAGCGTCTAGGAAAATTAAGCTTAGAGATTCGTCTAATTTATTATACGGAATGTTATGATTTGTAACTGTAGCTAAAATGCACCATTGGGTATTTTTTTTTTTTTTTTTTTTATGTTACTTAGTTTATTAATCAGTAAATAATTACCTACGAATAAACAGAAAAAAAAGGTTATCTTGCTTCTAATCGTAATTTGACCTCTACTACTCTTTTATCTCTATGAGTAATTTCAGTTTTTTTAAGAGGTTTATTAGACACCACAGACTCCACGGTCCGTGAGTTATTTACTATTACAGGAATTTTATACTTATTACATAATTTTTACCACTTAATTTTCAATAAACAGTGCAAGATAGAAGAGGTAGGTACATTAATTAATTTAAGTATTTGAAAGCCGAAGATGATATCACGGGACACATCCCTTGCAATAAAGTATACCTACCTAAAACACTGAAAAATTACCTACAATTTAATAAATAATGGTAGTCTTACATTACACTGCCAAACCCCCTACGAAACCGGTAAAATAAGGCTCGTTTAATGATTTCGTAGCTTACGTTGCTACGCAGTAACTTGGCATATTCCACCCTAATTTATAGTGGTATTAAATCACTTAGCCGAACGGGCCTGATGTTAATCTTACAGCTAACTGTTGAAAGACAATGTAAGCTCGGTTCGTGGAGATCTGATAGTTAGGGCTCATCCCGCGATCCTACAGCTGTGAGGTTTTAATACGTAGCTTTTAGAAGATTTTCCTAAAAGTAGGCCACTAAATGTGAATCCATCAAACCGCACTTGGCCAGCGTAGTAGAATACGGCCTAATCACCCTTCGAGGGTAAACTCTCGAACCACCCACTTTAATATTGTGATTTTTATTTTAATCCTCCCCACTGCTGTATCCTAGCAGTGCAGTGGGAGGATTAAAGGTTGAGAAGAAGGCCACTAAAAGTCCTTATAATAGCCATTTGATAGCGTCGTCCCAGAATTTTGACACAGCCGATGTGCTGACGATCTTTTATATCCCTACTTTAAAATCTTATTGTCACATCAGCAGCCGATTCACCAGTATCATCAGCAAGATAATTAGGTATCTACTCAGATTACGATCGCAGCACTCTGATCAGAAAATCTTCTACCCGCATCTCACACACTTTAGTTTTTCGGCAAGTCTCCGAGTTCTATTAATAAACGTGTTTGTCTCAATAATCGAGTAAGCCATTTCGGAAGAATGCCAACCTACACAGATGGTGCTACAGCAACCTTTTGCAACTTTATTAACCGCCGACCAAAATCGTTTCTACTTTAATTAAAACGCCAAATCGAATAATAATCAGCACAGATTTGGCTCAACAATAAAATACACAGGATTGGTGCCGATTAGAACCCGTGATTTGAATATAAAATAAACGCAGGAGGGACACGAGGAATCCGAAATTAGGCAATTCTAGGGTCGAACCACGCACCTCCTGAGTTCTGACCCGCTTCAAATCCCTGCCCGCCAAAATTTAATTTTACTCTCATTTCTATTAAAGGTGCGAAAGCCCTCGTGTATCGGATTAAGGAGAGGAAAATATCGGCCACTCAAATTGCAAATAGTAGCACCGTTATCAAACATCTATAATAAATATAGATAGGTTAGTATTTTACTTGGGTTGGTTTCTTCATAGTAGGATATAGTTTCGTGATGAAAAGTCTGAATCAGTTTCTGTCTATAAATTTAATTTTAATTTATTCAAAATGAAATGCAAGGACTTAGTTATAATCCACCAACTCGCACTTGGCCAGACTAGTGGAATACGGCATACGGGCTTATTCACCTCTCGAGGGCCGGGCATCCCAGCAGTGGGATGTATAAAGCTTGAGTTGCGACTTAGTATCATACTTATTAATAATAATTGATAATAATCATAATAAGTTATTTTAGTTCTAAAGCTAAAAATGCTCATCACATGTTATACTACGTCGAAAATTCATTCTAAATAACACGTCATACGAGCCACAGGGTAAAACAGTTGTTCAGTTAAAACAAACTTATGACATAGTTAGGACTAGTAGCGGGCCATTTGAAACGTTCCCAGACTCAGACCTCCATAACCTAGAATCTCGGACGTAAGTACGCGATATAACGAGGCAGGAGGCAATCTGCGACAGTAGACTCGCACGTAGATTATTGTCTTGCACGTGCTAGGGGTGCTACTATGGATGAAAAGGTTAGATGGCATATTGTAATACAAAAAATTAAATATCTTTGACATAATAACTTAAGCACCACAAAACGGGTGACAAATTAACATAGTAAGAAATGTGTAAATGATCTCAAACGTAAAAAAAGTTATAACGATCATAAGTTTTATGTAATAAGAGAACAAACATTTCCAATTATTATTATACTTCTTGTTCAAACACTTCTTAATGTTACATCTTATCAAAATACAGTTCCTATGTAAGTTTAAGGAATAATGTCATAGAGCACGCTTTGCAAGAATGGACCTTTAGGTACTTATTACTAGAGATTTGAAGACTACGTTGAACCTAGGTATATAAAGTATCCTAAGGAGACAACTAACTAACCGAATCCTGCAATTCTCCAACTTGCATCCCAAACTGTAACAAACCGGTTCAAACCAATATCACCCGGATCGAACGCAAACTTTACTGCAAAGTAACGCCCCCAGCGCCAACTGAATTAAGTCAGGGTTGGTACGTGCGTGGCGTGCCAACCGCACTCATGAATATCTACTGCGCTGCGTTTGACACTCCACAGCGCCGTGAAAACGCCGTAAATGGCGCGCGTACAACCCTATTGCACTCCAATGTGTGTTATCGTAACTTGAGACGAGTGTGTTGAAGGTTATACGTACCCATCTGCTCCTTTTATTCTGTGTTTATCGAATGTGTATAGAATTCTTAGTAAGATTCGATTTAATAAATTATCAATTGATTATGCGCGACTAGAGGTTAGGTTATATCTTGAGCATAATATAAATATTGTTTCTTTCCCCATTACTATTATATTCATTAATGTATAATTTCTTGTAAGTACTGATAGAAATATTGCCTAAAAGTAAGTATTTTAGTATACAGATTCAAAAATTCAAAATATTCTAATTCAGAGAGTTACATCATATTCATATAATATAGATACACACTACATATGAAAATTTTAACTTTTAACCAACTAAGCATGGTACCTACTAACTCCTCCTCTAACTCGTATGGTGCTTTGCGTTGGGTATAATGTATTGGTTTGACCTAAATTTCTACAAACATCAGGCAGGGACCTATCCGTATTCCAATTCTCATATTATGCTATCCAAAGCAATTCTATTAACGCGATCAAACTAATCACTTAAATGTATTGGCTAGCCAAATCTTTTATAGGCCCCAGCGGCCAACTCCCGGAATAATATCAATCGATACGCTCAGTGGGCCGAGCATCTGTCGGTGTATTGATACCTACCTAAGTATCTAATTGTATTGGTCTGGACAAAACGTTTGTAAACTTCGGGATTGTATTCTATAGCGGGTAGGACAAAATCAAATTAGTTTTCCTACTAGTTATAGCTTGAGAGGAATAAGGACGTACAAGATTAAGGGCAAGGAGATTTAAGGGAGGGTGTTATGATTAACACGGAAATATTCACGAAAAACATAAGAAACTCAACAAAACATAACATCACAAATAAAAACATATGATATAACAAAATGTTTCAAAACAAGATTAAGGGCCGTACTTATAAAGCCTGCTTAAAGTTAGTCACTGCTTAAAATAAATGCTTTGACAACTTCTCGCTGACGTGAAATGTCACGCTCAAAACAAGACAAAAAATTTAAGTAGAGATTAGGTACCACCATAGACCATAGATATTTACCACTTACCACTTAATAATACATAGAAATACTGGTAATTAAATTATCCTAATAAATTGCAACAGATTTTGCTATTATATCATGGATATTCGTATCAATTTGGTTTCACTAGTCTCTAAACTGTTTATTTTATGAATCTTGTTTGAAATTTTGACTATTGAACATGCTGCCTGCAGGCTAAGAAGAGTTATAGAACTCACTATGTTTACTTTGGCTTTGAAGAGACTTTTAGGTAATATCTTTTAGAATATAAAATCCTGTTGCCGATAGGGTTTACTTCAATTTCATCTAGAATACTGAGCCGATGTTTTTATACAATTCAGTGACGACACGAGTAAATTGCTGGTAAAATGTTAAACGTCACTTTGCTATAATATGGTCTGCGCCACCCAGAGTTTTTAACTCTAAACAATTTTGTTTTTAATTGAATTGAATTGTGTTCCTTTCAGTTCTTGAACGCCATGTCTATTTATCATTACCAAAATACTTCTGAAATGAAGTTAGGCAAAGTTTCAGTTACAAAGCTGGCCGTTATCTGCGCCAGGTGCTACGGTTACGTAGCAATCGGTGCCAAGTTCGTAGCTCGGTGCGTAGGTTTACGTAAAGTTGTGACGTAGACCCTAAAATATAGCTATATTCAATCTTGTTAAGCTAAAATTGTTTTGGTTTAAATTTTATATCTACTAAACTTTTGCCTAGGACTTGCCCAGGATACAATAGGTTGAAAAAAAAACTAAACTTACAGTATGAGCCACTTTTTATAGTAATATCCAAGAACAAACAAAAGTTATACGAATCTAGATTAGATCTGCCCATCGTCTGTTTTTTCGATGTGTTAAAAGTTTCATTTTCCACTGCATTTTTGTTTTTATTTAAACTTGTTACCCAACTGGTTTTAATTTTATTTATATCCTTAAACAATATATTGAAATTTTTCTTCAGCTAGTCAAATTTTCACAAGAAGCAAAACCCATCATAGATCCCAAATAATATCGTAAGATTCGTAAGTATCACAGCTGGATACTTTGGCAAAAGCAAACAGCAATTTCAGAACTTTCATTTTATTTCTTGACGCGCGGTTCTTTAGTTACAATGTAACAAATTGAATGGAACAGACAGCAGTTGCTCTACCTTATGGCTTTCTCTCTGGGTAGTAACATTCTATAATTTGGCTACCAAATCTGTGAGGGGTAAGTTGTAATGTTTGTTTGTTTGCAGTAAAATTCTAGGGAGCGTATTCCATTACAATGTTGCCATAATTTCAGGTAGTTTTACTGCTCACACTTAAACCTGCAAGAGGCTATCTACATAAATCTGTTTAAAAGTTAAAACGAATTTCGGTATTGTTCTATGTTAGCAGAGTTTTTTTTCATAAAAAAATAAGTGAATATAGCAACCTACCTAAATCTGTCTAACAAACAGCTGTAAAAGTTATGAAAAAGATTCTAAAAAGTCTGTCCAGGGGCCCCTATTTTTACGAGTGAAATATTATCTCGGTCACTGTTGCTCTAATTAGAAATATCATGAGAGTGAGAGTGACTGAGATCATTGCGAGCACACACAAGAATAGGGTCACAGGACCCAGTTAATTTATAAAAAAAAGAAAACCTCTTTTCAAAAGTCTTGTATTCAGAAACCAAACAATTAAACAATGGTAATGGTAACCCTTCTCTACCCACTCTCAATTTTTCCATCCCTTAACCCTTTACCTAAACTAAGACACACGAGTCTTCTGAAACTCACAAAACAAAAGTACAAAAAGCGACTCTACCTTTATTAGAATAGAGCATAATTACGCTCTTCTTCTCACAGTGCCATTTATAAAAAGTTTAAAAAATGTCCGTATAAATCAACTCGCATAAGACGTATTAACTCATTCGCTGGACAAAAGTGTGAGAAATCAGCAGGAAAGTGAGAAATGGCTTGAAAAGTTTGCACAAAGCACTGAGATCGAACCCTGGACATTATTCAAGGGATATAATAAGTCCTAGCCAAGAATTTATAGCTTCACGAACGTGGCAGATGTTTTTGATTCCCTTTAGGTTTGTCTGAGTTAATTTGACTTAATTTTGAAAGAGAAAGTTTTTTGAAGATTTTATTGATGGAAAGTTATTCTTTCGTAGGTAAAATTACTAAAACTAATAAATAAATGTTTCACAGGCTTTGCAGAGAAGATCTAAAATTATGGCAAAAATACCGTAGATTATCTGTATATTGTTTTTATTAAATCTTGCATCAAAGTTGCTTGAAGTATAAAAATTCTATCAAAAGTTGCCAAAGTTCAAAATTTTTCCTTTGTTTTTTTGTATTTATCAAAAACAAAACAAATGCAAGGAAGAGACGAA
Source organism: Alcis repandata (assembly GCA_949125135.1). Taxonomy (NCBI): domain Eukaryota; kingdom Metazoa; phylum Arthropoda; class Insecta; order Lepidoptera; family Geometridae; genus Alcis; species Alcis repandata. The sequence continues at coordinate 10,088,730 of OX421233.1, read as the reverse complement.
AACTCAGATAAATGACAAAAATGCTCCTTAACTTTTTAAATTAACCTATTTTCGGTTAACCATTTATTTATCACAATTTCTCAAACATTCAAACACTTTTTTGTGATAAAAGTTTTTAACTTATCACTAGAATTAATTACTACGATAAGGTGACTTAGCCCGACATGTTTCCGTTTTCCATTTTATTTACTCCAGTTTTGTGGTTTAATTAAACTCTACTCGCAAATTCGGAATTTCGTTCGGTGAAATCCGCAAACTCGGCGCCGCAGTGTATCTCCGAATACTTTTTAGCCGGGTCGTACTTATCTGCAGAGAAACGTGATACGATATCGGGACAGTAGGGACAGAATATTGGATACGTTACGTGTATCAATTGCATAGTTAGGTATGGTTTTGTCCATATATTTGTACATATTACAATACTGTACATTTTTATTGTACACCAAAATTTTCATCTTAAAACGAAGACCAAGAAAGCAAAGTATTATAATATTCGGTAGTTTTGCCTCATCGCCTAAAGCGGTTAAAATAATCAAGCACATTTAAGGTTTTTTTTTCAAAAGACTTTGTCGCGGTTTCGACGGGATAACGATAAAAAATTCCGCAAATGTCATCGCGATGCATGATCTGGGTACCTACTTCAACTCAACCTATAATCATTCTACTGCTGGAATACCAGGTCCACAAGGTCCAAAGGTGATTAAGTCGTATTTTACCACGCTGCCCACTTATTCGAGATCAATTTTATTTTTTCATTGATGCCTACTAATATACGTCTTCACAACGATTCAGTTATACCTATACACACGACTTGAATCCGAATATTTGCGCTTTACTAGAATACTTTTACTCGTAATCCTACGGACTATAAAGTTTAATTCCCAGTCAACTAACTATCGTATTCAACGCCTAAGATTCCTAAAGCGTGAGAGCATAGCTACTGTTCCACCTGTAATGCGATAGTGACAAATCTAGGCGAAGTGCCTTCGGATTGCATTCACGTCGCCGCGTCCGCGTCGAGCCGATTATTCGATATGAGACTCGGAATTGAATTTGGGAAGTCTCGATAGAAGCTCGGAGTTTGAGTGCCGCAACGCTTGTCGGCCTCAACTTTGTGGCAAGCAACTATGTGGCATCTACCCGGCAGTGGATTTGTGTTCTCGATCAGAACTTTGTAGGTGTACTTTGTAGATTTCGAATGGGATTTCAATAGATAGAGGTTAGGTTAAGGGGATGGGTTGGGATGTAATGTAACCCGACGGTTGGTCATCCGGCGGCGAGATGGGTCGACGATACCGTTGAAATCGCGGGTTGATCCTGGACCCGATTGGCTTGTAATCGAGGCAGATGGCATAATAAGAGAGGCTTTTACCCAGCAATGGGAGAAGAGAGAGAGGAGAGAGAAAACTGTCGATAATGATGATGGTGAGGAACGTAAGCTATAAATATAATAACACAAGCAAAGTATACAGTAGTATGAAAATAAAATAATTTCAGCCTAACAATGTAAATGTATCAGTCTCCATTATAATTTACTAACCCTATTTCACAGGCTGATTAATGTTAGAGAAGATTTAGTCATTATTAAACAGTATCAAGATAAGCGCAAACATTGTTAAGTTAAAGTTTTGAATAACGAAGCCAATCCTCTTGAAAACTCCCAAGCGGTCGTAATAATCTCAGATCTTATACAATAGAAACACTAATTGAAGCCTTAAGCTACAAGATAATCTAGTTTATTCTAGTTATTAGGTGTAGATCTGTACAATACGGTACATTTTTATTATAGGTAGATTAGAGATATTCATATGAAATAGATAACATGAAATTGCTGTGGGAGACTTGGAATTTGTACATCACCATCATGTAGTACGAGTAGATATATTATAATGTTTAACGTAACTTTACAGTCACACACGCAAACAATTGAAACAATTAACAATTTACATGTTCAATTTAATTGCACAATATTCAAATTCCCTCCAAAAATCATATATGAAACAAATATTATCCACAAAAGAGAGTATCTTCAACCAAAAGGGTTCAAGTGATTAAATGAATTAGCGCTCGTAGAAAAAAGCAACGGACGACACGGTCAGTTTTCGGATGGGTGACCGCGGGTGGCATTTACAACAGAGCGCTACCGTGGGTCAGACGACATGTTCAATTGTAGGTTTCGGTTGTTTACCCTATAGCCATTTAAGCCATTTCAGAGGCCTTCAGGAGGCCTAAAAACTCTGACCCAGGGCTCACACTAAACGAGCTTAAGTACTTACTTTTTAATTAAACTACTTCTCATTTATCGGTAAGTATCGCGCACAAAAGAATATAGGAATAACGTGAGCTCCATAGCTATAACAGGGTAATTAAGGAATTTTATTTATTCAGTGCACGAGCGTGCAACGAGAACGAGCCGGGTAATATCCGCGGCTGCATACGCCTGAGGAGCTTTGCTCTATGAACTTCATAGTGGGAGTGAAAGCCTTTTACTTGTAAAAGTGAAAAACAAATAGAATGTGAAAATTTGCTTTTAAAAATCTGCGAATAAGGTCTGCGAGAGAGCACCAACTGGCTTGTTAGCAGGTAACTATGTGGACGAATATAAAGGACTTATACACTTCCTTAAAAGATACTTATTCGCTCTGGCCTTCAAAAGCCTAAGATTATCTCCATGTTTTTTCTCTGTCAGCCTAAATGAGTCCAAAAATAATGTCGATGTCAAGACATAACTTGACACGTTTACTAATAATGGTTTGCTATTAGGATGTTCCGTTCATCATTTTTCTACCCAAATCCTATTTATCTTGGATCGGTATATTAGGTATGCATGTTTTTTCTAATCATCTCTATCATAACTTCATGAATGATTTCTCTGAATTTAATGTTATCATTCACGCAGTCCATCCATACAGTGATCCATAACAGCCAAATTCTCATAAACAATAACTCATAAACAATACCACCTTTTAAATCTGTTACCAGAACCATAACAGGTTACTGTTCAACACATCTTTAATGCCTTGAAGCTCTTAAGATTTTCTTGGATGTATGCCAACAGAGTTGTGAATTAGATTCTTTAGAATTCAGCCCCATATTTCTTGTTGGTGTTGCTTCCTCACAAGTGGTGCTTCAGTTGGTTTATTTGGAGTTGGCAAGCAAATTATACCTATGTCCGGGGACAAAGCCTAAAAATGGTTTAGAATTTTGCAGCTTTCGAGGTTTTGGACAAAATATTTTATAAAACTTGGTATTTGGATGAATTTCATAAATTTCTATTTTAAGACCACGTTGGATACAATTTTTTCGTGTAATGTAATGTATAGCAATTACAAAAAACCCCTGATCATTTCAAATCTGTTATTTACACAACCCAGTCATTATACTATACCGTTGTTTAGCTTCTAAGACCTTCAGCGAAAATGTTTATGAGATATGCCCCAGACTGAATCCCAGTATTATCATTGCTTTGGGTGTAATAACTTTTTTAACTAGGTACTTTTAAAATAAAGACAAAGGGGCTCTTTGGTCTATCTATTCCACCTATTTAAGTATTCAAGGATGGAAAATATCGAAAGCTCTTAAACAAACACATAATAACGCAAGTTACCTACTCTTGTGCGTAATATTATGTAATATCAATAGAACACAAAACAATTTATCATGATTTCCACGAGGTAATTCCCCGGACAGCGATTCTTCTCATTATTTATTTTCGCGTGTACACGCACCTTTTGTTTTGATAGTTATTATATTTATGTAACTTTTTCTTTGCTCAAGAGACTAGCGTTCTTGTTACTTGCTTTATTAATTTGATTTAAGATAACATGATTTGCTTCCGATTACTCATTTCGATAAAGACTCAAAATCTAAAACCTCCAATGAATGGTTTCAAATTAGGGTTTTACAAATTTGCCTTACGGATTGAAACTCAAAATCCGATTTAGTTTTAAACTGTTCAATTTAGCTTGACCTCTTTGTTGTTGTTGTTGTTTTGGTTTTTGTTTATAATCAATTCTAAAACGGTTCTTTCATTTATTGTAAATTCATCTTGTCGCTGCCTAATTCTGTTCTATTGACCATCTGTTTGATCGGTCCCAGTTTTCATCTTGTTAATATTTGATTCTATTTGACCAACTGTGTGATCTGGTCCCTTATATAATATTAAATATTATTATATTCCACTCACATAGCATGATTTATGTGCCAGTTCCTTTACTCAGCTTTCGCACTAAGTTTTCTCGAAGCTCTATAAGGAAAACATTTACGTAGCGGCGAAAATAATTGGAACATCATCACACATGGGCCTCTGTTATTGGATAACTCGATTGTTCAGCTTATTGAGGTCTATAAGTGATTTCTGGGCTATTTTGGGAATGATCGAGCCGGGAATAGTTACGCTCATGTTTTGTTTTTGCTGGAGATTCGAAATAAGTAGGTGAAGGTTGTAAGAGTTTAAGGGAGATAGGGCAGAGTTTTTGGGAATACTTGGAATTTTCCTATTTTGTCGTTTCTATCGAATTTATTTTTGACATTTTAGTAAATGAAAATAAAGTAGAAAGGCTAATACTTTGTACATGCTACATTTAATATGTTAAAAGGTGAAAAATTCCATGTAGAAAACTCAACTGTAAATGTCGATGTCGTTAGTAATTTAGGCTAAAATGTTTGTCATGTAGGGATCCGTAATTAGCTTAGATTTGGAACGAAAATCACACGTTTTCAAAATTACTGCTCTAGTTCAAAACAACGTCGAATGTCATAAAACAAAAACACATCCTAGTACAAACAAACACATAAAACGTTCACACGAAACCTCTCAACGCGCGATCTACTTACTATCAATTTCCATCTAGAGAAAGGCGTATTTTCTATTTCACAGCTACCTAACGTTGTTATCTCCCAAAGTAACAAACCTTCAACAGTTTCTATCTCTATTATCTTGAGAAAGGCGCCAGTAGCGAATTGGCACCGTATCAACGGAAAGCGCTTAGTAACTGTGTAAGTTACGTAAATTACCCAAGTGACTGTTGGTTTTCTTCGGTTATATCTCCGCTGAGTTTAACAACGTTGTCGCAGTTGGCAAATTGGAGAATGAGGAATGGTTTTTGGATTGGTTCGACATGGAAAATATCTATTTTAAATAAATGAAGTTTGCGAGGCGAGGGATATTTCGAGATAGATAGATAAACTCTTTATTGTTCACACCAGAGATTACGAACAAGATGATGATGGCACTTAAAAATAGTCACCAGTTAAAACTGGCGGCCATATCACTAAGATCGATCTTTTCCAGGCAACTGGTATTGTTTTTATTTTTAGAAAAGTATTATATAATATAAATATTTTCCAATTTGGAAAAAAATTAAATCATAATTTTAACGCAGCTCAAATAGGATGTAGGTACGTTTAAAATAGGTGAGAGCTATTTCGATTACACTAGCTTTCATTTAAAACAACCGAATGCAAATCGATTTATCTGTTTGAAAGACACGTAGCCCCAGACAGACAAAGGCGTTAAAATTATAATAGGTTTCGTTTATCGACGTCAGAAGCATAGAAAGAATGATAGATAGGAAGCAATTTGCGGGTTAAAAATGTGGATGGACTTTAAGAGAGAGGATACAAGCTAGAGGAAAGTGAATTCTAGTTCATAGATAGAAATGTGAATAGAATACCCGTATTACTAGCTGAGTTTTTATGGGAGCCGGGTAGGAAACTAGAAGCAACTCTTATAAACAAATACGTTTGTATTCAAGCCAAGCCCAGCCCTGATATTAGACTTTTAAATAATTTTCATATCTCAAAGCTTTGATTCACGCATCAACTTCTTATCCTAAGCTATTTAACCGCTTTAAAACTTCAAAGTACAATAAAAAGGTGTTAATTTGACAGGAACATAATATTTAGCAGCTCAAAGATTTACTGCCCAAGTTCAAAAGTTAACAAGTGGTTTAGCGCCTGCGTTGAGTTACAATAAAGTTGGCAAGTGCCGACCCACACGCGATTGCGTGGTAACTTTCATACTTTCGTAGTTCCCGTCGAGTCTGGCGCGTGATGCTGAATGCAGTAAAATACATTACGAGACAGAATGGCTGTTCAACCCTGGGATGTCTATAATCGACCGCGCCAAGTTGGCAATAAGGCAAGGCAGGGTTGACACGCTACGTCTATGAAGAAGCCTATGTATTATTGGGCTCAAGTTTAAATGCTTTATTCTTATTCTTATTCGGAATGGGGGCGATACGTCCCACACTGGCGTCCCGCAAGGGGTGCATTGTGCGTTTTCCCCTTACCAGCGATTACCCGAGCCAGCCCAGCTCCTTAAAGTAACGGACCGAGGCCCTGGGCCGCTGGCACAACTGCTCAAGCAGCCTTTTAAGGCCTTAGTTTACAGATATTTTTTTCTAAAAGCATGTTCTTGCCTAATAGGTTCCAATGACAAAGATTTTTTGTTTGTTTAGATCAGTCAAATAAAGCTATCAAACTTGGGCCCGATGTTGATTCAAATATTTGCTGTATAAAAATTTAACTTAATTTTATACTTTTAGGTTCTTACACCGCCGCGTCGTCCAAGGATATTTTAGTATTTACCTATAGGATCACAGCAAATGTTTCACATAATTATCTCATTGGACTCCATGAACATATTAAAAAACCCCCTGTGGTGGTATCTCAAAATTATTACAGATGCGACAATTTGCTCTACATTTTATGTTAGCCCTAATTTATTTACGATCATAAAATATGTGTGAGTCACGGCTGCACCCGTTGCCTTACAGAAACTTTATAAAAAGTTCATGTGTTATAACAATTTAACCTTCGCAGCTTTAATGTTAGTTTGATAGTGTTATATATTGCAAAGATTTGTTATACGTCGAATTGTGTGCTGGAAAACAATCCAGCCAGCCATAAGTTGTTGCAGTATTGTTAAGTGTTATTATCCCTTCACTTGTAAATTCTGGTGTGATCAATTAAAAGTCTATTTGTCTATCTATCATTCGCAATCGTACCGTCAGCAAGAACAGTCGTTTCGTTTGCGGCTATTCTAATGTTGACCGATATTTTTCACCGCGTTTGCTAAACGCGTGAACAATGGCGCTACCTAAGCGCTGCGACACGACGATTGTCCAGGAGCTCCTGGCTTTCGTTCAAAACAAGTTGGACGTGATGGATGAGCTCAGTCTCGAGCAAATCTGTTCGTCCAGCTTCACCGAGGCGGACATCCTGGATGCGAAGAAGGTGCTCGCCGACTCTGCCATCATCACCACGCGCCTGATTACAAGGCGGCGGGACGCGCTGGCGGGGAAAAAGGACCTGCATGACATTTTTCGTGTTCTGAAGGAGACGGATCCTGACGACGTGCCTACGTATGTGGCTCGCGACCTGAGTCGACTGCCGCCTGTTACGTGGGACCACGTCGACGTCACCCGGTTCATGAAGGACATCCTGCAGCTGAGAGAGGAGGTTTCAGGTATCCGGAGAAAACTGGACGAATCCGAAAGAAATGTCGCCGATCTACACAAGGAGCTGGCGATATTACGAAAGAATGCAGCGTCGACGATTGTGTCGCCGAATACGTCATCGCGGCACGTGAATTCGAACCGCGGCGGCGGCCGGTGTGATATTTCGTCGGTCAGCATTTCCCCGAGCGCGAATGACACCGTTTCGCGGGCCGATGAACTTTCGACCGATGCAACTCCTATTGCTAAGACCGCGTCAACGTTGCCCGTACAGAAACCAGCTTCTCTTCCACCAGCAAGACCATCCAAGACGCAGAAGAAGAGCTACGCTCAGGCTTCTCGCCCCTCTCCTGCTCCGACTGCGCCGCTGCAGAAGACGAAAACAACGCTCGCCCCGGATTTGAGGAAACCCGACAGCGACGGCTTTACATTGGTAGACCGGAGGAAAAGCCGTCAACGTCGTGCTAACCTCAACAAACGAGGTACCTCGACTGCGCCTGGGCTCAAAGCCGTAGAGCCGACATTCCTGATGTATTTGTCGCGGGTTGATCCGAGTACATCAGAAGACAACGTGCACAAATTTGTGCAACATAGACTGGGAGTGGCGTCGCCGATTGTGGAGATGCAGTGCCTGGAGTCAAGTGTCCGTAGGACTTGTTTCAAGTCTTACGTACTCCGGGTTCCTGTGAAGCACAAGGTGGCACTACTGTCACCAGATTTCTGGCCAAAAGGGCTAGTGTTCCGGCGTTACTGGGAGACGGTACGAGTAACAAAGTCCCAGAATGAAGAATGAAAAAAAATTTATTGTTTTATTAATATGTATGTTAGTTTGTAAGGTATTTATTTTCTATGGGCCTCTGTAACTTGCATTGTATGCAAGTTATATTGCCTGAAATAAACGGATTATTATTATTATTATATTATTATCTATCGTCCATGATATTGACTAGTTTTTATAACTCTACGGTCCCAGTTAAAAATACCTAAAAGATTCTACTCAACTTTCACTGGATAAGCGGTTTCACCTATAGTGTGTCAAGATAACGATAAAGTCGCCAAACGGCGAGACAGCATGCGATCGCGTGGCGACCCTTGGAGTTTGTAGACACGATAAATCGAATGAGATGCAAATGCAGTGAAGACGTTCCAAAACACATTATTCTGGTCGATATTGCTATGCTGTTAATTGATGATTGTTGTTACTAAATCTTTACGTGTTAATTATACTCCAAAGTAGTATAAATTGCGAAGAGCTGCAGGTAGGTACGAGTATGACGTTGATTATACAAATACGTACACTTGATGATGATGGTACACTTGACAAAATTTAAAAGCGCTGAAATTGAACTTGTTGCCGTTCTTATCTCACGTATCGGATTGAAAAGAGACGAAGAAATGTTTAATCCTGTCAGATTAGTTTTGGTTTAGTGAGCGATTTAACCGAAATGACCATTTACATTAGGTTTTATTTTGAGCGTAAGGTACCTAAGTTCTCTCTAATAATTGTATTCTTGTTTATTTTTGTAACTTGTATTTTTCGCCTACTCGTTACTCCATTTCTGTAGATCTAAAAATAAATGTTAATATCATCTGAAACTTAAAGCAAATAATTTGAAAGCTCCATTTAGAAGCTGTTCTTTGTATCGCGACGGTACCAACTATTCTTTAAAATAATAATTTCTCAGTAAACTCCAGTATTCTTAAGAAAATGTCGAGTCAGTTTTATGTTACTCAAAGAAAAGACTGTTGTTTGAGAAAATGAATAGTGAAAATGTTCTTTGCATAACGAGAGTACTCAGAGGCTCAAATGTTAAATTACATTTTGATTAAACTTTTCAGACGATATTTAGCTTGTTTACAGATATACGAGAGTTTGGAAAGTAATTTAGATTTTGTTACATTAAATTGTAGGAAACTTAATAAAATACGAGTACGTGGAAAAAAAATAGATATTAAGAGTAATGGAGTTGAATTAGGAAAAATATATTGAGGAAAATGTTGTGTTAAAACTTTCGGTGAATCTCTTGGGAAAGGTCCACCAAAAATTACACCATAATACTGGCTTAGTCCTATCTACAACGATGCTCCTGTTTCGGGTTTGGGGGTGGATGGGAAAAATAGTTCAATTGACCTCCGAAGATATTGGCGTTTACCGGACTTAGCTGTTACATTTAATATCTTTGTAGGTGACGTGACAATCTATCTATATATATAAAAATGAAACCAGTTTTCCTTGGTCACGGCATCACGCGTGAATGGCTGGACCGATTTCACTAATTCTTTTTTTGTTGTATTTGTTATTATTAGGAGAAGGTTCTTACGAAAAAAAATATTAAGAAAATCTCTCTGAAATATTGAAAAACCCTAAAAACAGCCCTTTTCTTTTTCCCATACAAACGTTTTCTAACTAAAACGAGCTTTATTGCTATTGTATAAAGTTCATATTGAATTGAAAGCACTCACTGTTGTTTAAGCAATGTAGGTATGTTCCTAACGTCCAAGAGTCAATTTGCACTTTATTACCTCTGTACAAAGTTCAAATTCAATCATATCTATCAAAACAGTGTGCGTTGGAGCACAGATAAAACAAAAAAAAGAAAACGAAATCGAATAGTTCATTCATTTGTTTTAAAATTTTGAAGGATTTGACTCCAAGTCATATCAAATTACAAAAAAGTTGAAACAACAACAAACTGTCAATGTCAGTGTTTTTGTTTTTCATGGATGAGTTTGCTTTTGTCAACTGATACACGAAACAAATTCGTACCTATAATTGTAATATATTATAAGTATAAAATTGTAAATAGTGTTTTGTGCAGTGTTTATATTTAATTAGGCAGTACCATAGAGAAGTACTGTATGGCAGTACGAAGTCTGCCGGGTCAGCTAGTACTATAATAACTATCGGACCACCAAGGGCACAAAAAGGCGTCATCGTTTTATGGTTGACATACCAAAAACCCGAACGAAACGCTTTGACTCCACATTCATTTTGCGAACCGCACGAGTGTGGAATGTTCTGCCTGAATGGGTGTTCCCCGATGGTTATAATTTGGGTGTCTTCAAGTCGAGAGTGAATCGGTATCTTCTAGGCAAGCGTGCACCATCGTAGGCAGCATCGTTGCTTCCCAACAGGCAGGATGGCGGTCAAACGCAAGCCTATCTTTGAATAAAAAAAAAAAAAAAAAAAACAAAGTACCTACTGTAACACATCTAAATGTATAAGCCACCGACTTTTTTCTATAACAGATCAACTTATTTTTGTTGGTGTTAGAACAATAAAACCTTCTTTTCATCCTCCCAAATGACCTCAACGCAGAATAAATTGTAAAACAATATTAAAACACAACAAAGTACGAGACGTCTGGCGTAAACAAATATATTCAAGTTCAGTAAGTGCCAATGAAAATGGTTTCATGGAAACTCTAATAAAACATCGTGAGCGTGGAAATAACCTTTTATTGTAGCGCTATACAGAACGTAGGCATTTATTGTATAAAACTTTTTCTTACGCCAGGGTTGGAATAAGAACATCTACACCCCATAGTCTTTGCTCATGGGCCTCACTTATAAAACCAGTTTAAACTTATCACTGCTTCAAATTTTCTATCTTGCTGTTACAGGTGACATTTTACATCAGTAAAAAGTTCTCAAAGCATTTTAAGCAGTGACTAACTTTAAGCAGGCTTTATAAGTAAGATACGAAATAACCAGGGCTGATATTGAAATATCATCTTATTAGTAGAAATTAGAACATTTGAAAATTGAGTTCAGTACAAAATTGAAGAAAAAAGTATCACGATTTCAAGTTTAGTGCCATAGCTAAAATTGTTTCTATTAGGTGCTTTGAGCTCTTTAGGCTTAGCATAATTTCCTTATAAATCTAACCTAAACTTTTATACACGAAATTGTATTCAGTGATAAATACGTCTAAAACTAATTATTACCCCGAAACAAATGCTTGTATTTAGTAATAAACATGTCTAAAAATAATTAGTTTATACGAAGCCTGTGCCCAAATAGCGCCTAAATTCAACCCTCTATAGCAGAAGAAACAAGACAGTCTGTTTCAAGCCCACCAAGTTGTTTATTGTTGCCAGACTAGGTACTTATTTACCACTCTTGGCAGATACCTAAATTCTTAGTGCTGGGTAATTGAATCAAGAAACACTGAAATATTTTAGCAAAACAAAGTCTAGACCGAGCGAAGTATTGATGCTTTTTGCTCATTAACCCGAATCAATTTCCTTGCTATTTGTACTATATCTAAAAATAGAATAGTTTAAGTTTAAGACATTTTTCAGTATTCTTTACCTTCTACTTTTTAATGGTTGCCTAGAAGAGATCGTTCTTAGCGATAAGGGTACTCGCGTACACTACTTTGCAAGTCTCTTCTGCTTGGATCCTTAATTTTTCAGCACAGTAAAGAATTTCTCTAAATCTATAGAATATCTAAAATCTATCTATCATTTCTAAGAAAAAAGGGGCCATATCAAAAGTATTGACAAAAATATAAATTTGCAAGTTTCGACTCCATTTTTCTAAAGTTACTTAACTGTTCACTGGCGAGCACCTCAGGCGAGCGATTTGCTCGTCTCGTCACCTAATTACATAAAAAAAAAAGTTGTTATAAGTTACTTTGTGTTTCAAGTTTGAAGAAGATTGTTTTTAATTTTATCTACTGAAAAAATCGTTTGTATCGTTTTGGGCTATCAGTACACGGGCACTTTACCCACATTCTTACCGACCACCAGACTGGTTTTCTTACGGTAACTCATTTTCACTCTTCGGTTTTATGCTTAACTTTCCGCCTCCTAAGTTAGCTCACTACGTACTTAATCCCGTATAAACTTGGTATAGTGTGTTCAAAGGTAACAAGTTAACCAATAGGCAACCCGTCAAGTGAGTATTGAAACTGTTGGCTTAGTACTAGAACTGATGGAACAAATACGGTTAGTGACAGATTTTCAACCTGAGACACGGTTTTAGTAAGTAAGTTTTAGTTAGTCAGAGTTCTTTGGATGCCTATTAAGTCTAATTTGGCTTGGCAGTTGTTGCTATAGGCTTAAAATTTCACCCCCCCGAATGGGTTCCCGCCTTTCCGTGGCGGGGGGGATAAGTAGCCGTGGCAGTGGCACTGAGCCCGGTGAAACGAAGAGGAACCCGAGGTGGGGCCTTCCGCGTGTCCCTCTGGCAGCAGAGGGCACAGCGGATGAGCCAGGGTCTGAGCGATGGCTCGGACCACCAGGGGGGTTTTCCTTGTGCTCCCCGCCGCGTGTGGGTCGCGGTCGGGAGTGCAAGGGAAAGAAGAGGGTTCCTTTTGCACCTCGCCGCGTGAGGTTTGCGGCCGGGTGTGAAAGGAACGTGGGCTTAAGGCGGGGTGGGTGGTGCTAGCCACACTGCCCACCACGTGCGAGCGAGCGGGACTAGGGAGCGAGGAGGCGGTTCGCCCGTCTCCTCGCTCCTCGGCAGTGGGGTTGCCGGGAGAGTCGGGGGACTCTCCCGGCCTGCACGACCCCACACTGTCTGGGGGGTGATCCTGGGGAACAGGGTCACCCCTCCATAGGTGCAGGGGCCCTAATCGGGTCCGTCGCCGGGGCAAGGTGGCGATTGCTAACGCGACCCCACCTTGCCCCATCTCAGGCGGATGCCGAACACCCCAGTGGTTTTAGTGGGTATGCCGCCGCAGGGCGGAGACTCCCACATAACCACCCTGCCTCCCCCGGGGCGGGCGTGGTATGCATAAAGGATTTCCACTGGGTAAACAAAAAAAAAAAAAGGCTTAAAATTTCACGTGTTATCCGACTCACTGTAGCACTTAGTTGTAAGTACCACTCTCAGTAATCTATCCAAAGACTGACCGCGTTGTCTTCGATTACAAACACCAAGTCGATCTACGCTACAATTAGGGATGTGCCGCGCAGGGTCTTGAACTGTAAGAGTTCAAAATTCTGGGTGACACCAACCTGAAACCCCTGAGACCTGAACGTGACGTTTAACATTAGGCGAGCGTTTTGCTCGTCTTATCGCTGAATAGCATAAAAACAAATGAATCAGGTATCAGACCTAGTCTGCCGAGTAAGATATTATCTCGGACACTGATGACATTTATAATGGGTGCGACAGTGACAGAGGTACTATCTCACTTGCCAGAATAGGGCTCTAGTTATAAATACTTAGTGGAGTCTCGCTATGTTCAACGATTTTACTCATTTGTTTACTTATACAATTTTAGATTGCAACAATAGCAGCTATCGGCACATCTTTTATAGCCGCCATGAAACGGCAGTAGCCGCGAGCTGTAAATCACGCGGTTTACGATGGAACCAAACGACGGATTAGATGAACGATACTCCTGTGTACACGGAACTGCGATGAGGTGAAAAAGGACCAAAGGTTTTATCGAAGTGCTTATAGAATGCGAAACTGGACTTTTAATTGTGCTACGGGACCAAAATAAATATACATAAAACCAATAAATATATGTTACGTAGTAGACGTTTTTAAAAAAGGTGCCTATGAACACCTCTCTGGGCTGCAGGTGCAGAAGTTCATAGGCGGTGGTTTTGCCTATCATCGGGCTGACCGTCTGTCTGTTTGCCGTGTATAAAAAAATACCAACTACCTAGGTAGTTTAGTTCAATTAAATAGCCGTAAGAAATGTCAAGTATAGAATAGAATAAAGCGCAATAATTTTTACCTTAATTTGCAAAAGCGCATGGTTTTTCTGTCCTTATATGTTATTCTGTTCTTTTATTTTTACGTCAGTACTATCGTTTATTTCTTTATAGCTTTATTTACTGCTTTTTCATGACTAACCTGATACTGTTTATCCCGGAAAATTCTACAAAACTCTCGGACGTCATGGAAAAAACCGAGGGTAGCAGGCCTACCCTGACCTATATTTAGCTTAGAAGTTATTTTTAAAAGAATGTGATTACGTTTTATTACGTCAGTAAAATTGACGATACCTTAGTATAGGTTATTTGGTAGATCCTGTAGAGCTAGTGACGTATGGCGAGTATTTCATAGAAAAATGTATGAGCATAATGCACTACAGGGTTATTCATAAAGGGTATGCCAAGCCGAAAAGGGCTCGTAGTACTCATCAGTATGAACAACTTTTGCTATGGGACCAACCCGAAATTCACGAAAAAAAAAAATCAGCTGTTTCATACATTTTGTTGAGTGTCATTGACATTTTTCTATGGAACAGCTGATATTTTTTTCGCGAATTTCGGGTTGGTCCCATAGCAAAAGTTGTTCATAATGATGAGTACTATGAGCCCTTTTCGCCTTGGCATACTCTTTATGAATAACCCTATATAAATGCAGATCCCATTTTTCATACATTTGTCTATCAAATTCTCGCTATAGATACGTATTTTACGTAATAATTTATGCTATCTAGGCCTTCTGGTTATATCGAGCCTAAAATGAACGATTCACTTTAGCATGTACATTTTTTTTCTCCTAGATAAAGTATACCTTCTCTACAAATTTACACAGTGGTAAAATACCGTCCGCAGGCAATAACGGAAATACTGTGAGAACTAGAATATCGAGGCCGAATATTCACCCCCGGACGATTTAGGTTGACATTTGCGAATAGTGTTATTGGTACAATGTGTATTGTATTCCCTTGAGGTTATGAACTCTACAATACTCTACATACTCGTATTTCGGTAAACTGAGTATCTGTGGCGAAAAATGTTATTGTACATTTTAAACTACGTATTATAATATTATTATAAAAATAATAATTGGTCACTTTTATGTTTTTGCTTTGCCTCCATAAGTAGTGCATGTAAGCAATCAGCATTATCTTATTTCCTTGGTGGAAATAAGATGATGTTGCAAATTATTAGGTTTTTATTAGGTTCTTTAGCACTCCATTCTTTTCAGCATTGTATCAGTCTAAATAACTACCTTCCTTCATGTAAGTAATAAAGGTGTTCTCATCTTTCATGTGTGTTATAAAGATCTTGTATATTATTATGTATTTTCAAAATGTGTGTTACAACCTATAATAAATGAGGATATATAGTCCACATTTCCACCTGTCTCCTGCGACACACGCTGGCGCCGCACGGGAAATTAAATTACAGTGACATCTTTGGTTTGCAATCTACGCCATCACGCGACTCAACATTTTCCTATGATTTTTCCCTTCATATCTGATTGACATCGAAGCTAGAACGCATCTGTTGGAAGCAAAACCGTTTCGCTACAGGTCACGTAATTTTTGGGTTCCGTACTAAAATGGTAAAGAAACCCTTTTGACGAAATTTTATAATCTGTCTTTCTATATGTGCCAGCTGTTTTTTTTTTGTAAAGTGTTTTGTAAATTTTGTAATAAATACACGGGTCTTCTCACGTGTACGGATCGGATACTTGGACTAGGTATAGTTTCGATCAAATTTAATAATCTTATTGAATTAGTGATGACAAGCGTGACGCGCTCACAGCCGCGTTCTGCCTAGCACTGTCTGGACTATCCTGCCCGGTTTTCAAAGTATTTATTCTCGGCTCAACATGACGTGTGTAATTTATCCGTTTAGTTTGAATCAGTAAGTAGGTACTTCTACTACCTATTACACAACTAAAACTGCAATTAAAGTCCAGCGAGAAATTACCTAGGTAGGTAATTGCTTCTTTTTGAAACCGAAACACCGCACCGTCGTCTATCCCATTTATTCACGTGTCAGCAAGTCAACCTTCCTCGGCCCTGTCGAGACGTCAAGCTGTCACCACCTGTCCCCAGCACCCGCCGGGGAAATTAAAACCACTGTGACGTCCCTAATGTGGAGAATTAACTTGCGGTTTCACTAATTTATCGCTCTCAAGTAGTGTGAAGCGTTCCGTATTATCGTCGAGGAAGATTTGGAATGTGGACGTAACTTAAATTTTTGAATTTTTACTAGGTATTTGCCCACACTCGAAAATGGCTGGAGCGATTTTTTTCTTGGTCTCAATACTGGAGTGGTTTTGGGATAGAGAAAATTCGGAAAATCTTAAAGAAAAGCTGCTCAATTAAAGTATTAATTTTAGGTGGTTTCAAGTTCACCGGAGCATCGAGTACTTATTATAATTTAATGTTTCTTAATTATACTTTAGTCGGGTTTTACAAGGAGAGTCTTGTACGATAGTGTAGAAAAATGTACTTAAGAGCGAATTAGTTTCCATTACAATTTGATCTTCTAAGTGGAGACGCACATAAGCTACTAAGATTCTGTGTACCTTTTCAATTCTGTTGATGTGTCTGAGACCAGCTTATCGCAGTTTAAAAATAAAATGTTGCTCAAAGTAATACCTAATCCTCTACTTGAAGAGATAATCACGATGCCGACAGAATATTGAAAAACTTAAGAACCAAAGAGTGCATTGAAAATGGCCACAGAAAGTTCGGGCTACCCGTTTGTTAGGCTAACGAGCGTTCTAATAATACCTGGTGATATTCTTGCTGATTCAGCCGAGGCCGGACACGGCCATCAGTTTCTATGAAGCCATTTGATATTGCAAATAGCCTTTTTCAAATACCTGTGTACCCATGTCGGTCACGTAAGTACCGGTCAAACAGGGCCGGATCGTAAACGCGTTTACGGTCTTTCCCACTCGCGCCCAGGGCCGGATTGGGCCGTAAAATAAATGTCAATAGCCCCTGAGTGGAAAGAGCTTTCAGATTTTAAGATTTACGTGTACCTACGTAAGAATATAAAGGACTCAATTAGCTTTCATGTGAAGTTGTGGTTTTTGAAAGGAAACATGTGCGGATACAATGCAGAGGGTATTGGAACCTCGAATCGTGATTATTTATTCGAAAAAGAGTTGGGTTTTGTTAATATTTTATGAGAACACTTTAGCTGTACACAAATCCAGAAATATAATGTTATTTCAGTATTTTATTTGGAAAATGTTCCCGGCTGATACTACGAGTATAAATAGATTCAGATTTTACAAACGTTGCTTTTTTAAAGCTTGTTAAATAAAAACAATCAGACTCGCTATTGTAACATATTAAGTATTCACACCACGTGCTCGCGAGTGCTACAAGCGTTCCGGACTATTTCCCCGATGTGCAATGCAGTGTTTCGGATCGCCGACGGAGCCAAACCGAACCAGTTTCTGGCAGTTTTGACTATTTGTTTATTCGACTTGAATCTGCTCTCATCATCCCTGCGGTTGTTAGAACCCTACTATTGAAATTCGAAAAGAGCTAAGTCATAATTTTTTTTTAATACTTTTTGTCTCTTATGTTGGGTTAGTTTGGTTCTATAAAAAAAATATATATTTTTTACAAATTTTAATAACAATAAAATACATAAACACTGTAAGCGTAAAGTTAAGCGGCATTTGCCAATTTAAGCCACTTGTATAGGTAAGTCCATCAGTGTGCCTTCCGTAAAATAGCAGATTAGTACGTTAAGTTTCCGTAGAACAATGAAGCATTCATCTATACCCAAAGTTTAATGACCCCAAACCCATAGAAGACGACTACTAGGACTGGTTCCCATTATCATATTGTCGATTTCACTTAGCAGATAACCTCATAACTAACCTTGACAAAGTGTCACATACCCTCCTAAACTGTATGGTTTAAGTGAGATGTTCTCGTCATTAACACGGGATTAATATCATTTTGTACCTTTACGAGGCTTCTCTGGCAAATGCTTCTTTGTCTATAGCCAAGTTTAACAAAAAAAAACAGATCTTTTTTTGTGTTTTTTCTTCTTAAAACGAACGTTCAATGGCATATGTCACAAATACATACTTTGGAATAGTCTCTAGAAGATAATAGTCGAATAGTCACTAGAATATAGTCTTTAGAAAAATAATAGTCTCAAAAATTGTGGTTTCTGACAAATGCATAAATGACTTGAAAAATTTCTTGAAATTGCACTCAACAGAAAAATCGAGAACTCCCAGTAGAGTCCGCAGTGTATCTCCAGCGACCTGCCGCTTCAATATTCATTTGCATTCAACTTTCGAGCTTTGTGACATAAGACAATAGAAGTGACTGCAGTGCCTCTACGTGAACAAACTGTAGACTATCTAACAACTCGTGGAGGCTGGCACTGTGTGCACTGTACAATACAGTGGCAATTTTGTAATGAAAAATGTAAAAATTAACCGCTAAACATTATAAGCCTTTCAAAGGGTTTTTACTCAGTTTATCAGGGTAAAACAATACCAAGGTAAAAGTAACAAATAAAGACAAAATAAACCGTGTAATTCGTATCATGAAGTACTAATTTGAGTAAAATGAATAAATATATTTCGAATTTCATGAAACATCGAACATCAGAGAAGTCAGCCAGTTAGCCTGGCGGTAAACTAATGTACTTATTTCTATTATGGCAACCTATATCAATTCCAACCTTCAGATCAAACGCATAGTCCCTCAACCGCAAACACCATAAGGTAATGATTGCACGATCTCGTGATATTCAACGCGAGATAATATCATGGAATATTCGATCGTAATTAGGGATGTGGCGCACTTGTTGCATGACTTCGAGCGTTCCGTGGAAATGTGTTCACTTAGAACTGATCCTAAGGATTAATCGATTTTGATATATAAACCCAGCTTCGTATAATCGTATAATCGTTCGTATAACGTAAGGATTTCAAACACGTAAGTTGAACTAAGGAAAATCGTTATTCATGATGTTGTTGTTGGCTGTAACTAAAGGTTAAGGTATAAAGTAAGTTCGTTGTTTATGTAAGTAGAATGAAGAGTTTGATGACTGAAGTCAGTTTGAAATTGAATTAAAAAAAAATTACTGTCAACTAAAGCTATCAAACTTGGGCCTATTATTGTGTACTTAATATTATTAACTTAAAGACTGATTGGCCAGCCCTATTGTCTAAATGTCTAACCAACATAATTATGTATGTTGCAAGTCTATGGACTTTTTCAAGTTTAGCTTCGAAAAACTAAAATATACAAACACCCCTAGTAAATCATCATATCGCAAATTACTATCAGTACCTATCACGATGTTAAGATCGTTATCATTCCCTGATATAAATGCAAACATACAATCTGCATAACGGCGCTCACGAACATTATCGGCTGATTGTGGAATTGAATGTAATTCGCGAAATTGTGATTGGATCATACGAATTACACCAATTCTGGTAATGAAGATGGGTAATTACCAAAAGAGGCTGTGTACGGAAAGTAACAGTTTATTGTAGTATTGGAAAGGGATATAGAATTCGTAGAGCGAGAAAAAACATAAGTGAAGACGGGTAATTATTAAAAGAGTTTGTATATGGATTATTATGGATAGTAATAGGCTATTTGACAGTATGAACAATAAAGTGCTAAATGCTGTTATCCACATTTATTATAAATTTTTAAAGGGATTTGCAATTATCCGACTTAAATATAATGGCTATTTTATTTTAAAACCCTTGTTAAAAAGTTATTAATTTCTCAATTATGTCACGTGATACAAAACGGTCAGGATTGGCTGAATCTAAGATGACGTCACAACACAGTAATGAGATCTGTCATTGTTGCAGTCTTACGATTTTTGATCTGTTTTTAAAAAAGATTTTAAAATATTATCGTGAAAATTTGTGGTATTTTACAATCTTCATTGTATATTTTGGTATTCCACTCCGTCATGGATGTCAATTTTATGAAAGCTGATAGCAGAAACTTGCCCAAAGTGGACGCAATCATGATTGGAATGTTCTTCAAAAATAACTTCGATTTTTATTCTGCAGAGCTAAGAAATGTAAAAACAGCAATGTAAGTATCATAAATATAACACTACGTAAGTAACCTTAATCCTGCGAAGGCGAAATAATAGTCTTTCTTTCAGTAGTAGTTTTTTTAGGTTATAAAGAATAAATTTTGTTTACAGTAAGTAATTAGTTTGCATTTTCAGGGCTGCACGAGAATCTTATGGTGACGATGCTATTGACGTTACATTTTAATTTCTTTGTTACAACTTATGTACACTATTAATTAATTAATCAATTTATATACACAAAATATTGATCTAACTGACCATCATAAAATTGTATTCTAACCTCAAACAGTTTGTACCCATAAATTATGTTTCTTAATTACATTAGAGGTAAGTACTTACATCAAAGTGGTCCTCACAGAAGAAAACATTTGAATTAACCACTATATCATCAGGGCTCCTGCGAGCAAGTTGTAACCACTTTTTACGCATTTTGGCATTCTTCGGCACATAAATAAACAATTTTTCTGGAGTTTTTATTGACGTATTGGTGCAGTTTGGCACTGCACACCATTTATAACTCATTTTCTTGTTAAACAGTAGAACGAAAGCAGTACCAAAGCACTTGGGAAAGACTTGAACTATTGTAGTGTGTTTTGATTACTGTGTTGTGACGTCACGGGCCGCCATATTGCTCGAATTAACGTTTTAGCGGGATAATTAAACCATTCATTTTTAAGTTTGAATTTTTAATCGGAAAACATTACAGAATTAAAAATAACTATTTTTTGTGGGTTCCTTAGACACCACTAAATAATCTGAGATGGATTACAAAACCTTGTCAAATAGCCTATTGTGTTTTGTGGAATTGAAAAGAGATGCGGAATACGTAGAGTGAGACAAACATAAATTGAAATACGAATACAGTTCGGCAAAACAGCTTGGCGCGGTTAGGCACCGCTGTACTTATAAACGAATGTACTTTTATAACTACATCTTTTAACAATCTTAAAGCAAAATTAAAATTCTGTATTTTACATAATTTACGCGACGTTGTCCACAAACTAACTTTAAAGTTTCGAAGTGACTTTTCAAGATAACCGGTTTAGTTCTTCGAGGCGCCGCCCTGCACCGCCAATTTAACTCGTGGCTGTATGTACTTAAAATAACAAAATTCTTCTGTTGTTACTTTACTTTTTCTATTGTTCTTTTCTCTTCAGATAACTTGAGTTTAATAATACAGTTACACAATAGCTGCCGGCTTTCTCATTATGTCGCGTCAGAAAAATAATTCATTTAATGGACAAACGTGTGAGACGACGAGAGTAATATCTTTACCTATTATTAGACATTTATTTTTGGAATTGAGTGACGAGACGAGCAAGTTGTCAGTAGCAAAGTAATAAAGAAGTTATCCGAGCATAAATCTGATTGTCACATAAAATAGCGTTACAAAAAGCCTGATATAATAAAACTAGACCAAATTTGTAAAATTAATTATAACTCACGTGTAAACATGTGTTTAACAAAGCAATATTGTAATCTAAAACAACATTTAAAACCACAGAACGTGTTTTCATTTGAAATTATGTTCAGTACGTGGCTGCGAATATTTTTTATATTCTGCGTCGCAGCCTAAAAAGCTGGAATTATCGTTATTGTTGTTTAGATCAAATCCTTTACGAATTCCACATAGAGCACGTACGGCTACAAATAAGATGAAACACTCACCATTGAAGTATTAGACCAGTATCAAGAAACTGAGTTTGTTTACTATGGAAACTAGCGTGGTTTTGACACATTTTGTTAAAATCAATACAGGAGTACTAACGTAAAAATTAAGTCGTTTCTTCTTCTTCTAAAATGAGTTTCTTTATTTCATCATGTCATGTTTTTTGGTTAAATTTTGAGATCTACAATACAGTGCTATGGCATAATAGAGGTACTAATACATAATACTTTTTTGATTACACAAATTAAAAGTAGAAACACAGCAAAACATTAGAGACAACCAACAGTCACATAAATATGTACCTGTTTATAATTTTTTTTTTTTTTTTTTTTTTTTTTTTTTTTTTTTTTTTTTTGAATTTGATCTTTATTTCCCTGTAAATTCAGAATCTGGCTTCTCCTATGTATTATTTTCGTTGTCCGAAATGAGCTATCTTTTACGTCGTTGGCAAACTTTTTATTCAGTTACGGCAGAGAAAGTTATTTTCAAGACGGACTGTTTTATTAGCTTTATTTGTGGGTATTGGTGAAACTCTGAGGGTTGTAACTGTGTTGAAAGGTATCGTGAAATATTGTTGTCTCAAGTTTTGCAACATTTACTCGTTTTGCTACCTGGGGTTATTTCGACCGATATTTCGCTTGATACGCAAATCAAAATTTGTGTGGGGAAAGCAGCTACTACGATTTTCAAGAAGCTTAGTTCTAGAAGGGTTGATTCCTAAATGTACTCAAACACATAGAGAAAAGAGAAAAGTTTTGGATAGCGTTTTTCAATGCATTTAAACACACGTACGAGTATGTATGTTATATGTAGGTAGGTATTACATGTATTCTATGGCGCGTTATTTTAGTTATGACTGTATCACATTTTAGCATTTCAGTGCTTTATTCTGGTGAAAACAATAAAGAGTTTATTTATCTACCTATAGTCCTATATTTATATTACTTTTCCATCAGCTGATGATCAGGAACTGATATGTAAAAAAATCTAACTGACCTAAATTCACAGACAATTGTTTTGAATTTGTTCAACCTGTGTTACGAAGCCTATCGTTCGATGGCAATTACAATTCTGGCAACACGCGGGTTCCTCGTTAGGTCACGTATAACCAAAATGCTTTGCACGTGAGAGGCATACCACTCTTTTGCTAATAGGATTAACGTCAGTCCACGTTCGGGAAAGAAATGGAGCCAGCACGCGTCGCTTATGAATAATTTGGATTTTATACGTGTCAATTTCGTGGATATAATTCGGTGGGTGGGACCAATCGATTGGGGATGAGGGAGCCGTTTTACTGAATAGTAAAAAGCTATTTGCCCAGTAAGTTTGAGTTATGAAACCTGAAATTACAAGCTAGGATTTTCAATAAATAAAGAAAAAAAAGAAAGTTTATATTAAAATGATTGATATTTAAATTATTTTACAACAGTTTTCAATATGATAATGAGATGATATTCTAAGGCAGTTCTTTCTGACTGACTTGACTCTGACTTGGCAACTTACTGAATGCCAACGAAGAATCGATTATAAAAATAAGATCGACAAAACTGGGATAAGTGATCGGCTTAGCCGAAGAGGAAGGTATTGCCATAACACTCAAATGTAATACCTACCTTAGATAGATACTCAAAATCTCATTAGGGCTAATATTTTTAAAAGTAAAGATGAGGTCTCTATGCCAAAATGTCAGGTTTCTACTCCCAGTCTTAATTTACCATCAAACTGAAACGACGGAGATAGGCGCAATGTTTTAAGAAATTTTCGAGTAAAAATAAAAAGAAATGTCTTCTTATTACCTTTTAGCTGTGATTGTCGCTACAAAATGCAAAAGTTTTATTTCGTTTTGCAACAAGTCTAGCTTTGTCTTCAAACGGCAGATAGGACGCCACCATTTTACTGTCTCTAATATGACCCAAGCACGTCCGTATCGAAGGACGATGGAATAAAGATTGCCCTTTATTTTACTGCTAGCGGCAGCTTTATTGGGTTTATCTCGTTATAGAAGTGAAAAAAACAGAAAAAGATTGCGTACATCAATACCAAAGATCAATACTATGGCGGATCTGTCAGTGGCACTATTTTCGGACAATAGATTTGTCTGTCGCTTCATGCTTATTGCTATGAAAATGAGAGCGATGGGACAGAAATAATGAATTGTGATATAATTGCTCGTATTTTCTCCATAGGCTAACTGTTACGAAAATGATTGTATCGAATCTGTATCACCCATTAAAATAGTAACAAAATAAAGTTTAATGGCTCTGAGAGTGAGTCTAAAGACTCTTGTTGCCGTTTATGCGCATTATAATTACAATTAATTATTAATTTCATAATTTTTCATAAGTTAGAAATAGCCACAAAAATTGAAATTTTGATTTAATTGAATTTGTCTTGTAAAATAAAATCTTATTAAAATTTAACCTTCATCGTTTAATTTATGTTAATACTTTTCCGACCTTAATCTCATTATATTTGCAATCTGTTTATTGAGAAACCGAAAAAATATTCTCAAACAATATGGCACAAGTTAGAAGCCTACTGCTATCAACATGAATAAATTTATGCTAGCATAAATTTAACTAAGAAAACCATCCATATGAGTATGACCTAAAATAACAATGATTGCAGCATTTTAAGATCCCTCGCTCGAATATTATTTTATTGCCTCCCTTATTTTTATACTCCTGGAGAGATAAAATAATGAATGCTCCAGTCTCTCCCAAATGTGCTTTATGTGCGTTTTATGAGCTTTTCAATCATAAATCTGTGGTTAAAATTTTCGAATTTTCAGCGGGGTGGATTTTTTACTTAGTACCTACTTAGTAAGTTTATGAGAAGGAAGTAAGAATTTACGTTCCGTTTTTAACAGGATGCAAGAAAAATCACAGTAAGGTTTATGCGAAAGTTTTATGTGAAGGCGTGTGTGTCTGTGAGATTTCTTCACGATGTTGTTTGTTGATTTCTTCCTTGACATTTTTAGATAAAATTTGGTAGAAAAGTAGCATATAACTTAGATTATAAATAATAACTAGCTGACTCGACAGACGTTGTCCTGTCAAAAGCCATTGCGTCAATTCTATGTCAAATATTGCGTAACTATAGCAACCGTAGTATGTTGATGCTAACTTGTCAATTTATAGTAAAAATTATCAGTATAATATAATATAATTTGTAATAAATTAAAATTGCGACTATAATTTGAGATTTAAACTATCCTATCTCTCAAGTTGGATCGAACTGCACATGGTGTGCGAATTTTATTATAATCGGTTAAGTGGTTTAGGAGTCCATTGAGGACAAACATTGTGACACGAGATTTATATATATTAAGATTATAATACTCAGGGTAAATAAGTAAAGGTTATATTAGGTGCAATCGAAGAGCACAGCGAGCTGTAATAGTTTTAGTAATACAAAGGGCCTTCCTTATAAATCCTACTTAAATCACTACTAAAAAATCTTCGCCTTGGTTAGTTGTCAGAGCATTTTAAACTTGAGTAACTAAGCAGTGTTTATGTGTAAGATCCCTTATCTAATTTTATGTCACAGATTTTTTTACAAATTGGTGATTTATATTTAGAAGCGTTATTATTTTGTTTTTTCACGCCTAGATACATTGTAGCAGCTGGAACAACAATATAACATCGCTGTTCCATCGACATGACGTAACATCCTTGTTCCAAATTTAATTAAAACGCTTCTTCCCGACGACACAAGACGGGGAAAGTTTGTTGCGAGACGTTTGACAAGGGTTGGTGGGCAATCACTTACGGCAACATTCAATCACTTTCACTTTTAAGGACTTTTTTGGTGAGCCTTGAGTTAAGTGTTTAAGTATAAACTAGTTTTTTTTGGTTGAGATAAAATTGGTATTAAAAATGTTCAAAGTTTTCGATCAACTAAAATAAAACACATGTAACGTCATGACGGATCATCGGTTGGAAACATCTACATAACCTCTTTTCTTCTTCTCTCTTCTCCAAGTGCCTCTCCACAAATGAAGGTTGACAGTCAGCTTCTTAAAATTTTCTTTTTTCAGCGCGAGCCTGATTTGAACAGTTGTTTACACAACCTAAGTTTATGTAATTATTTTCTAACTAGTAATTAAACCTAAAGGAAACCTTTTATTTTGAATGCACATAACAATTACTCTTAGAATAAATATTAGTATCTGGAAGAGATCGCTCTTAGCAATAAGGCCGCCTAAAACAAATTAAACTAGAACTGCTTTTATTAATGCCCTTCATTTTTTCAACTCATTACAAATCAAACATTATATTAGTAGGTACTATCAAAACGCTTAATGCTAGTTACTAAAGTTAAAGTAATTAGTTTGGATAAAGTGTAGAATACTAAGACTGTGTATCATTAACTTAATAAGGTATTTCTTCATACAAAGTTTTAGCCCATTTCCTGGAGTAAGTTGACAAAACAAGCGCCTTAATTCTCCTTTCAGAAATAATGGTCTATATTGGGTGGAAGCTCAATCAAGTCGCCTTTTCTCCGTTAATCGGATGAGCCGAACCTTTCTACTTTCCGATCGCTCCCGCCCAATCAGTTTGTGGAGAGAAAAGTTATGTTTTCGGATAAATGGAGGTCTAGCTCATTAGATACAGTTCATACCTTATTTGCTCTAGTTAGTATGATGAGCGATAAGAACTGGAGTGTTTATTATGATAAGGTGTATTTTTTTTTTTTTTTATGTAATTGAGTGACGAGACGAGCAAATCGCTCGCCTGATGTTAAACGTCACGTTTGCCCATAACAGGTCTGCACCACCCAGAATTTTGAACTTGCATAAATCAAGACCCTGCGTGGCACAGCACTGCGCTCGTCAACCTGAGATATAAGTTGTTTAATCTCCCATTTGCCCTGTAATTTCACTGGAAACAATGCCCTTCCAACCGGAACACAGTAATGTTTGCACATTACTGCTTGGCGGTGGAATAACTGGCAAAGGTGTGGTACTTCCCCAGGCGGGCTCTGCAAAAGAGCCCTACCACTACAAAAATATATATAATGTATATTATACTGAAATGAGCGTCATATGAAAATAAGATTCAGGGATCACTATCTTTAAATAATTTGTTTGATATATTGTTTCTTTTATGCTATTAAGTGACGAGACGAGCAATGCTTGCTCAAGTCTGGATAAATGGCCACGCAGCACTAAAAACTTGAATAAATACTGACTGAAAATAGCAAATGATTTCCAAAACTAGAAAAGTCAAAAGAATTCCAGCAGAGGGACTCCAACAACCACTACAAGATGGTTCTGTAAGAGATATAGCTTGTACGCTCGTATACAAGGTTATAAGGAAAGGGTAAGGCCGAAAAAGGCTTATAATACTCATCCTTATGAATAGCTTATACTAAGGGACCAACCCGAAAATCGAGAAAAAAAAAGCTGTTCGATAGAAACGTCCCTGACACTCGACAAAATGTACAGGACGGCTGTTTTTTTTTTACAAAATCAGGTTTGGTCTCATAGTAAAAGTGATTCATAATGAGCAGTACTATGAAACTTTTTTGGCTCTGCATACCCTTTCCATATAACCCTCTAGGCCCTAGAGACCCAATTTTTGTTCCCAAAACTGAGAGCCAAGCGTATCTGTTTGTACATTACAGAATCTTGTGTAACATAGTAGTGGTTCATACTAAACTATTCACTCAGCTCAGCGTTGGCCGTGAATACCAAATACTTCGATCCTTTATTGCGAATGAAAAGGTGGGTTTGGATAAATTTAATTTAGCTATTCTGCTTTGTCGAGGGCAAATCAATTTAATTTGCTTAGTTAATTTACAACAACCAAAATCTATTATAATATAAATCTAGAGGTACATATTTGTGAATTAAATCTACAAACGTGACCAATAAATATTACAATACATTTTTTTGCTATACAAATTCATCGATGAATCGATGGAGCATTTTGTGGATAGTTATTAGTGGTTCGTTTTTGATACCTATTTATGTATTACTTAGTCTTGCGTGTGGACAAATATCAAACGTCATCTTTGACATGTGTTTTTGCATAGAAAAATAGGAAAAAAATTACCAACCACCGCACCGTGAGTGTTCCCGTGTTAAAATTATAATATAATGTTTCAAAACTACGTTAGTTTTCGTGGCAAAATAATCATCTAAGGAGATTATCCTTTAGCTAAAGGTTTAATATTATTATCATTAACGGCAGATCTACACCATAGACAAGAAACCTAATATTCTCACCAAAGACATCTTCTCCAGCGACATGTTAATTAAAATCAGCGCGAATGAAGCTAGCGCGAGATTATTGCCGATTTAATTGAATAGTGCCTATTTGGCGCTGCTTGCTGGCAGACGCGGCTTATTGGCTGTCAGAATGAGGCTGTGACTCGATGGTTTTGAAAGTCGAAGCTCAACATAATATTCAGGTCGTTCGTACGCAGAGGTGACCAAAGGATTAGATACTTGGTGGCTCGAGATGTGACGCAATTTTTTGTTTAATGATAAGCTTGCGTCTGACTGCCATCATAATGGAAAGCAATGATGTGGTCTACAGTGAAGTACGTTTGCTTAGCATAAAGTAATTCACTTAGTCACTATTAATAACTTTATCAGTGTGTTTAAAGGTGCTTCTCCTGCTCGTGTTTTAGTCCAAACAATGATGTGATCCAATGATCCAATGATGTGGTCTACAGTGAAGTACGTTTGCCTAGCATAAAGTAATTCACTTAGTCACTATTAATAACTTTATCAGTGTGTTTAAAGGTGCTTCTCCTGCTCGTGTTTTAGTCCAAACGCTACAAAACACTTTTCAATATACATTTTTGTGACAAACATGTGTTGGATATACGATTCCAAAGAAAAACGTGTATAGAAACAATGTATTCCGTAAAAGTTTTTGTGTAGTGTGTAGACCAAAACACGAGTAGGAGACGTGTCTTAAACGTAGCATCGAATACGACTATTTTCAGCGACAATATGTGTATAGATGTGTATGACGAGAGTCACGAAGCCACGTTAGAAACTCCAGCCGGCGATTGAAATAGTTTTCTGTACGAGTAACATATAATATGTTACATATTATATGTAGTTAAACTCGAGTTGCCAGCTTTGCCTCGTAGCCTTATGTACGAATGGCCTGAAATAGCGTAGTTCCTAAAATAGTGTGGTGGAATGGTCGAATGTCTACTTCCTTGGTTAGACAAATGTAATGACGGGATGTCTGACGTTCTACTCTAAGTTTTTAGCTTTAATAGTTGGTTGAAATTTGACCTATTAGTAAGTGACATTTTATTTTGTTTTACTAACATAAGATAGTGTTTGTAGTTCAGAAACTTTGTAAATTATTATTGCTTCAACAAGCTAGGTTGAACTTAATGTTAGTTGCCTGCATTTGAGGATGGTATCAATCAGATTTCATTTGCTATTCATAAATTGTTGCGTCTTCTACATCAGAATTGAAAAATAAAACTCTTACTTTCACTACTGATATGAGAATCAATTCAAACATTTGCAAACCTTTGCTGTGTCAGCACTAACACAAAACAAACGTATCACATAATGCAGCTCGTAGCTTAGTCGTAGCGCAATCGTAGCACTGAGAATGTAGCAGCTCGTAGCCTAGCCGCAGCATAATCGTAGCACATACTCCTGGCTACTATTTTGGCTTAACCGTAGCATAATATTAGCGCTGTCATAAAAAATTAATAACCATCCCTAGATTTCATAACCGCGGTTCAGTCACTTTGTCACCTAACGTTAATTTTAAATGGCGGCAGACTTTGTAAGGAAATATTAATTTAGACTCGTGACGTTAAGGTTGATACTGTATCATTAAATATGAAAACGATGATAGGAAGGATTAACGCGTTTATTAAATTATTTTCCATAAACCAACGTTTTTGTTTTGTCTTATGCTGTAAATATTGCGGGCTGTTTGAAATATTTTCATTACATTTTCGCGATGTCGCTCGGTTGCTGGAATTTGGAGCAAGTGACAAATTGAATTTCGGTTTTTGGATTTTTGTTTCAATACGCAAAAATGATTCGAGTCGTTTACGACAATATGTTAGAGATAGAGTACTAATAAAAGTAATAAAAGAGAAGAACAATAAAGCAGAGATACAGCAGGAACGATTGATTGATATTCTTCTCTAATTAATTTGCTAGTTACTACCCGGTAGCATACAATCTGCAGTCACCGAACCTGCTCATAATGAAAAAGAAAAAGTTTTCTAAAGGCCTACAGACAGATCAAACAATATAGCGGAGTTCAAAGCTCTAGAGCCTAGAGAAGTGGAACGAGTTCGACAAAGCTATTCAAGCTAACTTCGTCTGCTTTCAACTTGTAATAAAGGGTAAGCTTTCCCGCTGGGATCAGTTTCCGTCACTTAAAAGTTAATTCTATTCATTGATTTCGCTTTTTATAAACAGTAGTAATGATTACAAAATAAGATATTCTAATTTCTTATGTTTTTTTCTAAGTGTTTTTTAAATACTACTGAATACTAAATACCTTTTTCAATTATTGACGGCTTTTTAAAATTTCGGCAAAAATGCGTTCTTGAACCGACTAGATTGGTGATTGGTGAATGGATTGGTGTTTTTAGAACATATTGTAGTCTTTATATTTCTATCTATTTGTTGAAACTAAAAATAATCAGTTACGTATTCAAAACTATGTAGGCACGTCACGAAAGATCATAATGGTCATAATCATAATCCTGTAAATGTACAAGGTGTAACGGAAGGGCGTGGTAATATCTACTTAAAGGTGTTTTTCTACACGTCAAAGTGAACAACTTTTGTGATACATGTTTGCTAAATTCGAGAAAA
The DNA here is from genome assembly GCA_949125135.1 of Alcis repandata. Taxonomy (NCBI): domain Eukaryota; kingdom Metazoa; phylum Arthropoda; class Insecta; order Lepidoptera; family Geometridae; genus Alcis; species Alcis repandata. Next base: position 10,058,010 of record OX421233.1, on the reverse strand, counting down.
CAAATATCGTGTCGCCAATACAAAATATTTAGTCACGTGATCAATTTTCTATGGAGATTTAATATTTTCTTTCTCGAATTTAGCAAACTTTTGTTTTAGAAGTTGTTCACTTTGTCGTGTAGAAGAACACCCTTAAGTATTACTACACCTTTCCGTTACACCTTGTATATCCATAAATTCATAATGGTTACAAATCAAAGCATACCAAAATAAAAGTAATGCATACTTATCGTATATCATCTACTTTAATACTCTATTTAATCTTAATATATATAAATCTCGTGTCACAATGTTTGTCCTCAATGGACTCCTAAACCACTTAATTACTATAAATTGACAAGTTAGCATCAACATACTACGGTTGCTATAGTTACGCAATGGCTTTTGACAGGACAACGTCTGTCGAGTCAGCTAGTAGATTTATAATAATTTGATCGCCAGTAAACCAAACATATAAATTAATATTGAATTACTCAATTATTCAAATTATATTCTATTAGTATAGCAAAATTTTACTATTTTCTGTTAATTCAGACTTCATTAGTGAATTAATTGGTCTGACTGATAAACTAAATTGCATCCCAAATGTATCGTCGACGTACTCGTAGTAATATTTGATTAGGTTTGTTTTTCGGATTCGGTTTTGAATAGTATTTTAATACTAGCTGCTTCCCGCAGCTTCATTCGCGTTTTTCGGGATAAAAAGTCTATGTGTTAATCCAGACCATGAACAATCTTCATCCCAAATTTCATGGAAATCAGTTCAGCCGTTTTTGCGTGAAAGAGTAACAAACATACATACATCCATACATTCTTAGTAGGAAGTAAGATGATATTCTGAATTTCTAATAATAGTTATTTCATACATAAAAAGATAAGATTTTGGACAGTTCTTTATTGAGAATCTATTATTAAAATTTTATGAGAATTTTTAATTTACAAGAATATAAGAAAAAATATTCTAGTCGTTATTGTATTTATCTGTGTTCTCAACAAAGTATGATAACACTTTCCTGCCTCTTTTTCATCTTCTCTTTTAATGATTAATCTTTACAATGTGCCTGTCAAGTCCCAACACCAAACTCTGCCCTCCCTCCATTTGTCTTGTACCGACAAAGATTTTTTCATAAATAAGTTTCGCGCAAATATAGTGGTTGCCAGCAAAAGAGAAGTGGCCCTTGAGCGTCTATGGCCGAGAGTTCTAGTAGGCTGGTCTCAAGACGGTGCTTAGAACTAGGCTGAGTACCTTCTTGGCTTTCACGCAATACCAAACTGCGAGGAAGAGCTAAACAGCTTTAGCAAAGTTTGTAAGTTGTATTTGCTTAAATTTGGAACGCTTTTGTAGCATCTGGAGTTTTTGCCAGCATAAGTTTTGGTGCTCACTGTTTTCTGCCTTTAACTTTAAGATTGCAACAAAAAGGAATGATGCGAGACCAAACTTAAGTGGATTTTTTTTTCCTTAAATCTACGTCTTGAATAAATAAAATATTCCAGAAATATGACTAAGCAAAAGTTTTGTAAGAAATAAAGATTATGTACGAGTAGATTATCAATAAAAACTTAATGTAAATTCAGTATTTATTTTTAGCCATGTCAAAGGCCTTTCAAGCGGCTAAAAACTCTGCCATCAAGTCGCTGTTCGACTTAAACGAACTTACTTACTCTTATATTTATATTTTCATTTCGGTTACTAAAACTGCCTCAACAAAAACTTTACAGATGGGACAAAACACACCGATTTAAGAATACTTTGTCACGCAACAACGAGAGTCCTGAACAGACAGAACAGATATATCGGGATTCCTATCGAAATGCTTCACATTCTAGACATACCCGAATACCAAATGGCGAATCATGCGGATGCCTGCGTGTTCTGCCGGTGACAGTAGTGACGTCACTGGAGAGTGCTACAGACGCCGAGCTTACTGTCACGAGCAGAGACTTGGTCCTCTCAGTACTTATCCTACCTACATTACTGCTGCATAATAAAATATAGTTAACCTAGTTTACAAAGTAAAATATAATTGAGTTCCGTTATTTTAAACATTATAACTATGAGTTTTGGCTTTGTCCCGAATTGATATTTATGAAATAATGGCTATGCAAATATAATTTATGCATCATAATAATACCGGAAATAACGGAATAGATTTTACCTGAATATTGATTTTGCTGTTGTCAATTGATTCTATTACTCTTTATGGTTACTTACCGATTGTAACTCTGAAAAACTACAACATAGGGCTGTTTAAAAGAGTGATAGAGCCTGAAAAGGTCGGCGGAGTATCTTTGACGCCTCCAGTGTTACAAGTATCAATGCGCGATGATGATTGGGTACCATCAGGCGGCATTAGCATGTTTACCACCTATGGTTAAAATATCTAAATATAAAAAAAATATCTCTTTATCGCCTTGTGAGAAACTCATAAAAGGCAAATCGACAGCGACAAAATGTATCTACCACAACGATTCTCCCATAGGTAATTGTGATCAAACAGCCTCCAATGCAGTTAAATGAAATAAAATCTTCGCGAGCAGGCAGCACGTTAAAAAAAGGCAGCGAAAGGCTTGCGCTCTCTCGCATGAACGCTGTCGACGGGCCGATGCACACGGATTCCAATTTGCACACTTGTGTGCTGTACTCGGCCAACGAATGAAATAATGAAATACCCATAAGCGTTTAAGTTTTATTTGGGCTTAGTTCGGGTCCAAAAGACCTGAACGAAGCTAAACTAACGCCAGACATAGCACAAAACTGTGCGAAATGTAGCATGTGAACGAGGAAGGCCGATGCCAACTAAATTGGAAAGGATCTAGGAGGCAGAAGAAGAAGATACCTATCAGCGTTTACTCCAGTTTAACTTGCTTATCTACTGGTGAGTGGCTAGCCCTAAAGTTAGCATTTAGCTCAGTCGTAGATCTCTGAATAGATATTAGACACAATGGTGAAAATTGTTTTTACTAAGGTTTTTACTTTTGGAGGTCGGGACAGGGTGACCATGATAATGAAGGCTTTTGACGTAACCTATCAAAGCTTTTTAAAGAAAAGTGTGCTCCATCAGGCGAGATGGCGGTCAAAAGCAAGTTTGTTTCAGAATAAGAACAAAAAAACACTTTTGCAACAGAACACTCAATCGACACTTCCAATTATCGTATCAACAAGATCATGGTAGCACTATTATAAATGACACTGCGGCTACCCATCCAAAAATTGACATCCAAGAACTGACTGGACCAACCTTGATGATTTGTTAGATTCAGATTCAGAAATATTTATTGAACAACTGATACATTGTAATTTCAAAACAGACAAACAGTCTCTCAAAACGCCTAACTACCCTGTGCTGATCTTTCAGTAGTAGCTCGAACGGTCGTTAAAAACGACGCTCAAACTGCAAAGTTAGAAGTTTTATAGACTCCGCCTGAAACTAGTCCGCTCTGACAGGCCACTGTCCAGCGAATCACTTAAGCCGTTTACTTAATTGCTGGGACCGGTTAACTTTATTCAATAACTTCTAGAAGTTGCCAGCTGGAGCTGACGACTTGTCCGGCGACTGTTTAATCGCTTCTTAGAGTTGTTCACTACTTAGGTACAAGCAAAAAACAGTAGGTATGAATGAGTACTTAGCATGCGAGTGTGTATGGCGGGTTTAGTTACTTAACCGACTCTCAAAGACGAATAGCGATGAGTTGCAACCGTCATAAAGACGTTCAGTATGTGACGTCACGAGTTCATACACAAAGAAACATGTAAATATTGTCACGCCCCAACCTATACGCATATTACCTTTCCGTTTCATCGTGAGTACATGATTTATTTCTGAGTTAAAGTGGTGCTCGTATTAAATGCTTTTTTTTTAAATTTATTTACTCATTTTAATAAAAAGGTGCCGGAAAATCAACGAAACCCAAAACTTGAATCACAGAAAAAACAAAGCGTTTTTACCCAATTTTCTTTAAAAAGAATGATGAAATGATAATAAGGTCCTTGCGGCTGTCTATTCAAAACCTTTCTGGCAAGAAATGAAAAATTTCCATCAAATTCAGAAGATTTATTCAAATCCAATGTCCAAACGGCAGAACTAAGAAAGCGCAGACACGGCACGTTCCTAATATTTCACGGGAGGCCGAATTTTCACATTCATTCGGCCGAAAGCCTCTGCTTCCTGTCCACAGAATTGTACAGATTCGCCCCTCTTTCTACATAGCTGCAATTTATCAGAGTAAAATGAATACGCAGATTTTTTCACTCACAAATTGCGAGATGGTATCACGGTGGAATGAGAAAAGTGATAAATCGAATGGAATAAATTATTTTGTCTGTTATTATGTCGCGATGATTTTCCTTGATGGCTGTTTGCTCGGAACACGGAGAGCTCAATTATTACAAAACGTTATCTTAAGGAAGTTATTTTTGATATTACAATAAATACAGCTTTATAATATACAAAAGATATAAATCTTAAAACTAAATATAAAATTTGATCTCTCTTGGCCGCATTTTATAGTTTGTAATAAACGTTATCTTCCATAGTCTATACGGTTTGTGAAACTAACGATTTTTTACTCGGAATCTCATTGTAAAGTATAATATAATAATATGCATATTTCGTAGCTAATTTACATATTACTGTATAAGTGTATAAGTTGACATTTTATCAGATATTTACTTAAAGTTTTTATATTACAAAATAGAAGATTTTTAAAAATATGATGAAAACCAATTTCAATTTTTTCTCAATTTCTCTTTTCACGTTTCATATTTCAGTCATGAGTTTAATTTGAAATTAAGATCCGGAAAGCTCCACACAACAATTTGTACAAGTTTAGTAACTCGGTCCTCTCTTGCTCGGGGCAAATACAAAGATCCCTTTAGCCAAGTTATCTCTAAATCTCCACTCGGCTTAACGTTTGAACCTTGATAATTGAGTACAAACGATTAGGATTGAGGATAACAGCATTGTAATTCTTCATTACAAATATTTTTTCTTTTTTATGTGCGGAAATAGGTCGTATAATTTACTAATACTATACCTTCGGCTCGCTGGTTGGATGATATTGTGAAGACAGAAAGGAAGGTAGTAAGAGAGATGAGTAAGGCATAGAATAGAACGCTAGTCGGATGACATTGTAAAGACGACAAGAAAATAGCGGATAAGACAAATCAATAAAGATAGTGCGCTAAAGAGAAGAATTAAGTACACTTAGCAGTAGGTTGATTGTGCTGATGATCATTACTTTATTTTACGAGTAAGTTAGTTTCGTAAAACACAAACTATAGGAGTTAATGCTAAAAACATTACAATAGCAAGATTAATCTTGCAACCCACTGCTTTGCCACTTCAGAACATAGCCAAACAAAATCATAACTAAACTAAATTATTCTGGCTTTACTAGTCTGGCTTTGTCATTAATGTTTTACCTTGTACTTTTACACTTCCAACGCAATTAAAACTCATTCCACAATTAATGACACGTGCAGGTTGTACCGACACCGATACCATTTATGTAAATAAAAGCAGCTCTGGAACACCAGCTTGTGCACTCCGGTTGTTCTGAAAATGGTAGTTTTATGGATCTACTTTATAGCAGCCGTGTCCGAAATTAACCGAAATTGACCGCAAATATTTTAATTGCGAATATAACAGTAATATTTGTATAAGTATTTGAGCAATTTTCAGTTGTAAATTGTAACGTTTTAACGATATATTTTAAATTTATAATTAAATAGCGGTTGCCTGCAGTTTTACCCGCTATTCTGCAAAATCCGGCATAAAAAACATATTTAATTAGTGTAAACTACCTCAATTCCATCTAAATCAGTTCAGTATTTTTTGCATGATTGAGTAGTACAAAATTTTAAATTTATGATATAAGTATTAGAATTAATTAATAAAACAAATCAAATCGATTCGCTTTTTCAATATCCAAACTGTTCAACGATGATTCAAAGCGATAATATTAATTCAGAAACATCTCCAATACCAAATTAATCAAGATATAAATTCAGAAATTTGTAACGTAAACAATAAATAGTGTAATACTATTCATTGTATTATCACGTATTCACTGCAATCTAAGTATCAAATCAATCAAGATAAAGAGCCGGGAAACCAGTTTCTAAAGTAAACAACAAGGAGTTTAACTATCAATCACATTAATACGTATTCACTGCAATTTATAACTTACACTATATTGCCGAGAATAAACTCAAGAAGTCAGAACAACGAACATTTCCGATGCATCTGCTGTCGGCTACACACTGCACTTTGCGCTTGCATTATTCAACGTAAGTCGATATCCGATGGGTAATGTAAACAATAGGAAGCTTTGATTTGATGCCATGAGTGCTCTAGTTTGTTCTACAGCGTTTGAGCACACAAAGGAGCTTCTTGAGAAAATTGTTTGTTGACTTCAAAAACGGAAGGTATAAATTATGACATACGACGCGATACTGTCGGGTGTGATTCTAGACTTCGAAAACTGAGGATATTCAAATCGGTTGCATTTTGTTGCTGGAAGAAAATGGTTTGATATAAATAAACATTTATTTAATTTATATTACGGGTAGAATATTATGAGTAAGATTGGCATCAGAAAAAATGTTTCAACACCCTCGTTATTTGTTTTGACACATGAAAAAAACCACGTATAGGGTAAATAAAAAATGTAGCTATTATTTTTCCTCAAAATTCTATGGAATTGCACGAAATTCTCGTACTACTGGTGTCCCGGAAGTGCTTCGTACGTGTCCTGATTTGGAATTCCGATGAAACACCGAGGCCTCGATCAAAGGGCTTCAAAGGAGCCCTGAGATAATGCTGTGCGGTCGTGCGCGGTGATTATGGGCCTACTTCCGGGAACTTTGCTGGAACTTATAAAAAAGTTTCAATCGAAGGGTATGAAATTTATAGCCACTCGTTCGATGGTTTTTAGTGAATAAGCTGGACTAATCGAAGTTTTAAAGGACGTGCGCCAGTTAGGGAAATTGTTTTTAGTCCGGAGCGAACTTATCATAGTATAAAGTACTGACGGTCAATTTGAGGATGTAGTACTCATTGTTTGCACCCGCGCTGGTCGTGTTTACAATTAAAAATAATAGTTAAAAAAAAACTAAAAAAACACGCTTTTTATAAAAAACCGAACTAAAATAATAGAAAATAAAAGTTTATAAATTTAAATTAAGAATAGGGTTGAAAATTTCAATAAATATAAATTAATAATAGTGTAAATAAATAAATATATGTATTTTATTTTTAAAAAGCGTGGGGTGCATGGGTCAATAGATATTATTTATTTTGTAGATACATTTTGTATTGACAGACATGAGTAGAGTGATTAGCATTTTGATAATATCTTAGATAGCACCCCACGCTTTTTTAAAAATAAAATACATATATTTATTTATTTACACTATTATTAATTTATATTTATTGAAATTTTCAACCCTATTCTTAATTTAAATTTATAAACTTTTAATTTCTATTATTTTAGTTCGGTTTTTTATAAAAAGCGTGTTTTTTTAGTTTTTTTTTAACTATTATTTATTTTTCGCTTTTTAGTTCGATTTGCTAACTATTAACCATCCTTAATATGTACAAATGTGTTGGTGTTATCCGATTTTGGCCGTCTGCTCAAGCAAATTAAAAATAAAATTGATGCGTAACAAAAAATATTCAGCAAAAAGATTTGTAGCCGCGTGGTTTCGATCCTCAGACCTCATAAAATAAAATTGATGCGTAACAAAAAATATTGAGCAAAAAGATTTCTAGCGCGTGGTTTCGATCCAGGGACCTCTGGGTTATGAGCCCAGCACGCTTCTACTGCGCCACTCTGTTCTCTGACACGAATGACGAAATTACCATTTGTAAATTAAACGGTATTAAAAGTTAAAGAAACTTTATAGAAAAAGCGTGTTAAAAAAAAATAATAGTTAAAAAAACTAAAAAACACGATTTGTTTAGTGTATTGTCATCGGTCCTCGATATATCTACAAAGTTTGAAAGAAATCTGACCGTTTAAAGTGGGTCAAAAACGCGCTCAAAGGAGTCGGTTACATACAAACATACAGGTGAAGCTAATAAAAGCGTGTTAAAAAATAAGTTCATATAGGCCGAGTGGCCAGGTGCCAGATTATATAAACTGGATGAAGGTCTCTGAATAGTTTGGCGTTGTTGTCACATAACATCCGAGACACGGTAACGCTCAGTTGTAAATGCCACTTTCGGTCACCCGTCCATCAGATTCAGATTCAGAAATATTTATTGTACAATTGATACATTGTAACTTATAAGCTAGAAAACCGACCGATAAACTGACCGTATCGTCTGTTGCTTAACATCGGTGATCGGTTACGAACATCGATCTAGGACTTCGGTGGTTACGAACACAAAGTAGAGTTACATCACATACGCGTTATATTTGTAATTGAACACTATATTTTATCATGGTTTTATTTGTACACTGAGAAAAATGGCCAATGAATTCACCTAAAGTACGGAGCAAAAATGTTTATCATCGTACTTTTTGCGTACTTTAGGTGAAATTTTTCTCAGTGTATTTACTATGAATTTGTCTCAGTGCAAAAAACAATAGTAGGTCACAGCCAACATGAACTCACGAACAAGTGCCTACTTGGGAATCTGCAAGTTCACATATGTATCGTGTTTAAAAAAGAAGCTATTTTTATTTTCTCTTCTCGTGTTACCCGAAGCACCACAAAAACTAAAGTTGGCAAACGAAAGACTTGCACAGTACTGCGAGGACAATATTCTTAAAAACTGTCATTAGTGTTTTTATTCTTTCGTAAAAGTAAATATGTAGTAGACGTATCGTAGAGTTTATTATAAAAAGACGGAAAACAAAAACTTAAGTATCGTTTTTTTGCAATAAACAGATTCGATGCCACATTAATGGGTCCCTCATTCTATGCTACAGATATTGCTACTATATCTATGTATGTATATGTATGGAGGTAGATATGTACGTAGTATAAAATGCTATTTACTATACGTATGTTAGTAGGTTTGATATCAAAATTACTTTTGAACGCATCGGACAACTGATTCAACATAACAGGCGAAAAACGGTGAAACGCGAACTTATTCGAGATAAAAAAAAATCAGTGAGTGAAAGAGTTTGAGTGGCCATCTTTACTGTCTGGTCTCAGGTCATTCGCAGGTTTTTTTTTTTTATAAAAAGACGACCTCTATTGTAACGTGGGTATTTTGTAATTTACAGTAGCTCTCAGTCGTAAATACCGCTTTGTCAATAATCCAAAGACTGACTAGACCAACCGTCGCATAATCCAGTCCGTTGCTTAGTTTACATAATGCAATCTCGAGTGAACTCTTAATCTTCCTCATTCTAAACGTTTTACAAGCTCATATAACTCAGCTATTTCATCAAGCCGCTATCGCGTGGTTCACAAGTCAAGCTAAAGCCGTCTTAGGTTCAAGATCGAATCCAAAGCCGTCTGAACGAGACCCTAGCCTAGTGATGGCCGTTATTGCTTTTATTCGCGTGAGTTTTGTTATATCTTCCCGTTCTATCATTTTTAAAATGTTGCCAAAGATAAATGGTGAATTTTCAAACCAATCCTCGTTTGTAAGGAAAACCAATTATTTTTTTGTTTTGAAAATAAATTAAAAATAGCATTGTTAACATTCCTTACTAAAATTATAAATGCGAAAGTGAGTTAATTTGTTTGTTACTCGACAGATCATCGGACAATTTATAGGTCAAGGGTGCATAAAAAAAATCATAGGTTACTTTTTATTATCATCATTGCACTACTAACAGCAATAGTAGCGAGCAGTAGTCATCTCACATACTATCTGATAATGAAAAAGATTTACTGTGACCATTTCTGAAAATAGCATAATGTTGTTTTCACTGTACACACATGCAGATTTGAACACAAACAACCGCCAGCTTTTAGCTGACTAAGGAGTTCGCATGCGAAATCATCTAATTTAACCTCCTTTGTCTTCAACTCTTCGCGTATGAAGTGTTTACGCGAGTGCTAATTAATTCCCCTCCCTAGTCTCAGCCTCGCCGCCTCAGATAAGAATGCAATCTGTCTGCACGCCGATATTAAATTAAACTGGGAATGGAGGATTATTTCGCTACGGCATTTCTTGTTAGAGTTTTATTTATTCCAATATAGACAGGATTCTATGTTTTTATGTAGATTTTATATTGAACAAGTATGTTTTAGATTTAAATGGTAATTTATTTTAGTGAAACTTTTGTCATCTCATAAGCTTTAAATTAGTTAAGGTTAGTAGGTAGTTATTGGGCATTTCAAATCACTTTTTTATCTCCTGTTAGTCGACAAAAAATTATTTGAAATGCCCAATAACAGATTTAAAAACTTACCGTAACGTGCAGTAATCCATAGAGCACATAACGTATTGGAAAAAATTTAAGGAATCTATTGCTAATACCAATATTGGTCGTTTGCTCATACCAAACTTACGACACATAAAGGCGATAGCTCTGTCACAACATAAAATACAATAGTATATTAAGTGGTTAGAATGCTGTGTATATATATAAGAAAAAGTTAAAAATTTATATCATTATGTTAAAAACATTCTTGGTAAATACTACTCTTACAATGAAATTTGTAAAGCAATCTCAAAAGTTACATTTGGACAAGATATTTCCGGAAGCAGAGACACCTGTAAGCCGTCATGGGAGTCTTTTACCTAACACAATCAGATGTATAGTTTGTGGACCATCAAATTGCGGAAAAACGAATGTTGTAATAGGTCTTTTATTACATGAGAGTGGTTTACGTTTTAGAAACGTATATGTGTATTCTAAAACATTGTACCAACCTAAATATATATTTTTAGAGAAGGTGTTGAGTTTAGTACCTGGTGTATCTTTTGCAAAATATAGTGCTGGGGAACATATATTGAGTCCACATGAAGCAAAATCAAATTCAGTAATAATATTTGATGATGTTGCTTGTGAAAATCAATCAAATATGAGGGATTATTTTGCTATGGGAAGACATAAAAATATAGATTGTTTTTATTTAAATCAAACGTACAGCAAAATTCCAAAACAACTCGTCAGAGATAATGCAAACCTTCTAATATTATTTAAGCAGGACGATATAAATTTACGTCATGTATATGATGAACATGTTAATACAGATATGACATGGACAGAATTTCGAGAAATGTGTTCTAAAATATGGGGAGAACCTTACAACTATTTGATTATAAATAAAGATTGTCCAAAAAATAATGGTTGTTACAGAATGAAGTTCGATACATTTGTCAAATTTGACTAACAATTATATATAAAAAAGGTTTCTATTATTAAATAGTTTCATTGTAATTTTTATATTGTTAGACATATAACGTAAAATTAAAATGGAAACAGAATTAAAGGCGAAAGTAGTTCAAGTTGCAGAAGCTGTTAAAAAGAAAATAAAGGACATGCGTTCTATGGAATCATATAATGATAACATTTTAGGAACTGTTTTTAAACCTATAACGGATCCACTAAACACTATAATCAGAGACACGAAGCATTTCGAACCTTCGAAAACTAAATTTAATGCAGTAGATGAATCATCTGTAATGAAAGACGAGTTCATTTCTCCATCATCATCAAACAGTGGTAACCAAACTATTAAAAATAATTTTGGTACCGTTTCCGAAATAGATTCCTCTGATGATGAAATTGACGCAGATGACGTAGATAATAAAACTGAGAAAATAAACGTCAGTAATAGTTCGTTTACATCAGCAAATTCTACATCGAGTGCTCCTGAAGATTTCTCATCTTGGTCACTTTCTTCAGAAGTGTTTGAAGATGTTCCGTTTGGAGTTAGAAGCGAACGGGGTAAACTAATGATGGGTTCGTCACGTGTTATCGTAAATGATGATACAATATCTATAGGCGGACATAGTTATAACAAAACACTAGGACTTTGGGAACTATTATTTAAAAAGATGCCTGATCCAAATTTAATAACAAAGGAGGACAGTCAAAACTACAAAGCTATATTAAAGGAAACGAATGCTCATCGAAGAGATTTTGACTCTAACAAACCGATAAAGTCTAATAAGGGACGAAAGTATTTACAAATAATCAAACCTCTTTTTAAGCATCGTAAACCTTCCACATCTTCTATGTCATCATCGACTAGCAATCTTGATGATTTTGCAGAAGGGAATGGGTTAATACTTAAGAAGAAATTTAAAAAGAATACAGATTATATTTACTGGGATGATCCTAATGAACTTGTAGAAAGGCTAAAATTGCTTATAGCCTCTAGAGATGCAGGCAACACTGGTCTTGACAATGAAATCATATCAATTATTGAAGAACTACGTGAAAATGGTATTATAAATTAGTAACCATTTTAATGTTTGTTTTATTCAAGATTTTGAGTTCAAACGAAGGAGGTCGAATTATAAAAAATGAATATTGATAAATTTGGCCATCATGTCCATAGAAGATTACGTTTATCTGAATTACTGGATAACTCAGAAAATTATTTAGTTAAAACTAAAACGGGAGATTTTGATTTGCAATTATCGTCCCGATTAACCGGAATTAAAATTCCTGTGAAACCCGACGACGCCGCGAGTAAGAAATACGTTGATAGCAAGATTGCTGATGAAATCACGGCTTTTGTAAATTCTTTAAAAGCAGATGTACAAAACCATTTTACACAGTTTGAAACAAAGTATTGCACTAAGGAGTATGTCGACAAATTACTAAAGAAACCACAAAATGTCCAAAGAGCTAGTAGTAAATGAAATTCATCGATCAGCACGCAGAAATTTTCACCGACGTTCTGTTATACTAAAAGGAATAGACGACTTGTGGCAAGCTGACCTCATTGATTTTAAGTCTCTACAAAAATACAACAATGGATTTACTTTTATTTTAGTTGTCATGGATTGTTTTACGAAATATGCATGGGCGCACCCATTGAAAACCAAAACAAAAAAAGAAGTCATTGATGCATTTAATCATATTATTAAAAATAATGGTCACAGACCTCGAAATTTGCAAACTGATATGGGAACAGAATTTTATAACGACATGTTTCAGAAACAAATGCATTTATTAAAAATCAATCATTATTCATCATATTCAACTAAAAAGGCGTCCATAGTAGAAAGATTAATTAGAACATTAAAGAATAAATTATACAAATGTTTTAGTTATAATGGCACCTATAAGTGGATAGGCAAATGTTTAGAAAACGTTTTGGTTGCTTATAATAACAGTAAACATCGCGTGACTAAATTTAAACCCATCGATATTAATGTGCAAAACGAACCACTCGTGAAAAAAAACATAAGAAAATTTCAGGAAAAAAGAGTAAAATCAACTAAGAAGTTATTTAGAGAAGGTGACAGTGTTCGAATAAGTAAATATAAAAGTAGTTTCGCAAAAGGATATACACCTAATTGGTCAACGGAAATATTTACTATTAAAACTGTTAATAATACAAATCCAGTTACATATCATATACAAGATCAAAGAAAACAAGATATATTGGGTTCATTTTACCAAGAAGAGTTGCAAAAGACAAAGTATCCCAATATTTATTTGATTGAAAAAATTATAAAAACAAAAGGAAACAAACTTTTTGTGAAATGGTTGGGCCTTCCTGATCATGAAAACAGTTGGGTGGATAGAAGTTCTATTGTAATATAAACAATATCTATAATATGTTGTAATCATTATATATCAAGAAATGCAAGGCGGAGGACTTGTTAACAATTTAATAAATAATTTACCGTTTGAGCTTCATTTGCCAGGATATAACTACTGTGGACCAGGTACTAAATTAAAAGAAAGATTATTGAGAGGTGACAAAGGAATCAATAAGCTGGACGAAGCTTGCAAATACCACGATATCGCATACTCTAATTATAATAATTTAACTGATCGTCATAAAGCAGATTTAGAGCTATTGAACATGGCTAAAAATCGATTAGATTCCAAAGACGCTGGAAAAGGTGAAAAATTAGCGTCATGGTTGGTCAGCAAAGTAATGAAAGCTAAACTTAAAACAGGCTCAGGAATGAAGAAATTTAAGACAGTTGTATCCAAAATAGGATCACATATAAAAAAATTAAAATGTCACGATAATAAAACTGCAATTAAATATGCTTACGAAGTTGCTAAGAAACTTATACCTAAAAAATGTCATGTGCGACTACCGAGAATCATACCGATACCTAAGACAGGAGGAATTTTACCTTTGATACCAATTTTTGCTGGTCTATCAGCACTTGGGGCTTTAGCTGGCGGTGCAGCCGGTGTAGCAAAAACTATAAACGACTTTAAAACAGCAAAACAAAATTTACAAGAATCTGAACGTCACAACAAAACCATGGAGGCTATAGCTATAGGGAAAGGTCTTTATCTTAAGCCGTACAAAAAAGGCCATGGGCTAATTATAAAAAACTCAAAAAACTAATTGACAGGCTACCTCAACGAGCTCTTACAAATTTTGATATTATCAAACACGCAAAAAATATACCATTTTTTCGCGGTGTTTACATGAGAGATAGATTACCAAACAAACCACAAGCAATAGAGTGCGCTATTGTTAACTTAGACGATTTTAAGAGTAACGGAACTCACTGGGTAGCCTATGTAAAAATAAATGAATATTGTGAATATTTTGACAGCTTTGGTGATTTAAAACCACCATTAGAAATATTAAAATATTTAGATAAAATTAACGTATATTATAACTACACTCGATTTCAAAAGTTTGATACCATTATATGCGGTCACTTATGTCTACAATTTTTACATAATTTTTGGAATAAATATACTATATAATAATAAACTGTTTTATAAGTGTGTTATTTCTACAATGTCCTTCACACTGTCCATAACTGGAAATAGCTCTCAATTAACAACTCTCTATACACCTCCTTTGGACCTTGAAGGTGATTACGAGTGCGCTCTTTTACATTTATCTACTTTTAATTCTATACCAAATATAACAGCAAATAACAACAAGTTTCATTATGATAACGATAAAGTTATCGAAATTCCTGAGGGAGCTTATGAGCTCCAAGATATATGTGACTATATACAATCTAAAATGACCAATTGCGTATTTAAGTTGTATTGTAATAATAACACCCTTAAGACCTCTATATTTTGCAGCAAAGACATTCACTTTTATAAACCTTATTCAATTGCAGCTTTACTAGGCTTTAATAGAGTAGTTCTGAAAAGTAATATATTACACGAGTCACCTCTTCCCGTAAACATTCTGCCTACAGCTGTGCTCAGGGTCGAATGTGATATTACAAGTGGTTCATATATTAACGAGAGACCAAGTCATATAATTCACGAATTTGCTCCTAACGTACCACCGGGTTACAGGATAATAGAAATACCAAAAAACACCATTTATTTTCCTGTAAACAGAACACGTATCTATGCTTTAAGCATAAGGATACTAAATACAAACAACCAATTAGTTAATCTGCGCGGTGAAGAAATACAGGTGTACTTGCATTTTAAGAAAATATGATTGATTATAATAAATATACAACTGTATGCACTCAGAAGACTAGTATCAATCGAGCTGTTCGAAAGTTAACACATACCCGAGCTAAAAAACATAAATTGTCAGCTGTCAATAAGCAATTTCTAAAATCAATTGGATTAATAAAATGAATGTTCTAAATATTACAAACACACCGGCATATGACAACTCTATAGAGAGTGTGGAATTTCATTCATATAAACCGTATATTACTAGTTTCAACAGTAACGATGAAATCCGCATCCCAATTAATCAGCAAGATGTTAATATTTTACCAAGTGCAAGTACTTTGTATATAGAGGCTGTAGTCAAAGTTAGTAAAAAAGATAGTACTGATTTGACATCTGTCGTTAACTTCACAAATAACCCCCTGATGTACCTATTTCAAGATATACGATATGAATTGAATGGTGTTGAAATAGATAAAGTGAAAAACGCAGGCATAACGACTACCATGAAATCATTGTTATCGATGAATGATGCCGAATCAAAAATATCTAAAACGTGGGGCTGGGATATAAACGGAACTAAAAATAATATCGGAGGACATTTTGCTGCGTCAGTACCTCTCAGGAACATACTCGGATTTGCAGAAGATTATAACAAAGTTATTATTAATTGTAAACATGAACTTGTTTTGTTGCGAAGTAATACCGACCTTAATGCGTTGAAACTATTTACTGGAGAGAAAGTGCAAAGCATTGATATACACAAACTAATTTGGCGAGTGCCTCATGTCAAAGTTTCAGATAAAGAAAAAATAAATTTGCTTAAGCTTCTTGAGAAAGACCGACCAATTCAGTTAGCTTTTAGAAATTGGGATCTTTATGAGTACCCTATGTTGCCTAAGACGACAAAACATACGTGGTCGATTAAAACTTCAACGCAAATTGAAAAACCTAGATATGTTATTTTAGGGTTGCAAACTGATAGAAAAAACAATGGTTCTAAAGATATGTCACATTTTGATCACTGCGATCTACGTGACGTCAAGGTTTTCTTGAATTCTACTTATTATCCGTATGAAAGTTATAATACTAACTTTGCCAAACATAACTTTGCATTAATATATGAACAATATGTAAACTTTCAACAGTCATACTATGGACGTAGACCTAGTTGCTTGCTCAGTGCTCAAGAGTTTAAAGACGTAGCACCATTGTTTGTAATAGATTGCTCTCGACAAAACGACAATATAAAAACCGGACCTGTAATAAATATTCGTCTTGAATTAGAAAGTGATAAAGAGATACCTGATCATACTTCAGCATATTGCCTTATTTTGAATGATTGTATCGTTGAATATAAACCTTTGACCAATATTGTTCGGAAGATATCATGAATCCAACAATTTTTGTTGATATACAAGGTTTTAAAGATTCTCTAAACCAGTTTATATTAAAAGAGCTTGCAATCTCAACCGCAAACTTTACTCAGGTTTTTTTAATAAAACCTCCATATCCATATGCAAAATTATCAACCGAAGAAAAAAGAAGAGTTGGATGGACTGAACGAAATAGAGGTATTACGTGGAGTGAAGGACATATTGACTATAGAGAATTCAAAAGAATAATTAAGCAACTATTGAAAAACAAAACGATAATTATGAAGGGTCTGGAAAAACAGAAATGGTTAAAGGAATTTTGTGTTGACTGTTTTTTGATAGACGTTGAAGATCAAGGTTGTCCTAATTTTTCGTTATTATATACAACATATTGTGAAAGTGAATTTTATTACAATTGTTTGTCCCATAGCAAATATTGTGCTCTCAAAAATGTTATATGTATAAAAAAATGGTATTTTGATAACTGTATACAAAAATAATTATTATTAAAAATAAGCAAAACGTCAACTCGTTGTTTAATTTTATTTTTATAAACCTTGAATATCGTTATAAAGAGAAATTAGTTAGTTTTTCAATGGTTTTACTAAGGTATAATAGAATAGGGAATTAAAAAAAACATATTGTTTAAGAATTAAATTTATTTACATACATATATTTAACATTTTAAATCATAGTATAATATTACGTTATTATTACTACAAGCTTAGAAATGACAAATTAAAAATTATAATAATGCTAAGAAATAAATAAAAAAAACTCTTAAATATTTACATTTTTATTATAAATGAAACTTATCTAAACTAAATACTACTTTTATACAATCATAGATATATATTATTTTAACTAATAGAAAAAACTTTGCGATTCACACAATTTTTTTGAGATATTATGAATGATCCCCTCAGTTTCCGCCAAAATCGTATCATTTAGATCTTTCGCCATGTACTGCGCTTGAAGCACCACATTTAAGTCAGGATCACTTTCCACATCTGTTTTGTTGGAGTCTTCGCTTATGTCTATCACCTTAATTTTAATTAATCTAACACATTTGTCTGCTCTTTTGGTGATGACATACGATTTGCCATGCAGCTTATTCGAGGTTTCCCTTTTCTGTTTACACTTGCCTGATGCGCTGGATCGAGATCTGGTCGACGTGCCTTTTGAAGCTGGAGATTTGTTCTTTTCAGCCGATATCTCAGAGTCAGGGAAGGGGTCGTCGTACGTTTGCGCGTATTGTGAAAAACAAATTGTATCATCACTCATTTTCTGAAACAAATTCAAATATATGCTTAGTATTGCTAAAATCAATAGATCAAAAGTTTGTGTAAACAATTTAATAATAAAATTCTACTTACAACTGCTTTGAAGAGAACCGGTCCAACCTTCCTCGAATGCGCCGCAAAGAATAATGCAACGTGTTTAAACGTGCATTCCAGCAAAATAAGAATGTAAACATCGCCAGAATGCATTACCTACACCTAAGTAATTGTAATTTGACGAAACCTACAAAATTGAGTACTTCATATCGACCTAAGAGTCATTTACAACTTTTTATAAAACAAAGCATTATTTATATAGACTTAAGGCCCAAGTTTGAAGGCTTTTCAAGACAGATCTAAATTTTCTAAAACTATTGGCATCCTTCTCTAATGGCTTGCAATGATAAAGACAGTATATTTTTAGTTAGTTTAGATCTGTCTTAAAATGCCTTCAAACTTGGGCCTTTAGAATTACGGTTAAAAACAAAATGTGACTCTACCTTTCTATGTTTGTAAAGGGTCATTAAAGAAAACAAGACATAATTATTATGAATACCATTTATTGAAGAAAAATAGATACATTAGTAAAACAATCCCTCATATCTTATTCTAAAACAATAACATAACACGTATAAACGTTGCTTTGATTGTTAATTCTTATCTAGTTTTTGCGCATTACAAAAATTATGTGCGCAGTACTTACTGACTAAAACTTTAAGCAGCTTATAAAGACTTATTAAACACATGTAAGAACCAACTTTCTACTGTCTAATCGATTTATTTCTTTGTAAGAGCGCTGTGAGTAGTAAAAAATGATTACGAAGTTTTCATTAATTAGTAATAAAAAATTATAAAAGAGAATTATAATGGCCCCAAGATAGAGTAGATGTTTTATCTTTCAGAAGAATGCGTTTGTCGTCATTCGAAGAAAGAGACACTTTGTTCAACTCTTGGGTAAATATTTGATGTCTAATAGACTTAAATAAAATGTTTTTCTTTGATTGAATAGAATTATTTAAAAAAACTTGTTCATAATCTCTAAATTTCAGATGCTTAATTACATTTTTTTTTACCCCTTTTGCTTTTTTATGTTCCTCATCTTGAGTTTTAATACAGTAAAGTTTAGATCTGAGCCCTACAAACTCAATAATAGGTTTCCCACTCATCTCATCTTTAAATAATCCGGGAACCTTTTTGTTACATCTAGGTATACCATAAACATTATTTTCTGAAAAGTTGTTTGTATCGAAATATGATAGGAAATGGTTTTTTAAATCTCTGTAAATATCTTTAGTTTGTACTGAATACAAAAAACTATCGGTGTCCGTATAGCACAATTTTAAATGTTGGCCATAAAATGGTTTCATTACTGAATAATGAAAGTCGTACATATGGCTTTTAGATATTTCTAATACAGTAAATCCTATGTAAATGGGTTTATCGAGTACTATTGTTTCTGGTTTCATTTGAATAGCGACAAAATTTTCTGTAAATATAGTTGAGCTCTGATAGTTTGGTCTAGCTATCAATTGTTCTGCAGTATTCATTTTTTTAGTTTTGTTATTTGAATCATTCCAGTGATTGACCAACTTAATATTCACTCTTTTTTCGCTATCTTCTAATGTCTTTCCAAAAATGCTATTGTTAAGGAGCTTAAAAAAATCTTGTTCAAATGCTGATTTAGCCTTTGTTCGTAATTCTGTATTTAAATCAATATACTTTTTCAAAAATGGACTTTGCTTAAATTTTATAACTCTATGAATTTTTTTTAATAATAACCCATGTTTCATACAAGTTTTAAGATGCACATAGTGAATAACGTACTGAAATTTATCATATAAGCATGGTATTAATTTTTCATTCTTTGAGCCCGGTGGTATAAACTTCTGAGGACAAAATGGAATATCGTTATGCAAATCATGCAAATATTCAGGATACTCTAAGTCTACTTCTAAAATATAACCATCATTAGAGTCATTAGGAATGCTTAAAACATTAAATATCTTTAACTCTGATTCCGTTAAAAGTTTAAAATCTGAACACGGCATGTTGGCACACATAGCATGACCATACAAATTATTACAATCAATATACAGTAAATAATTATCTGGGAGAGATTTATCGTAATTCACCATGTATCGGTTGTTAGCACACGCGTGCCTAGTAGAGCATAAGCAAACCCCTCCTCTAATACCTTTCTGAATCATTCTTATAATTTCCAAATCACTGATAAGTTCTAGCTTTACTCCAGTTTCGAGCAACATTGCGTCAAAACTTAAACTCGGAGCGGTCAAATAGAAAGCAGGGTCTAAACGATAGTTTGTTTTACAAGTTTTACGAAATTTTTCAAAAATATCTGCTAGAAGGAGAACGTCGGACTTAAGATATAAGTCTGTATATTCACCCATGTCGACTATGTGAAAAGTTTTCCAAACACACATTGCATGTTCATAATCTTTCTGAGAAATAACTTCATTGCATAGAGTATTAAAAAAACAGTGAATTGGAGGCAAAGTTTCTTCATTGTAAGAATTCCAACTAGTCATATGATTATATGGAAAAATTCCTTTACGTTTTAATAATTTCAATTGTTTTTCTTGGGAAAAAAAACGAGATAAGTGCATAAAGTCCAGATCATCCAAAGTTGCAACCAGTTTTTCTAAACTGCTGCCCAAAAATTTAAAGGAATCTACAAATCGAACAGCTACAACAGTTTGCTTTTTGTCTGCAACAAAAAATTTTGTAAACGAAATATAGTTTTCTTTAGTTTTAGCAATTACTTTTATCGCGCCTTCCATTTCACCTAGCTCACGTATAAACAAGTGACAATCGTATCCAGACAGATTATGAAAAAAAACTGGTATGAACTTGGGAAGTTGGAATCGCAAGTTACAATACGAATGTGCGGCCCCACGATATAATCCTGTCAAGTGACAGTGATCTCTAACCTTGTCATCAAACAAGAGATTATTACATAGAAAACAAAATTTTGAAGTAGAGTGTTTTTGAAAATCTTTTTCTGTGAATATCATCGGAACAGTTTTGCTCAGAAGATTATGTATTTTATTTACATCTTCTTGAAGATTTTTCAAAAACTGACTTACACAATCTTTACCTCTATAGGAAACGTATTTATTGAATGAACTGTCGTAGGAACATACGACGTAATAGCCGAACGCAGCAGGTGTGTGCCTGTTCAAACACGTAGTTTTGCTGGTACCTGAGTCATCATGAGTAATCGGCTCTAATAGTGATTCAAAATCTGCGTATATAACGAAGGGTAAATCTTGCATTCTTTCGTAATGTTTAAATGTTATAAAACTGCCCTCTTCCGGTAAAATAGTAGCGACACCGCCGCATATATGAGCATCAGTTTGACTTTGGTTTCTAAAAAACAACATACATTCCTCACAGAAAAAAATTTTGCTATGATGTTTAGTAACTTGTGATCTAAGTAATCTACTTAAGTCTTGGATCAAACAGTAATGATTTCGATTACCCTTCTCAATAAACAACAAATTAATATGATGTTTTCTTTTACAGCGTGATTTATAGAGAGGACCCACAATACTAGTTTTTTTTAATCCATAAACGTTTACACTAATGTCTTGGTTATGTATCTCAAATGTTTTAATATCAGAAAAACCAACTGGAAACGTCATATTTTCGGTATTCAAAACGTTCTCAAAATGAGGATATGAACGTGTTCTGCTACTATTCAGCTTTGCTGGAAATAAAGCCGCCATGATCGACCACAAAAAACAGAAATTATCCCTGTTTCTTATATTGATACATGCTCTTTTATTAATTAACCATCGCGGTAGGTCTATAAAGCTAGAAGCTCGCAAGGGATTGTACTTATTGATATTCACTTCTAAGTATAAATTTCTAACAAAGCTCCATCCGCTCTCTTTTTGCTCAAACTGTTCAATTTTAGTGCATATAGTACGAACTGCTTGAGAGAATAACGCTTTAAAATCTGAATTCCCGTAAATTATTATATTTTCCGTAGCAAAGGATTTTATTTCAATAGAATCATTTTTCGGCAGTGAAAACTCAGCGAAAAATTCAAAATTAACTTTTATTGTGTTATGTACAGCCTTCCTCGCCTCGATTAGGGCTTTCACAGACTTGCAAAGTTGATGCAAAAAGTGTGGTGGCGGCACAAATGCTGAACTAGGCTGAGTCGAGCTCGCCTCTGACACCGGCCCTACTCTATACGATGCTATGCGACTACGAAATGCAGTGCTTATTTTTTGAATGCCATCACTAATTTCAATTGCGCTATTATTTTTATGAGCACTACTTTTGAGATGTGCTGAAAAGCCTTTATTATTGACTCCTACGTCACAAACAGTACAATATATTTTGTTTTTTGACATTATTACGTGAAATAATTCCTAACATAAGTATTTAGTAAAATGAAATGGAATAAAAATTAACCAACAGCGCTCCACAAAGAAAAAACTATCAAAATATAATCCGACTCCAAAGAAATCATATCCTTACTTTTTTTTATTTGCAAAAAAAGTCCCCTCCGACTTAAAGTTGTGTTTTATGTCCTTTATAAATGATTTTAGATAGTCTAGTTCCTCTTCGTCACAACAGTATTTGATATTAACTGATGCTTTCTCCCATCTATTTTTGGGGTCAATATTTTTGATTTCGTTGGTTTCGTATACTTTTAATTCTATGAATATAGTACCCTCACGTTGCGCAGTGTGGCGCAGGACTCCGTCAGCGACGCGACGCGTGTAAGAAGACAGCAGTGGCGGTGAGTTCTTCCAGGCTCTGATCACTTCAGACTCGGATTCGCCGCCATCGTCACCATCTTTGTTCAGCCAGCCGAGGACGTTGCTTTTGGAGGCTGCAGACGTTTTGTTTCCTGCGCGCTTGGTAGAGCTTTTCTTTTTTCTGTAATAAGAATACAAATTATATAATTTTTTTATATCATTTTTTTACGATTTTACGAGAATACTATCTACCCATTAATATCCAAGTGCAAGATTAAATCATCAAAAAACTACTGTGATGTCGCGATAGAGAAACTTGGTATCTTTTATTCTAGTAAAAAATAATAATAAATTTAACAAGACTTACCTTGCGAGTACTTCGATGTCCGAATCTTGGATGCTAGGCGCTAAACGCTTCGGTTTAGCCTTGATTTTATTTCCAATTTTCTTTGGAGATCTGTAATATAAGCAAAACGAAATTAAAAAATATGTATATATTATAAGCGCTCAGCGGCGCTTAATTAAATGTATAAATAGTTATAAATAATATATATTTTTTAAACGAAAAAGATCTTCATTACCTTTCTTCGACTTCATCCTCTGAATCGGAAAAGCATCTTTTTGTTTGACGCGCTCTCTTGAAATACTCAGTATCCGACCTAAAAAAAAATAGGTTTGAATATCCTATATTATTATGTACCTACTTATACATTTTTGAGATAAAGGCACGATATTAAAAATTTACAAAGACTGTTTTTATAAAAAAAAAATAATTAAAAACTTACGAACATTATAATAAGGCAGGTTTGATGAACAGCGATACTCGAGCTGGTGGACGGGGCAGCTCAATTGATGCAAGCTGAGGTCGTGGTGCCGACGGCTGTAGGTAGGTAGGTATGCACTGGCACCGGCACTCGGACTTAATGGCAACCGCGTGTAATTATTCAACATAAATTGAAATTGGAGCTTATGCATTTTTTCCCTTTTATACGTATTGCAAAAATGCAGTGGTGGCAAACACTTCAGCAAAAAATAAATGTATAATAAATAGGTACAAGTTACTCGATATTTAGGAACTAACATAAATATGTATGTGCCGTTAAAATAAAAATATACTCAACTAAGAAAGTACTTAAAAGAATACTTTGGTTGTTACATACTTATACATATTTAAAAACATTTCATGAAAACTTAGAATAAATTAAATATCTCGTAGAGTGCAAAAACAGCATTGGGTGAAGAGAATCGAAACCACATAGACAGAATGGTAGTCCATTATAGTACACTCTGCCCCAGCCAGTCTGTTTCTTACACATATAAATTGAGTAACGCATTTGTTTTCCAAAATGTTTACAACACCTGATCAGTTTTCGCGGATGTACCTATGCATTTGCGCAACTTACGTATTCGTTTGCGACAAACAAAAATATCAAATTCAATTCACAATATGCAATCATTTGATATTCTATCATAAGCCGCCTGCTTGCTAAGTAATATCATATTAGGGTCACCATAATCTTTGTGAGACGAGTATATAATTTTGTAAATTGAAACTCATAACATGAATATGAAGTCACTTTAAATCAAAATAATTTCAATCTAATCTAGATTCTGCTCAGTTTTTATTAGTTATCTCCTTTGGTGATAATGATGTTATATAAGCGACAAATGCTCTAAATATGATATCAAAGGTTGAAACTATTTTTATCTCTTTTTAATTTATATTATTTTATATAAGATTATTAAGTACATGAAAACATAAAGCGTATATTTATAAAATACTGAAACTCATTAAGTTTGGTCATCCGAGTGTTACACGGGTTATGCCGATAATAATATGTCCATTCAGCAATTGCACTTTGCACACTGCACAAACAAAAATATCAAATTCAATTTACAATATGCAGTCATTTGATATTCTATCATAAGCCGCCTGCTTTCTAAGTAATATCGTATTAGGGTCACCATAATCTTTGTGAGACTAGGATATAATTTTGTAAATTGAAACTCATAATATGAATATGTAGTCACTTTAAATCAAAATAATTTCAATCTCATCTAGATTCTGCCCAGTTTTTATTAATTATCTCTTGTGGTGATAATGATGTTATAATTATAAGCGACAAAAGCTCTAAATATGATATCAAAGGTTGAAACTATTTTTATCTCTATTTATTATATATTATTTTATATAAGATTATTAAGTACATGAAAACATAAAGCGTATATTTATAAAATACTGAAACTCATTAAGTTTGGTCATCCGAGTGTTGCACGGGTTATGCCGATAATAATATGTCCATTCAGCAATTGCACTTTGCGTTAAAGTCGACATCAATGTGATCCTCAGTCGGTCGAAATCATACTTGCAATAAGGTCTGATCGGACAATAGCTTGTGAAAGTGAAAATTGAGTGACTTACTTTAACTTAGGTTTTAACGTGTTGTGAGGGAACAATCGTCTCTGGTAGCGAAAATTTTGACACGAGCAATCGGCCTTGAGATTTAATCGTTCCCTGAGCAATCGGCCACAATACTTTAGCAAAAGCTTGCTTCGTGTTGTGAGGGAATGTCTCTTGGTGTCAAAAATTTGCCATGGGCAAACGGTCTAGAGATTTAATCGTTCCCTGAGCAACCGGCCTCAACACTGTGAAACCTTAATTTTTGTAAAGTTCATTCATAAAACTTTCACAAATAACTAGTGATTTGGTTCGTTCGTTTCATAAAGTGCTCTATGGATTACTGCTGCCGTTACGGTAAGTTTAGATTTTTAAATCTGTTATTGGGCATTTCAAATAATTTTTTGTCGACTAACAGGAGATAAAAAAGTGATTTGAAATGCCCAATAACTACCTACTAAGGTTTCATTTGAATTCTGTTTTAATTATTATGGTCCATGTCTAGATATTAACTTTAATTAAAGACTAGCATCTTCACATTTTTTTAGTGTGGAAGTGAAGTTTATGGCGATTTTTTTTGTTTCTTTGTTCATTTATTTGTTACGCTTTTACACCATAACTACTTAACCGATGTAAAATTGCAAACACTTTGTCAAGGGTGCAGAAGTCAGAAGGGTACCGACTAGTCATCATCATCATCAAATCGCGACACGCACCGAATAATGAACGTAAACCTTCATTGTCAAATAAACACAGCCTCTAATAGTGCCAAAAACGCCAATACGGTATAAGTGGAAATAATTTATCGCTCTGTAAACGTGTAAATTCCGCAAAATCTGGCCAAACATTTTCGTGGTAATCCTACTATTCTCCTGTATATACATTATACAGTATAATATTATACAGAGTTACAAGGAAATGCTAAGCCAAAAACGGCTCATAGTACTCATCATTATGAACAACATTTTCTATGAGACTAACGCGGAATCAACACAGCTGTTCCATAGAAAAATGACAATGACACTCAATATGGACTGTATGAAACAGCTGATTTTTTATCTTTACCTTACAAAACTAAAAGAAAAAGTAAATCAGAATCGGATCAGCCGTTTGTGAGCGATACACAATACCACAGACCAATACACAGATACACGTTAAACATATTACAACCCCACTTTTTGCATCGGGTGTTAAAGAAAGTTTTGTCAAAAATTAACCAGTTTCAACAGTATTGTTAGTGTTGAAAGAACTCTTGCTTTGTCCATTTGGCAGGACTGTACGTAAACATAAACAAATCAAGTTAATGATCTCTGCGTATGCTTCGCGGCAACATATCCCAACAACAGAATTATCGGGCACAAAGCTGCGGCATTGTTCCGCCATTTCGAGTCTGTCGCCACTTCCGTTTCCGATCGCTCGCGCCGCTCTAAATTGTGCATCCCCGGAGATAAGGCCGGATATCGTGATTTAACATGCTCATAGAGCAAATCAAATCGTATTTGCTTATACTCGTAGGCACGAGTAAATAGATAATAAGGTATTACTCGCTTTCGTAGCGGTTTTGGCGTAGCTTCACAAACCGGAGTGATAATGTCGTAGCTCTACAAGCTGTAGCGCTCGTAGCGTAGCATGATTCTGCTATCAAATCTACGATGATCAGGTCAGTCTTTGGATATGTGACCGCTAATAACATTTGCTTACCACTGAACTTTGAGTCGTGGTCGAGTTTCATAGTAAATCATTTAAAAAAAAATCATTTAAAAACACATTTTAAAATGATTTTCGGCTTTTTATATTTTTTTTAATGGTAAAAAAACTGATTTGTTTTATTTTCTGCTTTGTTTTTTTTTCTCTGTAGCCTTTTGCTTAAAAAAAATTACGTAATAGTTGGCAACTGAGCCTATAAATACCAATTTGTAAATACAAGCCGTTTTAATAAAGTAGCTATAAAGCACGCTAAGTGTTAATACGTGGAAAATAAAAGCCAAGGAGTAGAAGCCGAAATAGAAGCCGAAATAGAATTTCCTTACCTGAGACAACATGAAAATTCAAATCAGAGCAGACTCTTCTCACACTCAGCAAACTCTTAACTTAATTTCAGCTTCGCGAAAACGAAATAAAAGTAAATAAAAGCGAGAGTACGTTCGTACCTTTTTATCACAGATCATATAACCAATAGACAGATCAGTACCTATTCCCATCACGAAAGTAATTCGCTTAAAACAACCCCAACTCGTCATTTGGATCGTCGAGCCGACCATCCTAAGCAGTGATTGCATAAATCAATTTTGGGCCATCCAATCGTAAGCACAATTTATTACCTGACCCTAAACCCGTCAACGCTACTTTAAATTAGTATCTTTTAAACTAGCGCACACTATTACTAGAACTTTAAGAAGTTTTATTTTTATTTTTTAATAATGCACAACGATATATTCAATTCATTAGTTAGATGTGCTTTACATCACTTCATTTAATTTCTTTTCATAGCTTTGTTAATGTGACGTACCTGTAACATTAAATGTTATTTACGGTCAATAAATATTCCTGAGTTCTATACGCACCATCAACCAGTTGTATGATCTTCGATTTTTACGATGAAGGATGTTTTTGCCGTTCTAGAATATAGCTGAGAAGACAAAAATAGATGAAACTCGGATACCGATCGTCAAAGGCAGGAATGTTTCGGCTCTTTTCAGATATTATCTGGATTCCGTCGGGCTCTTTACGATATTTTATGGGTCGGAAATAATGGCTCTCCGATGGAATTGCAAGTGTGTAGTGAACCTTTATTCAAGTCAATTGCCATTTGCTTAAGGTAATAAGAATTTATTGTCACTGAAGTGAACCGAAGTTCAAGTAAAGTAATGCTCGTATATCCGAGCATGTCTGAGGAAAGTACTATTACAATGCAATATAAGGTATATTGCATTATTGTTAACAAAACATTAACATAAAACTATAACTACGAGTAAAACCATATTTGGTTGTCCAAGAGCAGTTTTGTATATAAAGCGATGACTTTCAGACAACCTAATTTCAATTTAGTAATTGTTTTGTCAATACTGTCAATAAATATTTTGTCATAGACTGTTACTTGGTACTATACAAATCCACTATGTTTGAAATCGACAGATTTTTTTCATTAGAGTTGATAGAATTTCAAAAATTGACACGAGTTGATTTACTAAAGAAATAATATTATCGTTAGATTCCGAAGACAACTGTATCATTGAAATACCAAACAACTACTGGTTAAAAAATCTTAGCTCGTACACCAGAAACCTCTTTTGAAAGAAATGAGGTACGACAGAAAAGTAAAAAAGTCGAAAGATAGTAATAAACGACACAAACAAGGAAACCCAAAGAAACTTTTTCTCGACACGCTAATACGTATGAGTTTCTAAACTGATAAACACCCAGCAGCGACAGGAAAAGTCCCAAGAAAGATTTACGAGAAAAACTCCGAACTGCGATCCGGATGCAGATCATTTGTCCTCAATTACTATGGAAGCCTATTCAGACTAACCTACTATAAAAAACTCGTTTTAACCCTGTTTTGGAAACATTTCTGTGCCTTCTGTGCAAAATGATACAACTCGAAGGCAACAACTTCCGAGTTTCCGCGGCAACAAGCGAGCGATTTGCTCGTCTTGTCACTCAATAGCATAAAAAAAATTAACCCCAAACGATATATCGTTTTTGAAATGCAATGCTAATTTTCTGGCCGAGGTAAGCACCAGCCATTTGGTACCTTGTTTTTTTTTTCACTTTATTGCATAAATTCATAGTTGTCCCCAACGAGCACTCTACCGAAATACCTATTGTTTCGGTGCGACTTAAGCATGAAAATATTGCTCGCATAACTTTTGTACAGACTTTAGAAACATTCACATTTCGCTACTAAAACTAGCTCGAATTAAATATCTTTATTTCCATTTAGGTATTTTATATTCTATATTTTTGGTGATAGTCTCTTTAAAGTAAATGAACAAAATAGAAATCTAATTGGGTTAAAGCAAGGGAAATAAAGAGCGAAAATCTATCGCTTGAAGTGGTTTTTAGCGTCAAGTTTAAATAAATAATGACTAAGTATTTCGAGCAGTAGCTAGAGAGATAAAACCACACATATTGGGCCTTACAAATAAACGTTGCTTAAAGTTAGTAACTGCTTAAAATACTCTGACAATTTGCCAATTATTGCACCGCGAAGCAGTAATGTGCAAACATTACTGTGTTCCGGTTGGAAAGGGCATTGTTTCCAGTGAAATTACAGGGCAAATGGGAGATTAAACAACTTATATCTCGTCTCGTCACTCAATTACATAAAAAAAAATCTCGCGTAAAATGTTTAACGTAAAATGTCACGTGCAAAAGACGGAGAACTTTAAGCAGGCTTCATAAGCAAGATCCATTATCAGGTAGCCTACTCTGAAGAAGCCATAAAGGTTCATTCTAAAAGTTCAAGTCGTAAAGTTTATTAAAAAGTTGACGTCATAGTTTGTTCAGAACTTGGCTGTAGGAGTTCATTTTGAAGATGAATGGAGGGAAGTTTGAGCTGCGATTCGTCA
Source organism: Alcis repandata (assembly GCA_949125135.1). NCBI lineage: Eukaryota > Metazoa > Arthropoda > Insecta > Lepidoptera > Geometridae > Alcis > Alcis repandata. The sequence continues at coordinate 10,028,145 of OX421233.1, read as the reverse complement.
ACTATTCGCCGACAGCAGCAGAACAAGTTTGGGCGTATCTGGAGCGGTGTTTCTTCAAAATTCAATTTCAAGTTTTATAAAACTATGCCTAGGCTTTAAAGTTTCGAGCGCATCTTGAGAATTACAGCCATTTAGACCAGCCAGTTAGAGACAAAGGTGAGCTTAGTAATTAATTCATTGTTTCTGATTGGGAAGCTTTTATTTAACTTACCCTGTTATCTATATATATATAAAAGAAAGTCGTGTTATGTTACACTACTTATAACTCAAGAACGGCTTTACCGATATGGCTGAAAATTGGTGAGGAGGTAGCTTAGAGCCAGGAAACGCACATAGGATACTATTTATTCCTATTATACTATTTATTTCTGTTAAATAAATTCGATAGCATTCAAGTGTGAATTGACATAAAACATCAGTCACTATAAAACGAGGTATAACAAAAAAGAATCAGACTTGGAATAACAAAACGACTTATTATACTCTTTGCGCAAATGACAGCTATGTAATGGACGTATGGATGACAATTTAACAGCTAAACAGATTTTGACGAAATTTGGTATGAAGGTAGCTTAAGCCCTAGGTAATATGTAGATTACTTTTTACCCCAGAAAATTGAACGGCTTTCCGCTATTCTTGCAGGACAGCGGGTGAAACCGCGGGGCGCAGCTAGTTTAGTATAAATGTACAATATGTACATAATAATATGTAGATACCTGTTGTGGGTCAAATCTTGCCACTAAATTTTTGAACTACTTTTCGTTTTTATATTGAACTGAAATTTGGTGTACCGTTGTAACTCCGATGTCAATGCAAAAAAGCTTGTCTTTATAATTATTTTTAAACATTTCTCTTTTTTTTACTTCTATGTACGTACAGTAACTGTTACAATGCTTTACATACACATTACAACATTTTATTTATATGTAAGCATGCAATTACATAGCGAGTACGCGGTGGCAATCAATGGATGTGCAATCACTGATCGTGACGTCACTGTAAAGTCAATGGTGATTGGTCGTCTGCTGATTGCCACTACGTGATTGCGCCATGTAGTACAGCTACGAGTATACTTTTAGCTAAAAGTAACTTACTCTTTTCCAAACTATGAAGTCTAAACTTATCGACATTAACCGACTTTATAATTAATGTTTGTCATCTCTAACGTCTTGATACAAATAAAAATAATAATAGACATTTGTTTTATACGATAACGTTACGTCACGTCACGTAACATACGATTACATATTCTCGATCACTCACTCATGACTTTTGTAACAAGAGAAACAGTAACCGAAAAAGTATCGCATGCGCCAGAATAAGACCCAAACACTGTAGAACATCTGCGTTCAATCGGCTCGTTACCATTTTTACGGTTGAAAAGTGGTGAACAATATTTTCACACTCATTTAGTTAATAAGCGCTAACGAAGCGCGCTTTAGTGGACGTTGATATGCTTTGAAGAATTTTGCCGTGATATTTGTAAATATTGACTAAGTGTATTAATGAGTTTAAGAAAAAATATTCGTACCTATCAAAATATAACATACGTTTATCTATATACCTACTAGTCTATATTTGAGTTGTCAAGAGAGCGTTGAGAAACTAAACACAGTGGTAGAGTTTATAAGACCCGACGCAAACAGGAGGCTACTATAAGTTTAGCATGTGTATTTGTGTCATCGTTGCTTCTTAACGGCTGCACCGATTTTGATTTAGTTGTCTTTGTTTGGAAGGTAACTTGATCGAGAGTGTTCTTAATATTGTTCAACCGTTTAAAACTGTACGCTCTATAACTGCCGTGAGATAATTAAAAACGTGTAGATATAGGTTTATGTATGCATCGTAAAAGTTTAAAAGTTATTTTTTGAGCTGTTTGAAGTTGAGTTTTTACAGAGACCCTAATATAGCTTCAAAAACCTACTCGTATTCAGCGTGATCAGAATGCAAGCGTTTGCCCTATAAATATGTATACCTACATACATATGTAAAATATCAGTAGACCATTTGGACTATCCACTGAGCAATATTTTATGTATCTACTAGCTGAACCGGCAAACGTTGTTTTGCCATATAAATTAATAGGGGTTGGTGATAGAAGGGTGAAAATTTAGGGTTGTATGTATTTTTTAATGCCACATAAGCCACATTATAAAAAAATGAAAATTTTGTCCAAAAAATAAAATAAATGTTAGGGCTGGACAACCCTTATCACTTAGGGGTATGAAAAATAGATAGTATCCGATTCTAAGACCTACTGAATATGCATATAAAATTTCATCAAAATCGGTCAAGCCGTTTCGGAGGAGTATGGGAACGAACATTGTGACACGAGAATTTTATATATAAGATATTAGACATTACATTAAAATTTGTTAAATTGGGTTATTAATAATTTGTTATGCTACTTTGAAGAGATGCCTAATGCTTATGCTGAGCAGTTTGTGATACCAGACTGATGATGATGATGATACTCTGTTTGATTAGTAATGATCATTGTCCATTGTAAGTGATTAATTTACATCATAACGACGTATTTATCGACAGCTATGTTTGAATTAAGTATCGATGGATCGATTGCACGTTAACTATTTTTTTGTTGCATGAAAAGAAAGTTCTCGAAGCCAAAGGAAGTAATTCATCTTGCATAGAACTCCAAATGACTTCGAAATGTAGACATCGCAAAGTTAACAACTCAGTAGAGGCACGACCCTAACAAACGTTCGAAATTAATTCGAATTACAACGGAATAAGAAAGTATTTGGCTTACAAGATTTGATGATAACTATAAGTTGTGCAGCTTTCAGTTTGGTTAAACTGTCAAAGGAATTATTTACTGCTGGATTATTCGATGGTAATGATTGTTTGCAATATTTATGGGCTGGTCATTGGGTCTACGTAAACATGGAAACGAATATTTATTACCGACCTTATCTGAACTGCAAATTCATAAATCATGCAAGTACCTACCTGACACACCTAAATATTATATAGATAGAAATTTAAATACATTACTAATTCCAAAACGCGTTAAATGTGTATTTTGTGGGTAGTTTTACATGGACTGTTAACAATTCAGGGCAACGATTAGTTAATACTTCCGTTACTTTTTGAGTAGTTTGTGACAACGAAAATGTTTGCAATATGAACGCATGTGTGCGTGTGTGAGTGAACGTTTAGTATTTGGCGACTATTTAATTTAAATGTAAATTTTCTAGTTAGGAATAGACCGCTACCGCACGTTTGTGGTTTTGGTAAATTCTTTTAGTGATATTCATTTTAGAAATTAGCATATCGTCGTCGGTGTTTTGTAGAAAAAGCTAATACGATATAATACGCCAATTACAAGAAAATCAGGCGAGCTTTCAAGTTTTGTAATTTATTATTACGAATATTTTCTATTAGTTTAATTTTAATCAGTTTTTATTGTTCATAGTAAAGTATTCGAGCATTTTATATGTACTATCAAGCATCATGGTAAGAAACTATTTCATAACTTTTCAAGCTTTCTTAAATAACTTTTCTCCTGAACGTTTTTTTGTGATTAGCGTCTTCGTCCTTTCTACAAAACATTGTTGATATTTGAGTAATCGAGTAGGTGCTAAATAATTAGTTTCCGCCCCAGTAGAAGCATTAATTATTCTTAGTATGTAGTAGTAATAGAGTATGACGTGTTATAGATATATTGCCTCAAACTAATCTAACCAGTTCAATGAGCCAAACTTCAGTAGGTAATACAAAATAATAGGTAGGTACGAGTACATCTAATTTCATAGCTTTGATGTATGACAAAACCTAATTTATTGATGACTGGCTGTATGCCACGGTTTTATTACCCGCCATCCTATAAGAATAATTGTTTTTAGGATAAAACATAGCCTATATGTTAATCCGGGGTATAGTAAGGTATAAGCCACCTCCACACCTTTCATCCAAAACAATTTAGTTGCTTTTGCATCATTTACTAAATCAAAAACAAATATCTAAAAATACAAACTTTCATATTTATAAAATGGGTAGGAAATAATATAGTAGGATAGACATTTCAAAGGAACAAAATTGGACTACTCTACTCACTCAGCATTTTAATCAGTTCCTTTTTCGAGCTCATTTTTATAATTAAACCGTGTTCTTCACAATAAATAGCGATCACATTTTTAAACAGTATTTAGCTTGTCAAAGCGAGCGCTCTCTTTGAAATGGTTTCAGTATTTAAGTCTAAAGCTTAGGAATAGCTTTGTTCGCCTAAAATTTTAATAAGCTCACTTAATGAGCCGCAATTCACGATAAGCTTGCCCACTATTCACGCGTTCCACGTTATGTAGCAGTTAGAGTTGGATTACTGGCATTTCGCATAAAAACCAGCTTATTTCTGGCTTATTCCTTCATTATTCTCTCCAGGGAGGAGCCGCAAAGAGTTGCCTTGCTGAGCTCAAAAAGATTTTACATATTAAAGTTTTCTACGTTCTTTAACCTTGCGTTTTAATAATATCTAATTAAAACTTTAATGATTTTTTATATTCTGTGAAACTAACATAGTACTATTTTCTTACTCTGTTAGTTTGTAATGTATTTTAACGTGTCATAGAGCTGCTTAGTTCAGTACATTCCATAGTGACTTTAACAGCTACTGTTGAACTACGGAATATTCTTTTACACACTCCATTAAAATTTATTACTTTACATCTTCAAGGTGAATAAATTAATAAGAGAATTTTCAACAAATTAATTTTTATTTTGGTTCAAAAATATTCAGCAAAACCAAAATATGAGAAGAGCCAAAAAGCTAGCAGCATAGTACAAATACATATAATATTTCTAAGTAAAGCGTATCTTCCATTCTCCAGCTGTGGCCAAGTGTATCATAAAATCTAAGCGGAAGCACATAACAAGTGTTACTCGCGAAGTGCTACCATCTCAACAAGTGCTTTAAAATTGAGAACATTCTCCTAGTAGGTATTGCACAATAATTTTGCGATACAGTCCGTGAAAATAAAAATTTTTGCCCAACTGGCTAAAATGGTGCAAGCGCCGCTTTTTGTGCCGCTTCTTTCATTATCTCTTATGATTTAATGTTACCCCTTGTGGTATCAATAACGTGTTATTGTTTTGTATTGTAAACTACTTGATAGAGTTTGAAATATGATGTCGTTGTCTCAAAATCAAAACAGTAGCGTTTTAAAGTGCAGAATTTTTTTTGATTATAATCGAGACATTTTTATACTACTACTTGATACTATATATTTTTTTTACTAACATTACTCAAATCATATCATCATATGCAACCTTTAATCCTCCCACTGCTGGGATACAGGTCTACCCTCGAAGGGTGAATAGGCCGTATTCCACCACGCTGGCCAAGTGCGGGTTGGTGGATTCACATACGCCATTGAATTTCTTCTCCGGACATATGCAGGTTTCCTCACGATGTCAAATCAAATTATATAATTTATCTGTTTAACGTAGCGGTTTATACTTCATAGTTTTTCAAAATAAACAACGAACGAACATTAAAATAAATAAATAAACGTTTCACACTCATAGCTCCCCACTAGGAATAAATCCTGTGTCGGGGATGCCATGGAGCACACATAAAGACAAGGACAACTAACACCCGGACCCAGAACAGATATTTTAAATTAATCTAAACATCTGCCCGGCCGGGAATCGAACCCGGGACCTCTGGCTCACAAGGCGTATACACTACCGCTGAGCCAAACAGGCCGACGAACGTTAACGCGAACATTCAACGAACGAAGTGTAGAGTTAGTTTGACTAAAACCAACAAATGTATTCTGCGTGGTACTGAACTTATGCCGGTGCTTGCCAACTCCCGTAGTCTCAGTTTATAACAGTAGCTGCAATCCCAAGCGGCCAGGTGCAGCCTTCGAGTTGGCTGTAAGTAGAACTAGCACGGAATGCATTAAGATTGCATAAAAGTCAGACATTTTGATTAATAACGTACGAGTATGAGTTCAGATTTCTTGACCTAAGCTATGATGCAACAATGAAGTAAGAGATTTATTAGTCAGTAAACTTTAGAAAACATTACCCTTTTCTTGAACCGATCTCAAAATAAGAAGGAGGTTCTTCATTCGGTTGTATTTTGTTTTAATGTTTGTTCCAGTATTTGTATTCGTCCCTTTGTCCGACTAACTATTTCTCTATCTACCAGTAGCTTCGGAATTGTAAATATAAGTACTACCACACGAGAGACTTTGTTCGACCAAAAGTCTCGTAACTGCAATGTGAGCTTATCAAAATGGAGATAGCATTTCTAACAAGAAATCCTTGCGCTGCAGAAAGATATCTTGAAAATAAGAACAGAATAACTATTTAACAAAGGAGCTGGTTCTATTTCCATTAAGATTTTAACATTTTGGCGTGACTTTAAGCCATGACTTGAACACGAGGAAGCACTTATTATTATTTATCTCTTAAACGGCAAAAACCTCCAAAATTCAGGTTATTTTACAAAATAAATGTCCCAACAAAAAGCGCAAAAATGTTTCTTTGTTACACTTCTGTAAGATCATCAGAATAATTTCTCTAGAGTCCTATTTGAAAGGCGTTCTGGAAACATGGGCCGTTTTGCGGCGTGCATTTTAGAGTAGAGAAATTCTATAATAACACTTCGTTTTTTGGGATCTTTTCGGAAGTCGTTTTTGAAGAAGTAAGCGGTGTAAATCTGTTTTTGTAACATGCGATTTTGGTCGAGTTGAGATTTACCAAAAGTCATTTAAAACACTATTCCGTTGCAATACACTTCAATGCAATACATTTCCTTAAATTCAAAATAAAATTATGACCCAACTATTTCAGTTTGATCTATATAATTTTAAAGATCTAACTTTTCTGGGGTGGGTAGTTTTTAACAGTAGCTATTACGATAGAATAATAGAATATTAGAGTAAAGGCTGCTATTAATAAAAAAGATTAGTAAATTAAAAAAAAAACACTATGTAAAATTAAGAAAACACTTGCCTCAAAGGATACTGACGAACACAAAACGTTTCACCGCGCTTCCCTACTTTCTTAGCAACGAGTAAAGGCGAAAATTTGCCTAATAAACTGTCAGTATGACCGTTTTCCCTTCGCACCGGAGATACCGATGGAGAGATAAAGGCAGTCTTCACTAGCGGTATATTTTGAAAAATAAAAGGCAGCTCTGCAAAATGCCTCCAGCACACCCTGAAGCGTTTTCGCGAACAACAAAGTTTGTAAATATTTCTGTAGAGATGAGGTATTAGAAGCTGTGGCCTGATAATATCGTAAGTATATGAGCCTGTATACGGCAGTTTTACTCGCTATCTTATAGACTTTAAACTTTTTCGGAATACTTAAAAAGCGTATGTGTTACGAACTAGGGTATACGCTACTGAGAAAAGTGTCAGAGAGCACCTTTTGATATATGCATCTCTTTCGTTTATACTGAATGTACATTTATTGTGCGTTTGTTGAGAGAGAAATTCGCCGATAGTTAGTTGTTTTCTCGCCGGCGGCGGTCGGACCACTGCCTTATTATGGATCATAACATTTTATGTTTAAAAAATAATTTTATCAGGCTTTAGTAAAATGTCTTGTAAAATATTAAAAAATATAAATATTATGGATAAGTTCTTATGTAGAGAATTTTTAAGATTTTTATTTCTCTAATTTTTGTATTAGGAATTAACGCCATAGCAGTATATTCCCGTTGCTAATTATCTACCATTGTCTATTTTTTTTAATTGTGGTAAAAAAATATCGATACATTTTTGTAGTTAAATAACTTTAACTCGCATCCCTATCAGCTTGTATCGCTTTGGAGGAAATTATGAGTTCTTCATTAGCCTTTGTATTCCCTTAGCGAGTCTTTACATTGTCCTCTAACAAAGCTTATTAATATCCGTAGCATTTGTGTACAAAATATGCAAAATACAAGTACATAATTAAATTAAAAATGTGTATTAGATTGGTGGCTTTATTAACTTCTCAAAAAGCCATAGTCATAGATGAAACCATCCGTGTTGAAGATTGAAAACCAATTACCAGAATAGACGGTTTTGTAGCTTTTTACTGTAATCGAATAAGAAATCGATAGATATAGTGCTCATTCGAATGAATTTGAATAGGTTTTACAATAACAATCCCGTATCCTAGTACTTACCGTTAAATTATTTACGTTTAGTTCCATTCACGCTCGCCGAGCTGTAAACATACTCTACCACTAACATAATAATTACTCTCACGAACACAACTATCTGTATGTCACTACGCACACGTATACTTATACTTGTGGTTGTGAGAACGAATTAGAAAAGCTCAGATGGACAACTTTGAAAAGCCAGCTATGACCGCATAATTAGGCGTTTGTTATAAGCAATTTCTATTTCAAAATGTTCTGTGACACGATTTGAATCATTCTGAAAATATCTACAACGAACGCCTATTTACTTTTTCATATTTTACGCAGAGTTGGGTCTCTGCACTTTTCTTACTTTGTGCCGTGAGTGTAGACGCTTGATAATACTACGTCATGCGATTGCTAGGGGTGGGTCTGGAGTATAAAATATCGATAAATCTAACGAATAAGGTTAACTATGACACTTAGTTGCTTATCGATATCGTTTATCTGTTTTAGTATCTCTAATTACGTAGAAGTTGATGTTAATATCAGAAAAAGTTAAATAGTTTCGTTATAAATCTCTATAGGTATCATTAACCAATGAATAATAACGATGCGTATCGAGTGGCCAAATGTCATCGACTTCATATTATGTAGCTTCAAATCTTACGAAAGGAAATTGGGTAAGAAACCGGCAAATTGAGTCCATTCTGCGACAGTTGTCATCGGAAATGGGTGTTTAGCAACCGACTCCGAAAGGAGGTTGTACGGAAAAACTTAAGAACCCTCCATCTAATATATAGATCGAAAGTATGTAGGACGAATACCGTAGCCGGGAAGGTCAACATATCGATTTGCAAGTAAGTGTATTAGAAATAGTAATTTACGTTAATGTACTACTGTCTGTCAGTACTACAGATTAGGTGTGACAGTGATCTCTAAATGAGTCAGAGTGTGAAGTAAGATGGAGTCTGAACTTTAACTAGTGAGTTACATGCGTAGTTCGGATTCTGGCTTACTTTCTGACTGCTCTGTGAGACCTGGGAAATATAGCAATGTGTTAGTATTTGGCTAAGACTAGCTACATGTTAGATGTTAGGTGTCACTCACACATTTGTCAGTACGAGTGCAACAGTTAGTTGACTACGCGACTAATTTATCGCCCCCAATGTTTACTTAAGACTAAGTTTAAATGTGACTAGTATAATAGCTTTTCTCTAGTCCTCTACCCCATTTTACTGTAGAAAAGTTTAAGGTTTTGAAAGAAGTTTAAAAAGTTGAAGTAGAAACAAATTTTCGACTTGCAATCATACTGAATAACGTGTGAGATACTGAAAAGGTCAAAAAGGTCAGGATGTTAGAAGAAATAGAGTAGTCCAATATCGCTATTTTGGCTTTTACGCCTAAAATGACGATGTATCATGTATCCACTCAATTCCACTCTGTGTTTATTATTATTGCTATAATCAAAACATGATATTGGCAACTCGCCATCATCCCTTTAGGATTAAGAAAATAATAAGGTGACGTTGAAAGACGTGTCTTTAGAGCGTTCGCGCATCTCCAGGTTTATCATACGGAGCGTGTGTCCCGGATTACCCCCTCTACTTTCCACCGGTTAAACCCAGCCCTGGTTATGCTTCAAGTAAAAGGATTATAGAATATTAATATCGAACCATAAAACAATCAAGACATCACAAAAGAGAAATCCGTTCACGTAAAGTAAACAACTATAATGGATCACAGAGCACCGTTACCCGTTGTTTGTGCTATGAAGAATCTTACAAAAATAAACACGGCAAGCATGGTTTACAGCAAATTGATTGCTATACATCAGTCAACCGTAGCGCGTAAGGAGCATAATCGTGGGGCAGCTCTGAAATATTACTGTGGTAACAATGAAATAAGAAATATCTTTGAACGTGTGCAATCAATCAAGTTCGGTGTCGTGTTACGAATCAATAGATCAAAATGGGCCCGTAGTGTGTGGATGGGGTACACCTGAGCGACGAGCGCGACTACAAAGCGACCATAACGACCTCTGCACAGAAAGCGATGCAATGTTATCATCTACTTACATGTGCTTTATAAGATCTCATTTATGTGCATCAATTGTAAAAATGACAGTAAAAATATTTCTACGCCGTAAAAAAACATGTAGGTACAATGCTTAAATACTAAGCAACTGATCCCTACGGCACGGCAGTAACCGTCAATGCTGTCAGATTTTTGACAATCATTAGTCGTTCTCGCCTGCAGTCGCTCTCATCGCGTAGGTTTCACGAAAACTCAGTCCATTAATCATACGTATGAAAGGTATTTTTGTGCGTAATTAAAAACATCTGTCCGTCGAGTGGAAAGCGTTATCTGTAGGGTTTTTGATGGAGTCTCTAGTGGCTGCGGTCGTATTGTCCCGAGTTTGTGATTAATTGGACTACCTATAAATGCCTTTTTCATTTTGTGTATGAAAATACATATGAAATCAGCTTTATTTTATTATTTAGTAATCAAGCTAATCATAAAATAAAAGGTCCAGTTTGTAGGCTGAATAAAGTTAATAAGAATCTAAATATTTATGTAGGTATATTATAGATATATTTATTATATACTTGGTGCCCGAGATTTCGCACTAGGCGGACCTGTGTCGCGAAACTTAGTGTCTTCCGTTTTGAATTTTTATAATATTTTGTCTTTACATATTTCACCTAAGTAAAGTTAAGTTATTAGTATAAGTTTATGATTCTATCAGAGTTTTGGCCTGTTCAAAATTTTGTCGCTATCCTCAGTTTTTTGATAGAAGCTCCGTTGTAATAACTACGTTTACAATTGTACGAGAATCGTCCATTCTTTAGAAGTTCAGAATAAAAGAACGGGGGGGCATACATTTTCCACACTATACTTCGTTTTGCCAAGGACAAGAGCAAATACGCAAAGCGGATGGCTAACCTTCACTAATTAGAGAGGCGCCCTAAAATATATAACAAAAAATATATAATATATATATAAAAATATATAGTTCATCATATATGACCTGTGTGGCTTAGCCATAGTAGCTTTATGAGCCAGAGGTCCTGGGTTCGATTCCTGGCCGGGCAGATGTTTGAATGATGAATTTAAATATCTGTTCTGGGTCTGGGTGCTACTTGTCGTTGTCACCCGACACAGGGTAGTCTTAGTAGGGAGCTATAAGTTAACGATATATTTTTATCTAAATCTCTTCCGAATAACACCCACGAACTTCACGTAAATAGTATGACTATTTATGTGCCAGTAATAAAGATGATCCTTCAAAGTCAGATCGTTATGACGCCGTATTCGCGTCTCACATTATTGTGCAGACTCGTAAAGTTATTCCGTAAGTAGGTTCTTCCTATACATATCAAGGGAACTCCTGACCCGCCCTCAGTGGCCCATCGTGACTTATCACATTCAGCCCGCTCGGGCCCATTTTCCTTTTCTTTGTATACGATTTACGATATTCGGAGTAAGGGCCCTTTAATAGAATATTTATAGGCGAATAAAATAATGTACTTTCTTTGCAGATAGTTCGAGATTTAACGGATTGTTGAAAAATGTATTGAAAAAGTGTTGAAAGATTTATTGAGGGTAAAAGAAATCTTGGGAGTCAAGAAGTTTTTTAATAGCCTTATAATATTGTTGTTATCGTAAACATTGAGCCATAGAATGGACCAAAAAATGGAACAAAATTTGCTTCAAATAGAACAAGCGTAGAGAACAAGGCGACCCCACCCTCCCTTTGTAGATGACCTGCGAAAAGCGGCAGGTGGTCAATTTCAAACTAAAGTTTAACTTAGGTTTAGCTTTTTTCTAAAAATATTATACACTAGCTGACTCGACAGACGTTGTCCTGTCTCAACGATGACTATTTAATTCGAATTGGTAAAAAAAGCCATTGCGTCAATTCTATGTCAAATGTCAAAAGTTACATTAAAAAAGTTTACATTGTCCAAAGCGATAATATTACAATTGGTTTAAGTATTTTTAAATTTTCTAATTTTTCATGTTTTTTTACTATAAATTGAGATGTGAGCTATCCTAAGTTAGATCGAACTGCACACGGTGTGCAAATTTGATTGAAATCGGTTAAGTAGTTTAGGAGTCTATAGCGGACAAACAACGTGACACGTAATTTATATATGTACTAGCTGACTCGACAGACGTTGTCCTGTCAAAAGCCATTGCGTAACTATAGCAACCGTAGTATGTTGATGCTAACTTGTCAATTTATAGTAAAAATTATCAGTATATATATAATTTGCAATAAATTAAAATTGCGACTATAATTTGAGATTTAAACTATCCTATCTAAACTATCTCTCAAGTTGGATCGAACTGCACATGGTGTGCGAATTTTATTATAATCGGTTAAGTGGTTTAGGAGTCCATTGAGGACAAACATTGTGACACGAGATAATTTGAGATTTAAACTATCCTATCTCTCAAGTTGGATCGAACTGCACATGGTGTGCGAATTTTATTATAATCGGTTAAGTGGTTTAGGAGTCGATTGAGGACAAACATTGTGACACGAGATTTATATATATTAAGAAGATTAAGAAGAAGATTAAGATTGTCAATAATTGTTATGACTGTCTTCTATAAAACCTTAAACTTATCTTGATCCTTCACTTCAGGTCATAATTTGTTTTACTCCATGAATACTTGAAAGGAGTCAAAACGGTCCTTGAATATTAGCTTAGTTACGGCAGGGTAGAGACAAACTTTTGGGTGTTATGGGTAAATAACTGTCGCGGAAATGACGTCATATCTGTTTTTGTGACGTGTGAAGTGATGGGGTGTGATAAGAGGCAATTTGAATTTAGAGCTTGGTTGCAGCGTGTTTTGATAAGGAAGTTTAATGGCTCTTATACGCATCTGACGTTAACGATGCAATTATTCATTTTGTGCTTTTATGACACGGCATTAGTAAAGCTCAATTTAAGCTCAACATTTCTTTATGAATGACGACTTTATCTTTCCATTTCCTTATGTAGACTGTTTTGTTTGTTTTGATTTGTTTTTGTTGAATAAAATCGATTATTTTAAGTAGGCTAAAAGTGTTCTGTGGCATTTAACTTTAACAATAGGTACATATATTGACTATTAGAATACATAAAATATATTTACATCTTAAATTTAAAATATCAAACTAAACTAAATAGAACTAAGAAATTTCCAAAAAATTAAAAATCAAAAAGTAGTTTTTGCCCGTGTGGCAAAGTACCAAGAAGTGTTTTGTTATAAGTAATATAATATTTTGAGGATTAGGTGAGACGAAAAAATGAGGATAAGAAGTTCAAATATTTGAGTTAATACTGAAGACTTTAGACTGAAGTTCTAGGGCCTTATTCAAGTGCTCTTGAGAATTTAAGCAACAGAAAAGGACGAAGACAATTTCAAGCACACCAGAAAAGGCCTCATAAGCCCCTCACTGCCCTCATAAGCCCAAGAGAGGTAACTCAATTTTTTTTATTGATTTCTGTTTTTTCAAGCTATCAGATGCATTAAAAAAAACAGTTTTTTTGTGATACTGATCTTGGTCTCATGAGGGCAGCCCAGTAACCGAAGCTAAGGTAACTATACATTTATATTGTATAAAACAGGGTTATTCATAAAGAGTAGGTATGCTAAGCCGAAAAGGGCTCATAGTACCTACTCATCATTATGAACAACTTTTATTAAGGGACCAAATCAGAATTCGCGAAAAAAAATCAGCTGTTCCATACATTTTGTCGAGTGTCATTGACATTAAGCAAAAAATAATAATTAATTCAAATAAGCAAAAAAGTCATAAAATCATAGATTTCCAAATTTTAGATTTCGGTTGGCGTTGAAATATCTTTTATTCAATTTATTTTATGTTATTATAATTTGTAATGCTATATATTTTAATTGTGTTAATGTAAAACTAAGGAATTTGAACTAAATAAATTTTAATTTGAAATGTAGAAAAAACCATGATAACTGAGTATTTTGGGTGTTTGTGCCTTTTAATTACCTTTTAGTATTGTGAGCTAAATTAAGACATTGTTCATCTTTAGACGACATAAGATTAAAACAGCCGATAGCTCTGTATCTGTATCTTAAGTGAAGGTAAGCTCTAAACACTCTCTGCGTGAATTTTATAAATTATCTTTCGAAATCCACTTTCTAAATAATCTTTGAAGAAGTTGTAACTGTATCCCTACTAAGGACCATGTTTTTGTAAAGCTCTAAAATAAAATACATCTAAATAATAATGTGAACTCACTCGAATGATATTTTTCATACGAAAATCTATAAATATTACATTGAAATTAACTTTTGACATAGAATACTACTTTCCTTTGAGCATTTCCGAGTAAAACACCCAAATTAATAGCAGCCGTTGCTACGTTCTTTTGAATATGAAAATCCTTTTAAATTTTTATTAATTTATATTTTAGATGATGAAAGCGGAGGGAAGCGCCTTCGGCGACCCAGGGACCCTATTCTTGGGCGCTCGAGATTATCTCAGTCAGTTTCATTTCCATGACATTTCTAATGAGAGTGACAGTGATCGAGATAGTGTCTCACTCGTCAGAATAGGGCCCCAGGACCAGAGTACTAATGAAACAGTGATAATTTTACGGTTTTCAATTAAGCTATATTTTCGTTCGTTCTCGCTGACTAAGTGCTTGAACACGTTGACTAGCGGGCGCGGGCGCGGGCGCGGTCACGAAATATCAAACATACAGCATACTATGCAAGTGTTCACGTACAAAACGCAGGTGCGGCGAAAGTAGCGGGCCAGCTAGCGATTCGCGCGCGCGGCGCGCGCGGCTATATCAAACGAGTGAGACGTTTGTGTGTGTTCACGTCGAACTAGCGGCGGAGCGCGCGATTCACTCGCGACGCCAAGTAAGTTCAACCAGTTTGAAACGTCAACTCGCGCAAACGCCTGGCGGCCAATGTGAACACGAGTTCGCCACTTCTCCGCGCCCGCGCCCGCGCCCGCGCCCGCGCCTTCCAACGTGGACAAGCACTTAATATTCAATTTTACGTAAAGGTCGGAAGGTTCGAGGGCGCCTTATTAGGAACTTCTGTAACCGCGTGATTAAGACTTTTCAGTTGATTCTTTACGATTGGTATCCTACCAATTTAAATTGCGAAGTTTTATCATCGAAAACAGATTTAGTGAGTACAGTAGAGATAAAAGGGTTACAATAATGTGTTAGTTACACATTTTTCCTTACTCAAAAATAATTTGTAGCGAATATAACAGACTGAGAAATAGAGGCAACACATTCACTGCCCAATGACTCCAAAGGTCACATTTGTACCAAACTCATATATCCATGACTCTAGTTGGATTCATAATCCAAAGGTACATTTGATAATTTTTATTGGACTGGACTTATGTTTAGGAGAAAAAAGATTCTCATGGACGTATGGTTAAATTACAAGGCTACCAAAAATTTTAAAAGAGCCGCTGCAAAATGTTGCTAGTTTTTCAACCTAGGGGGAAAATTTAGGTGGACGCACGAATACATGTAACTTCGTACTGGGACAGGGAACGTGTTGTTAATACATGTATAGAACAAACAGAGGTAAAAACTAAAGCGCTCAAACTGGGGCCCAATACTCATAATGTAGCTGGAGAAACAACCACGTTCTTATATGCTATTCGTACAAAACAAAACCCTAGAAGATTTAATCAGCAGTTAGACTATTAACGTTGTTGTTGTTATCCTACTAACTGCAACAATGTTAATAGTAGCAGTATAATTTCATTGGCTTCTTATTGACTGCGAGTATTAATAGACGAAAGACCGAGTCAGTCCCTTTCCGATCCATTAACTGTGGCTGCGGGATTCAAAGCATTAAAGTTTAGAAGTTATGTAATATTTCATTTCTCAGCCATTGAATATAATGCAAAGTTTATTCTTATGATAAAACCATAGGGTGAATATCTAAAGACATTGTCAAGAGTAACTTCGAAATTTGTGTGCGATAAGAAAGTAATACAAAGTGAAATTTTGAGGTTAATTAACCTTTTTAATGAGAGTGAAATTATAAGTTATTGTTAGCTATTTTTTCACACGACCCCATAGGTATATGAAGGAGAATTTGTATCACACTTTTTTTTAATTTTAAGAGAGAGAGAGTTAAAAGTTTCCTCATAATAAAAATTTGATAGAAATCAGTTATAACCTAATTCAAAACCACTTCAAAATGTCCTCAGAGATTTAACAAAGTTTCCCTGTACTCGTGAAGGTATCACATTCGCTTTGAAAACACTCATATGTTACATAAAGGGTACCATAAATACTGTCTGCCTGACCTGTGAAAACAACCGTTTGTGCTGCTCTCACTGTGATTGCGGACTAGTGGAAATAAACGGGTTTTGGTACTACGCATGGGAAGAGCACTGATTTAATGTGCTTATTTAGTTTATCTTCAGACCTTTGCAGTTTTATATTTTATTTTGTTGTTTCTTTTAAACTTTTGAATACAAAATGTACAGACTAAAGAATGCATTTGAATTATGTGTTTTACTAAAGTTTGGTATGTCCACGTATTTTGATTAATCTGGAAATGACACTCTATTAAACACAGGTCTCAGTATATATTTCTAATTACTTAAGAGGAATTTAAGATGTTTGTGGAATTGTAAACTATGTCTTGAAATTTCGAAGCTCAACTAGTCGTTTAAAAAATCCCACGAAACTTCCGCAGGAAAGCTTGCAAAGAGAAACAAAAACAACAGCTTGACAAAACTTTTCAGTAGAAAATAATTCAGTTAAAGCCTGCATTTTCTTCACTATAAACGATTGTAAAAAGGACCCAGTTTTCTTTCTCCTGTCGCTTACAGCGTTCCAGAAAAGTTTACGTTATCCGCGAACAAATTGAATTTACGAGTTTAGAAACCAAGATGCGCCGACGATTTATACGGTGAAGAAATCATACGTGCGAAGAAAATGTGTTTTTATGGAATCAGTGAAAATTCAAATGGTCGGTGTTTTATAGGCAAGGCAAATACGCCAATCACTGTGAAAGCAATCGATGATGATGATATTTCAGTTGAATCTTTTGAAGAACTATATTTTTTTTCCTCTAACACCGTTCGAGCAGGTGAAACCAGGGCGCAGCTGTTAAAGATGATATTTCTATTTTAGTTGTTTCCTTAAATCGCCGTAAAGACTTTTGTAGGACTACTTAAGGCTGTGTACGATGATGATTATTATGTTTCAGTACAATTCTTAAGATCAGCGCTAGATCGACATCAATGGCGTTCTTTAACGTCGATAGCCCAGAGCCAATTTGGGTCGCTACTCCAGAAGAGTAAGGTACTAAGTGAATTCTAAAATACAGCTAAAGGCTTTTGTGGAACTACTTGAAACTAATGTAAAGTAGAGCCTTTGTTCAATTTGGGCACCCGTATTGTGCTCATTTGCAATCAGAAGTACCAGCACGTTGGAAAGCCTTTTCTATCTGCGGATTATGAGAATTGGATGAATTTGGCAAGCGAATTTCTCTTTCCGAGTTTTTCTGACATAAAACTAGCAACACTATTTACCATTTCAAAGTATAATTTAAAAACGAAGTATTATTCTAAATGCAACTAAAAAGTTTGTGCTGCTGCAAATATTAGTTTGAATTACATTTTTGATCGACTACTCAACTTCTTTTGAGTAACGTTTTTCAGGTATAAGTAACGTCACTATTTATAATGATTGTCTGTTTCTATATGTATAACCTTTTATCGCCTAACACAAAAAAAAAACTTCAAACAATAAACAGCTTGATCGATTTTGGGTTGAGAGGTATCATTAGATTCTGGCATGTAGTAGGTTATACTTTAAAGTCAGTTTTTTAACGCATATAAGTATGTTAAATCACCAATTCATATGTTAGTAGCGTGGTACAAGATAGAGCACGCAAACTTAGTAGATACTTTTTTGCTCTGGTCTCAAAAAGCCCAGAAGTTATCTCTGAGGAAAACAGGAAGCATTATAAATTTTTGTTTTAATTTTAATTATAATAATGGTACCTACTGTTCTAGGTATTAATTAGAGATGGTAAGCAAATCTATTGTCAAATATCTGTGATATCCAAGCTCATAACAGTTTCAGTACGACTCTAATTTTGAACTTCATTAATGCTGCGCGACACTGCATGCACTGCTCTCATTACCCCGAGTTAATAAAAGGACACAACTGGCAACATGTAATTGTGCGAGAAAAACGAGCATACCCTTAACACACAGTTCAGACCACTATTCTTGCTCGCTTGTTTTTATCTCGGTCTCTTTCACTCTTATGGCATTTCTGACATGAGTGACAAAAGGGACTGAAAGAATTTTGGGCGCACTGATAAGGTTCCTCATTCGTCAACAGTTCAAATAGCTACTCGTATCCCTTCTAATCACTGACCTCCATTATACAAGTACGCTGGACCTATGATACCCTACGAAATGACAGCTCTTTTTTGTGCCGATTTGAAGCGCCCCCAACGCGTGGGAAGAGTACTAAATCTGACGTAACTTGCAAATGGCCGCTGTCTCGTTTGGATTGTCTCTTGTGTTTTCATAGTGTTTTTGGAGGTTTAACGCGATTTAAGCTTCTTTGTTGTGTCGTAATAAGTAGTTGATATATAAATAAGTGGTGGTCATTCATAGGTAAACTATGAAAGACTGTGTGTTATGCAAAACTCGTTATCAGAAGGGAAGTGGGGCTACATTCCACAAGTAAGTGAATTTGCGGCTAATATTCAGCAAATTAAACTTCTAGACTTAAAACTCTGTTACTAATCTTATTATACGTAATTACAACGTATTTGTCTTTGTATTAGCGGTTTTTATCTACACAATACAATTCAATAGTGTTGTCAAAGTTACCTGTCGATAAAACGTATCGATATTTTTCCTATCAATATCGGTTTCTTTCAAGAACGGAAATCGCCGATGACCGATTTTTAATGACAAATACATATAATTTTAAAATAATACATTACACAGGTTTCCGACAGACAAAAGAAGACTGGAATTATGGCTGAAAAACATTGAAAAGCCTAGTTGGCGTCCGAAGAAATATGATTACATCTGTTCGAAGCACTTCTCTGATGACTGTTTTATTAAACATAACTCATGCACTACTTTGAAAAAGTGCAGTATTCCAACAATTTTCTGTAGCAGTGCCGGTAAGTATAACAAGTAATCATTTAAAAAAACTATGTAGATGATGAAGGTAACTAATAAAAAAATTTAAAGGATTGTACATTTTTATTTTCTACAAATACCTTACCTACCTTTTTTTTTTTTTTTTTTTTTTTTGTGACCCAGGGAAAATCCTTTATGGATACCACACCCACCCCGGGGGGGGCAGGGTGGTTATGTGGGAGTCTCCTACCTAGTGGCGGCATACCCACTAAAAACCCTGGGGTGTTCCTCCAGGCAATGGGCGGAGCCACGGGCCCATTAAATCACCGTGGCCCCGCCCAGCCTATGTCCGCCGTGAAGGCGGACCCACCTCGGGTAGGGGGTGGCCACCCCCTCCCACTTCGTGGCGACGCGTCGGAACATCAAAACGCGTCGACCACCCTGGAGGGCCCCATTACTGCGAAGCAGCGGGTGCCCCCGCACCCGCCGCTCTAGGCCCTCCTAGCGGAGACGGAGTGCGAGCCCGTCTGGCTCGCCCCCGTGTCCGCTCCCTGCGGAGCGGGTGTGAGAGAGGGTCTCTCTCTCTTTCCCGCTCCTCGGCCTCCCTCTGCGACATCACTTCCTCGCAGAAGGAGACCATCGCCTCCCAGGACCCCTCGTCGGCGACCATCCTAGCTAGGATGGTCGGCAGTGAGAGGTCCCCGCCCATAGCCGCGGCCAAAGCTAGCCGCGGCTCCGCCGCTCCCGGGCATGCCTCCAGCACGTGCTGCGCCGTCTCTTCCGCGCAGCCGCACTGGTGGCATTCCGGGGTCTCCTCCTTCCGGGCCACGTTGCACAGGTACCTCCCGAAACATCCATGTCCCGAGAGGACCTGCGTCAGCCGGAAGGTAAGACCCCATACCACTCCATCCCAAAAAACCCTCATTTCTATTTCAAAAACGTTCCTATATTTATTTTTTGATCTAGCTAGCCACATACTAGAATGCGCGCAAGAAGTCAGCGCATAAATAATGGCGCTACAATCGAAAATGCCCCGGCTTCTCCCATGGTACTTACATAGCCTATGTCACTGAGGTGTAAAGTATATACAACCCGTCGGAAAATCTGTATCTGTCGGAAATGTCTTTTATTGATGTATTTTATCGCATTGTCCCATCTCTATTATTAGTTCCGTTCCCACCCACTGCTGCGATCAGCGCCAAAATGGCGAAAATCAAATCGTCTCACTTTGGCTTGGCTAATCATAGGTCCAGCGTACTTGTATAATGGAGGTCAGTGCTTCTAATATAATAAAACATGCGCAAAGAGGTTTTGTTTGTTAGCCATTTATTAACAAAGCAAAAGAAGATGTTGTTTTTGCACGGATACAGTTAAAGGGACCGAAATTAGAATAAAGAGCAGGATCCTTTTTGTCCGACAAAAAGGATCCTGCTCTGATGTTGGAGGAACTGTTAATCGTTCATACGGCTGAAACCAGGCCGTAGCTGGTGTAGAATATAACCCTGCGTAGCTCGCATGGTCCGCTGTTGCAATGGGCAGTATATTGCGTCCTGCAGACGTTACGGCCAATATTAACCGGACGAGGGGTTAACTGCCGTGTAAGGGCGCTCCGTGTTACGCGGTCTTTATGTGATGTCGGCCAAAGCAAGGGTCAGGACAGTTTTTGAAAATTTATGAAAATTGGCTTGTTTAGTTTGTAATCATGCGGATGTTTTATGGAAATTGGATCCGTTGATTATTATTGTCCCTTGCGTCCTATCAATTGATTATGGTAAATGGTCGTAAGTGCTTTTTTCTGTAAATAGCTGGTAAGTGTAGTATTGAAAATCATTAAAAGGTGTTTGCTATTGTTCGATAGCATATACCACTTACATGACCATACAACAGTTTCAAAGAACTTCGTAAACTTTTTGGTAATCTAGCAATTTGTTAACACAATACAAACAATACAAAACAATTGTTTTCACTAAGAGTAGTTTTGCCAAAGGTGACATCATGCGGACAAGGGTCAAACTAATAAGACTTCACAAGTATTATGTCTTTATGTAGCTGAAGTACTTATGGTGAAAAGGGTTACAGAAATTTCGTGCAGAAAAAACAAAACAACTTTTCGTTAACAGTTTTTCTCGTTAGTCAGTTCGTTAACTGAATTGAGATAGAAAAAGCATATATACAGAGCATAATGTTGTCTTGTGAGCAATATATTTTTATGTTCTATGATACAATCAAACAAACACACAAAGTAAATTAACTTCAGAAAACTCAGTTAGTTAACCTTCAGAAAACGTCTGGTAAGTTTTAAAATTCCCAATAATTGGAAAGTCAACGGACTCTTCGAGCTTGTTTAAACTTTACTATGAATCCAATTAACTATGAATCCGAATTTATGTAGATATTTTGTTATAATTTCTAAAAATAAATCTCTATAAATCATTGTTTATATTGTTTCTCTCTAATATATAAATCGGTTCAAAGTGACCCGTGGCTGTATTTTCTCTTAATGGTGGTTAAAAAAAAAGCTAGATAGGTATATATAGCCCATTTTATTACACACACTGTTAAACAATTATCATATTTTTTTGGCCAGCACTGTGTCGACAAGTATTGACATTACGTAAGACATTAATACTAATAAAAGCAATTAATTCAATCAAATATCCAAGCTCGACCAAATTCTTAACAAGATTTTAATCTCTCCTCCCAAAATGTTAATCAAGTGTTGCAGTGACAAGTCTCCCAATTTATATAAACTTGTAAACGTCGTGGACCATATTTCTTTGGGACCCTAATGAGTTTTGTCGGGTGTCGTTCGTTTACAGTTTTATTCGAATAAAAGAGAGAACATCTGTTTACTAATTGAGAAAGCTAAATTGCTATTCATTTGTCGAAGGTATGTTTTGGTACGAGTACAATAATGTGCTCAATTTTAGCGTATAATAGAAGTAGAATACGGAGTTTTTAAAAATATGAGAGCTGTCATGATCAATGTTCAAATTGGAAAAATCTTTCTAATATGTAGATTTTTTGCAATCAACTTTGCAAAAGTCTTTAAAGATGGTCAATGGTCAGATAAATATCGCATACCTATAAAAATATTCTACCTAGTAAACGCGGCCACTATGGAGAAATCTTTCTTATAAACAGGTTTCGCCTTTTCCAAAACTGTTAAGAAGAAATAAAGGGCCAACCAAAAATCTTACGCACAACAGTCTCATCCCAACATCAGCAATAAATTATAATAAGCCACAAACTGCAAAACAGCGTATTTTAGTGAATCAAAACGCCTTGTCGGCAAATACGGCGGCAGAGTGGGGGGCACGCGGAGCATTGAAATTTCCATTGAAGAGAAAATGAAGGGTGCTTCGCAAAACTGATGACGTGTAAAAAGCTGATAGAGCCATCGGAGCTCATTTAAATGACGGGAATAGGACAAGAATCTCTTAAGCGCCCCGCATAATGTTAGGGGCAAACGCAATTTCTTAGCGTAAAAGAATTTAGTATAATAAAAAGATGATTCTAATGCGAACATTAGAAATGATGATGCTTTGTTTCTTCGGGGCTCTCTCGTTTTAAAGTTGGAATGAGTTTTTTTATTGCATCATTTTTTCGAGAACATTATGCGCTGGGGGATTGTAAGTACGTACTATGTTATAATCATGGTGTTTGCGAGACTTTACTGAATTATTAATAAGTGTATTTCATGTGACGTTTTGAATATAGAAATATAATTAATGTAAAGCTACGGTAAGCATATTTCTTAGTAATATATTTGCTTTGTTTACCTGGAATGTTTTGCTCTCATAAATGGCTACGAACAAAAATAATGTGGGAAAGTTACAGAGGTTGTAATTTTCTTTGCTCTCCATAATAAGGCCGCTCATACACGGCCCGTCGCTAGCAATAAAGAGAGCTATATTATTTACAGCCGTTTCAGTGAATGAATTCAGTTACAAATATTGACTGGGAAATGTGAGGGGAAGTCGGAGCAGTTTCTCGCAAAATCTCGAACCAAAGCGAAAAAGTTCGTCCCTTAGGCAAGTGTTTACTCGACTTTCGATATCGCATTCTCGACTTTTCAAGAAACATTGTGTCATCGCGTCGAGATATTTCATAACTCGTGTTATTTGCCAAACTTTGACTCCGGCTATATCGGTATTATACATCGTCACCCTTTTACGATACAAGTGCCTATGTGATAGTTGTTTAGCGAAACAATACACTGAAAATTGGCAATACGCGACTTCCGAACCGGCGAAAACTTTGTAACACGATTTTCCCATCGAATATAGATCTCATCACAATTACATAGGGTTGAATTTTGAAAACGTCGGCTTAGCAAACGCGCTATAAGCATTTAAGATTCTACGATCTTAGAGTATCAGTGTCTAATGCCAATAACGACGCCAGTAAGTAGCACTCAATGTTCGATATTTACATTACAGCGTCTTAGTAGCTGTTGTTAAATTTTAGGAGATATTTAACAAAGACACTGTTTCGCTATTATTAAGTGTGAGCTTATAACCTCGTGACCTAGTAGGTACGTTGCATACACTGTAAGCTTGCAGTTTTATGAGGTTGTGGTTGAACCAAGGCGACGGCGACGGCACTTTCTATTGCAATAAAGTAGAAGTGTCAGTGTTATGTTGTTTTGCACGGTTATTTGGTTTGAAATGAAAGGTGTAAATCGTTGTACGAGAACTGAAAATACAATGTCTTGTGGGTTCGTAAAACCTTCACGTGTAAGTTTATGTTGTTTATACTCGATGCATAAAGTTTCTCTGAATTTCAGTTAATAATTAATAAAAAGATAACTTATTCTTCAGTGATAAGATAAGTCTTCAGATCAGTTTGCAATAATATATTGACACAGACAATTTAAAAGAAGTTTTACTTATTTCGCAACCTTTAATTCTCTACAAGAGGTACCTATCTCAAAGACACAGTAGAGACGGTTTATATCCCTATCACCGATCTAAAGCCAGGAAAGCCGGTCCTGGCATAAAGTATCGTCCGGACTTCGCCACGCGGGATCTGTTCCGAGCTTCCTAGTGGATGTGTAAGCAACGTTGCTTCGGACAATGGACTTAGCTTTGCCGCACAAAGACGTAATTACTTAGTGAACAATCTCTTGTTGTTAGTGAACTGTTTATATTTATTGAGAAGCAAAACTAGTGCTGTTGTTCGTCTAAAACTAAATATACAAGAAGATTCTTATGTCTACCTCAAAGGATTAGGTTTTTTCAATGTCGAGATAATTGAAACAAAATGCGAATTGTTTGGATAATTGCGGGGCATAACTAGTATTTTTAGTAAGGGAGTATACAATATACAGGGTTGTAAGGCAAAAAAGTTAAACCGAACAAGAACATTATTTTTACAAAACAAAAAACAAAAACCGACTTCAAAAGACCGACTATTGAGTTATTCATCTATTTGTCGCGCACGTACTTAATGCAAATTTAAGACTTATGTGGTTTTCTCATGGATACCATTATCAGAACTGGAGTAAATTGAAATGGGACCAAATGGGAAGCGTCAGCTTTCTAATACAAAAAGAATCATCAAAATCGATTCACCCAGTCAAAAGTTATGAGGTAACAAACATAAAAAAAATAAATAAAAAAAAAACATACAGACGAATGATAACCTTCTCCTTTTTTGAAGTCGGTTAAAAAGGCTCATAATCGTTAGGCACTGTCGTCGTTATCACTGTGAAAAATGTTTACCTACTAAAGAGCAGCCCTAAAAAAAATTGCTGTTCAATACATTGTCGGGATTAATATTTTTGGAACAGTTGATTTGGTTTTCGTGATTACAGAGTTGGTTCTATGGTAAAAATTGTTCATAATGATAATGACGAGTGCTATAGGGCTTTTTCGGCTTAGCACATTTTCCTTATAACCCTGTAGATATACAGAGAGTGACTTCTCAATCCATCCAATTGTCAGTCAACATTTTGATATGTGCCTGCACCGATCCGGTCCGACTCGACGTTTGTAAACATTACGCGCGAACAGTGACTAATGTAATCGATTTCTGAACGCGGCTCGTTTCCCACGTCTGTCTTTGATGTTAGGGAACAAAACGACTACTTTCAGCGACAAAAATAAACTACGCAGCTTACGAGAGCACGTAGCAGGAAGGTCTCGAGAAAACGCAGTCCAAATAGGCTTAAGTAACATGAGATGTATACTGAAAGTGGGTTAAGTGAAAAATATCGCTGTTCATAGTTTAATCAGTTTAATGTAACGTATAACGTGCGCAGTACGCAAACGCTACACATATTTCTATTTAGCGATGTTTATGATGCCCGTCACAAGTTGGCGCGCAAGCTAAATTAAAATTCGCCAGCGTTGCGAAAAGCGAGTTTTCCTTAGTTTTGTTTTTATTTTCATACTGCTTAACAAAATATGCAGCAGTTTTCTATCATCAAATTGCTCGTAAAATGTAAGTAAAGCTAACTCATTTAAACAGTAAATACATAACCCACTGTAAAGATAAAACTGTAGCCGTGTCCTCTGTCATTCATTTATGATGAAAAAGTATTTTACGTTTTCTCTTCTTCTAATATTATTCTTCTAATTGTACAACCACCATAGAGTGTCGTAATGTTTGTAAATGTACGAACAGTTTTGACGCGGGAAATGACTTTTCGAATCTCTATACGGTATCCATGCTTTGCTATCCTATCATAAGGCTAGTCGCGTCGCGAGCGACTCAATTAAAAACACGGCCGGGTCGCACAGGACACTAGAGGGCAATTTGCAGACACCTAACACTTATTTTTCGCTTTGCCTCCCTCTGACGGCCATTTCAATTACGGATGAGTGAAACTTGACGTTAGGTATTTTCAGCTATTTTCGGCTTGACCGCTTGGAGAGCCTTTAACGAGCCACTGATGCGTTATAATGGCGTTACGTAGTTGGAGAGTTCGAGTGATTTATTTTGTACGGTGTTTTGATTTAAACCTTTCTGCGTTAAGTGGAATAAGTTTCAATGGGCAAGCATAAAGCACTTTGCAAATAAATACAACGATTTCAAGTGAAGTTGCGAAATTGTGTTTCGTTTGTTTTGCGTAGAACGAAATTAAATTTTAGCTAAATTGTAACTTTCAGTTACTCGTAATTTGAGTACTTTCTAAATGTAGAATTCTGGAAGTCTATTATTTGTTTAAAAGAGTAATTTTAGTTTTCATTTAGTAATCACGATATCTAACATTGTAGCCCGTAAAATTATTTGTGTAGAATGAATATCAACATCTAATAATTCGTTTTTGCTCTATATTATGTGGATAGACTAAATGCAGTAATAAAACCGCGCAAATTTTCGAAGAATGTCGTAAGAATCAAATCACTGAAAGGATAATGAAACACCCCTCGCACAGACAATACAATACCCATCTTAGCTGCAAGGCCGTCAGAATTAATAACCGCTCTTCACAATTAATTACCTTAGCTGCCGACAGAAGGATTGGGTCTTCATCGCGTGTTTAGAAATAACAAATCGGACGCACCTTCAACGGCTTATTTCGGGTCGGAGAATGAACTACAGACTGAATAGGTGAGCTTTTTGATTTGTTGATTGAAATCTGGCAAAGAAAAACGGAATGAGTATTGCTTAGAAGAAAATGCGTTTTCTTTTATAGTTTGCTGAAATTATTTTGTGTTAGCTTTAAACAGTTTTGTGGAGCAGAAAAAACTCAAAATTTGTACTAGTGCGTAAAACATTTTTCATCCCACCATCTCGGAAAAAGTATTTTTTCATCCCACCATCTCGGAAAGAGTATTTTTAATCTTCAATATCTGAGTGGAAAAGCCGTTTTTATTCTCGAGAGGATAAAGTAAATTGAATTTAGAACATCGTGTGCACTAAGTTTGTGAATTAAAAAAAACATTAAACCTATTTACTGCTACCTCCTATGGTGCCGAATATATCATACAACTTTTTTTTAATTTGTTAAAAACTCAGACTCGGAACCTTCTTGGTGTTCTTTTTTCAATTTGCTTTGTACGCGGTTCTTTACGCGGCATTTTTTCACGTCATTGTTAAACCATATATAAAAACAAGAAACTTGAAAACAAGTGAAAAAACTAAAATGAGTGATTATAGCGACGAGGAAGTTTGTTTGACGCCAACAGAATTGACTGAAACTGTTAATAATGCGCAAATGAGCTTTTCCACTCAGATATTGAAGATTAAAAATACTCTTTCCTCGCTGAGGTGGAATGAAAAGTTACGTGTTGCACTCGAGTGCAAAGATTTTTCACCTCGTGCTCTTTTGATTCCCTCGCTAACGCTCAGGATTCTAATTTTGAATCACTCGCTGCGCTCGTGATTCAATTTTAGAATCCTTCGCTTGCTCGGTCATCAAAATTGAACACGCGGTTAAAAATAACTTTGCACTCTTGTATAACAAATAACTATTAATCTTCAATAACTGAGTGGAAAAGCCGTTTTTATTCTCTAGAGGATAAAGTAAATTGAATTTAGAACATCGTGTGCACTAAGTTTGTGAATTAAAAAAAACATTAAACCTACCTGCTACCTCTATGGTGCCGAATATATCATACAACTTTTTTTTAATTTGTTAAAAACTCAGATTCGGAACTTTCTTGGTGTTCTTTTTTCAATTTGCTTTGTACGCGGTTCTTTACGCGGCATTTTTTCACGTCATTGTTAAACCATATATTAAAAACAAGAAACTTGAAAACAAGTGAAAAAACTAAAATGAGTGATTCTAGCGACGAGGAAGTTTGTTTGACGCCAACAGAATTGACTGAAACTGTTAATAATGCGCAAATGAGCTTTTCCACTCAGATATTGAAGATTAAAAATACTCTTTCCTCGCTGAGGTGGAATGAAAAGTTACGTGTTGCACTCGAGTGCAAAGATTTTTCA